>CAMQGK010000471.1:13825000-15025000 GCA_947000775.1 Pterois miles
GGGCATATGAGTGTACAGTACAGTATTACAAATGTAACAGATTGTAATAATGCAGACTTAGCACTCTGTCAAACATGTGCACTGTGTGATCACTGTGAATGCACCAATCCTCTAGTGCATGCCTAACCGAGCCTCCACTCCCCATCTAGCCAGCTTGTACGTACTAAGAGTTTTGACATTTCTCCCATAATAAGGACATCTACGGGTTAAGTCTCACACACTGGCTCCTGCAGATCGGCCACCGTGTTTTTTGAATCCGCCTCCTCTTTCTCCTCCATCTCCGGGCATACGGGCATCAGAGGGACGGTTTCCATTATTGTCGCATCCTGCTTCCCGTAGCGTTGAGCGATTGATTGCTGCCCAGAGCCTTTCATTCTCCTTCTGCTGCTCATTGATCTACAGGCGGCAGGAATACATGCTGTTAGTCAAGCACAAGGATCAGCAGTGAGGTGGACAGGTGGATTTTGGGAATAATGTCTCACCTGCTTCTCGAGCATCTGGATCCTCAAATCTTGACGAGCGAGTGTCTCTCGCAGCTGCAAAATAAGCTCTTATGTCAAATGCTGTGGCAATGGGATGTACAGATTAGGGTTGTCTAATGTGATAATAGCATGTTAACACATTCATTTTAAAGGCACTCATTTCTTTAATGTTTTAACACAACTTGCAATTCTTAGGTTGTAGTGGGTTCATTTGTAAAGTTAGAGTGGATGCTGGTATCATATGAAACTAGAAAACAAGGAATACATTGGTCCCGACTGTGTCATACTAACTCGAAGAGAAGGAGGCTAAAAGGCTCCAAACTTGTGTTAATTTTGGTGAGGAAAAACTGTCATGGCCATTTTCAAAGGGGTCCCTTGACCTCTGAGCTCTAGATATGTGAATTAAAATGGGTTCTCTGGGTGCCCATGAGTCTCCCCTTTACATACATGCCCACTTTATGATAATGACATGCAGTTTGGGGTAAGTCATAGTCAAGTCAGCACACTGACAGCTGCTGTTGCATGTTGGGCAGCAGTTTACCATGTTATGATTGGAGCATATTTTTCATGATAAATACAGTACCTGTGAGAGTTTCTGGACAATAGTTGTCCTTGTTTTGTTTGTTAAGTGATTTCCAGTAATAAACATATACACAGCATTGCATAAAGCAAACATATTTACCCACTCCCATGTTGATAAGGGTATCAAATACTTTAAAAAATCTCCCTTTAATGGACATTATGAACAGATAAAAAATGGGCAATTCATTCGTGACTAACTCTGGACAATCATGTGGTTAATCACGATTAAATATTTTCATCGACTGACAGCCCTAGTACAGATTAGATCATGATTTGCAGTGCTTTGTGTGCAGATTTGATACCTGCGTGACTTCGCTACTTGCTTTGCAGCATGCGCCTGATTCTCCTTTTTTACAGATGTCAGCCTCCTCCAGTCCATTGACTTTATCGCAGCTCATTCGTTTAGTCTGGAAAAAAGTGGACATGGTGGATGCGTTTCAGAATGCAATGTTACACAGTATAGACATCAGTACTGTGACAAAGTGTTTTCAATTCATGACAAGATATGTGCAAAGAACAGCTATGTTTGCATTACCGATAGGCCTTTCTTAGTGCTGACTGCTGCTGCCGCAGCCTTGAGCTCTTTCAGCTCCTCATAAGGCAGAGTGATGCTCTCCGAGATAGAAGAGAGCTGGTCAGGAGTGGATGCCTCGGACTCTTCTGGCATCGGGATGAACTCTGCGTTCTCAAGCTCCTGTTGGATGAGAACCTCCCTGAATTAGAACACCTAGTCTCCATTCAGAGGTTTCCGTTTTATGATTCAAACTTCAGTTTCCTTATTCCTTGATGCATTCATGATCACAAACCTTTCTAAGCCAGAGAGGGCAGGAGCTGTCCCCAGTCTGACTTGCCAGCGACATCATTGGGGTCTCCATGAAACACTCCTCTGTATTATCCTCTAGTGTACCCCCAAGACCCCGGTCACGACACTCTGTCTCTGAACCAGGTTCTATGTCCAGATCTACAGTGGAAGTAGATGCCTCCTGGCCCAGTCCTGTGTATACATAAACACATTAACACAACAATGTAGATGTAATCTTAAAGCAAAGGAAATGAATCAATACACCAAAGAAAAGTATTTACCACTACCAACTGACAGTCCACTGCTGTTAGAGCGAATAGTCTTGGAGTTGAGCACTTTCTCTGTAAAAGAGAAAATAAATTAGACAGCTGGCTGCTTGCACCACTACACTGTGCACATCTGCTAGTGATTACTAACCCATTATGATAATGGTGTGCCAGCCACGGCAAGAGAGGTCCGGTACATGGTGGAGGGAACCAAAGATAGGCCTTGGCATGGCAGGGCATACCTCTGAACCAAATCCCTTATCAGCTGGCATCCCAAGTCGCCCGTTTCCTGCGTTGCCCCACGCAAAGATCTGATTGTCTGTAAGAAGCAAAAACAGGTGATGATATACGGTCCCCCCTAAAGAAATGTAAGTACCACAGACCTTGACATAAAATTAGAAAAACGTATATATTATTGCCATAGCGGCACCACAGGACTGTACATGTTCTTACCCTCAGTGGCTGCAATGGTGAAGCCGTCTCCACAAGACACTTTGGTCACTGTCTTCCCTCCAAAGGGTCCGACAAGAAGCTGGACACCCTGGTGTTTCTTAAAGTCCTTCACACCCAGTTGTCCGTACTTGTTGCAACCAAAGGTGATCAGACGACCGCGTACTGCAAATCCAGAAATCATATGAAATGATGTTTCTTTGAAATGGTAAAAACTTTCACTTACAAAAGAAATATCAGCCCCTTTTTACAGTACCATCAATGGCCGCTGTGTGGGTCTTCCCGGGGGCTATGGCCTGAATCTTGAACCTCGAAAGCTGCTTTACCAAGGTCAGTGTAGTGATGTACGGGATCCCCTGGTAACCCTGGTGTGGTGTACAGAAAGTAAAAACCTATAAACCATAGCTGCATCACTCAAAGTCTCTGTTATGACAGTCCTTTAAGTATAACCCAGTACCTCTCCAGGGTGGTTTTTGAGACCAGAGATTCCCTGGTTCAGACCAAGCTTGTTGAATTCATTGTTTCCACATGCTAGGACTTTGCCAGTATCTGTTAAAAAGAAGGTTCCATCGCTGGCACATGACACAGAGGAAATGATGGCACCTTTAGGGATTTCCACCTGGGAACACCAGACAACAGCAATTAATTGATCCAAATAAGACAATGCATCTTATTGGCTCCTGCAAGGGTTTAGCTTCTTGACAGACTGAAATAAAATCTTACTTGCATCGGAGAAGAAAAGTCATCCTCACATTCCAGGCCGAGACGACCTGCAGCAAGAAAATAGAGCAAATTTGACTCAGAACACTTTGCGTGACTGTACATTAAAAGGGCCACTATCGCCATCTGCTGGCTACAGCTATAACAGCAAAAACAACATGGCAGAGGCTTAGTCAGCTCAAAACAACAGTAAATACTGCAACTCTATGTACCATATTCTCCGCAGCCCCAGGAGTAGATGTCCCCACTCTGAGTCAGTACCACTACATGGTTGTCTCCACACGAAACCTGACGGACGGGCCGCTCCTCAAAAAACTCCAAAAGCACTGGTTCCAAGATCTCCACTCCGAGCTCACCCTCCACTCCAATGCAGCCGTAATAGTCTGACCCAAACATGTACATCTGGTCCTCATCTGCAAAAGCAGCAGCAGCAGAGGATTCGAAATGCATCTTTACAGCATAAAGTTGTTGTCTTTGCAGGAATCTTTCCTCACTCACCAGTGATACAGGCAGTGAAGTCAGCCCCACAGGCTACCTGACGGATGGCCTTTCCCTGCAGCTTCTCCACCCTCTTTGGTTGCCGGTACGAGGCCTGGTCTCCATGTCCCAGCTGGCCCACCATCTTGGCTCCACCTTGGACATTCTGAAGAGAAGTTTAAGAAAGTAGTGAAGGACAAGAACAACTGGATCCAGTATATTTCTCCCAGAGAGATGGATTAATAATACTCACAGCCCAGGTATACAGCTCCTTTTCCACTGTCACCACTGCAAAGTGACTCTCCCCTGCACACACATGCTGGGCACTGCTGCCTCCTTTAAACGTGTCCAGTTTCTGGGGGGTGAACTTGCCTCCGCCCCAGAAGTACACCTCCCTTGAGCGTGTGGTCACCACAGCAATGGGGGTGTCAGTCACTGTACTCAGCCTGTGGTACAGCCAGGACAACAAATCAGTTATATCATACAAAGTCATACTTGAGGAACCATAGACAGGCTTTTACAGCAGAGAATATGAAACAAGAGAAAACAACTTACTTTGGTTTTTTCATTGCTGAATTCAGCAGGGCAACTCGTTCTTCAAGCTCCCTAGCAGAGAATGAAGTTGTCAGTGGGGTGTCATGGGCCTTTTGACTTTAATGCATTCAACAAAATCAAAAATATTTTCTTATTAAGGAAAAAAAAAAAAAAAAAAAAAACTTACTGTCTGCGGCAGGAGACGAACGGCTGGTCCAGAATCTGCTCAGATGTAGGCCTCTTTGCAGGATCCTGTGACACAAAAACATCACTTTTTTTTTTTTTGCTTAGCACACGTCTGGCATGAAACCATTTGTTTCATGACAATCTGACACAACACTCATTCCCATCACTCACTTGATGGAGGCACTCATACACCAGTTGGATCAGTTCAGATGAATATACATCCGAGTCCACTTCCATGGTCCAGTTGCCCTGGACTATTTTCACACAGAGGTTCAGAGGGTTCTGATGGGACACAAGCAGCAAAATGAGTTAATTCTGGTGTGTGGGTGGGGGGTGGGGATCTGATTAATGTAAAGCATTAGACCTATTTCTATCAATTTAACAAACCTACCGTTGCATCAAATGTTCTTGTAAGGGTCAAGACTTCGAAAATGACACAACCCATGGCCCAGATGTCTGATTTGAAGTTATACTTCGCTCCCTGGCACAATTCAGGTGACATGTAATATGGAGTTCCCACACACTGGATTTACAGAGGAAGAAAAAAAAAATTAAAAAATAAATTAATATTTACTAAAACATAGCCAATCTGGTTAAAAATGCTAGGGAGTAAAAAAATCTAAACTTACAGTCTCTGCCATTGAAAACTCAGAGTCTAACTTCTTTGCAAGGCCATAGTCGCCCAGCTTGATGAGGTCAGTCTTGGTCAGGAAAATGTTCAGAGTTTTGATATCCCTGCAAGGAAAAAGATTTTTCAATTACGAAAAAAAGCATTGTTATAAAGTAAATAAAAAACGTCCTGCAGATGCCACGAGAAAGGCATGAACACATGCTGAACATCTTACCTGTGTAAGATCCCAGCCTTGTGAATGTGGGACACTGCTGACGCAATTTGGTAAAGGTACCATATGACCACCTAAAGGCACATGTTAAAGGTGAAGAAATAATAGAAAATAGTCTATGTAAAATAAATGCCCTGCAATGTTGCACTCATACCTCTTCAGTGAAAAGTTTCCCATTCTGGTGGTTGATTTTATCATAGAGATTTCCTCCTGTGATGAGAAGGCCATTTAGATAAACAAGCATTAAAACTAATCTCGACTGAATCTTCAGAGTGAACATGATTATTGACCATACCATTACAATACTCCAACTCAATGAGCAAGGTGTTTTTATCCAGGAAGTGATTGAAGTAGGCTATGATGTTGTTGTGCTCCAGGATGGAGAGGATGCTTATTTCGTTCATGACATCTCTGCGCTCCTTTTCAGAGAGCGAGTTCAGCTCCACCTCCTTCCATACCACCAGGGAGTTGTCCTAAGGAAACCAACGGGGATATGGCATTAAATAATAATAACAACAATATTAGAGTCCAGATTTGTCCCTCCAGATGACAGAATACACAGGTTTAAGTTTCTCTGTAGTCCTGGGGGCGGCTGTGGTAGAGCAGGTCCTCCACCAGTGGGAACCACCAGTCGGTGGTTCGATCCCTGGCTGCTCCGGTCACATGTCGATGTGTCCTTGGGCAAGACACTTAACCCCAAATTGCTCCCGAAGGCATAGCCATTGGTGTGTGAATGAGATTATTTAGACTAGATCCTAATGGGCAAAGTTGGCACCTTAGCAGCCTCTGCCATCAGTGTGTGAATGTGTGTGTGAATGGGTGAATGTGACATGTAGTGTGAAGTGCTTAGAGTGGTCAGAAGACTAGAAAAGCGCTACATAAATATGCAAGTCCATTTACCATTTCTTATTACCACCCTACAGAATAGACAGACAAGGTCTTCTCAAAACTCATGAAATATAATTAGTTCAAAATACATTTTTAAAGGGAAGGGTAGTTTGAAAGGGTCTGCAAACCCACATACTACAGTATATGCAGCCAACTAGACTGCAGGATAAAGAGGCAAGGCATGGGACAGTAATTTATCTAGTCCTCACTCAGGAATTTCTCACAGGGGTTTGGAAACAGAGGAGCAGTGAGCGATTCACATAGAGAGACACAGATCCTGTACAGTAAATCATTATGATCCACTTAGAAAACAAGATGTAGCACCATTAAGACATGTCTGATATATCTAATTAGTATGTTTCCACCATAATAAGCATTTTCTTGCCTTGTTGTTATTAGTGATGGTAAGTTTAATAAACACCGTTTTCATGGAGGAAAGTGCTTGCTGCGTGGTATAATGTGTGATCCATAATAAAACAGTGCTGGGGCAGAAATCCAACGTACCTCTGTTCTTCTGTACAGAGTTGCTTCACCAAACGCCCCCCTCCCGAGGATCCGGATAGGAATGTAATGCAGCTTCTCCTCTTCGCCATTAAACGTGCCCGACGCTGATCGCTCACTGACCACAGACCCGCCGCCCAAATCTGAATTTAGCGAGTCGAAATGTCTTTCATAGTCTCCCAGTGACATTTCTGTTTAGGGACTTGTTAGCCAGTGATGGAAATAACCCGAACAGGCCCGACGACAACTCTTTCCGAAAGACTGCCACTACACCGTAAACATGTTACCCGTGTCGGCTAACAAAGAGGCCCCTTTCAAAGTGTCCGCATTAAGTTACCACATGCATCGACGCTGCTCAGTACACACAATGTAAAAGAAAAATACAACGTAGCAAAACTGGTGCAAATAGTTGCACCACCGTCAAGCACGACACAACAAAAATGAGGACGTGCGGTCAACTTTCGGAAGTTTCAAAGTAAAAGGTGTATCTTCGAGCGTGTGGTCGGGTATTTTACAATGAAATCCAACGGAGTCTATTTCCGGTGATGCTAGTTTGCTCAGCTTGACTCGGCTAACGTCCAAGCTAGCAAGAAGAAAGCGCAGCATCGAAATAAAATCCAGCTATTGAGGGACTGTTATCACGTTAACAGGTCCCGTGAGTCTACATAACAAACAAACAAGTTACCAATGTTCAGAATCGATTAGTCTCGTCTGACCCTCGACTAAAGAAGCAACAACACTCCGAAAACTCGTCCATCCCTTCCTTGCGCTCAAACCCGGAAACTATCAAATTAAACGCTCACTTTGGAGTTTTCAAAAAATATTTTACATACTTATTGCTGTTTTTCCCCCTTGTTGCTGTACTCTAGCGACTATATATTAAAATAAAAGACGTTACACAAGTAGCAGATGCGATTTAAGGGTAAATGTGTAAACAGAGCTGTCCACATTATAAGTTTCAGTCCTCAGTTTTCATTTGATATTAACTACTAACGTGGTGCAGTGTGACACTCATTTCACAGATCCTGTGACACTTAGCGTGGGCCTGTGTGAAATGGGTAAATCCTGTGACTTTATGAATAATTTTACTGTTATAATGGAGGAATTTAAATGCCAAGTCCAGGCTAAATGCATACAGTACAATCATGGGCAGGATAAATCTGGCAAAGGCCAAAATTGACAATTTGCGGTTTATTTAAGAAAGATTAAAAATGTGTTAAATATAATTTACCTTAAAGTCACGCTGTACACAGTTAAGATGTGGCATATTACCACTACATATTGAAACAGGAAGATGCACAGGTGTAACTGAAGATGAAAGACTGTGTTCATATTACGAACTAAATGAGGTTGAGAACGAAGTTCATTTAAATTTATTTAATCTTTTATGTCATGATCTACAACAAAAAAGTTAATATTCCTGGATTCAACAGGTATGGAGACTAGAGCCTTAACTGAGAAAAGTAACATACGACAGATGAATTGCCCTTTTTGTCATGATTGGATTTGTGTCCTGTACATGTGTCTTGTGCTTAGGGGCTGTGATTGTATATCTGTGACTACTCATCTGTTGTATTTCCATTGTGGGATTCATCCTAGAGCATTATTTGTGAGAGGTTCATGTTCACGATTATGTCTGGATGATGCGTAGCTTTATGTCTGGATGATGCTGGTGTATTGTGCCTTTGGATGATAGTGGGCAAACAAGCCAGAGTTTGATTTGTTGTTAGTTAATGTGTCTGAATAATCCCATGAGGGATGGGTTATGTGAATGACCAGACACAAAAATAAATTATTCATTCATTCCTTCCTTCATTAAAAATTGTTAATGGACAATACACCCAGGCAGAAATGTCTGTTTTTGGCTGATCCACCAAATTAAATACTTGTCAAATCAGAGTAACAAGGTATCACATTGATACAAAAATTATATCAAAATCAAACATTGTCATAAAGCTGTTTTACACATGGATTAAAAAGCCTGCAATGGTCTTGTAATCTATCAGATATATTTGAGAGATAGTCACTGTGGTATAACAGGCAATTATGACTTTATTTCAAAACAACACATTCTGCATATTTGGGGTTACGAATAAGCACTTTTATGGTCTCCCACAACCCACTACTAGACGTACAGTACACACAGCACTGCCGACCACCCATCTGATTAGATCTTTGCCCCATGTGGGTGGCACATTAGAGGTCACCAGCACACTGTGGATCAGTATCAGTATCAGAGTGTGTGGCATGAAAAGTACATTAAACTTGTCCTTATTTGTATTAGTGGACCTTTCTGTCATAATCTGAGAGACAAGAAGAAAAGGTTTTCAGGAGACATTTTCACATGAGAGAGAGAGAGAGAGAGAGAGAGAGAGAGAGAGAGAATGGGTAAAGGGGATTCAGCCACAGACAAACACACACACACACAGAGTTTTGTAATATTGACAGAGCAGCCACCTCACACAGATAAAGTGACATGCAGGGGGATTTCTGAGTAAAAACCAGAAGAACAGACAGATATCCAGACATGATTTCAAATGATGACTGCAGCGCAGACACATTACACCATAACAAGGGAAATAATGGTAGGCTTGTATTATATAAACTATCCACACAATAATTGTAGAAAGCAGATTGTGCTATCTGTTGTTCACTTCGAGCTCACATCCAAGTGTCTGTTTGTTCAGGATCTACATGCACAGTCAGAGTTGGGTCCAGAAGTCTTCCACTGTATCCATGTGTTATCGTGGGTTTAGGACTGCTAAACACTATTCTGATGTTAACTGCTGTTGTTATTGGGATTTACTGTGAGTACAACTGATCTAAGGAAGGTGTTGTGTCTCTAGAGTTCACTTATTTAAAGTCAGTTTGGAGTACACTGTACTAAACAGTTCATTATTTAAGCTATGGACATATTTACCAAGCTTATACAATTAACCATATTTAACCTTTCAATACCCAATGTTATGAATTGCAAGTAAACTCAGAAAAAAGGTTTGGAAATTTGTGTTTGGTGGGTTATTTCTCTGTTGTTCTAATGCTAATTGCCATTGTATTTTACTTTATTGGAAAGCCTGATCATTTGCCTTCATAATGATGTCCAACTTGTAAGGATATGATTATGTGGGATGAGCAGCACAGCTGATTATGTGGGTAGCACCCAAGTGAAAATTGCCAAAAAAAAAAAATGTTTTCTCCTGTTGGTACTGGTAGCAAATCATCTGATGCCAAAATGATATCAAAGAAGAGATGAGGGGTTTTGTTAACTAAACTAACTAACTTGATCTGAGCCATGTCGGTTTTGAAAAAGACTTTTCAGAATGAAACAGATCACTTTGTGATAATGTGGTCTGGTCTTGTGACGCCCGTTTGGCACCTGGAGTCAATACCAACAGAACAAAACACTTTAGCATTGGCAGAGAATTTTGACAAATTTCACTTGGGTGCTACCCACATTATCAGCTGTGCTGCTCATCCCACAAATGCATGATCCTTACAAGTTGGACATCATTGTGAAGGTAAATAAACAGGCTTTCCAACCATGTAAAATACAATGCCAGTTAGCATTGTAACAACAGAGAAATAATAGACCAAGCACAAATTTCCAAACTTTTTTTTTCCTAGTTTACATACTGTAACTATTTTTCTGCTAATGACATACAAAATTAGTAAAAATAGTGTCCCTCTTATCGCTGCTAATCGCAGGTGGCAAAGTCAGTGAGGAATCTGCTCCACACCAAAGAACGGCACAAGCACTCATCATAGAGGTGAGGCAATTTCAGATAATGCAGATTGAAGCGATTAAAGCTCAAGAAGAGGCCCAACAAGCATTAGAGGAAGAGCTCAGGAGCCATCAGCAACTAAAACTGCTGTTAGAGCAGAACAGGACCCTCACCGACGGCATTCAGAGGCAGCTTGAGACGCTAGAAGCACAGAGAGCAACACTGCAGTCCGATTCATCTGACATCTGTGAGAGGCTATTGCATTATTTTTTATTATTATTTTGGAATCAAATCTTTTCGTCTTGCTGTGACTTTAACTCATTTTCTCCTTTTAAAAGGGGAAAATTGTGGACGGTGCCAGTCAGGATGGCTTTTATTTAACACATCGTGCTACTTCCATGCTACAATAGCATCTGGTCCCTTAAAGAACTGGGCAGACAGCAGGGCGGACTGTATCAGGCGTGGGGGCAATTTGGCTGTGATTGATAACTTGGAAGAGCAGGTGAGTCCAGCATCATGCGATGAAAAGCAAGAGACGAAAGAGTTAATCTTGAAATTTTGATGTACACCAGTAGGTGTATTATACAATAGAATACTGTAGTACAGAGGCTTTCAAACTGCGAGACAGGCCTCACAGCAGTGTTTCGATGACAAATGATTGTAGTTTGGCCCACTATGTTGGCCTGCTTACCCATACAGTCACATTGTGGTAGCAGAGAAATCATGGAGGTATTCAAGGTAATTGAAGTAGTATAAGGAGGACTGAAAAGTGAAGACAATGAGGAAGTGCCTTAAACTTGCATTCTTTCTAATAGTCAGCAGGGGGCGACTCCTCTGGTTGCATAAATAAGTCTGATTGTATAGAAGTCTATGAGAAAATAATCCTACTTCTCACTTGATTTATTACATCAGTAAACATAGTAAACACGAGTTTATGGTCTCAGGCACTAGTTTCAAGTTTTTTTTAAATACAGCATGATGTTCATTTAGTAAATTATGGTCCCATTTAGAGTCTAAAAGACCATAAGCCAGGTTATGCTTTAGGGCTTATTATTGACAGGTTGCTGCCATGACATGGGTGTTGTCTGAGGCCCAGAGTGTCAGACTTTGAAAACCCTTGATGTAGTGTATTTACAAAATGATTCAGAAAGTTTGTGTTTTAGAATTGAATGAATGAATCTTACATTTGAGTATGCACATTAAGCTGTCTATTAGTGTACAACTGATGGATGTCAATATCAAGATGAAGTTCTTTAACAACAACATTTTATTTACACATTTAACTAAGGCTGAAGCTATAGAGTGATTCCTGACCCTTGTTGCAGCATGATGCTACAAATGAAGTTGACTGTTTTCACCTCTCCAATGATGCTGTGAAGTGTCAACCAATCATATGTTCTTGTTTCACCCTGTTCTGTTCCATCTACAACAATGCTGTTAGCCAATTCCCAGTTCAACAACGACAATGTAGCTGGCCAGCCATGTTGTGTTGCTTTGCATTTTTTAGACGGAACGGAAAAGGGTGACACTAAAACATAAGTCAAACGTCCGTTTGTAGCTTCATGTCACCGGCTTCCATTGAAAATAGCGAGCACAGCATGAAGGCCTTTTTCATATGTTTTGACTTGTCAAAGCAGGTAAAGCACAGGTATCTCTAATAATGCTGTACCAGTGAGGCAGCATGCACAATATCAGGAGTCTGGAACTCACTCACTTCAACATATTGTAGCCATAACATCCATGCTTTTCCTGACATGTGAAATGCATGAATTTTATTGAGGCATGCTCCCCTTACCATCTCATCAGTTGCTAGCTAGACCTGTACGGCTAATAAATACAGTAAAAGCAAACAATTAAGTAAGAAATTGTGATGCTGTTTAAACTCTGTTTATCTAGGTAAACCTTTTTGAGTACCTACCTAAACTGGATCCAAGCATTCGACCATGGTGGAGTAAGAAAGGGGGCATCTGGATTGGCCTTTCAGATATTGAAACAGAGCGCACTTGGGTGTGGGTAAATAATGTGACTCTGCAAGATGGAGGGTAAGAGCTTCAAGACTTACTATACAGTGTTAAAAGAATAATTTGACATTGTGGAATATGCATGTTTGCTTTCTGATTATTATTAAGTATAACTTGGGCCTTGCTTAGGTACTGGATACCAGGTGAGCCCAACAACTATGGAAATGTGGGTGAGGACTGTGCAGCTCTCATGAACATCAACAACCCAAGGGCAACGTGGTTTGATGCAAACTGCCAAGAAAACAAGGAGTGGTTATGTGAAATGAGCCCCAACTAGCTGTGGAGAGCAGGGCTGCTGCTAGCCATTTGGGTGTCATAGGCATAATTGCTTTATGATCAAATGTCTTCTCAAAATGTCAAACTATTAACTTACTATTAACAAGACTTGGCTATATGTTCCAAAAGTACAGCACTTGGAAAACCCTCTTTTACATATGCTCCATCTTCATGGAATAGATCCTGCAGCTCAACACTCTGGTATCCCTGGACAGTTTTAGAGACCTCATTAACAGCATTATTAATCTTACAATTGTGCCTACTGTATATTAGAGGTGATACTCTTGACTATCACACTTTTGATTAATACAGCAGATGTTTTTAATTGTACTAATGATTATTTTCTGAGGCTGCATGGTGGTGTACAACTTCTGTGTGGAGTTTGCATGTTCTCCCTGTGTTCAGCGTGGGTTTTCTCCAGGTGCTCCAGTTTACTCCCACAGTCCAAAGACATGCAGGTTAATTGATGACTCTACATTGCCCGTAGGTGTGAATGTGAACATGAATGGTTGTCTAGCTCTATGTGCCCTGCGATGGACTGGTGACCTGTCCAGGGTGTACCCCGCCAAATGCCAGCTGGGATCAGCTCCAGCGCCCCCCACGACCCATAATTGGACAAGCAGTTGCAGCTGGATGGATGGATTATTTTCTGTTGTCACACTTTCCTCTGTTTATCCATGCTAGCAGCAGTCGCCTCTCCACTTTGGTCTAGACTGAAATATCTATTGGATGAATGTCATGAAATTTTGTACAGACATCAAGATCCTCAAAGGATGAATCCTAATGACTTTGATGATCATGACTTTTCCTGTAGAGCCACCATCAAGTCAAAATTTGTATTTGCCCAATACCTGGAAAACTAATGACATTCCCATCAGCCTCAATTATACTTTGCATTTGGTACTAATTAGCACATGTTAGCATATTATGCTAAACAAAATTTTCAAACATGGTTAACATTATACATGCTAAACATCAGCACGTTCACATTGTCACTGTGTGTATATTAGCATGCTAATGTTATCATGTAGCTCAGCTGTGTCTAAAAAAACAGGCTTACTGCTAGCATAGCTGTAGAGTAGATGTGAAAAAAAGAATTCAGGTTCCTCATTGTGTTTATTCTGTAACGTAATTAAAGTTTGAGTGAGTAAATTATGTTTTTCTGAGTGTACTACTTTGGAGCAGTTACACTAATTTTACAGATGTGAAAAATAAATTAAGAATCTCTCTTTCAAAGCAGCACTTAGATGTGTGGGCAGCAGGGGGTGCAAATAAGTTATTTATGCTATCTATACTTGATAACACTGGTTAAATGTTATTATTTATTACCCCTGGCTGCCCATTTAAAATGTCCCACAACTGACTGGGTCACAACTAGCTAAATTTTCCCCTACATGGGCGTCACATGAGAGCCCACCAAAGCTTGTCTTTAGTGGAAAGTTCCTCAAATTACCTTGTCGTTACATCTATAGATATGGCTTTCCAGTCTGAGCATACTGATTCAGACCACTAACGGCTTTAGCTAAGGGTGATTAGCCAGACTCGTACCTAAAATAACAGTGACAAGACTTTCAGGAGTAAATTTCACATGCCAAGAGAGGGCGATAAGTGGTCACCAGTGGTCATCTGATTGAAGAAGGAGTTCTTCCAGGATATGTTGTCTCGGAAGACTCCGGAGGCAGTTACAAGGTACCAACAGGCCCGTAGGGTAGCAGCTGCTGCTGTAAAGGAGGCAAAGCAGCAGGTGTGGGAGGAGTTTGGAGCAGCCGTGGAGAAGGACTTTCAGTCGGCACCTCAGGAGGGGGAAATGGGGAACTTTCCAAGCTGTGTACAGTAAGGATGGGACACTGTTGACCTCAACTGAGGAGGTAATTGGGCGGTGGAAGGAGCACTTTGAGGAACTCCTGAACCCGACTGATATAGGAATATCTTATCTTATCTTATACACCCTTTCTTGAAGAGGCAGAGCTGGAAGCTGATGGGAGATCATTGTCGGTTTCCCTGGGGGAAGTCACTGAGGTAGTTAAACAGCTCCACAGTGGCAAGGCCCTGGGGATTGAAGAGATCTGCCCAGAAATGTTGAAGACTCTGGGTATGGAGGGTCTGTTGTGGATGACACATCTCTTCAACACTGCGTGGAAGTCGGGGACAGTACCAAATGAGTGGCAGATTGGGGTGGTGGTTCTCCTGTTCGAAAAGGGGGACCACAGAGTGAGTGCCAAATATAGGGGTAGAAAACTACTCAGCCTCCCTAGAAAATTCTACTCTAGGGTGCTGGAAAGGAGGGATCGGCCGATAGCCGAACGTCGGATTGAAGAGGAACAATGCAGATTTCGTCCTGGCCATGGAACAATGGACCAGCTCTTCACTCTTGCAAGGATCCTGGACGAGGCCTGGGAATACGCCCATCCAGTCTACATGTGTTTTGTGGACTTGGAGAAGGCATACAATTGGGTCCCCCTGGAGATACTGTGGGAGGTGCTGCAGGAGTATGGGATGAGGGGGTCACTTCTCAGGGCCATCCAATCTCTGTATTCCCAAAGCAAGAGTTGTGTTTGGGTTCTCGGCAGTATCAGACTCGTTTCCGGTGGGGGTTGGCCTCCACCGGGGTTGCGCCAGGGTTGCGCACCAATACTGTTCGTGATATTCATGGACAGGATATGGAGGCGTAGTTGGGGGGAGGAGGGTTTGCAGGTCGGTGTGCTGAGGATCTCATCGCTGCTTTTTGTAGATGATGTGTGTCATCGGTCTGCGACCTCCAGCACTCACTGGATCAGTTTGCAGCTGAGTGTGTCGCGGCTGGGATGAGGATCAGCACCTCTAAATTAGAGGAAAGCAGGAAACCAATGGATTGTCTACTCTGGGTAGGGAATGAGTCTTTACCCCAAGTGAAGGAGTTCAACTATCTCGTGGTCTTGTTTGTGAGTGAGGGGACAATGGAACGTGAGATTGGCTGAGGAATTGGACCAGCAGGAGCGGTATTGCATTCGCTTTACCAAACCGTTGTGATGAAAAGAGAGCTGAGCTGGAAGGCAAAGCTCTCGATCTACCGGTCAGTCTTCATTCCTACACTCACCCATGGTCATGAGGGCTGGGTCATGACTGAAAGAACTAGATCGCAGGTCTAGTGGCCAAAATGCGTTTTCTCAGGAGGGTAGCTGGCGTCTCCCTTAGAGATAAGGTGAGAAGCTCAGCCACCCGTGAGGGACTTGGAGTAGAGTCGCTGCTCCTTTGCTTTGAAAGGAGCCAGTTGAGGTGGTTCAGGCATCTAGACCCAGGACTAGGTGGAGAGATTATATCCCCACATTGGCCTGGGAAAATCCCCCAATCAGAGCTGGTTAATGTGGCCTGGGAAAGGGAAGACCCTGACTAAGCAGCTGAAGATGAGTGAGTGAGGATAGCGGGAACGTATGCACACATTTTCACACACTCAGTTTTGTAATATTGACAGAGCAGCTATCTCACTTAAACAAAGGGGCTGATTAATGTGCGCAAACAAGTGACATGCATTAAAGACTGCTGTGCAACAAACTGATTATGAGAGGATATCCAGACATGCTTTCAAATGATGACTACAGCACAGATGGAAAATCATTTATCATCATCAGCCACCAGCAAGCGAGTCCAATATGGTGTAAACAAGACGGGTCAGCGACAATACATAGGCAGCGATATTTTTCATGTTTTTATTTACACTGGTGCCTTTTAAAAGGTCTGTTATAAGCATGGCACAGTAAGATTAAACTATCAGGGACTTTGAAATGAAAGCTATATTTTTCAATATTTTTCCTAAAATGTGAAAACAAAACAAGCCCACCACAACCAGCATGGAGATACACCACCACCACCACCCATACAGACCAATATAACACTTAACCTCAAGGGTCATGCTGCAAAAATGTATTGGATTACTGCAAATTAGCTATCATAATTTGTGTAACTTTATTAATTATATTAAAAAGAAACCTCTTGTACAATAGTTCATAATGAAACAAATCTGCTAATAGGCTGCCCTCTCTCACTTCACATTTCTCATCCCATCATAAAACAACAGTACTTACACACTAAGGGAACTTAACATTTCCTTTTCCTTAGTGTACATGCAGAATAACTTAAAATATGGTCATGTTTAAATTGTAAATAATATTGAAAGTTGATTCTTCATTATCATTTTGTTTTGTTTTTATACTCAGACTTTTTCCTATTCAGCACAATTTAATCCTTGAGAAACACTTTCTCCAGTTGTACAAACAGCCGACATATTTTCAGTTAAGATGTAATGACAATGCTTTACATTCAGGGTCTAAGCTCTTCTGCATTTGGTTTGAAGAGCAGACATTCTGAATTAATTACACAGATTAGTGACAGCGATATCATAAATCTGCAGGAGACCCTGTTCACCTCAGGGTGAACTGTAATAACTTTCATGATCTCCTGACTTTTCATCTAACGCACCCATCAGATCAAATATGTCAATTTGTCCAATATTTTGGTTCCAGAGATGCAAACCATCCATCCCCTGTGCTCTCAATGCAACACTCAGTTCTCTTAAGAAACATTTGCAATGCACTGACTGTCCGTGAACATTAGGGTGGTGTTCACATTCAGATAAAGCCCTCCTCAGTCACTGATATAAAAGCAGGAGGCGATTACACCAAAGTTTTCTCAAGTTTTCTTCAACACTGGTGGAAATTTTCGTGACTTTAAAATCTCCCACAGCTTCTGACTCATTTCTTACCTCATCTATCACACTTTACTTCTATGTAATCTCTTTAATTTACAATATTCACAGGTGGAGGTGGATCGAACCGACTGGTTTTACTCTTTCTGGGTCTTTTCAATGTTGTTCTGCTAATATTTGCTGTTGTTCTTGGGATTTACTGTGAGTATGAAAAAGTTTCACTTCCTCTTTCTGAGGACTTTCATTTTATTACATAGCTGAATAGACACTTTTTCACAGAAAATGATGCAAGGGTGCAGGGTCTTGTCTTTCTTCTCCACAAAGAAAAATCCTGGGCCGGCTGGGGAAAATGAGGGACGAATGATTCCGGCTGCAAGGGAGGAGTCGATGTACTCCTTCATGGCTTTTTCTTCAGGAGCAGAAAGTGAGTAGAGTCTTCCTTTAGGGAGAGACGAACCCGAAAGCAGGTTGATGCTGCAGTTATACGCTCGATGTGGAGGCAGGCAAGTAGCACAGGCTTTGCTGAACACCTCCTTGAGGTTGTGGTAACAGGTCGGCACGTTGGACAGGTCCTGCCCCATGTGGACGGGAGGTGGTACTGCAGGTCTGCATTTTTCTCTTTCTCTCTCCCACAGTCGCTTGTCCACACGGGTGGCAGTGCGATGGCAGAGTCCATGTTTGGCGGGAGATCAAGAGGAGCAATCCACACCTTCCACTCTCCAGTCCGTGGAGGAAGGTGTGGAAGAGGGAGGCGTCGTTCCAGCCGCTGTCAGCCGCCAGAGTGCGTAACTCGATGGCGTAGTTGGAGCCCTGTCACTTCCCCTGGCGAATCCCCACCAGCGCTCATGCAGCCTCTCTCCCTGGAGAAGTGTGATCAAAAATCTAAATTATAGTCTCAGTGAAAAGGCTCAGGGAATTACATACTGGAGAGTCCCTTGCCCACTCTGCCACGGCCCATGCTTCTGCTCTGCCATAATTCAATCCATTCATCCATAAAAAGTCAAAAGAATTGTCCAAAAAGTTCAGAGAAGAGATCATTGCCTTGCACAAACAAAGAAAAGGATACAAAAAGATAGCAGAAGCTCTGAATGTTCCTAGAGATACAGCTGGAAGCAGTAAGCAAGTTCATAGTTAAAGGAAAAGTGGCTACACTACCTGGACGTGGCAGGAGGAACCTATCAGTGGCTGAGAGGACTTACTGCATCTAAAGATAGCATGCCTTTATGAGAAACATCACACGGTCATCAGTCCGCTACAACTTTATAATTAAAGTTTCATACATATATAAATATACTGTATATATATTCAATTTGAATATATATATTCAAATCACTGTTCATCAGTTCATCAGGCCAAGAACTCTGTAGCAACCATGAGATTATGAGACGCAACAGATTAATATCAAATTTTATTATTTTTCCCTGTTTTTATAAAAATGGGTGGTAACCGTGATATTGAAGTTAACTGTGGGTAGTATCTGAAGTTGAATGTTACCCCTTTCCTTCACAATTTATGTTAATTTGTCTTACAATTAATAATTTGTGATTATTAATTGTGAATATGAATCTTGATATTAATTAATGATTAATTGTTAATCTGCTCAATGCAATAACGCTACAGTTGTTACAGAAATCAAGCTGTTGCAATAGCAATGAAATTGAGAAATGTCAGCAATGCACTGACCGTCCGTGATGACCAATCATTAGGGTGGTGTTCACATTCGGACAAAGCCCTCCTCAGTCACTGATATAAAAGCAGGAGGCGAACAGATCAGTAGGCAGAGCTGCAGCGCAGCAATGGAGAATCTCCTAAGAAGAACAGGTAATGGACAGACAAGATCATTTACACCAAAGTTTTCTCAAGTTTTCTTCAACACTGGTGGAAATTTTCGTGACTTTAAAATCTCCCACAGCTTCTGACGCATTTCTTACCTCCTCTCCACTTTTCTTGAATATCATCAGGCCAAGCCTTACTACCGCGACTAACTGGTTTTAGCTTGAAAGTCATTTTTATCACAGTGATCATCTATCACACTCTACTTCTATGTAATCTCTTTAATGTACAATATTCACAGGTGGAGGTGGATCGAACCGACTGGTTTTACTCTTTTTGGGTCTTCTCAATGTTGTTCTGCTAATATTTGCTGTTGTTCTTGGGATTTACTGTGAGTATGAAAAAGTTTCACTTCCTCTTTCTGAGGACTTTCATTTTATTACATAGCTGAATAGACACTTTTTCACAGAGAAACATCTGTAAGATCTTATGCATATAATTCAACATGCTTTAGAAAATGTTTTAAGGTATATTCAATGCAGTACAAAATATTTATATGGAAGCATTTGGTCAATTTTTTTGTGAACCTATTTTGAATTATTTTAATGGTGTTTACATACCATTAAACATTCACATATCCTTAACAAAAACTTACAACACACTAAACTTTTTACTTCTGTTCTAAAAAGTTATGAATTACAATATACAACGTATTTGTCCACTATAGTACAAGTTGACTACATTACTGCACACTGTTTGAACACAGATCTTGCTCTCTTTGTGACAATATGTTTTCATCTCCTCAGGTGCCAAAGTCACCGAGGGTTCACACCCAGCTGCAACACAGCTCATCAATGATCTCAATAACCTACGTATCAACCACAGCAATGTGATCAAAGCTGAAGAGGAGGCCAAGAACGCGCTGGAAAGAGCGCTCAAAAATCATGCACAAATGAAGGTGCAAATTGAGAAGCAGAAGACCATCAATGACAACTATCACAAACAGATTGAGGCACTGCAAACAGAGAAGATGAATCTAAAGTCCAACATGTCGGCTTTGGGTGAGACAGAGTTGTATTGCAGTTTATACATAGAGTTTTAATTTCACCTGTGAACCCAAAGTGATTATGAATCTTATGTTTCTCCCAGAGGGAAGCTGTGGTAGATGTCCCTCTGAATGGATTCATCACAACTCATCCTGCTATTTCTTTTCTTACACTGAGACCCCTTATTTGGAAAAGAACTGGCTAGATAGCAGAGCAGACTGTATCAGACGTGGAGCCGACCTGGTTGTGATCGATAACCAGGAGGAGCAGGTGAGTTGAGAAAGAGAAAGATCCTAAAGAATATTTCAATAACGATGCTAAGATAAATATTTATACATTTGAATTTTACAGAGCCCTTTAAAAACATGCATTTCTGTGTGTGCTTGCACAGAAATTTTTGAGTTTCACCATAGAAAATATGGTAAGCATCGATGCCAGGCAGTGGAGGGGATACTGGATTGGTCTCACTGACGCAGAGATAGAGGGGCAATGGATCTGGATTAATAATGTCACCGAGGTGGAACAAAAGTAAGAGCTGCAGTAGTATACTATTAATGTAGAAGTAATTAATATTAATTACGGTTTTTGTCTGATTTTTCAAAGGTACTGGATGGATGGAGAACCAAACAACTTGGGATATACGGGAGAAGACTGTGCAGTTATGGTTTATACTGTCACTAATCCCTGGAAGACCCGTTTTGATGACAGTTGTTATAGGAGAAAACAGCGTTGGATATGTGAAATGTAGGGTTGTAACGGTGTGAGATTCTTACAGTATGATAACCTTCTACTACGGAAATTGTGGTATTAAAGGTAATCTGTATGAAATGTAATATGAAATGCAACCTTTGAAATATATCTATAACACTGCAGAGCATGAAAAGAGAAGGAATTATATGAGCCTAAGTTATCAGTTCATCTATGTGTTAGACGTCACTGATGTGTTAGTTTTCCTTGTGATCAGATCCCCTGCTGTGGAGGATGTCGACACCTGACACAGAGAGGTCTGTCCTGGTTGTCTGCTACTTTATAAGACTGTATGTAACTCACTGCAGGGTGCTCATTCACTTGGACGGATGCCATGCGTGCACACATTAAAGATCTTTAGGAGAACTGATAAAAAATGTAAATATTGTGTTTGTGCATTCTGTTGCCTGACTCTCATCACTCTACACAGCCAGCGATTTTAAGTTACTATGACAGAAAATATCACAATTATACTATTATTCTCATTATTAGTCATAGTATCAGTTACAATGACCCTAAACAAATTTTAATAACCATGAAATAATAATGAAATAGCATGTAACTATGATATGTTGTATGACTAAAGCATGTTAGTTTCATGTTAGCAGCAGTACACCATGTTAATTAACTACGAAATGAGTAATAACATCAGCTGTGAGCTTTTAAAATAACGTCCTATAATTATTACATACCTTTAATGCACACATACACTCACTTATGTCTGTCTGTCTAGAAACTAGAATCAGGACATGTCAGGTCTTCCAGATCCTTGGTCATGTTTTATTTTTATCTTACCATTATTATTATTTTTTTCCTGTTTTTTGACCCTGCCTTTTGTCTGCTGATTTTTGGATCGGATCACCTATCTGACTGCCTGCCTGTGTACCCAAACCCCGCCAAGTAAAGATTATTCTGAACTTTTACTCTTCCTGTATCTGAGTCATTTGAGTCCTGTCCTTCACTGATCTCATTCGTAACAGTGTTGACGTGGAACTCACACTTTTCAGCTTTGATGAAGAGTGATGAGAGTTGATGGTCTAGGAGGCGTTGAAGGACCTGACGAACGTGCTTGACATGACTCTGCTCGTTAGGGGCGAAAATCATAATGTCGTCCAGGTAAAGAAGCACAAACTGATTTATCATGTCACAAAAGTACGTCATTTACCAAGGCTTGAAAAACCGCTGGGGCTTTAGAAAGTCCAAAAGGCATGACCAGATACTCATAGTGACCGCTTGGAGTGTTGAATGCTGTTTTCCACTCGTCCCCCTCCCTTATTTTCACTACGTGGTAAGCATTTCTCAAGTCCAACTTAGGAAAGATCTTTGCTCCTTTCAATTGTTCGAATGCTGAAGAAATAAGAGGGACGGGGTACCTGTTTTTGATGGTAATGTCATTCAAACCTCGGTAGTCGATGCAAGGGTGCAGGGTCTTGTCTTTCTTCTCCACAAAGAAAAATCCTGGGCCGGCTGGGGAAAATGAGGGACGAATGATTCCGGCTGCAAGGGAGGAGTCGATGTACTCCTTCATGGCTTTTTCTTCAGGAGCAGAAAGTGAGTAGAGTCTTCCTTTAGGGAGAGACGAACCCGAAAGCAGGTTGATGCTGCAGTTATACGCTCGATGTGGAGGCAGGAAAGTAGCACAGGCTTTGCTGAACACCTCCTTGAGGTTGTGGTAACAGGTCGGCACGTTGGACAGGTCCTGCCCCATGTGGACGGGAGGTGGTACTGCAGGTCTGCATTTTTCTCTTTCTCTCTCCCACAGTCGCTTGTCCACACGGGTGGCAGTGCGATGGCAGAGTCCATGTTTGGCGGGAGATCAAGAGGAGCAATCCACACCTTTCACTCTCCAGTCCGTGGAGGAAGGTGTGGAAGAGGGAGGCGTCGTTCCAGCCGCTGTCAGCCGCCAGAGTGCGTAACTCGATGGCGTAGTCGGAGCCCTGTCACTTCCCCTGGCGAATCCCCACCAGCGCTCATGCAGCCTCTCTCCCTGGAGAAGTGTGATCAAAAATCTTCTTTATAGTCTCAGTGAAAAGGCTCAGGGAATTACATACTGGAGAGTCCCTTGCCCACTCTGCCATGGCCCATGCTTCTGCTCTGCCATAATTCAATCCATTCATCCATAAAAAGTCAAAAGAATTGTCCAAAAAGTTCAGAGAAGAGATCATTGCCTTGCACAAACAAAGAAAAGGATACAAAAAGATAGTAGAAGCTCTGAATGTTCCTAGAGATACAGCTGGAAGCAGTAAGCAAGTTCATAGTTAAAGGAAAAGTGGCTACACTACCTGGACGTGGCAGGAGGAACCTATCAGTGGCTGAGAGGACTTACTGCATCTAAAGATAGCATGCCTTCATGAGAAACATCACACGGTCTGCAGTCCGCTACAACTTTATAACTAAAGTTTCATACATATATAAATATACTGTATATATATTCAATTTGAATATATATATTCAAATCACTGTTCATCAGTTCATCAGGCCAAGAACTCTGTAGCAACCATGAGATTATGAGACGCAACTGATTAACTTTCAATTCAAATTTAATTATTTTTCCCTGTTTTTATAAAAATGGGTGGTAACCGTGATATTGAAGTTAACTGTGGGTAATATCTGAAGTTGAATGTTACCCCTTTCCTTTACAATTTATGTTAATTTGTCTTACAATTAATAATTTGGGATTATTAATTGTGAATATGAATCTTGATATTAATTAATGATTAATTGTTAATCTGCTCAATGCAATAACGCTACAGTTGTTACAGAAATCGAGCTGTTGCAATAGCAATGAAATTGAGAAATGTCAGCAATGCACTGACCGTCCGTGATGACCAATCATTAGGGTGGTGTTCACATTCGGACAAAGCCCTCCTCAGTCACTGATATAAAAGCAGGAGGCGAACAGATCAGTAGGCAGAGCTGCAGCGCAGCAATGGAGAATCTCCTAAGAAGAACAGGTAATGGACAGACAAGATCATTTACACCAAAGTTTTCTCAAGTTTTCTTCAACACTGGTGGAAATTTTCGTGACTTTAAAATCTCCCACAGCTTCTGACGCATTTCTTACCTCCTCTCCACTTTTCTTGAATATCATCAGGCCAAGCCTTACTACCGCGACTAACTGGTTTTAGCTTGAAAGTCATTTTTATCACAGTGATCATCTATCACACTCTACTTCTATGTAATCTCTTTAATGTACAATATTCACAGGTGGAGGTGGATCGAACCGACTAGTTTTACTCTTTTTGGGTCTTCTCAATGTTGTTCTGCTAATATTTGCTGTTGTTCTTGGGATTTACTGTGAGTATGAAAAAGTTTCACTTCCTCTTTCTGAGGACTTTCATTTTATTACATAGCTGAATAGACACTTTTTCACAGAGAAACATCTGTAAGATCTTATGCATATAATTCAACATGCTTTAGAAAATGTTTTAAGGTATATTCAATGCAGTACAAAATATTTATATGGAAGCATTTGGTCAATTTTTTTGTGAACCTATTTTGAATTATTTTAATGGTGTTTACATACCATTAAACATTCACATATCCTTAACAAAAAATTACAACACACTAAACTTTTTACTTCTGTTTTCTAAAAAGTTATGAATTACAATATACAACATATTTGTCCACTATGGTACAAGTTGACTACATTACTGCACACTGTTTGAACACAGATCTTGCTCTCTTTGTGACAATATGTTTTCATCTCCTCAGGTGCCAAAGTCACTGAGGGTTCACACCCAGCTGCAACACAGCTCATCAATGATCTCAACAACCTACGTATCAACCACAGCAATGTGATCAAAGCTGAAGAGGAGGCCAAGAACGCGCTGGAAAGAGCGCTCAAAAATCATGCACAAATGAAGGTGCAAATTGAGAAGCAGAAGACCATCAATGACAACTATCACAAACAGATTGAGGCACTGCAAACAGAGAAGATGAATCTAAAGTCCAACATGTCGGCTTTGGGTGAGACAGAGTTGTATTGCAGTTTATACATAGAGTTTTAATTTCACCTGTGAACCCAAAGTGATTATGAATCTTATGTTTCTCCCAGAGGGAAGCTGTGGTAGATGTCCCTCTGAATGGATTCATCACAACTCATCCTGCTATTTCTTTTCTTACACTGAGACCCCTTATTTGGAAAAGAACTGGCTAGATAGCAGAGCAGACTGTATCAGACGTGGAGCCGACCTGGTTGTGATCGATAACCAGGAGGAGCAGGTGAGTTGAGAAAGAGAAAGATCCTAAAGAATATTTCAATAACGATGCTAAGATAAATATTTATACATTTGAATTTTACAGAGCCCTTTAAAAACATGCATTTCTGTGTGTGCTTGCACAGAAATTTTTGAGTTTCACCATAGAAAATATGGTAAGCATCGATGCCAAGCAGTGGAGGGGATACTGGATTGGTCTCACTGACGCAGAGATAGAGGGGCAATGGATCTGGATTAATAATGTCACCGAGGTGGAACAAAAGTAAGAGCTGCAGTAGTATACTATTAATGTAGAAGTAATTAATATTAATTACGTTTTTTGTCTGATTTTTCAAAGGTACTGGATGGATGGAGAACCAAACAACGTGGGATATACGGGAGAAGACTGTGCAGTTATGGTTTATACTGTCACTAATCCCTGGAAGACCCGTTTTGATGACAGTTGTTATAGGAGAAAACAGCGTTGGATATGTGAAATGTAGGGTTGTAACGGTGTGAGATTCTTACAGTATGATAACCTTCTGCTCCAGAAATTGTGGTATTAAAGGTAATCTGTATGAAATGTAATATGAAATGTAACCTTTGAAATATATCTATAACACTGCAGAGCATGAAAAGAGAAGGAATTATATGAGCCTAAGTTATCAGTTCATCTATGTGTTAGACGTCACTGATGTGTTAGTTTTCCTTGTGATCAGATCCCCTGCTGTGGAGGATGTCGACACCTGACACAGAGAGGTCTGTCCTGGTTGTCTGCTACTTTATAAGACTGTATGTAACTCACTGCAGGGTGCTCATTCACTTGGACGGATGCCATGCGTGCACACATTAAAGATCTTTAGGAGAACTGATAAAAAATGTAAATATTGTGTTTGTGCATTCTGTTGCCTGTCTCTCATCACTCTACACAGCCAGCGATTTTAAGTTACTATGACAGAAAATATCACAATTATACTATTATTCTCATTATTAGTCATAGTATCAGTTACAATGACCCTAAACAAATTATAATAACCATAAAATAATAATGAAATAGCATGTAACTATGATATGTTATATGACTAAAGCATGTTAGTTTCATGTTAGCAGCAGTACACCATGTTAATTAACTACGAAATGAGTAATAACATCAGCTGTGAGCTTTTAAAATAACGTCCTATAATTATTACATACCTTTAATGCACACATACACTCACTTATGTCTGTCTGTCTAGAATCTAGAATCAGGAAGTTCTGCTCAAGCAGAAAACATAAGCACGTATTTAGACATTTCTTGAGTAAGATAAGATAAGATAAGATGAACCTTTATTAATCCCCGAAGGGAAATTCGGGTAAAGATGTGTGTTGTGTTTCTGGGCATTATTCTAACTGTATTTCAGCAGGTGTTACGAAGTACTCGTGCAAAAATTTGTATGTACATCTTAATATGTTATTATTGACAGTTATCAATATTTATTGCACTGCTTTGTTGAATACTTGATTCTGATTGGTCAGTCATGGCGTTTGTTATTTCCATTTGTTATTTCTTTATAGCAAACAGCTGCTGTGGAGGCAGTTCTGATCTCGCTCTCTGGAGGACCGTTTCTGTGTCAGCTTATTGATTTCTTATTGAATACATGTTAAATGTTCATGCTTCATGTGCATGTGATATAACATTGGACATCTATTCATCAAATTGTTGGCTATTAATTTTGTTTTTATTCAGTAAGGAAGAAATCTCTCTCTCTCTCTCTCTCACACACACACACACACACACACACACACACACACACACACACACACACACACAGATCAGGTAGAATTATTCAGTTTCAATGGACACTCGCCTTAATTTACTAGCAAGTTCACTCTAACGCCACTGACTGTGTGAGTGTGTGATAAATATGAAATTTGTCAGCCGCTGCACAAAATATCAATATTTAACAATATTGGGGATTAAACCCATGAACTAAAACAGGGCGCATTAGTTTTTTATTTACGGGTTGTGAGTTGCATAGCTATCAATGTGAGGCCACTCTGCAGCACTGTTGCATAGAAACACACTTCTAAGGGTTTTTACGGGTAACAGATTGGAGTAGCTGGCGGCAGTAGACAAGCCACCATTACTGCTGGTGGCACATCTCTTTTAAATCAACTGTAATGCATGTAAAGGATTTCACTTATTAAGCACTTTTATCCAAGAAATCTGTCCAACAGATCCTGTACGACCAGCAGTATGTTGAAAACATTGGCATCAAATGCATTAAAATCTAAAACAAAAAAATGTTCCAGCTTGAACAGACGACTGGGCGTCTTTTCTGAGCTGTGCTGTATCAACTGCTCCAATGACAAACTGACACATTGGAGAAAGTAAAAACTACAATGCACTGCTCCATGGAATCAATTTTACTTTTCCAAATATGCATTAATAATGAATCCTCATGTTTTGATCGCATTCTGAGCAGCTTGCCGACAAAGGACCGACCATGAACTGCTAGACTGCGTGGCCTCGCGCCACATCTCTCTTGCTAGCTTGGTGCTACATTTTCTGGCCAAACTTCCACTTTTACAGTATCAACTGTTTCACATTTTTATTGGATGATGAATCTCTGATTATAGGGCAGTAAATCAGGGAGTTTGATCATTTAAATCTTAAGCTAACAAGCAATTCCTGCTAGGTTTAAGTAACAGCTAGAGTGGTACTTTCATGTTATTTTTTTCTCAAATTCTGTGCCATAACCAATTTCAGACTAGTGTTTGGACTAGACTGGATAATGTTCACATTTACACAACCTGCCTTCATCTGCTGACTATGATCAAACCAAATGTTTCTACTTTCACTATTAGTAACATGTTCATGTCCACTCTGCTGTTTTTGTTACTCGTTTCTTCAGTTTAACTCTGAACCTGGCCTCTACTTGACTGCTTTCCTTTAATTATTTCACAATTTTTATTTCCTATAATATTAGGAAATAATGGAATAAGTGCATGATCTACCCTTTTGCTACAGGGATTTCACTTCTCTTTTTTTAGCGAAATGCAATAATGCAAGTTTCAACTGGAATATGATTATCAAAGACTTTTAACAACCTCAGCAATATTCACTCTTTAAGTGCTGACACAGGGCAATGCCTGATAAATCATCTCTCACTTACACTCTCATAGGACTGATCTCCGCTGTACAGTCAGAATGGAGAAGAGAGAAATATCTGGCTTTAAGTTTGATGGTGGATTTAGCTCACTGCTTTTTGAAGACAACTTGCACGACGAGGAGCATCTTCCTCACCCCCAGTCTAACCAAGACAGGCAGCACGGTATAGTGAAAGTTATCATTTACACATTGCTCTTAGATAAATATATTTCTGGTGCTGTTTGATCCTTTAACAGTGGTATTAGGCTCTAAAATACATGGTATGTTAACTTATAACAACAAAAATGCCTGGTATAAGTTACTGATGGGTGAATGACGTGTTCTAAAAGGATTTTTTAGAAACGATATATTAATGCATATGTAAAGTATCAATATTAAAAGGTCTTTAGAATAAGTATCATTGTGATGATTGTTTGATACAGTTTCTGGCTTTCTGATACTGATTCATCATCTCTCTGTCTAGTGTCCAAGAACAATACGACACCTGGGAAACATTGCAGACTGGCTGCAGTGAGCCTGAGCGTACTCGCTGCTGTCCTACTAATAGTTGATATCAGCTTGGGGGTCCACTGTAAGTCAATCCTACCATTTACGGGGAATTATTGATTAAGGCTGGAGCTAAAGATTTCTTTCATTATCACATAATGTGCTGGGTATTTCCTCTATTCATCGCTGATGTCTAACAAAAAATAGTCAAAAATGTCCATCACGATTTCCTAGAGCCCAACATGATGTCATCAAATGTCTTGTTTTGTCTGACTAACAGTCCAAAACCCAAATACATACAACTAACTAAAACATAAGCAGCTCCGCACATCTGAGACAACTATAATGTTTGTCATTTTGCCCAGAAAATGACTTTGATAATCCAAACAATTGCTGATTAATATTTTGTCGATGAACTAATTGATTAATCGACTAAACATTGCAGCTATAGCCCAGATTAACATCTTCAGATCACCTGTTTTGTCCAACCAACAGTCCAATACTGATGAGAAAATAACATTAATGGCAAAATTAGCAAATCTTCACAAGGAGAAGCTGTAACCAGGGAATGTTTGTCATTTTTGCTTGAAAGATGATTTAATTAGCAAAATAATTTGCTGGCCAATAAGAATGGTAGAAGTTTTTAGCTTATGCATGAGTTATTAATAGTCTTTGAGTGCACTCATCTCCTGTAAATAATGCAAAGGAGTTTTTTTTTTTTTAATTCATACTCCAGCTACTAATATTTAGCTGAGGAGCTGGGACTAGAATAGACATTTTTTTCAGTTCTTAGTCGTCTTTCAGTGGAGCAGTAGTTCTGGGATAGACTACAAACCCATTATGAGAGGTCACTGATATTAATAAACTCTGTCTTGGTTTTTTGTCCTTGTGGTTTTGTGTAGTCCTATTTGGAAGCTTGACATTTAGAGCCTATAAGACTATATTTATAGATATAAATAAGTGGAGAAAATGAGAGAGGAAGGGACTAATAAATACAGAGAATACTTTGCTACACTAACACAGTTTGTCCTCAACACTTGCAGATACCAACCTCACTCGTAATGATACAGAAGACATCGGCAAAGAGTTGGCCAAACTCCAGGTTACTTACAAGGCTGCAGTTGGAGCCATAGAGGTTGCCAAGAAGCAGCTGGACAGCGAGATGAGTCGTCAGACGCCGACCAACTGGGAGCTGGAACACCAGACAAAAAGAAGCAAAGACTATGAAGCGCAACTTGTTGAAAATAAGAAGGACATTGCAGCAATGAGGGACAACTTACTAGTGATTAGTGAGACCTGTTTTACTATTACAGCACTGCATAACAATGTTAAAAGCATTGTTTTTACATTGTTATTAACTGTTATTTTCTCTGGCAACAGATGCTGGCTGCACACACTGTACACCAGGCTGGATTTTGATGAACTCAATGTGTTACTACTTCCAACTCTATAACCCAGGAAGATCATGGCAAAACGCCAGAGAGTACTGTCAGGTGCATGGAGGTGACCTTGCAGTCTTAGACAGCAAAGACAAAGAGGTAGAATCATCAAAATTCAATTCATATGTCGTTGCAACCCTGTGCACATGAAATTCTTACTTAGTCATTGTTTTATATTCTTTTTTGTTAGAATGCAACTGTAAACTTCTTACTGAACAGCAAACAAATTTTGAACCTCAACATGAATATTTGGTTCTGGATTGGACTCAGAAAGTTCCCCAAAGAGGGGATTTGGAAATGGGTGGACGGGAGAGCGCTGGTTGAGGGGTAAGAGTTAAACATAATACATTTTTTTAATTACTATTTTTGTATTTGTTGGAAATTGTCATCATAACGTCATGCTGCTGGGTCAGTTTCTGGAGCATCCAGTCAGACATCCTAACAGCGAAGCTTCCCAGGAATTCAGTTTTGAAGTGATGGTATCATTGATATCCAATAATGTGCAGAGAATTTAATGAAATGGGCCATTTGGAAATTCTGAGAAACCTACAATTCAACTCTCTGACAGATGATTTTAATCACTGAGTCAATGTGTCAATCTCATTTACAACTCTTGCCCATTCAGATAAATTATTTAAATGACAAAAAGATGCATAATGTGGACTGTGTGAAGGCAAATGCTGTGTCTTTGTAAGTAATGTTTAAATTTGCCACAGGTACTGGGATACTGGAGAACCAAATTATAACTACGAGAGCAACTGTGGAACTGTAACTGCCAATGAAAACTTCTTCAAGGCCTGGAACGATTACAGGTGTGACTCCAACAAGAAATGGATCTGTGAAAAAGCACCAATTTCTTCGAGTTAACAACAACTTTTACTGCATTTGCTTGCGAGCTCAACGGTTTGCATAAAGAATTAAATTCACCTTTTTATACAAATTTTGCGTAAAATACAGTAAAAATAATCTTTACCAAATCAGAACTGTGATTATGTACGTGCATACACATTTCTCTGTCGGCACAATTTAATCTCTATTTAAGTTCCCCTTCTCAGCATTTATAAGCAGCATTTAACACTTAATACATGCTGTATAACACACTATAATGTAGTTGTATGCAGCTGTAAGGACATTTGTAATATCTATGCACTGTATTAATAAAGAGTGCAGTACATTGATACAGCACAGCATTCATTTATAACTTGTCCTGTGAAGACATACATTATTTACATATTATTACCATTGTGTTTTACTATATTGTCATTCATCATGTGTTTTATACCAGCCACTGCTTATAGACGTCCACAGAAGGAGTTACATTTGTGGAGAAACATATTATTAAACTGCTTAAAAAAAGCATTTATTCAATGTTTATATACAGTTTATAAATGCTGAACAGGGGGATTTTAATTAAAGTGTTCCAACAGGACTGCCTATGACATATCCAGTACTGCCAGCTTCCTGCTAGCTGTACGCAGCTGTAATAATGTATGTATTGGCTGTAATTCATCACTTTTATTATTTTTATTATCTGTGAATCCTGTATCGTGGTCGATTTATTAACATTTCTGTTCTCAAACAACCGGCTATCGGACTGTAGCTAGTTGTGCTAGTAGTATGACATCAACAGAATATAATGTAGTTGTAGGCTATTTACTAACACACAGGGCAAAAGCACAGCAGACAACCTCTTATACATCCATGGTCTGCGGTCTGTTGGACATCCATTTTGAATCTTTGACATGAAGAAGTGTTAAACTGATCTCAAAATCTGTGTGCTAGATTTTTCTTTTTCAACTTCTATTTATGTCCATCGCAAAAGGCCAGGCGAAAAAAGTTAAATAAATAAATAAGTAAGTAAGAAAGTAGTTATAATGGTATGCATATTTATAATATTTTTGTAGGTTTAACTGGCGTCATTATGGTAGTCGACTTGATGACAATCCAAAAAGGCGGATGCGTAGGTCTACAGCTGGGTGCTGGCGTTGTAACGGGAACCCATAATTGACTTTCACTTCTTAGCAATATATGCTGTGTGGTGTTAAGGTCAGTACCTAAAAGTCAATACTACCTGCAAATAACAGAAAAGCCCTGTTAGATTTAAGGAGCACATTGCTAACAGCTACTAGAATTGTTATTGTTCACGGAGATGCCTCCAAAATAAGCTGACATTGCTGAGAATAGTGCTTGCTTTGGTGATAAAACTTCACTTATCTACTTACTGCACGATGGAGGGGATTTTCCACATCTGACTACCGTACTGACCTTTCAGTAGTCTGATAACTGCTGAACTGATGTCTGAACACTGCAATGCAATTAAGATGTATTTCTGATCTAGCCAAATGCTTCATCTGTTTCATGTAACCCTCCCACCATATGATCGGTTGATAGCACTTTGTAAAGGCATCATTAATAAAGTCTTTGTGACTAATACAACTAATGGCTTCATTAATGGTTAATAAGTATTTCTGAATACTTTATAAACCTGTAATAAGGTGACATCAGCATGTATTTAAAAAAGATTTAAGATTTTAAAGTTTACCAAGTCAAGTTGTGAGAGTAAGATGATAATTTAAAGAGCTGCGTAAAAGACCCGGCGGATTAATGTTATGATTTATTGCTGATCTGTAAAGAATGAAGCCGTTCTTTATAGACCAACTACTGTATCAAATAAAACAGAAACCCATGAAAGACAAGACAGGGGTATCAGTCTTTTCAAATAATTGTCAGCAAGAAAGTGAATAAGTGTATCGCTCAAAATGGTAAACTATTCCTTTAAGACATGTAAAGCTTCTCAAATGGTGAGTTGTGAAATGTCAGCAAAGACATACAGAATAATAGGGAAGTATATCATAATTAAATAGGAGAGAAAATATGATCTGTTTGAGTTCTGTATTTTATGACTCAGCGACTCATAAATATGAGAAAGCATCATAATTCGGAGGTTTATCTCTAATTGAATGTGGTGAACAGCATTATTTGGGATCCAACGATGCAGCAACCTGCATATAGGTTTACAAGCACAGTGTCAGAACAGTAATATTTTATTTACGTATATAAACATTTGAATGCAAACAAACTACAATCCACATACACATAAAGGCGTTAGTATCCAGACCAGGGTCCACGCCACACACACACACACACACACACACACACACACACACACACACACACAGACCTTATCACTGGTATAAGCAGGAGACAAACAGATCAATAAGCACCAGTATAATGGAGAACTCACAGTCAGAACTAGGAGAGGAAATGTCATCTGAACAAGATATTTCTCAAGATTTCACCACAGATGGGCATTCGGGCTCTCACCAACAAACATTTGGACAAGGTACAACTACTGTAACTTAAAAACAAAATGATTAAATCTTCTACCGTGTCTCTGATCAATGACCTAGTTCTTTTCTCTCGTTTCTCTTTGACTCACCGTAACTTTAGTTCATACAGTGACTCACATTTGATATGTATTTATAAAAGTGTTAAATTAAAAATATATTCTATGGTTTTAAAACTCTTAACATGATGATTGTAGCTCTATAATCACATCCATCAATTTATCTGTAACCTATTAGAAAGGACAAAGTCACCATGATATTGCTCTAAATTTTATTTAACTAACTAACTTTTATTTAACTAACTTAAGATGAAATGTACTATTAAGATTTTACCTCTGAGAAACTTTATCATGTTCTGTTTACAGAGAGAGGTGGATCTGTGTTTCCACACTACCGACTGGTTATACTCAGTCTGGGCCTGCTGAATGCTCTTCTACTGATAGCTGCTGTTGTCATTGGGATTTATTGTAAGTATGGGAGGATTACGTATTGGTTAATATGCTATAGGTATGTACAATGCAAACACTCCATTTAAAAAAAAAAAAAAAATAAGAGTGTGCATCTCACTCACTGAAGCAGGTCTGATGAGTATCTTCGATCATAGACTGTATGCAAAGATTGACGACATGACAGCTCCCCAAAAGTGAAGCCAAAACATCTGGATCTCCCCCCTAGTGGCTGGCTGTGGTATAGCCCATAAATGTTGCCGGATGGGACACGAGCCAAACTAAAAAGACAAAGTACTTTGGTGGTTTCTGTCATTTTAGGTAGTTCTTATCACGCTTATGTATGTGCAGGTGTTATTTCATGCTATAAATAGGGGGTTGAAACGTCATGATTGGCAGTGAGCTCTCGCTGTGATTATTTCTATATCGAATAGTCTGACAAATTGTCAGTTATTTAACTGATGTTTTAGTCGATAAAATGTCACAAAATAAAGACAAATTAGCATCATAAGCTCCCAGAGGCCAAATTGAGACCTTCAAGCAGTCAGAACCACAGTGGTGGACCAAGTGACCTATACTGCCTCCCTACCCTCCCCTAGTGCTGCTAGCTTGACAAAAAAAATTCAACTTCACCCACCAGTTTTGCCACAGTTCCTCTTTCTCTTTGTTATTACAACTTTTTATGCCTCAGGTGCCAAAGGTGATTACCTTCAGGTTCCTCATTCAGCCGCAACGTCCCTCGTCATTGAAATGAACTTTCTCCGCAACCACAGTGACATTGTCAAAGCGAAATTGGAGGCGCAGGCTGAATTAGTGAGACAGCGCACCAGCCATCAGCAACTAAAGCTGCAAATGAAGCAGACGATAACCCTCACTGACAGCCTTCAGCGACAGATTGAGACCCTGCAGACAGAGAAGACAATTTTGCAGTCTAACAGGACTACCTTAGGTAAGACAGACTCCCAACCTGTCATTGGTGACAAACAGTCCAGTACGTATCACGGTTACAATGGTCAGACCCCCTCCAAGTGAGCACATGCTGTAATCCTGTACAATGGATGTAGTTGGTATGTATCATATTTTAGAGAACATTAAAAATGTTTATTTTCATTCTACTGTTGCAACAGAGGAATCCTGTGGCAGATGCCTGCAAGGATGGCGTCTTCTTAAAACATCCTGCTATTATTTTTCTCAACGTAATGTGTCCAACTCCAAAAAGAACTGGCCGGATAGCAGAGCAAACTGTATAAGTCAAGGGGGCGACTTACTTGTGATCAATAACTTGGAGGAGCAGGTGAGTTTCCATCTCAGAAATAATAATAAAAATAATAGTTCTAGCTTCATAGGAATTGTGAGCCCTGTGTATTATTTTCTCAGCAAGTACAAATTTCATTTGATGTCTCCTGGTTTTAAAGTCTAATTAAGATGACTTTTTGTAGCTCTGTTTAATATAGTATACGTGAATAAATGTTATGTTCGCGTCCTCCCAGTTACTCAGCATCAGACCCTAAATGAGAAAAAAGGTTTTCAGGGCCTTCAAAGTCTATTTGATCACACACAGATTTGAAATGTGCAATTAAAGTGATTGTATGTAAGTATTACGTGTAAATGTTTTTAATCGTTTTTAAATTGCCTATGTGTGAACAGGTTGTAACCTAACCTAAAAAACAGACCTTCTGTGACTTTCTGGCTTTCCTTTATCAGCCTATAGACCGCTTTTAATATGAGGAATGCAGGCTGCTTTTCATGGAAAAATCCAACAGATGTGACGCCATGTGTGCTTGTGAGTGCCTTTATTTTCAGCTGCGTTACAGAGCTAACAGTGCGCAGCCATAGCTAACATTCGGTAAGACACGGAGTCGCCTAACACCAACAAACAACCAGCCCCCATCACAACTCAGACTCCAACATTAAGCATAAGTGTTATTTCTAGTGCAGCCTGTCTTGCAAAACAGGAATGCGACTGACGTTGGAGGAAAACATGCAGTGATATTTTAGCTGGCTAATGTTGCTAATGGTAATCAGCATGATGCCTGTCATCTTCAGTCTTGCATGTGTCGCTTCACTGTTTTGAACAATACTCACTTGCGTCTACATACAACACGAGCATCAGGACGCTGACTGACGCTGACTTAATGGCCACAGGAGTCACTGTTAACAAGCAATTTCAGATTCTTACATCTAGTCCTTTTAAGGTATCAACTCTGTGTCTGCTTTCTCACAGCAACTCATGATTGACATGTTTCCAAGGCTGACATACAGTAGTGTGTGGTGGCAGAATGGATACTGGGTCGGCCTCACTGATGTAGTGACAGCGGGAACATGGGTCTGGGTTAACAATGTGACTGAGGTGAAAACAGAGTAAGCATCTCGCAGACTGTTAACGCTTTCTATTGACTTCAGTATTTTTGTGACAGTATCATCATGACTAACAAATACAGTGGGATTAAAGTCTTCTCTGAATGATTTTGATTTCTTCTAGGTACTGGGGGAATGGACAACCTGCCCAACTGGGATCTCAGAGTGGGAACTGTGCTGCTTTTTATCGCTTTGCAAATACAATGGGGACATTGTTTAATGGAAACTGCCGCAACCATCTATTACACTGGATATGTGAGATGAAGCCGAGCTAAACATTCAGTCACAATAACTGGACAAATCATTTGTGTCTGTATGAAAACTCTTCAAATAAACTGCTGCTCGATACAATAGCATCCATGTTGTATGTGATCATTTGAGGGTGTACACCTGTTATTTTAACAGAAAAAAGCTATTCAAGTTGCAGAAATGCCCCAAATGACTGTAACACTACACTACACACATCGATGCCATTTCATTTACTTGTCGATTCCCCTATTATAACCATAACTCAATAACCAGTCTAACAAAACACAGTATGTCCAGTTGTATATAAACAAAAAAAATGACTTTATGAAATCAAACACCTAAATAATCTTATAAAACTTGAATGTCTAAATGAATTAGATATGTTTGTGATCACAACATGCTCTTTAAATTACCTGCACCCCCTGTAAATATTTAACAAATGAACTTGATTTTCTGTTTGTGATGTTACGCACACAGCTGCACACAGGGCAAGGTCCTAACAAACAATCTTTCCTGCACAATCAGACTGCTTTCATCTTAACAGTCAAAATGGAGGACGGAGAAAATTCAGGTGGTACTTTTAATGGTTCGTATAACAAACTGATTTATCAAGATGACTTAAGTGGAGATGAGGACAGTCTCTACCCAAACCAAAGGAAGCAACAAGGTAATGAGGAGCGAATAAATGACTGATGATGTGTTATATCTCTTCTTTGCTACCAGATTTTAAAATAGTAGCCAACTGGAAATTTCATTTCTATGTCATTTTAAACATGTGTTCTTGTTTTGATAAAAGTTATTAAGTTCATGTATTTACATCACTGTATAGCTCAACCATTGATTATCTTTACAATACTGTATACAGATATTAAAAGTAACATAGCGTGTTATTTCTTTAGGTTTTTCCTTTACATTTGTCAGCCATCAATATTGAATTGGTACTATATTGTGGCTCTGCTATTGATCCACCACTTCTCTGTTGTAGTGTCTATGTCCATGGTGAGACCTGAATCCAGTTTGGACCATTACAAACTGCTCACAATAAGCCTGGCAGTGCTCGCTGGTATTCTACTAGTGGTTGATATCGGCCTGGGAGTCTATTGTAAGTCACTAGTAACCCCTCTCCTAGATGTACAACGTTATGGTAATACTGTGGTGTTTTAAGCTAACAATGTGGCGGCATCTCATTCACAACACACAACACTAAAAACGGTGTTTCAGCCTTCGACTTAAAAGTTGAAAACAAAGTTGATTTTTATTTTAAAAAAGTTAGCAAAGGGAAGTCAGCTAAATTACAGCTATGAATGTTAGGTTTTGTTCACTCACCTCTCACATCAGCATGCCGTGCTGCTTGCACTGTTGCTAGCTAGCTAGCTAAGCTAACTGTCCCCTGCCCAGCAGTGAACAGCAGAGACAGACGTTAGCGCCTAGCTAGCTAGTGAACGTAGTGGTGCATTTAGCAGCTAACGAGCTAGCTACATATCTTACCTCAGGAGTTGAAGGAGACTAAAACAGAGATTAATTAATGGACACAACTCCAAGTGAATGCGAATGTTACTTAATGGGTGCTAGCAGCCGTTCGCCATATCAACTTAATAAGGTGATAAGTTATTGCCTGTCAATCACAAGGTAGCCACGCCCTAAATCATACCTTGTTTTATGGTCTATTTGAATCTATGTGGGACTATGATTTACTAAGTGAACAACATGTTGTATTGAAGACCATAAACTCATGTTTACAATGTTTACTGAGGTAATTAATCAAATAAGAAGCAGGCTAATTTTCTCATGGACTTCTATACAGTAAAAACACACTTCTTTTTACAACCAGAGGAGTCGCCCCCTGTTGGCCATTAGAAAGATTGCAAGTTTAAGGCCACATTGACTTTTTTGCCAAGAAGTGAAAAAGTCAATTGTTTGTTTCACTGCAACATCAGCGCCTAGCAGCAAAGCTCCACTTCCACCAGTTTGGACAGAAAGTGACAACCAGACGCCAGTAAAATGTCCGCCTAAAAAGTGCCGTACAAAGTAAAATAAAATGATTTCTATTCTATTGTCATATTATACCGAAATGGCCTGTGTTGAACAATGAAATATTATAAATATAATAAGCGTTTTCAGTCCAAAATGCAGCTATTGTCAAAAAACTCTTTTGACACTATAGCTTGTTCCCACTGCCCTTAAAAAATTAAAAAAAAAAAATGCAGATTCATGTTAAAATATTATCAATAAAAGACCAATTAAATGTTAATTAGATTTTTTTAATCTATATTAAACTGTATGTGTTGGTGAGGACACAGTCTGTAGTTTGCTGTCAGTACTCACTACTTACATTAACAGGGCCTCCAGACATACAGTATCTCTTTGCCGCTAATTAAACTTTCTATAACTGTACATGTAAAGTTAACCCAACATCAAGAGTGACAGTGAAAAGATAAGAATGAGGTTGGATAACTGAGAAATGCATTTATGAAAACGTTACAAATACCTGTGCACAAATGTTGATATATATATAAATTTTCATTTCACTTTTTTCCTGCTCCTACTCCTGTGATCATGTTTGACCTGATAATTTATACTGTAGGTAATTGTACAAGTACTTTTAAAAAACTTAAATTGAATCTACATTACTTGAGTAACAATATGTCTTGACCACTTACAGATCGAAAACTTACTGGTGTGCAGGATACAATAACGGACATCGGCAGCGAGGTGGCCAAACTGCAGGCTACTTACAACACTGTGATCCAAAGCAGGGATGAAGCCAAGAAACAGTTGGCAAGCGAGATCAGTGAGCAGCAACTCACCAAGTGGGAGCTTGAACACGAGAATAAAAAAAGCAAAACCTACAAAATGCTGAGTGACAAAATTCAAATGGAAATTGCAGCGTTGAAATCGCACATCCCAATGATTAGTGAGGGCTTTTTTTTTTTTCACTGACTGTTTGTGTTATCAAGGCATACATACATAATCGCTGTGACCCAACCACCAACACGTCATGATTACATTTTCTTTGGCAACAGAGGAGGGCTGCAGACACTGTCTACCAGGATGGACTTTCACAAACTCATTGTGCTACTACTTCGCCTTCTCTGATGCTATTAAACGCAGATCATGGCAGGAAGCCAGACAGTTCTGCATAAAACAAGGAGGCGACTTGGCAGTGATAGACAGCAGAGAAAAACATGTAAGACTCAACATTTAGTTGCCATAATTTATATATCTGGACAAAATCTGCAATTCTGCAATGCTTTACATTTTATTTCTGAGCTGTAAAAGAGGTTGTCATACGATCCAACAAGGCAAATTAATGTACTGAGCATGTATGCATGTGTATATCTCCGGTGTTGGCAGCTGGCAATAAGTGACTTGATAAATAATTATCAAGACCCCTCGAGACCCATAAACCACAGTGGCTTCTGGATCGGATTGAGTGATGTGCGGGAGGAGGGGACTTGGAAATGGCTGGATGGAACAAGACTGATTGAGGGGTAACAGTTACATACGTGTACATACTAACACAGATAACTCACTGGATTGTAGGAACTGTGGTGATAGCACATTCACATACGTTTCACCCATTTGTAATACCACTTAAACGTTTAAACATATAGTGACGGAGAAATTAGTACAGCTCAACAAGCTATCATTTGTTTCAGGTACTGGAATGATGGAGAGCCCAACAACCAGGGTAATGAGGACTGTGCAGCGACATATCCCAGAGGTAACCCCTTTAAGGCCTGGAATGATGCCCCATGCAGTTATGAACTGAAATGGATTTGCCAAATGACACCAAGGTCTGCGAGTTAATGATGACCTTATTTTTTTTTTTATTTTTTTTTTTTAAATCACATTTAGTTTTCACTTAATTGTTTGAATGAAGAATTAACTCCGTCTTAGAGACTTTTAAACTTTATCTTCAGAATCTTTTTATTATCATGTCAATATTTGTTGAGACTACAAAATGGCAAGGAAGGTCAAAATACAAAAAATACATCTGATGTATGAAATGAACTATAAAATGTAAGTTAACCTGTAATAAATAGTTTTTTTGTACTATGTACATGTGAATTACTACTATACAGATCTGTACACCAGTTACCGGTTTATCAGAAAAACACCCACCTTCACATAAACTGCCTACAAGTCATATGTTGCATGACAAAACAGCATTTACATCATCAGTTAGCACTGAGTTGTTAAGCTTGCAAATGTTGCAGACATTTATCATTACATAGACTATAAAAAGCGTGTACCTAACCACTGGAGCTGATTCCCAAAACAGCTGTCCTGTTGGTATCTTCAACCCTGCTGTTTCAAGGATTTATTAAGAATGATGTGAAAAGCAAAACCAACTACCAAAAACAGCTTATAGATCAGATGACTCAGGAGAATGGCCAGAAAATTGCAAATGAACAGACATGCCATTACAAGGCCAGTTGCATCCAAATTCAACGCTGGTTTGCAGAATATTACCTGAAAATGCACCACATACTGTGGGACTGTCTCCAATGTGTTACAACAACATACAAAACTAAACTATTTTATAGATGTACTAAATAAACTGGCAATTTAGTGTACATGTACCATTTGATAAATAAATACAAATCAAAACTATTGCCAACTTCCTTATCTGGCTAACATGCCAACCTCATTCGTGATAACTTTTTGTTCTGAAGCCTCATGGCTACCGCGCAACATCTCTTATCTGACAATTACATTACTCAAACTGCACCTCGCTTTCTAAGTATGATGGTCGGACGCTCACAGCACCGCAAAGTGCTGCCGAAGTTGCTTAAGAAGCTGCTGAGTGTCGACGTGCTCCGGAAAGGAGTCCTCAGACTTTTGGGCGGCAGTGTAGCTGCTTTGAAGGTCTCCAATCTGGAAACACACAAAAATTTCACTTTGGCAGACTGTATTGTGGAGATTATACTCTTTAACTACTGCACTGTTTACATTTTAGATGAATTAAATATTGTTAAATTACCTTTTCAGAGAGAATGGAGAGATTGAAGTGTGGCTCATACATGTGAGGGGCCACTGATGCAGCCGTCTGCAGGAAGGCTTTAGACTGGATCACAGATAGAACAACCATCAGTATTGTCGACGCTTTAATACTTTATCAATATTTATATTAATGCAGGATGAAGAACCTCTCCTCCCATCTAAATCTTAGCTAAGGTGCTGGAAACATAAATGAGTCCAAAAGATAATAGAAAAGCTTTTCTGTACACTTAGATATATGCAGTATTTCAATAGATCCTTTAGCACTGAGCTTCGGTCTGTCAGACCTTCATCAGAGCATACATGTACATGCTTAATATTAAAGAATCTAGTGAACTGCGGTATAGATCTAAGTGTGCAGAAATCTTTTCTATTATCAGTATTTATACTAAAAGGAACTCTTGATTTTAAACCTCATAATCTGAGGACATGAAAATCTGACATATATTCTCACTGCCAAAGATACACCTCCACTTGTGCCAGATGACACGTTTTACATCATTTGACAGAGCAGAAATCTGGCTTGAATTACAGCCTGCAGTCTCTCATTTTTAGCAGGGTTGCATCTGAGGAATGGGTGGGGGCGTCTTCAAAATCAGACAGCTAAGACATCTTACTAGCTCTGTGGCAGTTTGAGTTAAGTTTGAGGACTGTCAGTGATTTCTAGGAGAACGTACATCAACAAGCCTTCATGGTATAAAGTTGTGTCTCAATCAGACAACAAAAAAAACTAAACAATACTTCATACTTCATGTGTGGTTTGACATTGAAACATACCTACACAATATTATTTGTGCTCATAACTCCCATTCTAACTATCGTTATCCAAAAACACCTGTTTTCTGATCTGCTTGTGCATGACATGTGTTAGCACTGACTTTTCAGCTGATGGCTGGCACCTAGTGCCAACGCAGTCTGTGCCGCTGTGGGATAACCACAGTCTCATACAATATATCTCATAACACCTTCTCTCATATCATGATATCAATGCTAAATTGATTTATCACCCAGCGCTTGGTTGGCCTAATTGGTGGCTTGTGGGATTCCTGGTGTGCAAGTGTAGCCTTCAAATGGATATACGGTATTGTAGGAAAATGAGAAATATTTTTATAATACAGGCTACATTTAAGTTTAACAACAATAGTGACTTGAGTTTAATGGTTCTTAAATAATAAGCTGTGTTGCGTTAGAGGGTCTAAAAGGACACCAGTGTGATCTCATAACTGATATTTTAATTAGGGATGCACCGGATATTGGATATCAGGCCGATACTGACTCAGATACGTGGATCAGATATCTGTGACAATGGGGCCGATCTATTCAAGTCAATTCTATGTTTATATACTATATACATTATATACAGGAATTTTAATTTCTGTTTAAATCTTGACAATTCGCTGCTGCATTAAAAATGTTTACACTTGAATTCCTGTTAATCTTGTAGATTTTTTTCCCAGTTACTGATGCACAATTTATTTTTTTAATAACATATAACAATTCAATAAATGTGTATATATGTATTTATTTGTTACATGTTGTTTTACTCAGTTAGTAAAGCAACATTTCAGTCGAGCCTGATGCTGTCTCATTCATAGAAAACTTCCATAAAGTGAAGCACACAGCTTCTTAATAAAAACTGGCATTAGGGCTGCACAACTGATCAAATCAATTTTGCAATTGCAATATGGCCTACTGCAATTTTCAAATTGCAGGAAGCAAAATATTTGTTAAAGGTGAAATGCGTGTCAAAATATCATTTTAAATTAAATATTATCATGCTGCAGAGATGTCCTGGCCTACATATCATATTCTACAGACTTAACAAAACATATTGGTACAGACAAACCATAATCATTTTAATATATTTTTTCAGTTAAAATGAGAATAATTAAATAACAATTATAATTTCCTAATACTGTAAATCATATTATAATTGCGGTACCAGTCAAAATAATCACAAAGAAATATTTCTTCAAAATCATTCAGCCCTAACTGGCACTGGATCAGTGCTCAGTATCAGCCAACACCAAAGCCCAGGTATCGGTACTGGGACTGAAGAAGTGAGATCGGTGCATCCCTAATTCTGAAAGTGGAATAAAAGCTACATGAGTCAAAGATGTCTTCACCTGTTCGATACGACCTTTGCGCAGCTCCAGCACAGCCAGGTTGTTGTAGGCCTCAGCGTGGTCATTATTAAAAGCCAGAGCCAGTTTAAAACACTGGTAAGCCAGCGTCAAATCCCCTATGCCCTGTAAACACAGAACACATGCTCTTTGTACCAACTTATGTATCCGATATATGCTCTATTTTCTAACAGTCAATATTTAATTTATTTTAACTGTAAGCCAAATAAAGAGGGAGTACATATTTTTAAATCATCCCACATTCTGGGCTGTTTTCAGGGAATGTGAACTCACCACAGCCACATGCCCTATATTGTACCACACATCAGCCTGCTCCTCATCATTGGCCACCAAGGCCAGAGCCCTCTCAAACGAGGACAGAGTCATGTCGTACTGCTGAGCATAGAAGCAGCACAAGCCCAGGTTGTTGTACAGCTGGCAGTTATACACCCCCATCTGGAGTAGCCGTCTAGCAATGGGACAAACATTGAATCACAGATGGGATATACTTTTTCATTATATACTGTAACAATACATTACATAATGTATGCATCAATGTTTATCTGACCTGTAGAAGCGCAGGGCGATCTCAGGCTGATCAGTGTAGAAGTGATTGCTGCCTATACAGGCTATAGCCTCCACGTGAGTGTTGTCCTGCTTTAGGACATCTTTGTAATACTCTGTGGCTGATGAGATGTTGTTCATCTCCTGTGACAGTATAAACAGTACTTATGATTTCTTATTTCATTTTGGCAGCTGTAACTATAGAGAGAACTAAGTGGACTCTACAGTAAGGATGATGGTGACATACTGTACCTCATGTATGCGAGCGATTCCCGTTAGAAGAGTAACCTCACCAGGAAAGTGGTCCAGACCTTGCTTGAAAAGGTTGAGTGCTGTTATTGGCTGATCCAGGCGCTGATACACCTGAGAGAAAACACACACAAGGTTTTTCACTGCTAAGAATGTGGCTTAAGAAAGAGAATTTTCCATTGTGTGACAAATTATTATAATGTGTTACTACCTTTGCAAGGTAGAGATATGTATCCACCACCTCTTTATGGTTGAGAGCTGATCTGAACTGTTTCTCTGCTTCTCGATACAAACCAAGCCTGCAAGAGTGAGAGCCATAAATCATTACAAAGATTATAAAAATGCAACTTAAATGTCAGAAATGTTGAGCTCCAACAATACGGATGTTCGTAAGTTACCTGTAGTAGCATTTCCCAAGCTGAACTTTCCACCACCAGTCTTTGAACTGAGCATGTTCAGTAGCTTGAGCAGCCAAATCTAAAGCCTGGACAAGAAACATAAAGTTTGTGTTGCATGAATAATAGCCAACATTCTCATAATGTAATACACATTTTCTTTATAACAAAGATTTATTGCAACACTTACATTTTTTACATCATTTTCATGATGGAAGATGTACTCAAACAATGTCTGAGGGGAAAGTATGGTTAATTGACGTGAGAAAAAAACAATGATCTTGATTAATTTTTCCAAGTCACAGCTTCAATCTTACCCTGGATAAATTAGGCTTTTGGGAATACTTGGCCAGATTTAGTCTTGACAAGTTTATAAATGGTCCTTCTGGGTTGGTTAACATTGAAGCCTGGAGAAACAGTGAAACAAAATGTCATGCTAAATGTTTCAGGCTTTCTTCACAAAATAAAATACCATCTAAAATAAAAGAGGTGCACAAAAAGATGTTGGTCTTAAAATGTAAAATATTGAATCATAAATACTTTAAATAAAGATCAATAAAACACAAATATCACATTGGAAAAGTTTTTTTAGTATGTCTTTTGTCAACTCAAATTCAAATTCTGTATTTCAAATGTAATAGCTCTGGTGGGGAAAGTATATTTGTGTTTCAAATGGAGCCTCTCAGTCGCTACAGACTGTCACAAAATCAGATGTATCTACTCACTGTTCCCAAACGGATGAATCTGCCTGAAGCGCTGGTGACAGGACGAGCAGTGCTTGCAGTGCGTGGTGTCTTGATGGCCTGTTCCATTGTCCCAGGACGCCCTGACTGTGTGCTGGGTCTCACAAATCCTGTGATAGGACGCCCTGATTGTGTCATGGGTCTTGAATTCATAAAGGAAACTTCAGATCAGGTGACTCTTATTTGTTGAAATGTCATTAATGGTAAAATTTCAAGGCATTACACAATAATTGCCTGGCAGACAGTACCTAACAGCCGGTGTGGGACCTCCACCCTGGCTTGTTCCAGGGAGCCTCAGTGATGTTCCGGGTCCTGGAAGAAAGTCAGATCCTATTAATCATGCAAATTTAACTACTTCAAGGTGCTGAGAAAAGTTTTAACTTACGTGCAACTTGAGCAATAGAGCTCTCATCCAGCATCATCTCAGCAATCCCCTCCTGGTCCACCTCAATCTCATCTATGTATACCATCTCTGTAAGAGCACGGGTTTTCAAGCTCCACGCAGCCTATGAAAGACACGTTTCAGTCATATAGATAAGATGTAAAGGTGAACATGCTACAGTCAAAATCTATGTTGAACTACTATCCACAAGAAGAAAAAGAAAGGCAGAGAGTAACAAGGTTACCTCTGAGATAAGTAAGGAGGAGTCCTTGAGACAGCATGCAGTGAATTAGTGAGAGAAGGAAGTTGAAGACAGATGTAAATATATGGAAAATATTAGAAAATTAATGGAAAACTTGCAGAAAGAAACAAAAATAAAATGTGGAAAAAGACATGGAGAGCTGTGGCCAGGAATATATTCCAGCAACAACTTGACACAAATGTTGATTCAAAGACAAATACAACGTTAGCTAACAGTTAAATAAAATTACGATAAAGGACAAAGACTCGACTAATAGGGATTATACACCAGGCTATACCGCTTTGGTGCGTTAGCAAGCAAGAAGGCTTCCCTTAATGGATAATCGCTAGCATGCTGAACTAGCCCGGGGCTAACTACACCACAGTACCTGGTCGTACGGGTTGTCTTGTAATATTTTAGTGCAGATATCTGAAGATTGTTGGAGCTTTCGTCTCCTGAAATAGCTCAACGCCAGAAACAAGGGGTCCATCGACACCTCCATTGCTTTGGTGGGGTAAAAAAATAGGAGTAAAAGTCGGCTAGCAAGCTGTTCAGCAAAGCTGGGATGATGTCGAGATCGGAGCTTCCTCTGTCGCTCGGCAACGGCGGAGGAGGGCGGTGCCTCAGCTGCTTCTTCTTCTTCGCTGCTTTTTCTTCTTCTTCGGTTTTGTGGCGGGAGGCAACCAGCGTTGAAGTACATTACCGCCACCCACTATGTTGGAGTTATACTACTGCTAGTGTAATAATAATAATAACAATTAATATATTCATAATAATAATATTAATATTAATAACAATAATAATAATAATATAATACCAAATATATTTCACTGAACAATACCTTGTTTATCAGTCCATTTTCTTTAAAATAGTGGAATAGCCTCCCTAATCCAGTGTACACAGCAGTGCTTAACTGCTTTAGTTTCTTTAGTTTCCTCTAATAAAAAAACTGAATAAAATATACAAGACTTCTGATATATCAGTACATAGTGAATCATATTCTGTTTAGATTTTTCCTCCTAATTAGTAATGGAACACATCGTGCATAGAACAGTAGCTGCAGAGCATCTGAATCAGGTTTTGTATTACTTATCTTACTCATTACTTATTACTTGTCTTGTATTACTTACTATGTGTAAAAGACATTTATCTTACTCAAATGTCTTTAAATAACCAATGAAATAGCATACTACATAGCCTTAGTCATATTAGACTTCATGTTCAGTAATGACTAATTCAGAATGGAGAGATTTAGAAAAAATTTGGACTTTGGGTAGAAATGAAATTTATCAAATAAAGCTAGTAAATTAGTTAACGGTATTTTCTGGTGCTTAAGATATCATAAACATCATAATATAATAAAATAAAATTCGGAGCAATCTACCTTACTTCTCCAGATTGCTGTTGTATATAAACAGCCAGTGTTTTGTGTCTTTCTTCATCTTTAAAAAATCACATTTATTTAGTCCACCTGTGAATCTTGAAATCTAAGAGTTGTTGGAATGTAGATGACATCATCGAAACAGTCTTACATATAAGTTAAATTATTTATTTTAGGGGAATATATTGGTGTATGTGTGTAAAATACACACATTCAGAGTATGACATTTTTTAAATTCAAATTGTGTTATCCAGTGTGAATTATTATTATTATTATTATTATTATTATTATTATTATTATTATTATTATTATATTATTTAATTAGTATTTTGTTTCCTTTATTGAACTCATGCAAACAAAACAAAAAGAAGACAAAAATAATAAATAATTGTATCATATATAACATTTTATTTCTTGACTAAAACACATCAGACATATTTATGTCAGCATTCATCTTCTTTTGCAGAACGTTGGCCACATGCATCCAGAACCTTCTTGTATATATACAGTGATAGAGCAGATGGGAAATACTGTCTTTTCCTGGTCGTGTGAAATATTAGCTTAGCATAACTTTTCTAGTCATGACGGAGTTGTCGCCTCCTGTTTTTCTTTCTCCCCTCGAGGACGAGTTAAAGGATCTGATTGGACGACGCGCTGCTCCGTGCACTTTGTGGGCGGTGCTTGCGGAATAACAGTGCAGCTCCATCTTTGTAGGATTTGACAGGAGCTTTGACCTGTGTCGAGGAGGACCGCAAGCCTCGGGCTGAAGAAGGACGAGTAGATCCTCATGATGAGACCAGCAGCTTAGGAGCCTGTTTCTTAAGTAGAGACTGAGGGCTTTCATCCGATCGGACGGCAAGACTACACACTCACATGACCCTCAAAATGTCTAGTTTCATCGCTCTGTGTGGACTGGTGGGGATCCAGCGGAACTAATGGGACACACGGGCTTAAAATAAATCCTTTTTGGTGAATGACACTATATCAGAAAACCTACGTGACAGAGAGACACACACGGAAGTGCGGACATGGCTGACAGAACTGCTCCCAACTGCCACCTGAGACTGGAGTGGGTGTACGGATACCGGGGACATCAGTGCCGTAACAACCTGTACTACACCGCTGCCAAGGAAATAGTCTATTTTGTGGCAGGTGTGGGAGTTGTGTACAACACCCGGGAGCATAAGCAGAAATTTTACCTGGGGCACAACGATGACATAATCAGGTAGTGTAATGATCCAGTTTGTTTCAGCACCTCGGACAGCGTCTGACCCCCAGCACAAAATGAGCTGATACTGTAGTGTTGTCATTGTGGGTGCTGGTGTCACCTTGTGTAATGTAATATGAGATATTTTTTAGCTCCATTGGGAGCTCAAGGGGCACACACACCTACTACACAGCACCCATGGAGTTTGTCAGTGTCACTCCAGCAGGGCAGATGCTTTTTACCAGGAGTGTCCCACTGCTTAAGAGCAGCCACTCCTCTTGTAGTTGCAGGGCTGCTAGATTATTAAATCAAAGTTAATTATCAAATGCAATTTAATTCATAAAGTAGGGGGGTTGGCTCTCACAAATATGTAATGTGTTTTTTTTTCTTGTCCAAAACTCAAAGATATTTAATTTATATAAAAAACTGAGACAACAGATCCACTCAACAGAGAATGTGTTCATCAAAATAGTTTACTATTAATTTTCTGTAGATTATCTAAATAATTAAAGTGGGCGTAGGCAGTATGTCTTTGGCACCACTGGGCAAAAATTTCATAATGACCTTTCGGCGTATTGTGATTCAAGAGAGAAAACTAGTCTGCTGCACCTCCTCATGGCTCTGTTTTCAGGCTTTAAAAAAATCTACCCGGTGATGGGAGACTTTAGCCAATCACAAGTCATTTCAGAGAAAGAGTGTTCCTATTGGCTGTGCTTCTACTGGTGGGCGGTGCTTGGTATTTCCTCAGCAGATCTCAACATCGCTGCCAGGTCACAAACTTTCTTGTTTTACAGCTAAACAGTCACAAGATGTTTCTAAAATGTTTGAGGTGACAAATAGTCATTACAGTAACAACATTGATTCATATTTGATCAGCGCTGCCTAGTTTGACCGTTTGATCGGAGCTGCTCAGAGACGGCAGACTCCAGCTCAGCCCTGATTGGTTGTTTTCCTCCAGTCTGTGAAATCTTGCAGATGCCATTAGGAGCACTGGAGGGTGCATGATTTTTCAAAATTACTTGTCTCATGCACTACTGTCAGGATATAGTAATCGTTTTATAAAAAGAACTTTTTGTAATCATATTTGCTCCATTTCCACCCACTGCAGCTTTAATCAACAATTCATTTCATCATTATCTGGTAGCAGACACGTTTCAACATATTTTAAAAGCTTTTCCAACACAGCAAGATGTGCACAACAGCACATCTTGTTTTTCTAGCACATGGAGAGCAATAATACCAATGTGCAATTCTGAAAATGCACTTGAACACAGCTGTCCTTGAAAAGATCCTTGGACTGGAAAGCTTTCTGTGGGTTGTGGTTACAAAAAATAAATCTTCTCTTTGATAAAACACAGCAAAGTAACCAGTGTTACATCATGCATGTATAATGATCCTGCTTTTCCAGCTGTTTCTCAGCATGCCACACAAGCAGCAGACCTGTGTCCCAACACTCCAGCGCTTGTGTTGACATGTATGTGTGGGTTGGCCTGGAGATGACTAGCATTATATACTGTGTCAGTAGTCAGCTGGACTCCTGCTTCATTATTAATGGGATAGTAGAGACACTAACCCTCTGCTGCCCTGTGGGTGAAGTGCCCAAGCATTGTAGCATGTATAGTATGTATCTGTATGCATCTGTTCTCACTGTTGTGAGCAAATTTGTAAGTATACAGTCAATCAGTCTCCTTATGGTGTCATTTGGTTGCTTTTTCTGCAGCCAGCTTGTTTAAAATAGATATAAAGCTTTTTATGATATGAACACAGTGTCTTTAGCTGTCTGTTGATGTTGACACAGACCAGGTAATAGTCGTTTTAAATGCAGATCTCATAGGAGTGCTGGTGAAGCTCTCATGAACACTTCCTTTGACCTAATGTTATGACACAACCAGGTGCAATTCTCATTGCTAAATAACTGTTGGACTGCTCTCACGTTGCACTAACTCATGTGGAATAGATGCAGCCCCCTCAGATTCAAAGCCCTCTCTCTTTCTGTTTCCCTCTTTGCTGCTCTTGTTTTCCCTTTTCTCCGTCTATTTTGGTTTGTTTCTGAGCTACATACTAATTGCCGTTTTACTTCATGAATTAATTGCTGGTCTTGTTTCTCCTTCCTGGTTTTATCTTGCCCTGCAGCCTCGTTTAACTGGTCTCCTAGTCTGATGTGGCGGAGCTAATAGGCGGGTTTTCACATGAATGAAAGTCTCAGTTGTCCATGACAGCGTGGCAAGGATACAAGATAGTCTGACCTTCTTTAGCTGGTCTGGCACTTCAATTGAATTCACAGGTTATTGCGCAATAACATAATAGACTGAGGATGTTAATGTGCTGTAGTTAAAACACCATTCCCCGCGAACCATGCTAGTAAAAAAATGGTTGTTTTTTTGCTTGTTCTGTCCTTGCATCTTTCCGTAGTTGTTCCACTCTGCTGCAGCTCAGTTATTCATTCCAGTCTGAACCTCAAAGAACCTGAGGCTACTGCTAAAAACCTGCAGGAGTCAGAACCACAAATTGCAACGCTGACACGCAGAACATGTACACACTGACCTGAATAATACACAAATACCCTTAAAACACAGACATGCACACTAAACAAATAAGCCAAAAAAGGGATAAAGGATGCTTTGAATGTCTGATTGCATTGAGTTTCCATAACCATTGAAAAACAGCACACACATTCAAGTCTAGGTAGGAAGGGTGGAGACAAAGGAACATATTTATTCACATTATACATATTTTTTATGTATAACAATATAAGAAAGATCATAAAGCAGGTATTGTGTTGGCATCGGTGTCTAAAAATGTGAAAAGATAGCTTCATTTTCTGTTGTTATTTAAAATCTTGGCTTATTCATGCTGTTTGTTATGATAGAGCGTGAGAGTTAATGAGAGGGTGTTATGGACACGGGAATGAAAGGCTGTCTCATGTTACAATATCTTGTTAACTTTATGATGGACCACAGCCAGAGGTATGGTTTATAGATGGCAGACCAAGACTGGTCTTGTTTCAGTGGAGCTTGGAGAGATGCAGTGAATACATTTCTATTAATATTGCCTGATAAATTATTATTTTTTTCCCTTGTTAGAAACAGCAGGAAGGCGTATTCAATAAAATGAGTCACGTTTGGAGAGAAGAGTCTTGCACCTGCTCTGTGTGAACTGTGTGAGCTGACGCGAACTAACTCTGCATATTAATGTGGGAGCTAAAGTCAAAAGTACAAAACTGACAACCGTGTTCTGTAAAGTCATTATCTTGTGTTTGATATACATGTAATATAGTGCATTAGAGTTCCTAACCTTATTACTATTGCACAAATTAAAGCCGTGCATGTGAAACAAATGACTATGGTGTTTTAGGTAAATGTGATTTTGGCCATGAGAGCTAATAGATATGATTCACATGTCTATGGTCCTACAGCACAATGGGTTGTACTATACATTTCCTAAAACACTGTCTTCTGTGTACTTTTCTGCTGACTTTGGTCTCAACAGAGTGTCAGTCACTGCTGTATTCAATCATTTATGATCGAGGCATGCTCATAAATTTTAATCATCAAAACCACAAGGAAAAAGTAGAAACCGGTCCAGTAAAAGAAGATCTAGTGAGACAATTTAAATCATACCAGTAACCTTTTCTGTTGGTGAAATTGCTGTCTGCGTCATATTGTTACACATATATCCAGGTGCTCTGTGCAGAGTGTCAGTGAGATGCCGAGGTCTTTTAGGTCCCATCGTCACTGTGAGTAGCTGCCTGGTCTCTAAAGAGCAGATCTGTCTTCCTCAATTAGGATCCTCCAGAGTGCAGTACAGTTACTTAGCTCAGTGGCATGATTCAGCGTCGTTGTCGCCAGGATTAGAGAAGTAAACTCTGACAGATGTCTCATTTAAGTGGTGATGTTGTGATCTGTGTTTCACACAGATGAGGTGGGAGTAGCCATGCATACTCTGATATTTTACTCCCACTTAGAAACAGCCCCGATGTCAATATAACATAACTTCATATATAACTTTTGTTATGCATTTATGAGTTGATGATGACAAAATTAAGTATCCCAATATTTTTTACCAAATACCTCAATATTGATCATTTACAGCATTGCATATATTGCTAGGCAACAGCTTGGGTCCATGTTTACTTCCTGTCAGCTTTTCTCATTCACACACACTGCAGGAAATAAACTGGGAATGTTTATGTATACAGTAAGTGGGAAATAAATATTGGTTCTCTCAGAAGATGTTTCCATTATTGAGTAGTAATGTGGATATGATGATTAATTATTCATGTTAATTTTTCTCTGAAACAATCAAAGGCACAAATAAGTAGAGCTGAAGCAGTTGGTGTCCATTTGTTGATTAGTTGATTGATCAATTATTGTTGCAGCGCCACAAATAAGTTTAATAAATATATGATGTCTAGTCTGTTAGCAGGACAACATTATATTTATTAGGGCTGCGACTAATGATTACTTTCATTTCCGATAAATCTGTTGATTAATAGGAACAGTGTGTAGCATTTTAGGGGATCTATTAGCAGAAATGGAGTATAGTATTCATAACTGTTTTCATTGGTGCATAATCATATGAAACTAAGAGCTGTGTTTTCATTAGCTCAGAGTGAGCCCATCATATCTACATAGGGAGTGGGTCCTCTTCACAGAGTCCGCCATGTTGCTCTGCAGCGTTTCTACAGCAGCCCAGAACAGGCAGCTTGTGTTACAGCAGTCTTGTAAAAGGAGGAGTGAGCAGAGGGGTACTACTTGGTTGCAGCTTGCAACCACAGTACTAGATGTTGCCAAATCCTACTCGTGTCATGATGGCGTGCTCAGCCAGAATCCAGCCCAACGTGGTTTCCTTTTCTCCCTCTTCATCTCTGTCTCTCTAATATAGTAAAGCACCACACCAGTCAGCTATTGTTTACTTTCACATCAGGTTTTATACATGTACAGTACCTTTAAGGCACACAGTGTATGGGCAGGTGTTTCAGATGGACTTTGATGGGCAGCTGGATTAAAAACACTGCGTGGAACCCTGGGAAATATCCTGTACTGTATAGACGTGCAGAAACGTACTAATCCACTGCTTCTTTTTAATCCCCTGTAGGCAAAAATCAAAGGAACCTACTGCTGGGGAATGTGACTAAAAATATCCACCATAACACCATATAATGATGGTCTATGATAATTTGTACATTTAATAGAAAAAATTGATTGTTTTACTCATGTTGAAGAAGGGCAAACATTTTTGCTGAAGTGGGTTAAGGTGTGTCTCTTTGCATCTTCTTCACCATGAAAGATCAGCTCCTCTGGCTGTTTATTTGCCTCATATCTACATGAAAACAGGCTGTTTAATTGCTGCAGTATTTAGCTAGTTTTGTACTACAGGACTTGACAGATGGACAACAGCCGCATCCGACAGCCGTAGCCTATATCAAACAGGAGAAGCATGGTGATACACTGCAGGCTAAGCCATTTGTGATGGCATTTAGCAAGCTCTTCAGCTCACAGAAATGTAAATGAAACAGTGATCTTGTTGTAGCTGAGTCAAAGACTGCATTGGATTTTCCTAGCAGTAAAATGGACATACTGGCGACCTGTCCAGGGTGTACCCCGCCTTTGTCCATTGTCCAATGTGGGATCAATCCAACGTGACTCTGAATAGGACAAGTGGTTACAGAAAATGGATGTATGGTTGTGATGTGAGACATCACTGAAGTGAAAGTGTAGCTGAGAGTCAGTTTTGGCCTGAGATTAACACCATAGCTGTTGGACATTTTTACTCTCCAGTGGTCATGGTTCATGCTGTTCCAGGGTCAAACCGGACAGATTTGCTGTGCATTACCAGCTTGTGCCAGAGCAGTTTTCTCTCCTGTGTCTGTCTGCATCCCGTGTTCAAATCATGTTTTTTCCTCTTCCTCTGAATGCTATTTATAGTTGCTCTGATTATATAATTCATAAAAAAATAAGATGTGAAATTGTGCCAGGTTGGAGAGAGGTTCAACAAAGGAGGTGGGGGAGCACAGGTGATGAGAGAGAACAAGGGGAGAGGGAGGACAAAGATCAGACCTGTCACATCTCACCCACCTGAGTTTTCAGAGACATTACACCGCTAAAACTTTGTCAAGTTTACGGTGACGGCACGTTTTGGATGCAGGTGAGGTGTCACAAGTCAGACAGAAAGATTCAGCATGGAAAACTTGAAGGAGAAGGGCGGAGAAAGAGGGGTACTGTATATTGAGGTGTAAAGTGTAAGAAAGTTAAAGTGGAAAAAGGCCCGTTTTGTCATGAGCTGCTTGGACTCAGCAGGTTGAGGCTGCCCGGCCTGTGAAGCCTCATCCAGCCTGCTGTCTGAATACAAGCCAGGATTGGAAATTCTGGAGAGCAGTTGGCAAAACAGGCAGCCTGGCTGATTATAATGGAGGGAGCTCCGTCGCAGCATGAAATATATAGGCCAGGACAAGGCAAGAGGAAGAATTGCCCAGTGAATCACTCAGGCCTGCCTGGAACGTGACTGACGGCCGCTGAAAGGATGGGCGTAGCAGGGGGAGGGAGTGACAGCTTTATACAGCAGGCTGTTGCTCAGCTGTAGAGTGGGAATGCTTGTGGGTGGGGGAGGCACAAGTGGAGTGGAAGGAAAGGGAGGGGGGAGATTATGTAACGGTGCTACAAACATATGCCTGGTGATGCGAGGAAACCCCAGATGAAATAGAAAAGGTGAAATGAGCAGGGGATAGTTCAAGGGATGCTGAATAAAAGAGCAAAAAATGAAATTCACGGATTTACCAATTCTGCTTTTTATACTCTATGAACACCCTGAAGGCATGCACGAAGCCAGGCGGTGTATTTGAGTGTGACTGAATTAATTGGACCATGTCACCTCATCAAGCTGCCCCTCCGCTTCCATATTCAGACCCATGGCAGACTTAATGTGTTCATCTCATCCCAGTGGTTTCCGCTGGGAGGGTGAATCCCTCGTCTGCTCCCGGCACATACAAAACACACACACAAGCACGCAAAGTGGCAAAGCTAACCAGATGTTTTCTCTCCCCTTCCTCTTCCTCTCTCTCTCGCTGTACAGTTTAGCTCTGCATCCGGAGCGTGTGTTGGTGGCCACAGGACAGGTGGGCAAGGAGCCTTATATCTGTGTATGGGACTCCTACAACGTGCAGACTGTGTCCATCCTCAAAGATATGCACACACATGGCATCGCCTGCCTGGCCTTCGACCTCGAGGGACAGGTACAGTTGTGATAACGCTAATGCTCAAATGATGACAGGCCGCTGCGCAATATCCTAGGAAATTGACTGCTCCCTAGTATTGTTTGAATTGTTATTTAATTTCATCTACAAGGCACTGGGTTTCTGCTGTGTAGAAAACAGCACAGAGCTGAAAGTGTCAACAGAAATGTTCAGTTTGAGAGGTGCAGCAGCAGCAATCAAAACTCCACTCAAGAGCTGCAGGCTGGCTTTTGCAGCTCACCCACCGGGCTGATTTTCTGAATGACACATCTGTGATTACTCCAGCAGTGTTGGCTGGACAGCTGCACCCAGCCATGCTCTACTTGGTACATTTTACAGCTGTACTGCTTGGTACTTTGCATGACAGAGTTTGACAAGACCCGGTTCTGGCTGTGTTAAGGTGATAAAAGATTTAGCACATGGGAAGCCTTTAAATACACATGTGAAAATACAGTAAGCAACTGGCCCATGCAATACATGCACATTATTTGGGACTTGCTATTGAACTGTTCTGTGTTATCTTTCAAGCTCCCTGCAGACTTGCCACCAGTTAATATTTACACACTGCAGCCTCCACCCTGTGTTGATTTGGACTATCAAAATCGATACTGTGCAGAAGCATCTCCAGGTTTTTATCTTTGCAAATCTCTCTCTTCCTCCTGTAGGAGTTCTCAGAGTGATACCTCCTGTATTTTGCAGTAAGAGACGGGGAGGTGACCCCGTGCTATTTTCCTGTTCGGGTAGAGAGCTGGGGATTTAGATGGAATGTGACAGTGTTTAAAGCCAGAGGAAGCTCCATAGCATCTCAGTTTAGCAGCTCTATTTACTCTCCATCTCTCCCTTTCCTGGATTAGAGGAAGTTAGAGCTGAACTCAGGACAATCCAGTCTTATGCCATTACCCTGTCCATCTATTAAAGCAATATCAAAATCCGCACTGATGTTTGAGACATCTCCTCTAGGTGTTTCAGTATGAGCTGCAGCTTTGATGACCGGTAAGACGAGTACAACTCCTGACCTTCGTTTTTCTTTCCTCTTGTTGTTCTGAGTATTTCTAGTCAGTTGTCTACGTGCCACATTATGCTATGTTTAAAGTTACATTGAAGATGTAGTAATATTTTATATGGCTCCTTGTGTCTTGATTAAAGGCCTGTCGGTATACATTATTGCACACACATTCCCTTGTGAAACTCTCATTAACCCTCTGTAAAAGGTGTCCTTTTACTGTGGCACCTCAGCTGTCTGATTTCATTAATGCCAACTTTTCTAAGTGGGATGCATTAGCTTATATTAGCAACGCTGATAATATGCAGTCATGCTAGCAGCTCTGCAAAGCTGTACTTGAGCATAGCGGTGCTAATATGCTCCCAGCGACAATGCTAACATGCTGACATTTAGCAGGGAGTCTTGGTGCCTTCAAATGGAATTCGTGAACTCGTGTTCATGACTTGATATACGTTGCGGCAATAGGGCAATATTACCGTTACTGTCTGAGTCTTGAGGCCACAGAGGCAAACTAGCAAGCTATTAAGTGGGTAACATAATGAAGGAAATGCAAAGGCTTTATATCAGAGGAGAAAGATGAGGTTGTTGAGAATATCAACATTTTCCTCAGACAAAATAGAATTAACAAGAAAAACAATACATGACTAAAATTAAAATATACTGTTCAATATTAACTTATCATGCACCAATAAATGAACTTCAATGGGCTCTACCATTTCTCACAACGTCAGCAAAAACGTCACAAGTCGTGAACTCAGAGGTCAGGTTCAAATGGGCCCAACTCGTAAACAGCAAACCCCATCCCGCCAAATGTCTACCATGTTCAACATTTAGTATAGAGTGTTAGCATGATGACATTTGCTAATTAGCACCCAACACAAAGTACAGCTGAGGCTGATGGGAAAATGATTAGCTTTGCACGTGTTTGTTCATAAGCTAAAGTAGAGTGCTCCAGGGATGACATATTTTTGTAGGTCAACCAGGAAGTTAGCATTGCCCAAGGTTCCCTCGACAACAAGCCAATGGTATTTTTCCATTGGTTTGGGATTACTGTAGAGAATAAGGTCTGTGGCAAACAAGTGAGAATGACATTTACATGTTTTACTCTGTAAATTAGTCTGAACAGCACTTTTATGATTTTTGAAGTTTGAATCCAATTGCCAGAAGTAAAAAGCATTACATTATAAACATAAGACATATAAAAGCTTGAGTGGTATGTTCTGACATATTTTATATTGTTGAAAAAGTGGAAAATATGTTAACCTTGTCTTAACCAGATACCTTATTTCAGTCATCTAACTAAATCATTCAAAAAACCCATTTGGGCGAGGGAACCAGAAGTGCTATAATGGTAACACCTTTCCAGCAACATTTCTACCCGATGATTGTGCTAGAGGAAAGGTAAAGGGTTCACCAAAGTTATTACAAGTCATCCTGAGTGGAACATGGATGTGTGCACCAAATGTCATGCCAATCCTTCAAATAAGTGCTGGGATATTTTCCAAAAAACAAAAATGTCATCACCAAAGCCATTAGGTTACCACGAATGTCTGCGCAACATTTCAAGGCAATCCCTGAAAAAGATATTTCAGTCTGGAGTCAAAGTGGTGGACTAATTGACATCACTAAAGCCACACCATTAATGTGGCTGAAAAGATTACTTGAGTTTTGAAATTATGGATGTACTTTTCAACCCTATCATCCGCATGGTTTCACTGAGTTTCGTCACGCCGGACTTCTTTGCTCATCATTAAAATACAGACTTCTCTTAGTACAAGTTAAAACAGTGCAAATGCCTTAGCAGAGACTTGTATCCATAGCCGAACACTGATTTAGCAGTGGATCAAAGAGGACATCCTCTATCATGTAAAGCAAGGTGCAGAGAGGAGAAGGATTTCCATAAGTGCTGCTCTCTTCTCTTCTGCTCCAGTGCTGCTGCTGCCTACTCACTCAGTCAGCTATAGGAGGCTCCTCCAGCAAAAGCACTCAAATGTGCTCACTGGAAGCGCCAGGGGCTGGACAACTGTTCTCCGTAGCCGTTATTAGCCCTTTCATTGTGGCCTGCCATGCCACAGTGGAGGTACTTTGTTTTGCAGTGATTAGTGCAACAGAGCAGAGTCGATTTAATCTGTGACGTCTCTTTCTTTGCTCTCTTTGCAGTGCCTGGTGTCCGTTGGTTTGGACTCAAAAAACACAATCTGCGTGTGGGACTGGAGGAGAGGGAAGGTTTTGGCAGCTGCCCCCGGTCATACAGACAGGGTAAACACTCTCTTCCTCCCCCGTCTCCGTCACAAGCTCAGTATCGACCACCTCAATTAGCTATAAACGCAGGATGGAGCGCCTGCCCAACGGGGACATAAACAAGTTAGGCCTGATTGATTGTGAGCTTTCCAGAGCCCGTCTGAAAGGGTGCACGGCTAATGAAAAGGAATTTTAAAAAGATGAAATACAGGCAGCTGCCGTTTTCTAAATCAGCCCACACACATTATAACACAGCCTGTACAAACACACACACACTTTCTTTTCTTTTCCTCTGTTGTTTATATCTTTTTGTCCTTTTTCTGCTCTTAATAAGAAATGTGACTTCTGAACTAGATGATCATCACATTGAAGAGTTACACAAAGGATCAATATGACAGGTGTTTGTGTAGCCATTTGTAACAAGTTGTATGTTTTCTCCCCACAGATATTTGACATATCGTGGGATTTGTACCAGCCGAGCAAGCTTGTAAGCTGCGGTGTCAAACATATCAAGGTACAGCCACTTCCTGGTCACTCTACACCTGATAGATTACAGCTGGCTCTTGAATGCTGGAGTTCTTGTGCCTCATTTGAATAATATTTGAACAGATTATAATTTTCAGGAAATCTGAAGAATCCGGTGGCTCCGTGCCCCCTTCCTCCCTGCCTTCTCTGCTTTATCGCCATGACCATATCACAGTCTTAAAATAGATGTATGCAAATTCACTTTTTTTTCCCAGAGTCCATGGTTATTAGGCACTTAACATAAGTAGGACAGGCAATGACTCACAGTCTCTTCCCTCAAATTAGTAGTAATCTGCACTGCAGAGAGGAAAAATGTTCTCTTTTTACGAGGGATGACTCTGCTGCTCAGCTCTCCTCATTCAGCTTTTAAAAACACTCAAACTGTAGCTGTGCTCACTTTCCTTCTCAGGCCTATCTCTATCACTTCTTTTTCACAGAAGAGTGGTGTTCATAAATCTTTAATGAATTCATGCAGGGTGTCTTCGACAACCCTTCCCTTGGGATGTGTAGTAGTGTTCCTTGAGTGGCATGGCCATTAGGAAGTAACAAGGAGTCCAGAGCCACAGAGGAAGCTTATTTCAAAAACACTGGGAAGAGAGTGAACCATGCTCGGATATGAAATGCAACCACTGGTCCTGTGAGGCTACACATTGTAGCTCTTGATGCAGTCAGGAGGTTTAGCCTACTGTACGTATTTCCCAGTGGTGTCACATGCCACTGTTGACTCCCTCACCGCAATCCAGCTTGACCTGACTGCTGTCGTAGTAATTCCACCCTGAACTCTTCTCCCATGGCACAGAAACCCCCTCTGGCCGATACACCTAACCCCCCCAGTCCACGCTGCTGAATTCTCCAGTCTTGCCCCTCCTCCTCCTCTGGTCTCCTGATGCCAAGGCAATCCAGCAATTGTCCCACATAATTCCCCAGCCTTCACCCTGCGGACCATGTGACATCTGCTCCCTGGCCCTGTGCTCGCTCAGCGATTATAGCACTCAGAGCACCCAGGAGATTTAGCTCCAGTAATCCACTCACTAGCAGGCTGAGGAAAACACAACCTCTTGTGACGAAGGCCAAGGCTGCTGGCGACGCTCTCCTCCTCACGCAGCTCCTCCTAGCTAATTATACAGTGGTTTGTGTTTTGATTTGCTCAGGACAGCTCAGACCTTAGCGTGGCCCTCATAAGTGCACATACACAGAAACACTACATCTACCAGTCATCTGCCCACAGCCGGACTAGTGGATGATTAAAAGCTGTTTGAAGGACCAGACCACTGGTTTTGCATTTTGTAGCCCAGTGGCTCCTAACCTTTGTGGCTTGTGACCCTTTTAGTCGAAGCATTATCTGCTCATCACCAGCTGGACTCTCTTTTTTTCTGATTAACAGTGTTTTTATTCTTTCTCTCAAAGAAAGTACAAAATAGTATGCATATCAAAATATACAAATCAAAATATACATATAAACCCCCTAACCTAAACCCCACAATTAATCATCACCACATACAGAGCTTGCTTGGCTGCACTCCATCATGCGGTATGCAGTGGACACACCCAATGAAACAAGACAAAACTCAACAAACAAGTACATCTTTTTGTCCATGCATATCTTAAAGCACCCTCCAAAAAGGTTAAGTATTTTCCCCATTTACTAATGTATTCATTAAATCTTCCAAACCATTTATAGGACATCTTCTCAAATGCTGCCACTTGTGCCATTTCAACAACCCATTGGGTCGGGAACCATTGTTGTAGCCCATTTATTACAAATCCTGTCACATTACAATTTGCAAAACCATGCTGTGTTGTAAAGTGCGGATGAAAAAGCAAATTTAAGCTAACTTTGATAGGAGATATTTAAATCATTTATTTAAAGGTACAGTGTGTAGGATTTGGCGGCATCTAGTGGTGAGGCTGCAGATTGCAACCAACCGAGTATCCCACCAGTCACTCCTACCTGCAGTACCATGAGCCGCCAAGTGCAAAACCATGACAACGCCGTTCACGTCACTCAGACAGCATTCTCACCATAATAACACTACTTTAGGAGCAACAGAAGTCAGATGGCAGCTGGCAGTACCACGGTTTAGCACTCCGCGGCTAACATTAGTTTCGCAAGGGTGTCGAAGAAATATGGTGGTCTTCAGGTAACGTAAAAAACAGTGTTTGGTTTGTCCATTCTGGGCTACGGTAGAAACATGGAGGAGCATCATGGCAGACTCTGTGCAGAGGACCAGCTCCCTATGGAGATATGAAGGGCTCATTCTCAGCTAACGAGAATGACACAACAATTCATAGTTTCAGGTGATTATACTCTAATGAAAACATAGTTATGAATATTATATTCAATTTCTGCTCATAAATGTTATGCACTGTTCATTTAATACTGTGCATGGACCCTTATAAAAAAGAAGACATCAATTCTGCAAACATTCCATACGTTCCAAATAAAAACACAATAAAAAGATGTAATGTAGGCCTGATGATTACTGTGATCGATGGAATCTACCAGTAGCTTTTCATATCACACAGACGTGAATGGACACCAATGAGTTCATCCGAAAATCTAAAACTGTATGCATGCTTTTCAAAGTGGACAGCAAAAATGTAGCAGCATGAAAAGTGTGGCCCTTTAAGGAAGCTATGAGTGTGTGTGTGCCCTCAAACACCATGCGGAAGACTGACAGCAGCTTTGAGAAAACCAGATTCCAGCAACGCCGGCAGCCAGTCATCCAGTTTTCCTTACAGTGAGCTGCCAAAGAGTTGACCTCTGTTAGCGTAGTATTTAGCGCTCTGACACCATTCAGGGCAGGGTCACTGTTGTCTGACAGGGGGATATTATGAGTGAGAGGAAAGGGGTGAGGGGTGATGCCGTAGCTGGTGAGTTACAACCCTCTCAGCATTAATTGCATTTAAAAGGTTTTCCAAGGAGGTAACGGAGCTAATGACACATAGCTAATCCTGGGCTAAGAGGAGCAGCTTCCACTATACCATGGGGTTCTCTGGGGGATGTTTAAGAAATATTATTCAGAGAAACTATTTCTATTCTATTTCTATTCTATTTAAACTGATTTCAATACAAAGAAGTCTCATTTTCTAGTACATTTCCACCTTTCTATTGTGCTCTCCTTCTCTGTGCTTTTCTCTCCTGCTCCTAGCTGGCCTCACCGTAAACCCTCTCAGCATCTCCTCTCCTCTTAGTAATTCAGCAGCGAGGGGATTAGCCGTCGCCCGTGTCTTGCTGCCTTATCAGTTGCAGGCAGGGAGGGCTGTGCAGTCACACCGCATCCATCGCCGCTGCCTTCGCAACAGGCTGGGCCACAAACCCCCCTCCCACCCCCATCTCAGCCACACCCAGCACTTGACACACTTCAACTTGCATATACACCTTCCCAGATTACTCACACACCTGTGATCTTTACTTCAGCCATGACCCCCCCCCTCCACGTGAGCACATGCAAATGCCCCCTCAGAGCTCAGTTAGGAGCTCAGGATCAGTAGAGACCTGTCCTGATGAGGTGCGTACAGGCTTCCAATGTTTTATTGCAGGGCTGTATCTGAGGCTGTGATGCCTGTCTCTGATAATCGATCCCTCCTGTTAGCACACAGCCGCCCTATCAGTCAGGAGGATAGTTGTTAGTGAGGGTGTGACAGGCTGTCACTGTCGAAGAGCTCATTTATTCACTGGGTGACTAACTATCAAGCCTCAGTTCTTGTGTTGTTAAAAACACAACACCGCCTACAATTCCTGCCTTTTCTGAGCAGAATTATGCTGTTATTATAGTTTAAAAGTTGTTTTTGGAATGAACCAGATCTCAGGTATAGCGCAGAAAAATTCTCCTTTAGGTAGACCATAAAAAGGGCTGTCGGTCTATCATTATCCTACTGCTTGCCGGTGATGAGTGTGTCTCTGTTTCACGTGCCGGTCGTGTCTCAGCATTGGAGGCGCCCTCCTCGAGCTTCCTGTCTGTGATCTCATCTCCATGCAGACAGAGCGTCTCTCTTTCACTCTCTCCTCCTCCTCCGTTTGATGATTTAGCCCTCAGACGAGGCTGTGCCCGCACATCCCAATGACCTTGTTCATAAATAATGAGCCTGTGTGTATGTGTGTGCCCGTCTGTGTCTGTGCATGCTGATCAGGTAGTTGCAGCGCTGACCCCCAGCAAGAATTCACAGTATCACATGAAGAGGAGGGGGTGCATTCAAATTTGACTTTGATTTCTTCCAAGGTCTGTGTGTTTTTGTAATGGAGTGGCTCTGTGTGGCTGTCAAACCATAAATGACTTGATGATTTTCACTCCACAATTGTCCATTTGGATTTTTCATGACAGGATTACAAGGGGGGATTATTAGCCACCATACTCTTTCACTCTTACTGTTTGTGTTTGCAGTTTTGGAGCTTATGCGGTAATGCTCTCACGCCCAAACGTGGTGTTTTTGGCAAAACGGGGGATCTCCAAACCATCCTCTGCCTTGCCTGCGCCAAGGACGAGGTCACATATTCAGGTGCCTTGAACGGCGACATCTATGTATGGAAAGGGATCAACCTGATGAGGACCGTGCAAGGAGCTCATGGGGTGAGTTTGTACGATTGGTGTGTTAGCCTGATTTTGCACCACATACAAAAGACTTGCAGTAAATCTAGTAAACTTAACCGGGGTCGAAGTCATGCATGCTGGCTTCGGTTGACTCTGCTCAGTAGAAAAGGATCAGCCTTTTGCTCCACCGGATTAAATGATATCTATGGGATCAACAGCTGGGTGAGGGGATGGGTGGGTGGGGGAGGGGATAACCGAAGTACAGTGGTCATTGCTGCGTTTTGTACTACCAAATGTCTCACTAAGGGTTTAACAAGGTGCCTCCCTGTGTATACAGAGACTTGTAGCCAAAGGAGGTCATCAGTAGAGTAATAAAAAAGATATGACACCTCCCATCACCTAGTTCTGTGTTATCTCGAGGCCACAGCAGGTTTTGTAATTGTGAAAGCCTTGTTAAACAAATGCCTGGCTGAGCAGCAGCACTGTGCGGTCTGGAGCTACAGCTAGTTGTGTCATTGCTCATTTATTGTGCGGATCCTCACTGACAGCCTGTCATTTCCTCCAGTCAGGGATTTTCAGCATGAATGTCTGTGAAGAAGGCTTTGCCACTGGGGGCAGAGATGGCTGCGTCCGGCTGTGGGATCTCAACTTCAAACCAATTACTGTCATTGATCTCAGGGAAACAGACCAAGGATATAAAGGTGATGTCAAACTACTTCCTTTTTCCTTTTAATCTGAGCAAAGTAAGGTCGAAGGCCAAACTGGTCTCCCGTGGCACTGGAAGAATTGTGTAAATCTACACCCACACACAAAAAAAACACAGTTTGTGCCATTTCTGTTCTCCTTACTAACATTTTCTTTCTTTTCTATTTTCTCTTGTATTTATAATCTTGGACCTAACAGTAGCTAGAGGTGAAAATAGCCGAGGTGGGTAATATGATTGCAGACGGAGTTGATAACCATGTCGGTCTGTTTGTTCTGCTCTTCCTCTTGTCGTTAGTAAGTCCAAGCTCTGTTGCAGTTTTAAACTGTATACAGATGTCATGTTCACAAACAGCACATGCTTCCTCCATCCTCTTCTCGCTGTATAATCCAGAGTCATTGGGCGGATTGGCTTGACAACATGTGCTGTCATTGTATTTTCCTGTTAAAATCTCCGTCCTGGGAAGTCTGCAGATGGCTATTTGCACCTCCTGTCTTTATTATCCCCGTCGTGTCTCTTATAATGACTGTATGAGCATTGGCAAATGTCTGTCTGCTCTCATGTTAGCATGCTTTTTCAACTTTTTTCCCCCCAGATTTTTGAAGTGCGTGATGTATTTGTGTTTTTGATAGGGCTGTCTGTGCGCAGCGTGTGCTGGCGGGGAGATCACATCCTGGTGGGCACGCAGGACAGCGAGATCTTTGAGGTGGTGGTCCATGACCGCAACAAGCCCTTCCTCATCATGCAGGGTCACTGTGAGGGTGAGCTGTGGGCTCTAGCCGTCCACCCCACCAAGCCTCTGGCCATGACAGGAAGTGATGATCGCTCTGTCAGGTGAGGCTGCGGTCATGTTACGATGACGTTCAAACTTATTTTGTTATATGAAACTAAGAATCGTGTTTTCGTTAGCTTACAATGAGTCCTTCATATCTACATAGGAGCGGGTCCTCCTCACAGAAGCCGCCTTGTTGCTCTGCCATGTTTCTGTAGTAGCCCTGAATGGACAAATCCAACACTGGAGAGAGCCTTTCACATTTTTATGTTACCTCAAGGTTACTGTAATTCTCCGAACACTCTTGTGAAACTAGGGTAATGTGAGCCACATAGTGTACCGCCAGCTGCCTTCTGACCTCAACTGCTCCTAAAAAAGTGTTGTTATGGTAAGGATGGCCTCTGAGCAAAGCGAACAACAAACATAAGGCTTTTAACGAGGACACCTCTGTTCATGTCCCATGTGTTCCTGTGCATTAAGTTTCACCTTCATGTTACAATCAGCTGTTCTTTCGTATCCCATGTTCACAACGTTCAGTATCATTTTCACTGTACAAGTGTAGTATTTTTAAGCCCAATCATGTAGTTCTTTCCTAAACTTAACTATAGTGGTTTTGTTGCCTAATCTTAAAGTAATGCCAAGAGTAACTAGAAAAGCACTCGGAGAGCGCAGACTTCCGCCAAGCACCATAGTTTTCCCCCCATATTGTAATTCACTCCAAAATAAAAATCCTACATTTTTTAAAAAGAATTTTATATCAGTGGCAAACATAGAACATATATACAAGACACAACATAAAACTCACAATACATTAGGCCAAAATGTAAGAGTACCCCCATTTTTTATATAAATTGCTATAAAATCCGCCATCTGGATCAGATCTGGATCAGCCTTTGGGATTTGATAGAAGTACACATTGTAAATCCCTGAGTCAAATTTCATGAGCTTTGGGCAACAATTACCAGTGATATTGAGAAACAATTTTTTGGGTCCCATTTACCCCAATGTTAACGAAAATTTCAAAGTGATCCAGAATCCAGGATTTCTTCCGGATCACCCCCAAAATTAAATCAGTTCTTCCTTTTCACATTTTCGACACACCCTGAAAATTTCATCAAAATCCGTCCATAAGTTTTTGAGTTATCTTGAACACAGACAAACAGACAGATAAACTGCCAGCAAAAACATAACCTCCTTGGCGGAGGTAACTATAGTGGATTTGATGCCAAAAATAAAGTGTACCAAGGGGGTGTGACAAAGCAGTGGTATGTGACGAGTTGGGTAACACATAACAGGACAAACATAACAAATATCATTGCCATGTAATCTCATCATAGCTTTTCCTCTTCATTTGTCCTACTTCTCTGTGTCTGAAGGATATGGAGCCTTATAGATCATGCACTGATTGCTCGCTGTAACATGGAGGAGCCGATCCGCTGTGCAGCCGTGAGCACTGATGGCATTCACCTGGCGCTGGGAATGAAGGATGGCTCCTTCACCGTTCTCAGAGTCAGGTGGGTACAAAAATTCAAAGGTGGCCCAATTTTGATCCTCTGTGAATGGCTATTGTGATGAAAGGCTTCATCATTATATGTCCGTTTTAGCTCCTCATTCAAGCTACATTTCTCTGCTCCCCTCCAGAGATATGACAGAGGTGGTCCACATCAAGGACAGGAAGGAAGCCATCCATGAGTTGAAGTATTCCCCCGATGGGGCCCACTTGGCTGTTGGCTCTAATGATAACTCAGTGGACATCTATGGTGTGGTGCAGAGGTACAAGAAAGTGGGCGAGTGCATCGGCTCCAACAGCTTCATCACACACATGGACTGGTCCACAGACAGCAAGTACCTGCAGATCAATGATGGCAGCGGCAGGAGGCTCTTCTACAGGATGCCGAGTAAGTCGGTGTTCCCACGTTACGTTTATTTGTATCATGTTCTCTGTGAAATACTTGCAATCGAAATCCAATACGAGTTGATATGATACTGTTACACAGCTTCTTTGTGAGATCAAATGTTTCTGTCTTCTGTTGAGGTGGGAAGGAGGTGACCAACAGGGAGGAGCTGAAGCTGGTACAATGGGCTTCATGGACGTGTGTGTTGGGCCCCGAGGTTAATGGAATATGGCCCAAGTACTCAGATATCAATGACATTAACTCTGTGGACGCCAACTTTAACAATCAAGTCTTAGTAACAGCGGATGACTACGGATTAGTCAAACTTTTACGATATCCGTGTATAAAAAAAGGTAAGTAATTGTTTAATTTTTATGAAGAGTTAAGTGAGGAATTATATTATTATCTGCTGTGTTACTGGTATGTTTCCTCTTGGTTTTAGGGGCAAAATTCAAGAAGTATTTAGGTCATTCAGCTCACATAACCAACGCCAGATGGTCACATGACTACCAGTGGGTCATAACTATTGGTGGTGCTGATCACTCAGTGTTCCAGTGGAAGTTTGTACCTGAAAGAAAGTCTAAAGAGGCCGTGCATATAGCACCACAAGGTAAGATGAGACCCTGCCTCAGTCACTGTTTAACCATAATGTGGGAATATCTTCCCCCCAAAAAAAGGATTTACAGTTTACAGTTAGGAGTATTACAGTGTTACACTTTAATGTAGATTTATGTGGAGACCAGTGACTTGCATTACTGATATTACTTCACAAAATCGGTGGCTCCTGCCAAGAACATTATCTAATTAAGCTGAGTGGGGAACCCTGATGGAAAGTTTGATGCCTACCCAATCTCCCACTCAAATGCTGCAGTATGCAGCAAAATCACTTTAAAGCAAATGTTTTTGGGGAAATACACATGGTAAAAAATATGACTACTAATACTGTTGAAGCTCACTTATTGACACATCCAAAAAAAAAAAAAAAAAAATTATGTTTTTCTTCTAGGCTTCTAGACTTAGTCAGTAACATTTGGTGCCTGGTGAAACTTATGTTTACATGGGAAGGTGTGTATGCGATATGTGTGGTGTTCGAGTTGTTGAGTTGTGAAGAATACCGCTGCTAAGCAACAGTATCGACAATATTAACGTTACTGTCTGCATCTAGAAGCTACAGGCTAACAATTTAGTAAGCTAGCGGGTAGGTAACATAAGGAAATGCAAAGGCATAATGACAGAGGAGAAAGATGAGGTTGGTGGGAATATCAACATTTTCCTCATACATATAAATTTGCCAAGACAACTAATATTACAATATATTAACTTAATATGTACCAAAAATTTAGCTTCCAAGGCCTTTGCCATTTCTGATAATGTCAACAAAGACATCATAAATCGTGGACTCAGAGCTTTCAGAAACTAATGAAATCGTGAATAATATAAAAGGGGGGCGTTCTCCTGAACGCGGTAAACACAACCCCATTTGAAGGCACCAAAACTCACAGACATGACAGTGGTATCAGTCTTCTCATATAACTCTCTAAGCATATTTCCCAAAATATCCTCTACTTTTTTGCCCCCTTGTGTCTTAGTTACATATAAGTGGTTGTTACATAATGTGCACCCATACTGCTCCCACCAGCCTCCTGACGTTGATGTGCTAAACCACCAGAGAGCAATGCACTAGATTGTTTCTTTCCTGTACTTTTTGCTCATCAACTACCAGATCTATAATGCTTTGCACAGGAACAGCCTCCACGTTAATTAGTAAGACAAATCCAATATAAGTGAATGAAGCTTGGAAAGTATAATTGCATTGTCATTCCCAAGTCATATTTTTTCCAGAGACAGAGTGCAGCTGTACTTTCTGAAATTAAAGCACATACTAACTGCCTTTCCTTTTAATTTTCCTAATGGATCTTGTGAGTAGCCGTCCTTAGCTGCCAGTTCTGCTTATTGCCTCGTCTTGGCACGGCTTTACTGTGCTGCATCAGCATTTTTATACATTTGTCTTGAGCGATGTCACTGTGAAGCACGGCTGCCTGATAAATAGGAGATGCCAAAGGATTATTACATGATTGACCCTCACAGGATGCAGTGTTTGTCACTGTGTACACAGTGGGACTTTTGTCTGATTTAGACTCAGAGAAGGATTTTACTGGTTAGTTGTGATGCAACCTTGTCTCTGCCTGCAGAGACCTTGGCAGACTCTAACAGCGAGGAGTCTGACTCTGACCAGTCAGACGTACCCGAGATGGACTCAGAAATCGAGCAGGAGACGCAGCTCACATATCGACGACAGGTTTGTGATTTTATCAAAGATGTTCCCCTTTTAACATGAAAATCACATTTCTTTTTAAACAAAGAAAACTCACACCTCACTATGTGTATCCAGGTTTATAAAGAAGATCTACCTCAGCTCAAAGAGCAGTGCAAAGAGAAGCATCGAGCGACGGCCATGAAGAAGAAAGAGCGAGCACCGGGGTGTGGGGTGAAGCTGCACTTCATTCATGGGTAGGTTTACTCTCTAGCATCACAAAAGAGAAACTATGGAAGACCGATATTGTAAGATGAATTTCAAGGAGGCAAGCTTTTCGAAATTGGAAACATCTCACTCTTTTGTTCGCAGCTACAGGGGTTATGATTGCAGGAGCAACCTGTTCTACACCCAGACCGGGGAGATAGTCTACCATGTAGCTGCCATTGGGGTTGTATACAACAGACAGCAGAATACCCAGCGTTTCTACATGGGACACGATGATGACATCCTCTGTCTGGCGATCCACCCCCTGAAGGACTTTGTAGCAACAGGCCAGGTAGCTGCCCGCACATCTAACATAAAATATTCAACGTTTTCTTTTAGTTTAGTTCACAGCTCCTCAGAGATGAACTGAGAGAGCTTCTTTGTCATATCAGATTCTCTTGTGTAAATGGGTTAAGTAGATTGTGTGGCTGCTCTTGTCTATCCAGGTGGGCAGAGATTCCTCCATCCACATATGGGACACGGAAACATTAAAACCCATGTCTGTGCTGAGGGGTTTCCACCAGCTCGGAGTGTGTTCTCTGGACTTTTCTGGTAACTTAATGCTGTTTTCAGTTCTCCTATCCGGACAGATTCAACATAACATACTTTTATTTCTCACAAATTCTTCCAGACATCCTGTTTTCACAGGGGGAACAAAAAACTTTTTTTTTTTTTCTCATTTAAAAAGAAACAGGAAAGTTGACAAGACACCCACTTTACTAGCAACATCGAACAACTTATTTCTGCTGTCTTTTAGTTTCTGCAGTCAGACGGCATAAAGGTAGAGCTGTTCATCTCACTTCCTTTAATTGGTCCCAGACAGAGGCAGCGCAGTGATCTGTATGTCAGTGTCAGTGAATCACCTGCTGTAGATCAAACCCCACCAGGCTGCTTTCATGTTGCTAACAAGGGCCAAATGTCACTGAAGCAAAGCAGGAGCTGGCTCCGTCTGTGCTGCACTGAATGGTTTTGGTTCTCCCTCCACAGCGGATGGCAAGCGGCTGGCCTCGGTGGGTCTGGATGACAATCATACCATTGTGCTGTGGGACTGGAGGAAAGGGGAGAAGCTGTCTGCCATGCGGTTAGTACAGTTATAGAGTGTTCACATGCAGCATTTGCTGTCCGCACATCCAAAAAGCATTGACAAATATTCCTGTTGATTCTAAAGGTTGCTCTTTTAGTTTAAATATGGACATTTAAGAATGAGGGTTAAACTGAAGTGTCTTTGCTGTGCAGAGCTGAGAGGGTGATTGATGGAGGAGAGGAAAGGAGAAGGGGAATTACCTTTTTAGATTATGAGGCGGCTCCAATGCAACACTTAACCCTGACAGAGTCTGAGTGGTTGGAGTAGGAGGTGGCCCCAGGGCCTCATCTTCAGATCCATAATTGAAGAGAATTACTTTTAATCTTCAGTGGGCTCATCCTGGCCAGTTTGGGTGCTTAATTCATCAGAGTTTGTTTTGGCAAGGAAACATTTTAAGCAGAAAATGTGTCTTGTACAGATGTACCCTGTTTATGAGGTACAAAACGAAACATAAAAAGCAAATGAGTCACAGAAACAATCAAGTAATAAAAAGGATGAATACACATCCTATGAATTTGTCCTGATGCCTGAAACAAATTGGACCATAAAGACTAAATATAAAACTCCACATCTTAAAAGTACATCAAAGAGAAAGGAGGACTTACTTAAGGAGTGTCCAAGGTGACATAATCCTGAGTTTAAGCGTGACAGACGGATTTCCTACACTGCATATATATTGAGACAGTGATGCAAATGATCACTGTGTACACACCAGTACATTTGATGCAAGTGGATTACCATTACCATTAAGCATGACTGGTGGAAAGACTTTCAATTTCACAGCAGGTAAAATTACACAACCTGTCAACCAGCAGGAACCAGAAGTGTCTAACTGGAAAACATCTGCATCCCAAAATATCTTTGCTTTTGCTTTGTTGCTTGTCCTACTTGATGCTCATATTTAGTGTCTACTCCATTGAAATCCCCTCCCACCCCCCCCCCCACAGCCCTAGTTTGGAGCAGTGCATTGTGTGCCAGCCTCTCACTGCAGCTCAGGGACAGCTTGGAGCTGCATTACTTTGCAGACCCTGGTGGGCAGTGCAGTGAGGCGGGCAGAGGGAAATGGGGCCTGACAGAGCCTGGCTTGTGCACCGCCACTGTCTAGTCTTCGGCTGGGAGAGGAGGAGTGGGCGGTAGAGGAACACAAAGGGCAACGAGCTAAACTGAGCTAAACTGAGCAAGCATCCAAATTCACACTGAATAATGAGCATACTGTTAGTACAAGTTACTTCTGACATCTCAATCTATGTATGGGGACCCCTCCATACCAACGAGCACACCAAATATAACAGAATGTCATTTCCAGCAGGACTGTCTTACGTATCATGCTACATCTTAGCAGAGCCCAGCTCCTCACTGCTAAGAGGACATAGCGAGGCAAACCTGTTTGCAATTTACTGGATTGAGCTGCTGACCCCAACATACCAGGCATCCATCCATCCATCTGTCCATCCACCCATCCATCCATCCATCCATCCATCTTTAACCGCTTATCCCATTAAGGGTCGCGGGGGGCTGGAGCCGATCCCAGCTGGCTTTGGGCGAAGGCTGGGTACACAATGGACAGGTCGCCAGTCCATAGAGACAGACAACCATTCACGCTCACACTCACACCTACAGGCAATTTAGAGTCATCAATTAACCTGCATGTCTTTGGACTGTGGGAGGAAGCTGAAGAACCCGGAGAAAACTCAGGCTAACACGGGGAGAACATGCAAACTCCACACAGAAGAGCCCCAAGCCGGATTCAAACCTTTGACCCTCTTCCTGTGAGGCAACAGCGCTAACCACTGCACCACCATGCAGCCCCTACATACCAGGCAGAGCAACAAAAATCATATGAACCCTTAAAACAAACTAGCTACATGGTAAATGAATTTGCATTTATGCTGCGCTTTTCTAGTCTTTTGACCACTCAAAGTGTTTTACACTAAACTAAACAAGCTTGTGTCATTTACACACCTTAATTGTATCAACTAAACATAGATATTCGACTGAAATTAATAATAAACAGACACAAAAACACAGTTAATTTGGGGAGCAAAGCCTACAGTGAATAGACATAGTAATAGTATATATAATGCAGTACATTTACACACAGCACAAGAACAAAATTATAAAGGAATAAAAATAAGAAAAAAAAAACCTCATTATTCCTCTAAATTCAGCCCAATCTATAGAGTATTTTTATTATTTTTTTATTTTACATTTCTATTACAATGTTAGTCCAGTCCTTTACACTATGTTTGGTGTCTGTGGGATGGATTTATTGTCTATTCAGAAACATTCTCCAAACTATGCATCGCATTTAGTTCAAACAGAGAGCGAGGCATATTTCTGCATTTCTGTGCCGTGATTAAAAAGCCGTGCTGCACATGGCCCTTAAAGATCACATTTTTTGGCCTTCCAACTATAAGAAATAATAATGAAATTTAATGTTGTATCTCTAGACCGATTTGTAAGAATAGTTAAAAATCTGCAGATTAAATGTTTTTCCTCCAGCATATTTTGCGATGTAAAGTTTCATGATATAAAAATTGTTTTTCAGGGGAAGCAAGGACAAGATATTTGTTGTCAAAATAAATCCCTACCTACCTGACAAGCTCATCACGGCTGGTGTGAAACATATGAAGTTTTGGCATAAGGCTGGTAAGACCCTGAGTTTTTGTTTTTTTGTTTTTTTTTTGACTAGCAGAGCCTCTAACAAGCAGAACTCAGCCTTGACACGTCTTCCTGCGAGTTGACTGTCTGCCTCTCTTTCAGGTGGTGGTCTAATTGGGCGCAAGGGGAACATGGGAAAGACGGAGACTATGATGTGCGCCGTGTATGGCTGGTCAGAGGAGATGGTGTTTTCAGGCACATGCACAGGGGACATTTGCATCTGGAGGGACATGTTCCTGATGAAGACTGTCAAGGCGCATGACGGCCCTGTTTTCAGCATGCACGCTCTAGAAAAGGTACCACAGGGGAAAACGCTCTTTCACTGACCAGGCTTTTCAGAATAAAACCAATCATGAACATTTGATTAGAATTAGATTTGTCTGTCTTTCTCCCTGTTTGTCGAGCCATTTCTTATTATCGTGTGTAATATTGAATTCAATCTGACAGTGACTTGTTCAAATAGCAGGATATCCTTGCTGCTTTAAATGTGCCGCTATATTGTTCCTGTAGGGATTTGTGACGGGAGGAAAGGACGGTATAGTTGCTCTGTGGGACGACACCTTCGAGAGGTGCCTCAAGACCTACGCCATCAAGCGAGCAGTCCTAGCCCCAGGCTCTAAAGGTAGAAACCTGTTCTCAGTTGTCCTCCGCTGTCCTTGGATCATTCTTTCTAGTTACAGAGATGTAATACAGCCAATGCAAATCCAGTTAAAGCATTCAATGCTTTTAGCTGAAATGAAGATTGCCCCCTGGTTCAAGCTAAGGTCTCTATATAATTCATTGACTCTGCAGGGTTGCTCTTGGAGGACAACCCATCCATACGTGCCATATCTCTGGGCCATGGCCACATCCTGGTGGGGACCAAGAATGGAGAGATCTTGGAGGTGGACAAGAGCGGCCCCATCACTCTGCTAGTCCAGGTAAGATGTCGATAAAACGCCAAAACCACAAACCACAAATCACAAATCTGATGATATACAGGACATCCTGAGCATCACAATCACATGCAGGATATTCACGAGGAAGCTACCTGTAGTTTTTCTGCAGTATGATGAACTGGGAGACTTTTTCCTTGTTCGTAAAGATTTGAAATGTTGAAGATACAGGGAAGAGTTTTCTTATTGCAATGTAAAGAAGTGCCGGGAAACGTTTGCCTTAATGGTGCAATGATATAAGGGTTTTCTAACTAAGGATTACATTAGACTTTTTTAGGTTGGAGGTTCCTTTAATGCACCAGAGACAAGGTGACAGCATGGTGATTTAGCTTTATAGCTGCAAAAGTTTAAACTGAAGAAATACATGTCATGCTTTGGAGAATAGTCAGCAGTACCGGATCCATTCTGTGGTTAATAGGCTAAAACATACAATCCTACCAGCTTTGCCCTTCAGTGTGATTATAACACCACTACTGTCTATTTTACACAGCAACTCAGAATCACCAAGGAGGTGGCTATAAACTGTGATGAATTATCGCTGCTTAATGGGAGATTGTTAATTTAGTTAAGAGGTCCTGCAACGTCTCCTGGGCTGCCCTGATAGCAGGCAGACAGAGTGAATGCTATTGATTGCCCTTTTTAAACACTTTAAAATACACAAGCACATTGTGATGGATGGGATCAATTGATGAGAGAGCCAAAGGTTGTCCTCTGTCAGCTGTTGGTAAAGGCTACAGGCTAACTATGTAAGTGTCCTGAGGAAAATATCAAAAAGAATTATGCATATGGTTAATGTTCAAAAAGCTTTTTTATGACTGAAATTTATTCAGCTGCAAAAATAGAAAGAAACTTTTATTCTCCTCACTGAGGCGCATGGACATAGTTGCACATTTAAGACAACAAAAGTAAAATAAACAGAATAAGTGGACAATGACATTTGTTGCCCTGCAACTGAAATCTAGTTGAGGGAAAATACATTACAATGGTTATGATAATTAAAGATTATATTATATAATCATGCAGTAAATGATCATAATATACAGTATGTATTTATAACAAATGAGCAAACTAGAGCACTCATAAATATTCAGTTATTATATTCAATTATTACTTAAAAGTTGCCATCATTATTTTAACAAACAGCATTGTGAACTCATATTTTTAGTATTTTTTATAATTTTAACTGCTTGGACAGTTGTGTTTGATGAATCTAATAAAGTTTAAAGTTAAATAAGTAAACTTTTTTGGCCTTTTTAGACTCCTTGTTTTCTTTATTAGCTGAGAGAGAGTCGAGTATCATTGAATAATGACTCTATTGTATGTGTGTGCAGGGTCACATGGAAGGTGAAGTGTGGGGCCTGGCCACTCATCCCCATCTCCCCCTTTGTGCCACCGTCAGCGATGACAAAACCCTGCGCATATGGGACCTCTCACCCAGCCACTGCATGCTGGCTGTACGCAAGCTCCGGAAAGGTGAGTCGCTGCTCAAACACTGTGGTTTCTGACAGGAAATGCACTGGCCTCAGGGCTTTAACAAACACATTGTCCTCCACAGGCGGCCGCTGCTGCTGCTTCTCCCCTGACGGCAAAGCTTTGGCGGTGGGCCTGAATGACGGCAGCTTCCTCATTGTGAACGCAGACACCCTGGAGGACCTGGTGTCCTTCCACCACCGCAAGGACATTATCTCTGATATCAGATTCTCTCCAGGTCCGCCGCTCACCTCTGCTTTTCTTCATCTTGACAAAACTCCCCCGAAATCCTGTCTGAGAAGTAAATAGGCCTCTAAAATGTGTGTGCCCTTCAAAGCATCTTAGGATGCAGAAGTTCAGCAGGTGTACATATTTCCTTCCCGCTGTCAGTGGTGGAAATATTGCTGCAGGCCTGACCCAAATTAATTGTTTTCTGTTATAAGGCCAGACAGAGAGGCAGCAAAAGAAAAATGAGAAACAGTGGACAAAGTGAGAGCAAGAAACTAAACTCTCTTTCGCCTGGACACTTAACCTTAATCCACAATGCGAGGGATCGTGTTTCTCAACCCAACACCCATGAGTCTCTGATATAGAGCAGTGTAAAGCTGAGCAGGAAATGGGTTTCAGTATGGTTAAAGCTGCTGAACGTAGGAATCCATAAAAACAATATGGAAAATGCTTCCCAAGCCGGTCAGTAATAACGCAAAAAATGTAGGGGAACCATTTTAAATGCTAAGAATTAGTGTTTCAAGATCAGTGCTCTGATGCTGCCTGATGAAGAGCACCCAGCTCGAAATGCTTTGCAATTCAGAGTACCTGCCTGTCCACCTTTAACTATGTACTTTATACCATTAAGAGTCTGTATTGTGAATATTTATACTTAGGCACATGCTGATGTTAACTAAATGCTATGGTGTTTAGCACTAATTAGCACCACAGACAGTTCAGAAAGGAGACGGTGTAGTGAGCCAGTTTCCTGTATCTGTGTCATATGGGTTTCGCCACTGCCCCGCCCCTTTAGGAGACGTAGCATCATATCCTGAGTCTATTAACTCCAACGGGAGAAGTGAACACGAAGACAGATTATGACCGATTTTTTTCACCCCGTAGTCACCAAAGTAAATATTGGACCAATTTTTCATGAGCCACATATCCTCAGATCATTCTGACATTAAAATGACATTTTTCAGATGGAAAAATCTGTTTGTTTGAGACCTTTACCTGTCTCAGTAACATATGCACACCAGATCTAGTATGTAACGTTGTGAATGCCCTAGCTAACTAATTTTCATTATGCTAAATATGGCTGTTAGCTGTGTAAATATCTAATGTTAGCAGATATACAGTATATATAATGTTCACTTCCAAACCAGGTGGGGGGATGGGGGAGAGGCCCCGCCATGACCATGCCCACACAGACAGGAAGTGTATATCATTTCAAACCACTGTAATGTGTCATCTTTGCTATAGAATATCTTTGTTAGCACTAAACACAAAATACAGCTAGTAGGTATTAACCAAAATACTGGACAAATTAAAATGTTGACTTGATAAAGGCACTAGATGAAATGTTAAGGGATACCCAAAGTTACTGCATTGATCCTGAGGTAGACATAACTCAAAATGTCCAGTCCATGTAATGACTGTATAAATGTTAGAGTCTGAACCAGAGCAGTGGACTGATTGAAACACTCATCTCTCTTGTGTTTGCTCAGGTGCTGGGAAGTACCTCGCAGTAGCATCAGGAGACACTTTTGTGGATATTTACAATGTAATGAGCAGCAAACGAGTCGGGGTGTGCAAAGGATGCCTCAACTACATTACCCATTTGGACTGGGACAAGAGAGGTAAACATGCTTCCTTAAATATGTCTGAGTAAATCCCTGCACACGACTGCTAAAGCCCAAATAATGGATTCAAAATGTCCATTAAAAAACAGTTAAACACCACGGCCCACTGGGCTCTTTAATTCACAGGAAAACTACTCCAAGTCAACACAGGTGCTAAAGAGCAATTTTTTTTCGAGGCTCCTCGTGGCAAGAGGCAGACCATCCCGGCGACAGAGGTAAGCAGGGAGAGGAGGCAGCCCCGGTTATGGTCGCGCCGTTGGTTCACATTTTCCCTTCGGGATCAGAGGAGGCTCGAGGAAGGGCAGTGAAGCATTAGCACGGCCCACTTTTAACCACTATCCTTCTAATTTTGGCAGAGGAAGTGGGATAGTGTTTAGGGTCCCTTTATAATGGCGTGACATTCAGACACCTATCGAGGCACACAGTGGAGGGAAACGTTGAGAAAATAAGGGTCAGTGATGATAGATGCTGCTAGGTCATGTCTCCCTGGAGCAATGTCCTCTCCTACCTTTGCTCATTCATCTCACTTCCCCGTGATACATTTCCCTCCCACGTATTTCACTCATTACACTTGATCACAGGATCATTAATGACTGCTGAGACAACTCTTCCCTCCTTCCCTATGATTGGCCCATGAGAGTGATCAAAAGACCCGGCAGCAGTCTCTGGGACCTTTAAAGGAATAGTTTGACATTTTGCTGCAGCCTGTCTTCTAATAAAGACAAAGAGAGAGCATATTACTCCAGTGCTGGCTCTCCATGCGCCTGTAGAGGCTCTTCATGGTGAAGCCCCTGAGTACAGTTCTGAATTGTTTTCTTTTATTTTGTTGCACTTCTGTCTGATACTATCCTGCCTTTTTGATAGTTAATACGTTTATGGTAAAGTACTTTTAAAAAGTGCTATATAAAGTAATCTTTACTTGCTCACTTGGCTCAGGTGGAGAAGATTGACTGGAGCACGTGGACGTGTGTCCTGGGAACGTCAGTTGAGGGCATCTGGCCTTTGATCAACGAGGTCACTGAGGTGACCGCCGCCTGCCTTAGTAACGACAGGAAGGTGCTAGCAACAGGAGATGACTTGGGATACGTCAAGCTCTTCAGATACCCTGTCAAAGTACGACAAAATGCATAATTCTTTGTGTCTTGGTTGAACGCCTCATGACTTAAGGCTCAGATTTATGCAAATATTATGTTAATTTATGTGTTAATGTCACAAGTGTTAAATACATGTTGTCCCTCTTCCCCAGGGGAAGTATGCAAAGTTCAAACGCTATGTGGCCCACAGCACACATGTTACCAATGTGCGATGGACCCATGACGACAGCCTCTTGGTGACTGTCGGAGGGGGTGACACGTGCCTCATGATCTGGGCCCATGAGCCCGAGGGCCACCGGGAATTCAAACAGTGTGACAGCGAGGAGTCGGACATTGAGAGTGAGGATGACGGAGGTAAGACATTAGAGTCCTTTCGAGGTTTTTATTAATTTCTGTTGCTAAACTCTGTGTCCTTCCTGTCATTTCACCAGGTTATGACAGCGATGTCACGAGGGAGAATGAGATCAACTACACCATCAAGGCCTTATCCACCAACATGCGACCCATGACGGGTGTGAAACCCCACTTGCAGCTGAAGGAGCCCTCTGTGGATGAAAGGTATCCGTCACTGAAGCTATGATGAAGCTTTGCTAGGAAGGATGCTCCTGCACAGTCAGAAAATACTTTGTAGGGATTTCTGCCAGTCGTACTACACAAAATAAGCCTTGTGCATCAACCTGCCTCCTTCAGTCAACATATCTTTTCTTTTCCTGCTCTGTCCCTGCCCTTTTGAAATAACTCAGCCTTTTCTGCTCTTCTTCTTTCCTTTAATGGCTGTCCATCTGTCATTATCCTGCTTCCCTTCTTTAATTCTACTTGAAGACAAGGGGTGGTCAGGTAAGCTCTTGTGTTCATGTATGTTGATTTTAGGCAAAAGCAGTGGGCACAGTATGTATAATTACAAAGGAAAAGATGAACATCTTATCTAACTAAATCATGTCAAGACTTCTTGCAGTTTTATATAAAATGCCTTGATGTCTTAGCAATTCACTTTTCAGCGTTTGACACTCTTTTTGGATGTTAATTCAGTTGCTAATGGGCTGCTGCTCTGACTGGCAGGACAAATCAGGGTTAAAACAGAGCTTGATTTTAATTTACTTTAATGTCCATGTAAGTAGTCAGCTGAACAATATCTGAATCTGTCTCTGGGGAAATGGCGTGATTAAAGTGGATTGACTTCACACATCAAACCATAAGTAATATTGTAAATGTGCACATCTTTAGATAGCCTCTTTTAAAGTCTTTGTAAGGAAGTATTGTTTATACGTCTGCTCATAAACATCATTATAATCCATCTGTAAGTGTGTTACAGACTTTGGGTGCTTCAGGTTCATTCACTCTTCCAGATTAGTCTTTTTTTTTTTTCTTGACTTAACAATGCAAACATCCACGCAGCATCGTCTGGGCAGCAGTCGTCATGGAAATGGACTTTAGTTGTCATGGTTACACGATGGTGCTGACTCCTGTATTTTATGTCCTCAGTGGCTGAGGTGTTGTGTTTCGTCATGTGTGTCCGCCGGGCAGCAGTGAACGCTGTGAGACACCTTTTTCTAATTCTTACTTTTTTTTTTGTTATTGCTGCCATGAAGAGGGTCGAGGTAAGCTGCTTGTTGTCTGATTATTTTATTACTCACAGTACACACACACACACACACACACACACACACACACACACACACACACAGATATTTGTAGTTTGTAGACACTTGATAGTGTTTCTCTTTTCACAACCTGTCTTGACTGTAAAAGAAGGCCATGGTGACAGTTTTTCCTTACAGTCTTTGCATTATTCATAGTTTTTTCTTACCATTGTGGTTTAAGTATGCACTTTAAATGTCTTAGTAACTAAAGACACATTTTCTTTCAAAGGAATTAGAGAAAGCTGTTATCCTCACATGTATTTAATAAGTGATGTTTTTGAATCTTTTCATTACATTATATTTGCTGAAAGATGTGTGGGAAACAAACAATGCTCCAGTCATGTCATGGAGATATTTCATATTTTTTTGAGGATGATTTTTAACATTTGACTCTGTACTGAAATGTTCCCACTTAGTCACCTCATTCAAACATCGTCCTTTCATTGCCTCGCTGATAATACAAACTCTGTACGCACTTGTGATACAAGAAGCCTTGACATTTTAAAAGTACAAACAGTTTTCTTTGCTTTAAAAAAATGTCATCCCACGTCATGAACTGTACCTCTTTCCCTTACAGGAAACAACAGTAATTTTCCTTTCTTTTGAGATGTAACATCTTCTATTTTTGTGCACATATGAGCAGATGCTTGTGGTATTTTTTTGCACAATAGTCAGAATAGCAAACAGTGAAATATTGTCATTGTTGTCATCATCATTATCATTCTCATCAGCATGACAAGCAGCTCTGCGGCGGCCCTCTTATCCCAGCTGTCTGTTTCAGGCCTCCTGTCAGCAGAGCGCTGCCACAGCCGGAGAAACTGCAGACCAACAATGTTGGCAAAAAGAAGAGACCCATTGAGGTAAAAGGACCTCACATCCTTGTGTGTGTGTGTGTGTGTGTGTGTGTGTGTGTGTGTGTGTGTGTGTGTGTGTGTGTATAAAAACAGAAGGAATCATAGCAGCAAAACCTTCAAAATGCTGGTTTCAGTGTGATTATTGTGTGTGATTATGCAGTGTGCTCGTCCTCTGTCCAGACAGCCTCTGTAGGGACTCTGATGATGCTCTAATTGAATAATGATGTACTATTTCAGCCGCCAGCTGCCTCTGAACATCTTAGTTGTCATGGCGTTGACCTTTCTGACCGGCCCGGTCTTCTTCTGACTCCCCCACAGGACCTGGTGTTGGAGCTGGTGTTCGGTTACCGTGGCAATGACTGCCGCAATAACGTGCACTACCTGAATGAGGGGGCGGACATCATCTACCACACGGCCTCAGTTGGCATCGTGCTCAATTTGACGACCTGTAAGCAGACGGTCTAGAAGACAGTGTTACTATTCTCTATCTGTAAAGCAAACATAACATGCATGTGTTTCACTTGTGTGTGTGTGTGTGTGTGTGTGTGTGTGTGTGTGTGTGTGTGTGTGTGTGTGTGTGTGTTTTCTTCCAGCCTGCCAAAGTTTCTACACAGAACACAGTGATGACATTTTGTGCCTGACAATCAATCAACATCCCAAATTCCCCAACGTGGTGGCAACTGGCCAAGTAGGTATGTTTGTGAGAAGTTGACCTCCCGTGTCACCAGCCGCCTCATTTCTCCTCCCCGTATCCAGTGTTGCACGTCGTGCAGGGGGATTATCCTACATGACAGACAGCCGTCCCCCTCCTACAAGCGTAGCTGTACTATACAGTAAAAAAAAAAAAAAAAAAAAACATTTTTGCATACATGAATAGTTTTGGGATTGTCGGACATGCTGCTATTCTCACAGAAAAACAGAAATACACAGAAAATTAATGACGGTATTTTTTAATAGCATAAATTACCTAATATAATAACATTATATACATATATATTTTAGATTTTTACATATTTTTCTCCAAATTACCGTAATATTAAGTATAATTTTGTCAATAGCAGAAGCCACTCTTGCTCAGAAGGTCACGAAACATGAACAAATAATTTGTTGGTTCTGTCAATAAATCAGATTTTCTTTCTTTTCAGGTGATACTGGTGACATGTCAGGTAAGGACATTTCAAGATGAGTCGACATGTGAAACGGGAAATGTGGTGTTAGAAACTACTGAAAACGTCTACTCATTGTATTCTTTACATTACTGCCATCTAGTGACCACGTGATTTGTGGTCTAGTATAGTAGTATAGTAGTAGTAGTAGTAGTATAACTGTAGTCTAAACATTTCTAGGTTTATGGTTTTGTTAAATTTGAGTATAGAATTTGCAGAAACCCATAAATACAATATATTAAGGGTTTACACTAGGGCTGCACGAATTTGAAAAATATCTGATTGAGATTATTTTGACTGATACTGTAATTGTGATATGATTTGTGATATTAGACAGAAGTGGTTTTACTTCATTGTTGTCGTTTTCATTGGAAAACATATGAAAATCAATATGGTGTGATTTTTGTGGGGATCTGTACCTAACAAAGATCTTTTCTTAAGTCTGTAGAATATGATGTGTAGGCCAGGACGTCTCTATTTAATTTAAAATAGCATTTTGACACACATTTCACCTATAACAAATATTGTGATTTTAACCAATACTGTGATTAGAAAATTTGCAGTAGACCATAACTGTGATTTGATGACATTTTGATTAATTGTGCAGCTCTAGTTTACAGAAGTCCAACACTAAAAAGAAAGAAAGTGCATTAATTGTAGTTAATTTTGGACAAATAATTCTCCTTCTCTTCAGCCACATCTCCATCTATCCATGTATGGGATGCCATTACCAAGCAGACGCTGTCGGTGCTGCGTTGTTTCCACTCCGGTGGAGTTTGCTCCGTCAGCTTTAGTGCCACAGGAAAACTCCTACTGTCTGTGGGCCTGGACCCCGAACACACCGTCACCATCTGGAAGTGGCAGGAAGGTAAAACAAAAACACTTTGAGCTCATTCTGGGGATTAGAACGTCCCATTACAATTGAAAGATCACGCTTTCATTGCACTTTGCTTCATTTAACAGGTGCCAAAGTGGCCAGCCGGGTGGGTCACACCCAGAGGATCTTTGTGGCTGAATTTCGTCCGGACTCTGACACACACTTTGTGTCTGTGGGGATCAAGCATGTGCGATTCTGGACGTTAGCCGGTCGAGCTTTGCTCAGCAAAAAAGGTGTGCTTAGCTCCATAGAGGATGCCCGGATGCAGACCATGCTGTCTGTAGCTTTTGGAGCTGTAAGTGACTTCCAACCAATATTCATGTTTTTACTACATATTACATTTGACTCATAATTTGACTGTGCTTATATTTAAAGCTCGTCTGATCCCAAACTATCTGCTTCAATGTGCTGTGAACTGTTTTTGCATTGCTTGCTCTGCTCTGTTAGGCCACTAGATTAGTGCAGATTTGTTTTCTTTTCAGAATAACTTGACATTTACAGGTACCATAAGTGGGGATGTGTGTGTGTGGAAGGAACACATCCTAGTGAGAATTGTGGCCAAAGCTCATACGGGCCCTGTGTTCACCATGTACACCACACTGAGAGACGGCCTCATCGTCACCGGGGGCAAGGAAAGACCGTAAGTGCTGCTCTGTTACATTAATACACTACATTACGCATCAGTGAGCTCACACTATGTAGCAGGGTTGGATGGCCTTGATACCAGATAATGGAAAACATCCCTTTACTTTTATGTTTAGTTTTGTATTCATTTGATAATAAGACAGCGGAAAATGCATTATTTATAGCTGTGAAGTTCATCAGCTGAGGGATGGCACACACATATGTTTTTCTCCTCAGGTCAAAGGAGGGAGGCGCTCTGAAGCTCTGGGACCAGGAGCTGAAACGCTGCAGAGCGTTTAGATTAGAAACCGGACAGATCATAGACTGTGTTCGCTCTGTGTGCAGAGGAAAGGTAGGTTGCCGATAATACTGCGTTCAATAAAATGAACTTCATCATGTGAATTTTAGACATTTTGCTGATTTGTGCATCAGGGTAAAATCCTTGTGGGGACCAGGAATGCAGAAATCATTGAAGTAGGGGAGAAGAATGCAGCGTGCAACATCTTGGTGAACGGACACATGGACGGACCCATCTGGGGCCTGGGCACCCATCCCTCCAGAGACGTGTTCCTGTCTGCAGCAGAGGATGGCACCGTTCGTCTGTGGGACATCCCAGAGAAGGTCAAACATGTTACCTCTGCTCAGAACCATCTCAGTTGTTCCCAGCACTTCCATACTTCTTTTTTATTTTTTGAATCGTGCTTTTTATTGGTTCCTTTAGAAAAACAAAATGACAACAACCTCAACAATAACAAATGGTTTAGGTCATAAATAACAGATAGCAAGGAGAAAAAAATCGTGAAAATTAAAAAATAAATAAATAAATAAAATGTAAATAAATAAGAAATTCAATTAAAAAAATACAATTAATTAAAAATGTTAAATCAAAACAACAAATAATTATAATAATAAAAAGAAGAAAATAATAAATAATAAATGCATTCACACTTCAAATGACATTCCTGTGGTCCCACCCCTAATGTTACAACAAAAGGTATTATTGATTTGCGCTCACCCCTTCAACCCAAACAGATACCACCTGTCAGAACAACAGAACTGTGATTGTGTGTTTTTGGCTTCAAGATATGTCAAACTAGTCTACTACTGGTTTCGCTGTCCGTGGAATGTGACAGAAACATCCTCAGATTTCCAAGAAGACGCTGAGGCGCTCGTACAAAGCTGCTTCTGCTAGATTTATGAAACGCTGCTATACTTCTAGTTGCTTTTATCAGGGGAAATTAAGATGGTTGTCCTCGTTCACAAAATGACTTTAATAACAAGTATGTGCTGATCTTGCATGGCCTTTGGGGAAACAGAAGATGCTGAATAAGGTGAACTTGGGTCACCCAGCGCGCACCATCAGCTACAGTCCTGAAGGAGACATGGTGGCCATCGGCATGAAGAACGGAGAGTTCATCATCCTGCTGGTGGCCTCACTAAAAATCTGGGGCAAGAAAAGGGACCGGCGCTCTCCTATCCAGGATATCAGGTATGATAGAAGAGTATTAGGTAGAGTGTACCTACCTCAGTGGCACTAAGGTACAGTTGGGTTCATTGATACAGAATATGGCATAAGTGGTATATTGAGCCTTTTATAAAATATTTGATTGGCGCATCTACGTCTTTTCTTCAATCATATGAAAGATTTTCTGTAACTATTTAGGAAAGGGGTTTCTGTGATTTGCCTCCTAGCCTGTTTTGTTTTTATTTCTGTCCTCCAGTGTCTCAGATTTAGTTTGGGGCTAATGATCACTATCCGGGCTGTGTACAGACAGAGTGTCATTTAATTAACATTTAATTGACAACATTTGTCGTTGGAGGATGAAATGGGTCAAACCTGCTCCACAAATAGCTGCCAGAACAGACAGATCTTCCTGACACTGCTTGTCTTTCTCACAGGTTCAGTCCAAATTCTCGCTACCTGGCCGTCGGCTCTACTGAGAGTGCAGTCGACTTCTACGACCTGACGCTCGGCCCGCAGCTGAACCGCATCAACTGCTGCAGGGACATCCCCAGCTTCGTGATGCAGATGGACTTCTCTGCTGACAGCACTTACGTCCAGGTACAGACTGCGAGAGGGCATGTTTGTCTCAGATACAACCGAGCTGGCTGTATGACCCTTAACCTCTAACACCTTCAAACAGATATCCACAGGTGCTTATAAACGACTGGTGTACGAGGTGCCATCTGGGAAGCAGGTCACAGAGCAGTCCCATATCGACAGGATCACCTGGGCCACCTGGACAAGGTGAGAATCGTAGTGTTTTGACTGACGCATGCATGTTGGAAACGTAATGGCCAAAAAATAAAATCTCTCTTTTTGTGTGTCCAGTGTCCTTGGGGACGAGGTCATAGGGATCTGGTCCCGCAACACTGACAAAGCAGACGTCACTTGTGCCTGTGTGTCCCACTCAGGCCTTAACATCGTCACAGGCGATGACTTTGGAATGGTGAAGCTCTTTGACTTTCCATGTCCAGAGAAGTTTGTAAGTATGATCATAATATTATTATTGATTGTTATTTTGCCCATAATTTAATATGAAAATAATATTTACACTACGCCATTTGTCTAATGATGAAAGGCTTAATTGTAAAATATATGCTGAAATCATAAAACCACTATGTGCAGAATTTGAAAATTCCTGATTTTGACGCCTGTAGTGGTGGCGTCAAAAATGGCGTTTATCTGACCAGGGAACGCTGAGATGTACAAGCCCAAAACAGCACATACAGGGTTTTTGCATACTCATGGGCTGGCTTGACTTTACTCGGTTTGACTTGGCACAGCACGGCAGTTTTTTACATTTGCATTAGAACTGGGCTACCTGCTTGAAGGTGTGTGTTGTGGTCATACAAACAGCTGTAAAATGGTGGATAAACATGTTTCACTTCCTATATTCTTCACAATGAAAGTCCCCCATTATTTTTGCTGCTTGTTCTCCTCCCCTTTGTAGTATTAAGAAACTCATTTTTATTAACAGCTGCTAACAAAGCATTGCTAATATTGAGAAAAACATCTCATTCCCTATAAATTCTTCACAATAAAAGTCCCCAGTTAATTTGTTATTTAAAATCAGATAATGATGCTAATACTGCATCAGTTTTCAACAGGACTGTCTTGCTTTTCTACAAATACAAACATATACTATCAGAATAAATATAAAGGTTACTACAGTCACTTGAAAAATCTTCACATACTGGCTTTAAAATATTGTTTTTACATGTTCAGCATTATTTTCAATTTCTGAGAAATTAGTTTTAACAAAATTGTGCGATGGAGGTGAAATGATAGAATTTGGCATGAGTTGACCACATGGTGACTTGTTGTCATGCTTAACAGCACCTCTCACTTACCCTGATATTTCTGTGCATTGTAATATATTTTACATGACCACATAGTATAACAGTATAACATGTGATCCCGTTTTCAGGCCAAACACAAACGTTTTCTGGGCCATTCTGCTCACTTGACCAATGTCCGCTTCACAAATGGAGATCGCTTCGTCGTTAGCGCTGGTGGAGATGACAGAAGGTATGTCTGAGGCTTAAAATAACAGCATAGTTTACAAATGATGTGACGATCAGATATAACGATGCACCCTTTCCTCTGTGTCCTTTCCAGCCTCTTTGTGTGGAGGTGTGTCCATGCCCCTCACTGAGGATCACACCTGCCTCAGAAAGTCTCCCAGCATGGCTCTCCAGAGAAAAGGTTCTGCTGAAGGATGCATTTAAATGAAGAAGAGGAGGAGAAGGAGGAGAAGGAGGAGGACAGACCTGGCAGCTTGTAAATGAGTGGTGTTCTGACTTACTGCCTCAAAACTAGGTGCATGCATATGTGAAAGGCTCATTTTCATCACAGCGTCAGTCCTGATTGTGAACACAGGCGGAGGGCATACAGCCCTGCTCACACAACATCACATCATCCTTAAAAAAAGAAATACTCTAATAGAGTATGTGCATATTGTTTCAGTGATGGATTTTGTTCTTTTTTTTTTTTAAAGAATGAGCATATGTGTCCTAAATGGCAGTTTTTCCACTTGGCGGGCCTATTTATTGTGTTATTGATAATGCCATTTTTGAAAACATGTAGCAAACTGAATTAGCCTTAATCTGAGTGTTTAACTTACGAGGGTTTGGATTCTTTTTGTATTTTACTTTTTGGATCATGTAGTCATTTGTCCTATTTTTACTGGTGATTCCAAATCCTGTGGCCTTCCTCCTGAATGTAACATCCACTGTTATGTTCTGGATGTCAGCATGCCAAAGCATACTATGCACTGTACACCTGACCTGGTCACTGTGTTACCCCGATGATCCATTTATGGTTTGTTAATGTGGCTGTGTTGGTGACTGGTTGACCTCAAACCTCCCTCGGCAGTGTTCCCCTCATGACATGTTCAACGTGTGCATACTTGTGTGAGGATTTGTTTGTGGTTAGTGGGTGTGCATGGCTTACTGGAAGACAATCCGTCCCAACCAAATTCCTCAGAAAACAAAAAAAGAACAGCTGTAAATTGATGTTTTCAATACACGGTTGCAATTCTCTCTCACTTTTCAGTGTGTGCTGCTATGACGTATTATTGTCGCATTTTCATGAATATGAACAGTGTGACTTTTTTCCAACAGTGAGTTAATGTTTTGTGTAATCGGATATATTGCATAAATGGAATGTTTTATCAGAGAAAATATGAAAAGTGCAAAACATTTTGCTCCTTGTATTATGACTAACTATACAAAAAGTTGTTGCTGCATATTTTGATTTACATTATACCAGTGTAAATATCATTTGTATATATTCTTTTTGTATATTTTTTGTGAGATGTTTCTTAAATTCCACTTTAATAAAAAAGGCAACCATGGCTTTGAGTGATATGTATTCACTGACAGTGATACCAATTAATAATGCAGACAAATAACACTTGTAATGAAACAATCAGTGCTCAAACTAACCTTTTATCAATAATTAGAAACATCTCTTGGATGCACTTTAATCATTATAAAGTAATAAGAAAGTTCATAATGTGAGTGTAATTAACCATATAACACACACGAATTTATATGTAATAAATTTAAAAGGACTGAAGATCATTTCTGGAATTCACTGTTTTATTTTAGATGAAACAAATAAAATATAGCTTAGCTTTCTGCAATCATAGATATGGGTTATTTACATATTTTACACACAAAACCAAATCTAAACATTGCAACAAAAAAAAACTTCATTTTGTCTGAGTAGATGACAAATTACAGTTGAATATTGTGAACTCAGGTCAAAATAGCACAATGATTAATCAATAACTCATTATTCAGTAGTAGTAGTTTCACACTTCAAAACAACCAGTATTTAGAATGCATTATATTGAAAAATAATGATAATATTTTACTGTATTTTGTATGTGTACCTAATAAACTAGTAATTGTGGTAATTAAAAAAAATGTCGTAATAAGTATAGATAGAGAAAAAAGGGAAGCAGGGTTATACTTTGACAGAAAAGGAGCTGCCACAGGAGCAGCCATGATCAGCTTGAGGATTTTTGAGCACAAGGAAGGTGGCGCGGATCAGCTCCTGGCTGAAGTCCACAGTGGCTCCTTTCACAAACTCCAGACTGTCCTGATCCACGATAATGCCCACTCCTCCCTGCTCAAACACTCTGGATGCAGGAGGAAACAGAACTGATTGGATTAATAGATAAGGAAACAATAAGGCCAATGTAAAACAATAACTCGAAAGCTTGATTACCTGTCATCTTCGTTCTTCTTAGTATCAACAGAAAACTTGTACTGGAACCCGGAGCAACCTCCTCCCTCCACGTGTATTCTGAGATATTCGCCCTTCTCCATGATTTCCCCAAGTCTCTGTATTAAAGGGGGGACATGAGCACGATGAATGATGTATAAAGTAAAAAAAATTGAATTTCCCCTAGTGGGACTAATAAAGGAATATCTTCTTCTTCTTAAATAACAAGTCAACATATTCACTTACAAAGTGGCTGCATGGCAGGGCGTTTTAACATAAAATGGTTCTGCTTGACTGTCCATAATTATGTTTTATATATAAACAGTTTTGACAAATAATTCACTCTTCAGTGAGTCTGAATCCATTTACAGTGTATGTCCTCAAAGACAAATATCTCAGATGCAGAACTCATATATGAAAGCCCAATATTACCTTTACAGTAAGTCTCTGACATAATGGAGTTACAGCCTTAATGAACTGTAGCTGCTCCACTGTCAGTACTGGCTCAGATGGGGGATTAACTAAATGTTTGACTGTTTTTACACAGATGGTTTCACTAACCACAAAATATACTGACTAACTCCTCTGTCACTGAAGTAGCTCCACGTACTTTTTGGCACTGACTTCCAATACCTGTATATATCAACACCACAAACTTATCTTTAAATGTAAATATTCAGACAAGAGCAAATTATGATGCTTGATCGTGGTATTTGCTGACCTTCACACAGGACTCGGTGAGGTGTACTTTATCTCCAGATGGATCCGACACCGATGGCTTCTCCTGGGCTGAGGCGCTGCTGAAGCGCCGAAGCCCCGCTGTGTAAAAGGCTGGCTGGGGGTTTGGGTGCAGTCTGTGCAACTGTTGGCTCACACTGAGGTTGTTCAGACGAGTAGATGCCCTGCAAAACATTGGCGTTGCGTTAAGATGTGATCGCATGACAACAGATGGACGTGATGTAATGTTTCTAGCCCCAGGGCTAGCTAGTTACCTAAAGGTAACGTCAGCGTTGAAGACTAGCTTGCTAACTACCTGGTAAAAAAAAATAACACAAGGCTTTTCTAACGTCCCAAAGAGGTTGTTTTCGGGTTGTTGCGATCCCTAATCATGCCAACAATATACAGTAAATTGCGTTACCTGGCAAGGCTCAATACTTTTGACTTCGACGTAGCTATCATAGCTCCTCTCACGAATGACATCTTCCACAACAAAATGTTAGCAAGTTTCATCAGCAACCGTTTGGCACATCGCATTTTATTGGCTGAAGGGGTTGTCTGTCAAATAAAAACGCCCAGACGGGTACAATACGGTCATTTGATTCGCCCGCTTTACCTGCCAATCACAACATATTGGGGTGAAATTTGGGTTCTATATTACCTCTATTTAGCCTCTCAGGCACAGCTATCCCAAAATGAATGCCGCCCCCCAAAAGAACCACAAACCAAATGTTTAAATTGTGGTTTAGATTAAGGATCGAAACTCACAGTAGTACACAAAGCCAGTGATCATTGTGCTGCAGTAGCTTTTGATCCGGTAATTATAGCGCAGGGGGCGTTGTTTTCGCACGGAGAGGTTTCCTGCCAGACAAAAAAACGGGTCATTTAACCAAGTAGTATAAACCTTAATAGGCGTTACTTCGATCTCGTGATACAAGGAAATAAAACGTGTTGGGCGGCCGCTGTTTCCAGTTCAGAAGCAGACGGAAGCGCTTCAAAGGTAGACTTTGTTCGTTCAGGGTTTCATATACATCTTGCACCATGCTAACTAGAAGACCGTCGTCTTTGTGTTGTTTACCACAGTGCCAGGTAGTGGAAGAGTATGCATTCTTTGTTGTGTTAAACTTTCTAATCACTGCTAACGCCCGGGGCATTTGGGGAAACGAGCATGAGACCATATGGTGTTGCTGACACTTTCTGCTGATTGCTCGAAGTCACACTGGGTGGGTGAAGTTTACTTTTCTGTTGTGTAATGGCTGTTTCCTTGTTTTAGGGTCACAAAGAGAGAAACATGGATGTCCGGGCTGGTTTCATCGTTTTGGTCTGCTTGATGGGATTCACCTGCGCGGAGCCTGTGAAATTCCTGGACTGCGGTAATATTTAATTTTCACTTGACCGTTTGACAACATTTTACGTTATTCTGTACGTTAAACGGCTCAAGTACACAAGTAAAAGTCTTGTCCATGTAAACATATCTAATTGAATCCAAAACAGTGAAGAAATCCGTTGGTTGACGTTAAATTACATGAGGCACTAGCTTAACGTTACCGCGTTGTTGTGTCTTATCATTTTACCTGAACACACAGGAGATGTCTTTAAATTGCTTTAGTCCAACCTATAGTCCTATATATGTCCTATGTATTTGACTGATTATCAGAATTGCTGATTAATGTTCTGTCAATAGGCAATTTGACTGTTTCAGTGCTAACTGACGTTTCATGCCTGCATCCACATGTCCCACATCCAGTACATCCTCACCTCTCCTGAACACTGTGTATTTATCTTACGCACATTAGCAGCTCCCACACGTGCTCATCTTTACACAGGATGGAGAAAAAAAAGGAAGCATTAGTGTCCAAGATATAGAGACTTTTAGTCTCTAATATGGGTCAATTTCCAAAAATGCTGAATCCTATATTTCCTGAAATGTAACTCAACATTGTCTTTCATTAGACCCCCTGATGGTCTCATTAGGGTTATCTTTTCAAGCTTTGGAAACCGTCCTACATAGTCACAGATGAGATTATACAGCTGAGTTCAGTCAACTGAACCCCTTGTGTGTAAAACCAGTATGGGAACTGGTAACATGATCAGTAGGATTGAGTCAAGTAGTTTTGAAATTGGGTCACTTCATGAATGTAAACAATATCACTAGTGAGGTAATCCAATCCATGTATACCAAAAGTGGATAATCTCTCAGAAAAGTCCCAGATTATACACTCAATGCTTGCCTCATAAGTAGTTCACTTTCCACTATAGTCCAAGCAGACTAAATTTGTCTTTTTGATTAGTTATAATTCAGTTTGCATGCTCCCTGAGCATTTTTTGGCACAATATGCAAGTTGAGACTGGGGGCTACTGGGAAATTTTCTTATGTACAAGCTGATTTTTTTTAAATTAAAATGTGTTAAAATTAAAACATGACATTGCTTTTTTGTAATCGCTTATTTATTATAATATGAATTTATTATAATATATAATATTTGTAATGTGTTGGTCAATTCTAATGAAAATGGAACATCACAATAAGTGATATGGCAGCAGCAGTATAAGCGTTACCTTTTTTGAAGGTCTACCTGTTTTTAAAAGACGCTGTTCTTTTGTCTCTGTTTAGGCTCGTCTTCTGGCAAAGTGGCCATAGTGGACATAAACCCTTGTGCAAGTCAGCCATGCCAGCTACACAAAGGACAGTCCTACAGTGTCAATGTGACATTTGACAGTGGTAAGGAAGCGTTATCGTTGAGGTATACTGACATAAATAAATAGGGTTAGATCAAAAAGTTAGAGATGTATGTATGTGTGTGTATATATATATATATATATATATATATATATATATATATATATATATATATATATATATATATATATATATATATATATATATGTGTGTGTGTGTGTATATGTGTATGTATGTGTATATATAGAAATTTTTTGATCTCACCATCATGTTTTATGTGTTGTAGTCGTGGAGAGCAAGACGAGCACAGCAGTGGTTCACGGTATTATTGCGGGAGTTCCTGTCCCCTTCCCCATTCCCATAGAAGATGGCTGCAAGTCTGGAATCCAGTGTCCCATCCAAAAGCAGCAGAAGTACCACTATCTGAATTCACTTCCTGTGAAGACTCAGTATCCTGCAGTAAGTATTATGTTACATTTACAGCAATTCTTTTTAACGTGTTTTATGTCAATGTAACCAAATCAGAAATAAAAACAGTTGCATCTTTCACTTCCTTATTCGCTGATCACTCTTCTATATTTCTAGATAAAGCTCGTCGTGGAGTGGGAACTGAGAGACGACGACAAGAAAGACCTGTTCTGCATCAGGTTCCCAGTTCAGATTGTGAGCTAAGCCAGCAACATTACCTCTCTGACAAGTGTTATTGTTTTTTAAAGGGATTCAGCCTTGATTAAAAACCTTAAGAATGTAAATGACTCTAGTTATGATCACATTTTATTCAGTAATCAAATTGATTTTTAAGACTTATGTCTTCCACTAGTTTGCAAGACTTTGCCGCACTCGCACATCTTGAATGCTGCTGAAGAAAATAAACTGTTGATTCGTGCTGTAACCTTCCTAACAGTTGATTTTAAGAGATGAAACCATGTGGTTAATGTTTGTGTGAATGACCCTGAACCACATTCTACTGCAGTGCAAATGTCTTGTCTCACTGGCTGCTGTGTAGTCAGAAAAGGTACATGCTGTGCTTTTTCTTTACTAAAACTTTTGTAATGTTTCTTACTGACGTTGTACTAATAGACATAAGAAATTGGATATTATAAATGGAAATACATTAAAATAAAGAAATCTAATCTGTACCAAAGTTGCATTATGTGAATCCGAACTGGCATTTGAGATGTAAAAGAAAAACATTATGGCATTTTTGAACTTAATCCACATACTTGTCAGACATTTCTTGATATACTCTGCATTTTGTAGGCAAACTTTAAAGCTTCTAAACATCCACACAGGTGTTTTCAGTTAATCTGGTTGATCTGACCTGTGTGGGTATGTGCATCGGCTGTAAATGACATCTTCCTGAGCTTTGTTGCACCTGTTAAGACAAGAAAAATTACACCTTTTATAATTCTTCTGGGTAGATGAAGATATGACTTAATAAAATTCCCATCAAGGCTCCACCTAACTTCAACATGAGCAAAGGTCTAATCAGCCAGAATAACTGAAAACATGTGTGGGTGTTCACAGGCCGTAATCGGTTTCCCCAAAATCAGCACTTGACATGCAGCGACTGGCTGAGCAGAGGTGAGGAAATGAACATGCTTTGTATCGGCCTTGGTTTGCCGATGATCAGACATTTGTAGATTGTTAAAATAAAAATGAAGACTGGTGGAATTGGAGAATTTATTGGTCTGAGCAAAGGCCAGCAGCAAGGAACAACAGTATAAATACAAAGGGAACATGTGTCCTTCAAATAGTTCATAACACTGATGTAGGACTATAACCAGGTGACGCTTGTACAATAAATCAATATTTTAAAGTAGCTTTAGAGGTCTTCGCTGAATAGAAACCAATGTTGTGCATTCTGACAAAATTAACTGAAAGTTTGATGGTAAGACCACAACAAAAATACATATTTAAACCTCAGCAAAGACAGCTTCTTTACTTGTACATCATTAGCTTGAAATGCAAGCTTGAGTTGCAATGAGGGAAAAAAAAAGTAATCCAAACACAGTTAACTTAATAAATGGTATCATACACAGTGCCAGCTTTTCCAATAAGTTTCAATTGTTCCTAAGTTGGTAATCCATGTGAAATGTCCCACAAAATCCCCCTTATCTGTCAATACAAAATAAGTAAGCAATGAGTTATTTTGTACTTTTCTAACCAAAAGTCAAGTCATTAAGGCAGTATGTATATACAATATGAGGTGAAAAAATACAGCTTTGGCTCTTTCACGGAGACACCTGCTGAATAGGAACTAACAGGACATATTTGAGCAGATATCAGTTATCAGGTCACAGCTTTAGTGCAAGCAGGGCAGAGGGGGAAACTGGATTCATAATTCATAATACCTGCTGCAGCATCTTCCTCTGATCATTTTGATGAGTACAAAAAAAGGTGCAGAATTCTCAAACGATGTGCACAGTTACACATTTGTATCGTGCAAGCTGGAAGATCTTTCCACAGTAAAGTCAACAACACGATGTTGCAACAGAGCCCATACAGCCAAGTAACTAACATGAAGTCATTCAATGGTATGAAAGTCTGAACAAAGCAGAGCTGATAGTGCAGGGCACCCCTTATTGTAGTGGTAGCTAGGCAGGTGGATGTCACATGATAGGCTATAATATTTGAACAGACTTGGTTATTGGCTCATACACCCAAACACTCCTACGTCATCAACCTCTACTCCACTTGTACAGCTTATGCAGTGTCTTGGTCCCTTTTTATTGTCCGTTTTGCTTCAGCCTCTCCAGCCGCTGGAGCAAAGCGTTCCCAAAGGCTTCTCTGTAACCTGGACTCAGCGTGTCCAGAAGCGAGTAAACAGTCTCGTGATACTGGTTGCTCAAATCCTCGTCCACTTGATCGAAGGCATAGCCCACCACCTGTTTAGTAGAGAGATTTATTGTGAAACATGCATACAATGAGTAATAAAACAAGAAATCACTTTGAGCACATCTTACCCTTAGTCCTGCCTCTGTGAGCTCCAAACAATACCGATTTCCCTCTCTTGTTTCCACGTTTATGTAGGCCACATCTGAAGCACTGTTGAGACTTTGTGACACATGCATGTCGGCGACGGCAAAAAGTACGTCATTGACCACTGCTTCTGCCTCCAATCTCATGTCCTTGACGTCACCAAGCACAACACAGTCCTCGTCAAATGAAGAGACGATAGATTCCTCGGGCTGGCAGTCTATCTCCATCCCCTGTAAAAGAACAACAATAACTTTATATTGACTGACTCAGCTGAAGCCCAGATGTTCCTGTGTATGTGCTGACTGGCACAATGATAGAAAGAGCTCTCCATGTCCACAATCACTGAGCGTACTTCAGAAACCCTGCAGCAAGCAGCTCACTACTGCCATGGCAACAAGCTACATTCATTGGACTAACTGTTAAGTATTATCTATAATGAGACAGTAGTAAAGTTGTATAAACTACCTCTGTAATATCTAGTCATAAAACTGTTAAAACAGGGTTGTGATTCAGCTGCAGTGATGGTTTATCACATGTTTTTCTTTCATGTTTCTTTCGAAAAAAAAAAAAAAGGAGAACTGAAACATGCATCTGACTGTTCAGAGACCTTTTTTTTTTCCAAAGTACAAAGTGGAGTGTAGTTTTATATTAAACATCCTTTATGAGTGTGAGGAAAGTTTGAACTAATTTTATGTTTGGGAACTTTACCATGTTAGACTTACTTTTATATTTCATTAACTCCCTGAACTAAATATACTTGCACCAGTGAGATAACATTACACACGTGTCAAACAGACAAATGGGTATTTCCCAACGCTTCTTTATTCCAAATGGGTTCAGTTGGTACTTGGCTTAGCCGTAATTCATCAGAACACCAGTTCTCCAAGAAGTCCAACAGGGTCCCAGAGACGAAGACTTATATTGTCTCCAGTGCTGATGGCTGAGCAGCACTTCATAATTCTTGCTAAACACAGACTAAAAAATGTTTTTTTCTACGGGCCACTATTTATCCTGCTTAGCGCCGATACATTTTTGTTAAACAAGCTGAATCTTGTTTTGCCCCATTTCTGTCAAGGAACATTATATTGTGCATTCCTGTATGAGCCTTTTTTTCCTGCATGTCATCCTTCATTTGCTCGGCTGGATGACTTAATGGGAAATGAGCCTTCGCTAATATGACCTGTGATTGTGAAACATGAAGCAATTTTTACTTATCCTATCCCTTCTACCTTTTTAATGGAAGACGAAAGGAATATTATGGATTGTTCATTTGTAATTGTATATTAAATTAACACACAGGGCCAGTAAGGTAGATTAGAATTAGATAGAGATATTAGTAGACATTTTTCATGTCTTACATTTTCTAGAATAAACCTTTAATGACAGATTGCGTCAACTCAGTAGTGGAGGAAGTATTTAGATCCTTCACTAAGTAAAAGCGGCAATACCGCAATGAAATAATAATTTATCACAAGCAAAAGCACTGCATTGAAAAGATTACTTTATTTAAAGTACAGAAGTGAAAGATTTCAATGCAGAAAAATGGCCCCTGTGAGCATTATATCATTATATATTGCCTTAGTGGAATATTCTGTTGCATTAATGAGCATGTGACATTTCATTGTTGCAGTTGGTCGAGATGGAGCTGAATTTAAATATTTCACACAGTAGTTTAATCCGGTGTTTTTCAAAGTGGAGTCCACGGACTCCAAGGGGTTGTTGAGGGGGTTGAAGCGTGTCACAAGCAAAAAGAGGAATCGTATATTTTCACAGTAACTCCATCAATAAACAACACAGTGACAGTGTATGATTATTTTGGTCACCGGTTTCACATGCTTTCTGGAATAAAACAGCTAAAAGCAAAAATCCTATCAAATGGAGGACCCTAGGACAAAACCTTATCAAATAGAGGTCTGTGGTCTAATTTTAGGAGTCCTTGATGTGAAAGGTTTGGGGGCTTCTGGTTTAATATATAAATGTGAATCATATCTTATGAGATGCTCATATGTTTTGTGTGTAATGTTACTTGTAAATATAGCTGTCAGATAAATGTGGTGCAGTAAAAAGTTTTAGTATAGTAGTTCCCTCTGACTGACTCCCTCTGTCACTGAGCAGCTGTCAATCACTCGCAAACTCCAATCAAATGGTCAAACTAGGCAGCGCTGATCCAATATGTATCAATAACCTGTTACCATAATGCCTATTTCTCACCTCAAAGTTTTCAAAAACATCTTACTGTTTGGCTGTAAAATGATAAAGTTTGTGACCCAGCAGCCATGTTGAGATCTGCTGAGGAAATACCAAGCACCGCCCACCAGCCGGAGCACAGCCAATAGGAACGCTGTCTCTGAAATGACCTGTACTTGGCCAAAGTCTCCCATCAAGTCTGAAAACAGAGCCCAGAGGAGGTGCAGAAGTCTAGTTTTCTCTCAGAGCACTTGAATTACAATATGCTGAAATGTCATTACGGGATTTCTGCCCAGTGATGCCAAAAATATTCTGCCTACTGCAGGTTTAATTTACACAACGTCGACTTCACAGCGACACCTTGCGGTAGCCTTCTTGTGTTTCTAGCTGAGGCAGATCAGCTACTGCCCATAGACATTATTAGTAATGAATCAATGTGTGAGTGTAATGCAGAGTGTTATAATAATTTGGACACTTCATATAACGTTAGTTAACGTAAGCTAGACTGATTTACCTGACTGTAGCTAACTTGGATGGCTAACATTTGCTACATTATGGGGTAAAATATAGGAAAACAAAGCTCCTGCGCTGGTAGTAAAAATAATTAACCACTCTGATCGTTTGATTATGTTACTATAATCATTTCTAACCAAACTGCGTGCGTTTTTCTCACCTCCGTTCCTCGCTGGTTGTTCTTCCGGCTTGTGGAAGCTTCCAGCCCACTCAGAGCTCTCCGTGGACAGGTCTCAGTCAAACGACCGACGTTAGATAACTAACTGTCGGAGCCTCAGTGTGTGGTTAACCAGAGGCTGGGTCACATTAACGAGCGCACTGTTTCTAGTTTAACTGTTTAGTGACTAAAATAACAACCTAAAAGAAATCTTGACCCAATGAGTGTCCCGTGGGCTACACCATCCGCCATGTTATGACGTCATGGCCTAATCCCGCCCCGGAGTTTGAAGCTCAATTGGTGCGGAGTCATGAAAGTGTTTGTAAACAACTCAGACACAAGGTAACTTAACAGCTGCACTAATATCCTCAACTCTGTCCATTTACTCGTGCATGTGGGCATATCGAGCTGGCGTATATGTGCTTTTTGTCATACATCTCACGTGTGAGGACAGGTAACTTGAGAAATGTTGGATTTTAGGGTTAGCTAGCCATCTAGCCTGACGTTAGCCGGCTATGCTAATGTTGCCTCTATCTATAGACAGGGGTGGTTCACAGGCTAGCTAACTAGCCTGGCTAGCCGGCTAGCTAAATGACATGCCTTTGTTTAGCTAGCGCACCTCACGTCTCTTGACTGCGATGACAGCTCCGTTTTAGTAAGCATAGCTAAGGGTAGCTGTTGACTAGCTAGTCTTTGGCATGCTAACAGTTATTTCGCAAGAGTATTTGGCTTGTTTACACTTGCTCTACGATGACACTTACGTTATCTTGCATTATATTTATAATGCTACTCGGGAGCAGTTTAAAACGGTGTCTGTCTTAAACTGACGCATTAATGAAGCATGGTGTTTTCGGTTGTGCTGTAAACACAGTGTTGTGTTAAATTACGCCATATGTGTGTCTTTTTATAGGAGCCACAGACTGGAGTCGGACCAATTGCCGCACATATCCCTGAGGGTCAACACATCTTCCAAAGTGTTCCTGATCTTGGGATGTGAAGGGTGTTTGAGCTCACAACTTCCCAATGTCTTTAAGTCGACAGGATGACACAACTGTAACACCAGTGATTCATTCATAGCAGTCTGAGTAGCTATAGCATTCCTATTGCAGAGCCTCAAGATCCCCATCATTACCTGTGCACTGCTCACCTATTGAGTTAAAATGCCTTGGCCATTTTCGGAGTCCATCAAGAAGCGGGCCTGCAGGTACCTCCTGCATCGGTACCTTGGCAACTTTCTGCAGGAGAAGCTGAGCTTGGATCAGCTCAGTTTAGACCTCTATCAAGGCACTGGATCACTTGCACAAGTGCCACTGGATAAATGGGTACGTGTAGTGTTATGTTTGTGACACAAAGTTGTAGATGTGTGATTTAAAAACATAATCTGCATGAACTAAGTGAGACCTCTGCATTATTTCATGTTCCTCAGTCACTCAATGAACTCCTGGAGACGGCAGATGCCCCTTTTGAGGTCATCACAGGGTTCATCCAGACAATCTCGCTCACCGTTCCATGGGCAGCCCTTCTGCATGAAAACTGTGCCCTAGAGGTCAAGGGTTTGGAGATGGCGCTCAGACCAAGACCAAGAGTGGGTAAGGACAGGTTGCATTTTGTGCCGCTGCAACACCATCTTTGAAAAAGGTTTTAGGTAGATGGAAATGTGTTGTGATTTTGTAACATGTTAAAAAGTTGACAACTGATTTTACTGAAAAGTCAATGACTGTGTCACCACTGGCTGTTCCTCCAGCATCTGGCACTGAGCCCATGTACTGGTCCAGTTTCATGACGAGCAGCATGCAGCTCGCCAAAGAATGTCTCAGCCAGAAACTCACCGACGATATGGGAGAGAGCTTCCAGCCTTTTGAGGGATTAGAGAAGTTTGCAGAAACGATAGAGACAGGTACATTTTGTCTGTGCTGCTAGGGAACATTTAAAAATGTTAAGCAACCTATAATTGTGTGAAGTCATTTCTTTTAATTTCCTATTTTGCAGTTCTGAGAAGAGTTAAGGTGACATTTTTGGATACAGTTCTCAGAGTCGAACACATTCCAGAAATTTCAAAAACTGGAATCGCCCTGGAGATTCGAATCAAAAAGTAAGTTTGGACAGTCCATTGGGAAACTATTCTTAATATTTTTCAACATCAGAATCTAGTTAAAAGATGTAATCCATTATTAATTTAATTTCTTATATCTGAAATTGATAATCAATCAGAAAGGAAGACATATAGATAAGGGGAAGAAGACAAAATACTATTGAATATTTTTTAAATGTGGTTTTGGATCGTAAAAAATAAAGGTTGCAGCTAAATGTATGGAAGATGTCCCTAATATATAATACATGTGATGCATTACTTTTCACTATCATACTGAAGGTCCTCCTCAAGCTAATTGTGTTCTGCGGTTGCTTTCAGGATTGTTTACTACGATGAAACCGGCGAGGAGAGTTCAAGTGTCAATGTGCATCAGCCAACCACATTTGCACATAAAAACTTGCAGATGGAAGGCATCACTGTATTCTGGGATGAGTTCTCAGATGTGTCCCGTGCTGGCTGTAAATCTTCCCCCACTGCAACGGTTGGTGTAGACAGTCTTGGAAATTTGGCATAAAAGCATATATATGTATCAGCCTTTTAATAAATACACATTATATCTCTTCTTTTGCAGGAAACTGAGCCAAAGCTCTCCCCTAGCTGGAATCCCAAAATAATATGTGAGCCTCATCCCCAGTTTACAGAGCCTGTATCCTCTACAACACCCTTTGAACCTGTGCAGGTTGGGAGCCTCGGTGGTAAAATTGAATTGTCCCTCACTCTGAAAAACAACTTGGCTATGCCTGGGGCAAAGGTAGACTAAGCATTTATTATTGCAAAATATTATATATATGCTCAGAACTAGAGTTGATTGCTATTAACCAGGGTGTTTTACATGCTTTGCATTTCAGCTGGATGTTGTTGGACATATTGATACACTTATTATTCTGCTGTCCCCACGGCAAGTTCATCTACTTCTGGACTTGTGTGGAGCTTTCTCTGGTGGAAGTGAGCACCCTTCTGTTGATAGATGATGGAGAACATTTGAATCAAACAGGGCAATAATGTCATAAGTTACTTGGAAGTAGAGTGAATTAAGTATTTCTTGTTCTTTGTGTGAAGGTGCACAGGAATGGGCTAAGGATAGAAAGAGCCGACCCATACAGCAAGAGGATGAGTATCGGCTCCATATGGAACTGAACCGCTGTCTGAAGAAGGATACCACTGTGCCCGGGACGGACCCTGACCTCTTTGAGAGCCAGACCACTAGAACTGTGTCTAGTCGAGGTTGGACTGAAACACTGACCCCTAAACCCTGACCTTTCAGAGAAAAACGATGTCATGGTTGTACCTATCTAATGAAATGTCTTCTTTCTCTGTCCTTTCCTTTTTTTTAAACAACCCATCTGTGTTTGGTATAGATGATGTGTTCTTCTCCATGGCAGACATGGACATGTCTCACAGCTTGTCATCCCTTCCTCCTCTGGGTGAACCACCCACCGTTGACTTGGATTTGTCACTCAATAGCAATTACTCTCCCTCACCAGGAGAATCTCCCTCTGGAAATGCAACAGTAAGTTTTCATCTCTTTGACTGAAGAAGATCTACCTTTATTAGTCCCACAATGGGGAAATTCAATTTACACTCTGTTAAACTCATACATGGTACATGCAGACCTGAAACACACATACATGCATTAATGGAGAGTTGGGGGTTTGGTGCCTTGCTCAGGGGCACCTCGGCAGTGCCCAAGAGGTTAACTGGCACCTCTCCAGCTACCAGTTCACACTCAGTTTTTGGTCCATGTCGGGACTTGAACCGGTGACCCTCCGGTTCCCAAGCCAACTCCCTACAGACTGAGCTACTGCCGCCCCATGACTGCTGTCATAAAGACACATTGAAATTTAATGTAGTTGAGTGTAAGAGTTTTCAGTGGTCTGGTTCATCTATTAGATAGTGAATAAGGAGATATATGAATGATGTGTGGGTGTTTTTGTTTTGTGTGGTAAAATTCTCCTAAATTAGCTGCTGCTGTTTAGGGCTGCTACTAACAATTATTTTGATTATTTTCTCGATTAATTGATTGGTTGTTTGGTCTATCAAATGTCAGAAAATGGTGAAAAATGTCTATGTGTATCCCAAAGCCCAAGATGACATCCTCAAATGTCTTGTTTTGCCCACAACTCAAAGTTAGTCTGTTAACTGTAAAGAGGAATAAAGAAATCAGAAAATATTCACATTAAAAAAAATCTAAACTCTTTTTACTCAAACCAATTGATTGATTATCAAAATAGTGGGTGATTAATTTAATATTTAAAAACTAATCGATTAACTGTGATTAACTGCAGCTGTATATTTGTTACATTATCTGGCCTCATATCTGTGTATCTGTGTTTGTAGGCTCTGTGGGATGATTACATGGATGTACCACGACAAAGAGAGAAGCAGACTGATGAAACGCCCGTCCACTCACGAGATTCACAACTCCCTCAAAAATTACTGAGACAGACTTGTAAGTATCACAATATGTATATGTATATTTGTATATACTTAAAAACATTAAGCTATTAAATACTAGAGAGGGAAACGCATTTGCAGGTTTTCATTCCAAACTTAGATAACATCAGCATATTTTCCTGAGTAGATTATTTGTTGTTGCAGATGTGATAATCAGTGAAAAGTGCTTGTCTCTATGAAAGCATACCAGCACTCAGCCCTCTGTTGCACATGGTTATCATTTCACCGCATTAAAAATTAAGTATCTGTATGTATACCTGCTATTGTTATTTCAGCCCATCCCTCCAAAACCCACGGCGATGAGTCAAGGCCAGAGCTGGTGCTAAGGTTGACGCTGAGTAGCCTGGCTGTCTCTGTCCTCCACATCGACCCGCTGCCGCCACCAGATGCTTCTCCCAGTCCCCTCGGCCCCATAGCTGCACACTTCTTCAGCATGGTGGGCCCAGGCCAGCTCGCCCCCGCTGCTTTCCTTCAGTCTCGGACAGTATTTAACCAGGCTTGCCCCCATGATCATCTCAGGTACACTTTTATTTTTCACTAATTCCTTTTGTGCAAAGTTATACTTGATTTGTGTTTCGTGTCTGGCTGATCTGGGCTTCTATTTGCAGGTTTGTGGGCCAGGGCCTGAAGATCAGCTATGAGCACTGTCAGGGATCCAGCCTGCGGACTTTCAGTACTGACGTCTCCCTTAACCAGATGGAGTTTCTGGAGTGTCTGTTTCCCTCTGAGGCTGTCATTGGTGGCTCCCAAAGAGGCATTCAGTACACTGAGGTTAGACTTTCAAGCCTTATCTCAGCCCATTTTGTGCTGCATTGAGCTTCAGTTGGTTAAACACTGCATATACATTCAGTACACCTGATTGTAAGAGCTGGCATGACATTAAGAGTGTTTCTCACTAGATTCTCTGTCACACCTCAGCTCCTGACATTTGACACCACAGCCAGTGCTGATGCGCCACTCACTACCTGCCTTCATTTGCTTTACAAACAGGCTGAGCGCAGAGGCCCTCAGGTACCGGCATTTATCAGTCCAATATGAAACCACAGCACTAACACTCAAAAGCATTATCTATGTCACTGTCTGGCTACTACTCAGTCAATCCTTTGGTTCTCTGTCCAGGGCGGCCAGGTTCGCCTTAGCACCATTCCCAGGAAGGCTGAGATCCAGGTGGAGCTGGGCCCCATGCGCTCTGAGCTGGACATCAGCATCGTTGACCGCCTCAACTCACTGCTGCAGTCTCAGAAACTGGCCACCACAGAGTTGATGGCCTCCCACATGTACACATCCTATAATAAACATGTCAGCTTGGTAAGGGCATCCCAAGCACTGCTAATTGAATTTTTAGAAACATGAACATCTCTGATATAGTATGTCACAATATGATTATTGTAGCCTAGAAGATTATTGTCACACCTAATCATGTACATCTCAGATGTCTTAAATTGAGAAGATTAAGAAGGAAAATAGTTGTAATAGTGTAGGCTATCTAACATATATTTTATCTAATTTTTTGTCTCTTTAAACTCATTTCACAGCATAAGGCCTTTACAGAGGTTTTCCTCGATGACAGCCACACTCCCACTAACTGTCATGTATCGCTGACTGTCAATGCCCCATTGCTGGGCATTGCAATCCGATTCCCCATCCCTGACCTGCGCTCAGATCAGGAGAGGGGCCCCTGGTTCAAGAAGTCACTGCAGAAGGAAGTACTCTACTTGGAGCTTGAAGACCTGGAAGTGAAGACAGAGTTCATGGGAGGCAGCTCTCCTGACCAAACCAAAATGGAGCTCACTTTCAGGGAGCTTATTGGTATGTAGTCGAAAGGAAAACAAATCTAAAGCTCCCTGTGAGGAGTTTTTTAACCAAGGACTTGCTCTTAAACTGCTTTTGTTTTTTTGTTGCTTTGCTCAGGGAAGTTTCAGGAGGAGCCGGATCAACCAGCTGCCCGGTTCCTCAGAGTGTCCCACACCATGGATGGAGACATGACAACATCTGAAAGTGTCAAATTTGATTGGCCAAGGTAAGTTTATCTAACCAGCCTCAAACTGATCTGCCCATTCAAGGAACACCTCTCAGGGATATTGAATCTCTTTGAGCAGGGTTGTACTGAAGATGAACCCCACGGCAGTCCACTCAATCCTTGAGCGAGTGACAGCTGAAGATGACGAGGGCGCTGAAGACCATTCTCTTGAAGAGGAAGAGGAGGAAGGGGCGGCCCATTCACTTAAGGATGTGTGTGACTTTGGGAAACCAGAGCCATCACCCTTTTCGTCTCGAAGGGTTATGTATGAGAATGAAGAGGTAGGTCATAGCCAAAGGGTCACATTCAGTAAAATTACATTACATTATTACATTTCTTGATGTTTAAGCACCTAGAGCAACTGCTAAACATATTAGCTTAGAAACTATCCAGGTGTATGAATACCATCCGATTGTTTTATGTTAGTTTGGTCTCTTCACAACTTGTCAGTCTCATGCACAGATATGCTTGATATTAGTAAAACACAGCAAACCTTCAATTACACTATATTGCAGCACATATATTTCTTTATATTTGAAAAAGGTGCATTTTAAATTTGCTTAATAAAATAATTTTTGCTACTGTTCTGATGATGGCATTGGTCCAAAGCAGGTGGAAACATTTGCATTCAGGAGTGAGGTTTTCTCTGGTTGATGCAATATATTATGTGACAGATGCATCATTATGCAAACAGCAACATGAGCACTGCTTGGCATACCTAACCTGTTGACAGAGCATATGGTGATGAGCCAATGTTTAGAAAATCTTTGTTTTGTTTTTTATTTTTTATTCCAGATGGTCATCCCTGGTGATGTTGCTGAGATGACAGAGTTCCAGGAAAAAACTATGAACAACTCTCGCTTCATCCTGGAGTTGTGTTTCCCCAATGTGCAATTAGTGCTCCCCAGCAAGGCGTTTTATGAAAAACTACACAACAGGTACTAAATTGAAATATGATGCAAAATAGCTGGACAAGTTTGTTAAAGTTTGTTATACAACAAGCGAGTAAAGTAATTAAAATCTGAAACTTTTCCACATGTATAATTGTCAGCTGGTGAAGTGTTTCCGTAATGCGTAGTTTCCCTGTTTTGCTGTTTGAGGACATATTTCAGTTGAGACAGGTCTTGTTGACCGCTAGCTAAAATGTTGAACTGACTGTCAAAACTGTGGTCATACCCATGTAAGATATAAGATATTAAGATGCCTACCTTCTATCTGTTCCATCCATAAAATGTCTATTCTCTTTATTTTAGGATAAACAATGACCTGCTGCTGTGGGAGCCCACAGCTCCATCTCCAGTGGAGACAGTGGAAAGCATGCCGTATGGAGTCGGACTCTCTGTCGCCAGTCAGTTGATCAACACTTACTCCAAAGACAGCTTCAACCAGTTCCGCTCTACTGGCCCCGAGGGTGAGACGTAAATATAAAACAAACATTGAGTCTGACTTTGTAGAAATGTCTAATCTGAAGTCATGTATAAACTACCAGCAGCTTGTCACTTCATAGACACGCCTTGTGTTGTGCTTACAGAGGACAGTGGCTCAGAGGAAGAGACCATGCACTATTACTCTCCTTCATCTGACCTGGGCCTCCGGTCTCGCAGGAAGAAAAAGCCCAAAGCCCAAAGCAAGACCTCCCAGAGCCTGTTCTCTGTCATCATCAGTGTTAATCATGGTCTGGTGGCTCTTCAAACTAATGCTAAAGTAAACTCACATCCTTTTTGATATGACAGTTTTATTCAGACACTCCTAATATCTTGTTTTATGGACAGTTGGATTGAATTTCCATTTTTTTTTTTCCCAGAAGGAGGATAAAACTGTACTGAAAAACAAACATGGCGAGTTTTGGCTGGAGGTGAAAAATGCTGTGCTGTTCAGTGTGACGCAGTACGAAGGCTACAAAGACCAACACTACATCTGCTTCCACACCAGTAATATTTGCATGTATCATCAAGGTAGACCAACTGCACATATTCACCACTCTTCTACTGTTGTGTGTATGTGATATTTGGTGATAATGTGCCCCTTTCACTGGTCTTGCCTTTGTTAATCTGCTTAGGACTTGTGGATGGAGGCACCTCTGTCTCAGATGTCAAGTTGCCATGCAGGACGCATCCGCACTGGTTAGAGCCAACCATCTACCAGTCAGAGACGTCTCCAGAGAGATCCTCAACACCCTCCGAGGGTATTGGTCTGGAGGCCCGCAGCATGGTGTCTGTTGCCGTCAAAATCTCATCGCAGAATGCAGAACGCAACGTCAAGGTAGATTACTCAAAGCACTGACAGGTAAAATGCCATGCTGGCTGGCAGAACAGCTTTAGATCACCTTGGTTTGTTGAGCTGTCAGTGAGTTGTGAGCAATTTCATGGAACCATTTTCAGATTGTTTGAATAGTTTTTAGAGGACTAAAGGTGTGAAACTGCCCAGTATTTCTCGAGACAAAAATCAAATTTTATAGATAAGTCAGGAAAAAATACAGAATTTTGTGTAGTAGAACTTTTCTGAAGACCTGTCTCATCCTGTTAATCAACTTGTGACCTGTCAGAGGGACTCAAACCCCAGGTTAGCATGGAAGGTGGTTCAGTGTTTTATGTTTATAAGATGAACTAATTCCTCATTTCCATTGCCACTTTTAGCACCAGGTCCTTTTTTTCTATTTCATTTTCCCCTGCATATCACCTCAGTGTAGGTAGAATCCTCAGCTGATCACCATAGCAGCACCGTATCAAACTACCCTGACATCATCTGCACTCGTCGAACTCTTTCATCAGCACCCAAGTAGAGGAACATCGGCACTTCCTCAATTGCACAGCATAGTTTTTTCGGCCTGCCATTTTTTTAAATCTCTGTTGAGCAAGTAAAATAATTGCAGACGCTATTGGCGGTAGCTTGGCAATGTAAAAATTAAAGATTTGTGCAGGATGTCCCATGTAAGTGATGACTGTAGTGATGAGGATTCTCTCTGACCAATCATTACTTTACAGTATTTTAACTCCACCTTCTAGTATCGACTCAACTCACTTAGAACCTCGAGGTGGGACCAAAAAAACTTACCAGGTACTATCCATAACTTTTGCTAATGTAATGGCATGGTAAATACCCATGTTTTCTAAGTGAGGCTTGTTTCTCACACCCATGCCATAGTAGTGTAATAATGGGCAGCTGAGTCTACATTTTTTATGCTGGGAAACACCATACATGATTGTATATTGATTATTGATTTATTCCTGACATCGCACCTGTGTAATAACTTCTGTTTCAACCACATCACAGTCAGTAACAGAACTGGTGTGTGACGTACAACAGTCCGCTTGTTTTTTGTTTTCTCCTCACTGTGGTGATGTCTACCTTTTAATGCAGGAATTTCTGGTTGCTGTTGGAGTGAGAGGAGCAACACTCCAGCACAGAGTGGTGCCTCCCAGTCTGGGTTGGTATGACCAGGTACGCCAATATGCAGCTACCACTTTAATAACTCTTATTTTTTTAGCCTTTACGTGAATGCTCACAGAGCAGTTTAGGGAAATATAATGCAATAAAATCACACATTTGTAATCTTATTGCCAATTTATGTGCAACAGATTGTTGACTTTCTGAATGTTTCCGATGAGCCTGTGTTGGGTTACGCCCCTCCTACGTCTGTCACCACTCTGCATTTACACCTGTGGAGCTGCTCTCTAGACTACAGGTAAAATAGACTTCAAACCGCCCACTAAATAATGAGTTATTTGTTATCTGTGTGTGTTGTGGTGGAATTCACAAAGAGCGAGCTTGTCCTTTGGGTTTTAGTTTTATTGCAATAAACAAGGTTGACATTTGGAGCTGGCTGGCGAGAGAGAGAGGAAAGAAGATCAGATAAAGATACTTATACATATTTCACCCTGGGCAGGTGTCCTTAAACACACCCTGTTTTGTCTGTAGATACATGTATGCTAAGAATCAGTAGGCTGACCATCACTCTGCTTCTGACATCGCTGGCTTGGATCTTGCTAAAGGCTGGATTCCATGAGAGGCAGAAATAGACAAGCTCTTAGGCAATATAGGCCTAATAGCAGACAGAATAACATTATCATAGGTGAATATGGTTTTAAACTACTAATACAGTATTCTAATTAGTTTTTCTCTTGACAGACCCCTGTACCTGCCACTTAGATCACTGTTGGTTGTGGAGACTTTCACCATCTCCAGCAGTGTCTCTTTAGACCACTCTTCCTCAACACTCAGGTATGAACGGGTCACCGGGTTTACAGATATAAAATTGAGAGATGTGTATGAGAGAAATAGAGCAAATTGTTTTTGAGTATAATATGTTATGTGCAGGATAATTTTGGATGAAGCAGCTCTGTTCCTCTCAGACAAGAGTAATGCAGTCTCTGTGAATCTAGCACGAGGTAAGTTGACTTCATGATGATTTTAATGAAATGTTTAAATGCAGCTTTGACCAATGTTCGCTTTTTTTTTTGTCAGACTATGTCCAAGTGGTAGACATGGGAACACTGGAGCTTAGGATCACAGCTGTCAAACCTGGAGTGGATGGAAAGTTGGTAAGAGTTGTCTCTTGATGACATTTATGTCTCAAAAATAAAGCTGAAATATGTGTACATCATCTTTCACTGTCTCTTGGGGGATAGTCGGAGCCAAGATTTGAGCTACGCTGTTCCAGCGATGTTATTCACATCAGAACGTGTTCAGACTCCTGTGCCGCCCTCATGAACCTTATCCAGTATGTTGCCAGCTACGGAGACTTATTGCCTCCTGCAGAACCAGAGGCCAAGCACAGCAGCACCACACAAAGAACCAAGGTCAGCAGGGACACCCACATGAGCCAGCATTACATAGCTACAATAGGAGTGAAAACCTCTATAGGTCATACATGCTTAGTTTGAGTGTGTTTGGACAGACGGAGTTTCCTAGCCGGCCGACATCTCAGACGCCGTTGCTCGCTGAGACTGAGCAGCAGATGTTGCAGGATCTTATGAGTGAAGCTATGGAGGAGACTGATGGGCAGCATCCACCAGGGCTGCAGCAGAATGGTGGGGACTTTGTTCAGTAGACATTAACATTTTAGCTCCATGGATGATATAACTAAACTAGATTTTCTACTTCATCACACCTCTATAGGTGCACACGAGGAGCGCAGTCAAGACCATGACCCGCCTCGCTCAGACCTATTCTTGTTCCCAGATGAGAGTGGGAATTTCAACCAAGATTCAAGCCCCACTTACCCCATGCTTCACTCTCCTCTCATCACTCCTGTCCCCAGCCTGACTCAAGAGACGGATGACTTTTGTATCCTGGAGACACCAGGTTCCAGAGGAGAGGTCAGGATATACTCATTCACAGAGTTATGAGACTGAAAATCTGTGTTGGCTCACTGAAAGCAATATGTGTTTCAGGATCTTGATCAGGAGCCTGTGGTAAAGCAGCTTACCTCAGATCCTGTGGAAATCAAAGATGATTACTTCAGTCAGCCTCTAGATGGGAGCGATTCCAGCCGTGGAGCCATGAACTTTCCCATCCCAGAGGTGCGCTACCTCATCAAAGAGATCTCTGTCATCTGGCACCTCTATGGTGGGAAGGACTTTGGGAGTGCCACTTTCACAGCTTCTCCTGCTAGGAGCAGAGGGTGAGCTTTTAAACATGTAACTGTGCAGCAACTTGTTTTAAATGTGCTCAAAGGGAATGAAACTTGTTTATTCTTTCTTCACCTTGCAGGTCTACACCCCATAGCTCGCCCTCTCAGACTCCGGTCAGACAGGCCAAGGCTTCAGGACGGGCAGGAGGTGGAAGAGGAAGGAACCCTGACGTCCTGATGGAGATACAGCTCAGCAAGGTAAAGTACCTACACATGCACACTGGATCTAATGAATGAAATGCAGTGGAGGAAAATGAAACTAAGAACATCTGTCCCCAAAAATAAATCAACTGTTGAGTGTTTGATGGCTATTTAATTGTGCTTTAGATCAGAAACCAATAAGAAAATAACATTTTTTCTCTCATTTACATCACTGCCACACTGTGTCTCTTCTAACATTGCCACTCACCCTCGCAGTCTCTCTGTCTATTTTTCTCTCTGTGTTTTTATTTTAACGAGTCGGGAAGCCAACAGCAGAGCCTAACTGTACTTTCACTGTTATCAAACAAAGAAAAAAAATAAAAATTGATATTAGAGTACTTCCCTGTCCAGTCAATGACAGTCAGTCCCCCCCCCCCCCAAGTTTCCTTGTTTCTGTGATGCTGATTCTGTGGGCTATAGTACTCTCAGACAGATCACATAAACACCTTTGGTCATATCTTGACCATTTACCAGCTTTTCTTTGACCATTTCTCTAGGTGAGATTTCAGCATGAGGTGTACCCACAGGCCCAGGTGACTTGTGGATCAGCAACGGATCAGCCAGTCTCCCGTCAGGTGTTTGTTGTGCAAGATTTGGAGATTCGAGACAGACTGGCTACCTCACAGATGAACAAGTTCCTCTACTTGTATTCTAGCAAGGAAATGCCCAGAAAAGCCCATTCTAACATGGTGAGGAAGGCAACACATTCATATTAACCCACTCAAGTGTGGGCCTTGTTTTTAATTTTACTGTGTGCTTTTGGTCTCAGTTGACAGTTAAGGCGCTGCACATGTGTCCCGAGTCAGGCCAGGCTCCCCAGGAGTGCTGTTTACGTGTTTCCCTGATGCCTCTTCGCCTCAATATTGATCAGGTAAAAGGCTCTAATTTATATGATTTTATCACAGATATGTATCAGCATCCTCAGTAGGATTTAACTGACAGCTCTGTTTTTTGTTTGTTTGAAGGATGCACTGTTCTTCTTGAAGGACTTCTTCACCAGTCTTGCAACTGAAGTTGAGTTTTTCTCACCACCTGCTCAAGAAGGTAATATTCATTATTAACAAGTGCCTTAAGCTATAACATCATTTAATATAACCCTTGCTTTTAAATATTGGCTCCTGATAATATTTTGTTTTGCAGTTGTCTGTGTTTCCACAAAAAAAGCCTCTGCTCCAGAGATCTCCTGCAGCTTCTCCAAGCCTGCTGGCAGCAGCCAGGACCCGGCCCCAATCATCTCAGTGCCCGCTCAGAGACGTTTGAGCCACAATGGATTCTCCACATCTGGCAGGGAGGAAGTGGTTGACAATGAAGCCTCAGCTCCTTCATTCACAGACCAACCGATCTTCTTTAGGTCAGCGTTATATAATGACACAATGACACCCCTTTGAAAAAAATAGTTGAAGCACTTGTTGAACGTTTTCTTTTCTCAACAGGGAGTTTCGGTTTACCTCTGAGGTTCCCATTCGCTTGGACTACCACGGGAAACATGTTGCAATGGAGCAGGTACATAGTCTAAGAGGGTTGTGTATTAATTCCACATTACTTCATTTGTGCTTTGTGACTGATTTTATGACTGCTGTGTTTCAGGGAACATTTGCAGGGATCATTATCGGGTTGACACAGCTCAATTGTTCAGAGCTGAAACTGAGGCGCTTGTGCTATAGACAAGGGTGTGTTCATCTCAGTAATATCATACCAGACTGTGTTGCTTATTATTTAATATTTGGATTCAGCAAGTAAATAGAGCAAATTCTTGCAGAGAACCCATAATCTTTCCTAGGAAGCTAATACTTGTTTGTATTTCAGATTATTAGGTGTTGATAAGCTGTTTTCCTATGCAATAAATGAGTGGCTAAATGACATAAAGAAGAACCAGCTTCCAGGACTACTGGGTGGTGTGGGACCGATTCACTCTCTAGTACAACTAGGTGAGTACAATACATGGTCTGAACTTCGAAGGCTTTTTGGTGTTATCAGATGGACTTACATTTCACTGTGTGCTTTAATGTAGGGCTGCAACTAATGATTATTTTCATTGTCGATGAATCTGTCAATTATTTTCTTGATTAATTGACTAGTTGGTTGGTCTATAAAATGTCAAAATATGATGAGAATGTGGGTCAGTATTTCTAAAGTAAAGTAAAAAAGAACTTTTTTTTTCTTAAAAAAATAATCATATCAAATAATAGACAAAAATAGGTGACGATCTTTAATAAGTTGACAACTAATTTATTAATCGTGGCAGCTCTACTTTAATGGTTGTCATAAATGATAAAAACAAAAGTTAAAACAAGTGATGTAATGAGCAAAATTAATCTACTATTAATTTTCTTTCTCTTTAATTACTCTACTACATATATCATCAGTTTATAATCACATATTTTCAGCATTTCCCCATGTAAGCCATAATAGCACCAGTCTCCCAATATTTATGTTGCTAAAACTGTAGTCTAATCAATTTCTCTGACGCTATGGCAACATGTAATTCATGATTTCATTTATAAAGTGTTGTGAAAGTAACCTCCAGTGTGTGTGAGCATCCTGATTCACGTGTGTCTCTCAGGTCTCAGGTATTCTCTGTTCTTAAGATGAATGTTCTGTTCAGTTCAGGGATTCAGGGACCTGGTCTGGCTCCCAATTGAGCAGTACAGGAAAGATGGTCGGATAGTTCGTGGGTTTCAGCGCGGCACCGCCTCCTTTGGAACGTCTACAGCTATGGCTGCTCTAGAGCTCACCAACAGGATGGTGCGGACCATCCAGGTAAACTCATGTTTCCCACTGTTACTAAAAAGTCAGTATTAACTGGTAATGCCTTCATGAAGCACTGGACAAACGTATTGTTGTGTGTTGTTTCTAGGCAGCAGCTGAGACGGCCTATGACATGGTGTCTCCAGTACCTGATGAGAGAGACACAAAGAGAATAAAACGGTTCTCCCATTACGGACTGGCTCATCAGCCCGTTGACCTGAGAGAAGGTGTAGCCAAAGCATATACTGTTGTAAAAGAGGTAACATAAAGCTAAAATAACCAATATTTTCACTCCAGTTGCATTCATGTAAATTGATTCATTGTGTTTTTAATGAGAATTTTATGGTGTTTCTGTCCACAGGGCATCACAGACACAGCACTGACCATCTACGACACCGCCACTCGGGAGCACGAGCAGCGTGGGATGACGGGGGCAGTGGGTGGAGTTCTCCGCCAGCTGCCACCAGCAGTGGTAAAGCCACTCATTATGGCCACTGAAGCCACCTCCAATGTCTTGGGTGGGATGAGGAACCAGATTCACCCAGATGCACGCCAGGAGGAGTCTCAGAAATGGAGGCAGGGCGAGGAGTAATTCTTGTTGCCATACGGTACCGGAAACCATGACTGTGTAGAAGCAACAGCTTAAAAAAATTTGTTGGAACCTTTCTTCAGAGCAAGAGGAACAGCTCAGATGTGAACATGCAGCCCTGGTGTAAATAAAATACTGTTCATCTCGTGACAGTTTGAGCTACTGTGATTCAGCTTGTGTCAGCTTACCGGTTCCCAGTGCCTTCATGGTTGTCAGCATTGTCTAACTGTTTGTTTAATCAAAGGGATGTATGAAGAGTGATTACTTTGTGAGCCACATATTGTCTTCATGTGGATTATGTTTTGTTAGAGGACAGACCATTGCATTATAAATATAAAATCTTAACAATGAAGAGATAGGCTGTTGTCTCATGAGGTGCAACATTTGCTTCATCCTCAAGCAGCTCTGTTTACAAGTTGTATGTGGTTATGTCCTCTTATCCTACTTTAGTGTCAACAAACACTAATATCATAGGTGTAATGACCCTTAATTGATATAACGTACTGTATGTGGGCTATTTATTGTAAATATTCCTAATGTGTAACAATGCAAATATAAGAGAACAAGTATAAATTGAATGTTACAGCTGTGTTAAGTTCTGTTATCAGCACTTTTAAGTGATTCTAAGGATTACTTGCTCAAATGAATGACCGATGGAAAGAGTACCCAAATTGTTATGAAGTTTCACGATTTTATTTTGAGCCGTGATCAATGTTAGTAGGTAAGTTTCACAAAAGCTGCTGTTCTGAAAAGCTGCTTTTAAAATGGACAAACGGTTTCAAATGTTATATTGTGTCAGCGTGCCGCTCACTATTTTAGACTGTGGACACAAACTTGTACAAGAAAACTGTATTTACTCAGAATCTTGAAACAAAGTCTTAAAATCCTGCACAATTTATTATTTTTTTTAATGTATGTTGAATATTGATATCTGGTGTGATGTGTTGTAGCCGTTTGATTTGCCCATTTTCTTGTTTATGTGGACAGGATAATATTTCTTGTACATAAGTGTACAGCTAAATTTGTATTAAAAGCATGAAAGGGAAATAAAAACTGTTAAATCCTCCAGATTAGAGTGTGGTTGGACATGATTATTACTTCTCATAACTGAACAGACTTGTGGGTGTTTTTATGTTATACAGTTACAGCCACTGCCTGAGGTATTTTAGATATCTTAGATAGAGAGATTTGTTTCTATGAAAAGCTTTTTGTAAGTTTTTATCTTGGTTTTTGAATTTATCACAAACAAGCCTCTTGTGTGACGAATGATTTTATTTTGAAATTTGGAAGCCGTTAAATCGGAAGTTGACCTTTTTGCCATGGAAACAGGAGGACGAGGCAAACATTTAGCATCTTTTACAGCTTGTCATTGTTCACTGTCTGCTGATCTTAACTCCTGACGATACTTTAAGGCGATGGTGGACGTGTCTGCTGGTTTGAGCAGTTTATCTTTTGAGTCTGGACTGACTGAGGATGAGAAAGACTTACTTTACCTTCGTGCGCGCTCGGCTGGACTGACGTTTTGCGGGTGCGCGCACGCAGCTTTCCTGTGTAAACTCGTCCACTCACTGAGGTAATTCATATGTAGTAGCTTTATTTAAGGGAATAACTTTTACCCTACTTTATGTTACTGTTTGAAGTCATTCTGATTAACATTTACAGATGTGTCATCAAAAGTCAAACTGCAAACAGAAGCTCGTTGGCCTCAGGAGAAGACAGTGACCTCTGCGTTGGGATACTTGGGATGGGCCACATGGGGAAACAGCTGCTCCTCTTCCTCTTTGAAAAGTCTGGCATCAAACCATCACACATTAAGATCTCCACTAGAAGACCAGAATCTGCAGGTAAAATAAGACACTTCAGGACATTCAAATTATATTGATTAGGTTTTCTCTTCTGCAAGTCAAAAGGCCTGTGTTGTCGGATGCCAATAATCCTCATACTATAATGTGACAAAAAGAAGCAGCCGACTTCAGCAGTGATGTGAGAGATTAATTGAAAATAATTTCTATATAGTTTAGAGTATAGGCCATTTTCACAGCAGCTGTTTTGACATGTCATTGCAGGGTAAACACAGGTGTAATTAATCAAATTAATTGTAGCCCTATTCTATTAGTGTGTCATAGTGTCACACTGAGCCAGCATGCACAATACAACGACCTGGGACACCTAAATTAACCAGGGCTATAATGTTATTAATTACACCTGTGTTCACCCTGCAATGACAGGGCCTACTGTGTATAAAACAGATTGAGAGCTCAATGTCTGTTATGAGTTCATATTTTGTATGACTTTCATATAATACATTATATAATGCTTCATAAAAAGTGTATGTATGAATTTCTACCTTCAAATTCAGACAAGAGGTTGTTAAGGATTTGGAGATTTAAATAATGTGGTGGAAGTTTTGATAAGTCAGTGATTAAATATGAGTTGATTTAGTATGGATAGTATGGCTCGTTGGTCTAGGGGTATGATTCTCGCTTTGGGTGCGACAGGTCACAGGTTCAAATCCCGGACGAGCCCTATATTTCCCTCCGTGGATTAATAAAGGTTCATCTTATCTATACAATCAGACCTCTTTGGGGCAGCAGTAGCTCAGTCCGTAAGAACTTGGGTTAGGACGTGGAGGTCACCGGTTCAAGTCCCCCATGGACCAAGACTAACTGGTTGCTGGAGAGGTGCTAGTTTACCTCTTGGGCACTGCTGAGGTGCCCCTGAGCAAGGCACCACAAGGCATCTTGTCAGGAGCAGCCCCCTCACCTGACATCTCTCCATTGACATGTATATGTACTGTGTGAACAACAGAGTGTAAAAACTGAATTTCCCCACTGTGGGACTAATAAAGGAATATCTTCTTCTTCCTCTTAAATTTAAGTTGCACACAGCAAGCTTACAGCATTGTATACTGAAAAAGCCATCCCGTCCTTATGTTTGCTGTTGCTGCCTTATTTCAGTGGAACTCATCCAGCCAGGAGTTGAATGCTTCTTTGACAATCGCAGGCTAGCAGCGTGGGCTGACGTCCTGTTCCTCTGCTGTTTGCCCTCTCACCTCCCCAAAGTCTGTGCTGATCTCCACTCTCACCTGTCAAAGCGCTGCCTTGTGTACAGCTGCACCTCTGGTGTGCCTGTTGCCAGGTACTCACACACTCACACACACATACAGCATTGTTGATTTTCAGCCACTGAATCCCTCTATTTCGAACTTTTATTGCAGATTGGCACAGCTTCTTGGACACAACTTCATTCTCAAACCACAGTATGACTTTGTCGCTTGTGACACTGCAGACGTGTGGCTGTCCTGCAATCACCTGACCACAGCTTGGGCAGATCCTTTGCTGATAGGTGCATCGTGTCCTCTCACAATGAGTGGTGTGTCATGTTTCATTATTGCAGTCATGTTATTAAGATGTAGGGAAAACATTTGAAATTTGGTGCAATGAGGCTTCATCATCACTTGATTTGATATTATATACATTAAATATGTTATATTTCTGTATAACTGTTTAAGCTGACTTGAATATCCCATGTTTAGGTGGCATTTCTCTGAATCTGAACTGGGTGTGTGCAGTGCTGTACAGCCTGCTAAATATCTGCACCTTTGCCAGTCTGGGATCCAGTGATGCTCTCTCTCTTATCAACAGTGTCCTTAAAGAGAAATGGCCACACGCTGTGGAATTAAACCCACACAGTTTCATCAGTACATCATATGCATCGTCCCTTCTTACAGAGGAGTGAGTGCGACACATAGCCCAAGAACATATATATATAAATATATTTCTGTTATGTTTAACTTTCACATCTGTCCTGATTTGACCTTTTCTCCCCCACAAAGGCCTTTTCCCTGGATTTCTCTCGCTGATGTCCAGAGCAAGGAGACACCACTGCTATGCTTTCTATCAAGCAGCAAATCTATGCAGCAGTGCATCTCTGCAGCATACAAATCACTGCTAGAGACACCAGCAAAATTAGACAGTTATTCGATGCAGGTGTAATGTAAAAAGGGTGCCACAGTCGATATTGAAAAAAGGTACACAACATCAAGGAAATTTAAGGATGACAAAGACAGAAGGTAAATAGATAAATTAGATTATATAAATCTAAATGAAATAAAATTAATGCCTTCAGATAAATACATATGTAAACTGTGTTCCTTATGTTGCACAACAACTTGAACTTACTGTAACTATATTTTCTAAGGATGTCCACCACAGATGTAAATTGTGGTCCTTATGTTGCATATTTTATTTGGAAAATTATAATGTAGTATACACAGGATTACATTTCAATAAACAGGCCTTAATAGTGTGTTTTGTGAGATGTGTTTAATCTTTTTGTATTCTATACATAATCTGCGTGGTAAATAAGTTAAAAACAATACATTATATAATGTCTTCTGTACTTGGCTGTACTCAAATGCATCATAAAGCTCGTTGAAGAAAATCTCGATGCAGATTCGCAGATTTTCGTCAACACTCGGGAAAACGCGGAAGTGTCAAAAATTATTTTTTTTCCTGTCAAGCAGGAGCAGCACCAGGGAGAGAGAGACCCGTCACATGATTACAGCGATATGGAAGCACATTTCCTGATGGTTTGAGTTGGGAAAAAGTAAAATCTTACTGCGTTATCAGACTATCAGCGTTACGTCGTGGTAAGATACTGCCCAGTGTACCTAGCAGCTTCTTCGGCTGCACTTTCTCTGCTTGCTCGGTAGCGTTAGCTAACATAAGCTAACCAGCTAGCCTCCCAGCTAACGCTAATGTCAGTTTATGAAGAAGATGCTAGGGTAGGTAGTAAAGCCTAACATTTATATAACGTTACACAATTCGCTCTTATGGCTTTAGCTATCAGTTCGCTAGGTTGTACAGTGGTTAAAGTGGTCCACTAATGTCAAATAGCAGTTTGTTTAGTTAGTTTTCCAGCCAGAGTGAGGAGGCTAGTTTCAGTGTTGTCATCTTTCCCTCCCTCCCTGTGGTTGAGAGGGGCGGGGTTTCATCGTTTCCAGCCACGCAGACTGAGGTGTTTGTCTTGCCTTTACAGCCATGGAGAGATTAGAAGCCACATCAGAGCTCCAGTCACGGTTGTCATCTCTCTCGTTCTCGTCGTTCCCCGGAATAACATCCAAACAGAGCGACATCAGACCGCTGGACAGGTAGCCTGTTGCTGCAGAAAGTGCTGCTTGTAAAGCTGCTGTAAGGAAACGTGTTGCTAGAAATACTTCTTGCATGCTAATGTATTCACTGTTGAAATATTGTGATGTCTTTTTTTTGCTGCTCTCCAGGCTCCAGAATACAGACCTTTCAAAGAGCTGCACCCAATCCACAAACCAAGCTGATATGGATGAAACCAAGGAGGATTCAGGGCACCATTCGGAGGTATTTCATATGTAAAGGAATCAGAAAAGCGGTCAGTGAATGGCAAGAAACAGGGAAGTGCAATATAATATAATTTCTCAGCTATAACAAACTCTTTTGTGTGTGCATTTTGAGGGTAATGCAGTGGCCCCAGCAGAGGCGGCCCTGGGGGAAGGAGGCGAGGAGAACAGCAGCGCTGGGAGCTGTCAGCTCTCTCCTGAGATGAAAGGTGAGGACCTGCAGAGTTTGACTGCTGCTTTGTTATATCTTTGATTTAGATTCAGTGATTTCATGGATCTTTCTCTCAGTGTAACACAAGCTCTAAAAACTCACAGTTTTATGAGGTTTATCCAAGCTAGATAATTATCATAGTTGTTACTCTTTGTGGACACATTGCCATTTGTTCATCCTGATGGCAGCCCAGATGCCACCCCTGAAACCCCCAACAACATGGACATCTGCTGCACTGAAGGAGCTCAAGGCAAAGCTTCGAATGGAGGACGACAGCGTGGTGACAGTGTACCGAGGCGACATCATGACAGTTCACGTGCCCACTGTCCCCGAGGCCAAAAAAGTGTGCTGGGAGTTTGCTACAGACGGTTACGACATCGGCTTTGGTATATATTTTGACTGGACTCCCGTCACAAGCCGGTCTATCACTGTGCACATCAGCGAGTCAAGTGATGATGAAGACGAAGAGGAGGAGCTGGAAGGTCAGTTAATGTATGCAATTTATAATGTCAAGCGGCCAAAATTTAGCTCTCACTTTCACTGAATGTCTCAATTACAATGCAATCTACAATGCAAAACAGTAATTGCGTTTTTATATGTTTTCCTCCAGCTGGGATCTGAGGCAGCGTGTTGACTTTGTGGTTTATATGATTCCTGTTGCAGGGCCCGTCAGTAACGGAGACGTTGAGAAGGGCTCCAAAACTCAAACCAACTCAAACTTGGCTGAAATCTTACCTGTGTACCGCCAGGACAGTCACACATCTGTCCAGGGGGGGAGCCACGACTTTCCAGGTGAAGGCACTTACCTCCTGAAGTTTGATAACTCCTATTCACTATGGCGAAATAAAACTCTTTACTACAGAGTTTATTACAGTGCCTGAGATGCCAGTTTATGAATGTATCATTTACAGAAGAATACTACTCTTAAGACCGATGGATTATTTTTGATTTTGGAAAAAGATGAAGTTATAATATAGGATAAATATAAGCATATCTATTTTTTAGCACTATCAGCTTGTGTTGCCACATGTTGAATTTACGATCAGTTAGTTCTGAATGCAACATTTGCTCCAATGTCTTGCTGATAGATATTTTAAGAAGCCTTCCATATGTGCCATATTCCCCATGTTTGCACTGCGCTATTTGGTCAAGTGCCCGTCATAAAGCATATATTGTCTTCAGCTGTAACATTTCTATGGTAGCAGTGATCAGGGAACACCTGCACAGAATCTGTTTCGTCAGGCCAGGTGCTTAATCATGCAGTGCGCTAAAGAAATTGAGTTTTTTGTGAGAGTTCTGTAAGCATACACCTATGATTATGTTGCCTTGTTGTTGTTGTTGTTTTGTGTATTTATCCTTCTGCTTTGTATCTTAACTTATTTTTTTTTTTGTGTTCAGTCTTATCACATCGTCATTATCATGGAGAATATAATTATATAATGCAAATTCTGTGCACAGAGCTGTCTACTGTCATAGTGGTGTGTTGGTAAATGATATAAGTTGAATGTACTGAAGCAACAGTTTTCCAGAGTGTGCTTTTTATGGCACAAATAAATGCCATCCCTTATCACATGAAGCTCTTATTATGTAATATAGATTCAATATTTACATTTGCCCCCACCCCCTTTAATTTGCCGTTTCGGAGGTAGGGAGCGGTTGTAATATTGCAGCTAAACGTATTTTGTGCACAGGTCTATGTAAGTAAAGGTCTGTTAGTTTCTGTTAGTTTCTAGTTTCTTTCCTCGGTATGTTTGGCATGCTTTTTTTTTATTATATTGTCTTGTTCCATCCTGTTTCTAAAAATCAGTGCTTCTGCCACACTCACTTGTGCGCATGTTCCCAAAGATGTCACAGACCAGTTTTAAAGCTTCCCATGTTTTCTGTACTGTACCTTTACTGTAAGTTTTGACATTTGTTCCTGAAATTTCTATTCCTCAATAAAGAGAAGATTGACTGTTTTTTTGGGATTCATTTTGGGAATTGGATCGATCATATGAACACTGATTAGTAGATGATGGTTTGGAAACTGAAGAGCAGGTAAACGTAGCAAACAGATGTCATTAAAACAGCTGGTATGTGTAGTTCCTCAACTAGATCTGTCCTGAGACGCCATCATTTCATAACAGTCTCACTGCTGTTCCAGGATTAGAAAGCCCTTCAGGATACTCCCCTGTGTTTCCATTAAAATGTGGCATTAGGGGATTGATGTAATTGTTAGGTGCTGATGAGGTGCTGATGAAACCAGGTTTTATTTTCAGTTCTCCCTTAAAGCCAGTCACACTCCAGAGTTACATCTAGTGTCCCTCGTGTTTTACTGGATTTCTAAAAAGCAGTTGGAAAAGATATATTTAATTTTTTCTTAAATGAGGCCACTACAAGTATGATAAATATTTTAAATGGACAGGAAATATGCAGTGATCAACACACTGATCTACATTTTTTTTCCTTATATACTTTGTTATGAATAGATGAGCTAAACCTGTGCTGCCAGCACACTCTAGTACATGATTTTTTTTTTTAAATTTATGTGATTTTTATACTCTGAGTATAGTTTGAGGTATTGTATTGACCTGCATTATAATTAAGGTGTTGTCAGTATCTTGTCCACCCCCATTACATGCTGTACACGAGGGAGGCAGAATAACAACATAAACCACTACAACACCAGCCTAACCACTGTGGAGGCCTGAACCTGACTAAATGTAAAAGGTTATCAGAAATAAGTCAAGAATATTGCTGAATACACCAATAACTTATATTATTTATTTTATTTTATTTATTATGATTATTAATAAAGGTTCATCTTATCTTATGATTAATTTGAGCTTTATACTTTTTCATTAACCACCAATCATTTGTTTAAATCATTTGTTTTATTCCTTTATCAACAATCAGTTATAAAGTTAATAAATCAATACTTATCCACAGCCTCAAAAATGAGCATAGAAGTTAATAAACATCGCTCTTGGTATGGCCAACCATGAAGTGAACATTGCAAGCATTTTTCCCCTAAATATAGCTGTGCTCTGTGTTTTGTCCTCTGATAAATGAAAGGCTGGGACTGATTTTCTGATAAAAAATAAACTACAAATAAACTATGTCTGCGCTCAGTAATTCCACTTCCGGTTCAGTAGTTTACACAAGTGAGGCAAGCCAAAACAAAATACACAAAAAAGGTGTTTTGGTTTTGTTTAATTTCTAAAAGCCTTCTTGCTATTTTAAAAACTCGAGTATCCAAACAAAGAGCTGTTCAGTAACACCTAACAAAACACTGCAGGTGTTTTCGGTAATTAATAAATTAATTGCGTTGCGGTCTCAGCTGTGCGTTTTCCCAACGGCCTCGAGCTGGAATCAGCCAATCAGAAGTGATTACCGGAACTAGCATGTTTAGCTAGCTGCTGCACCTTGTGCGCTAACTTCTCAGTGAGGCGACCTGAAACAACATGGGAAGACTGAATTTTTACGTCCTTTGGTCCCTACGCGATGCTCCCCGACAGTTCATCAGGTAGGCACTTTTTGGAAAGCCTACATTCATCAGTTTTCACAATAAAACAATTCAAACATGTTTGACTCTACGCAGCAAATCCAACCGAAGTCGCTTTCAGGTCCACGTCCCCCTGCCTCTTCCCAAACACCTGGTCATCTTTGGTCTTGGTGAATGGAAAAACAGCGAGACAACAGTCTCAGTAGATGTTGTGGTCAGTCCAGAAGAACCGGCCCAGAATATTGGGACTCTGTCAGCTCAAGCAAGGTATGTGGAGGAAAGGCATTAGCTAGTTTTGACACACAAAACTCGAGGTAAATATGGACTTTGAATTCAGGTGCGTGATCTGGGAGGGTGACTGGAGCCCTGACATGGTCACAGTGGCAGCAGAGAGGGGCAGGAGAGGAGTTTATGGCAAGATTGTGCTCACGGTGTGTGGAGAGGTAGGAGGGTTTGTATTAACTGTCCCAAATTAATGTTTTGCATCAGGAGAATAACCACATTTGCATCTTCTATACCTGACAATGTTTTGGTTTTTTTCAAAGACTTGTGATCAGCAACAGGAGGATAAAGCCAGTGTCTTCAGCAGCACTCCTTTGGTTCAAAGGAAATGTCTGTTCCCAGATCAGCATGATGCCACTGATCTGTCTTGCACGTTACACCAAAGGGCTGGAGATGAAACGGTGAGATGAATAGGGTTTTAAATTGTTTTTCAGTTATCTCATATTTCTTTCTTATTTCATGCTCGTCCTGTCTTGCAGATAACTCCCAATTCATCACACTTGGGTGATAGCGTTTTCTATGCAGATATTCAAGTGAATAAAATTGACACCAGTGATTCCAGTATGGGAAATAATAAACCCCCGGTTTGGCCTACGGTAAGATTTATGCTGAAGAATATTGTCTGTATGTAAAGTGCCGGTAAGTGACTTATTCTGTGATATGCTCTGAAAGGAGAAGACACCCAGACGAACAGTTATTAGTAAAAGAGGCTGCCTGAAATGGAGCTCTGAAGACATGGACAGTCTCACACAGGACATAAACCAGGATTCGACCCCAAAGAAAATGAAGCTGTCCAGGATGAACAGCAGAGAGGAAATGACTTTGCAGATAAAGACTGTGAACAGAGAAGGTCAGAAAAGTTTAACAACCACTGTGGTCACATCTGAATGCACAAAATGGGTTTTGACAGAGCTGGTGATTTAGTTTCAGTGTGTCCATCAAAGCGCTGGAGCCATACGATGTGTCTGAGTGACCCTGACACAGCCATCCTCATCGGAGGGGAGACAGCAGATCACAACTACTGCCAGGACTTGCTGTGGAAGCTCGAGTTAGGTCAGTGGAGTTTGGTGAATCACTCGTGTGAACATACTGTGTGTTGCTTAGTATGTCCAAAGGAGGAATTAAGGCACAATAGGAAGCCATAAAATATTTGCCCATTGAGCACATTTATACTGAAGATGTGTTTTTCCACATTTAGTCTCCTTCTCCACCTCTTTCCAGACAATGACTTCTGGTTCCCCATGAACTCCTCTGCCTCTGGACCCGTACCACCGTGTGCCCGAGGACACTCTGCGACCTTTGACCCAGACTCTAAGTTGGTCTTTGTTTATGGTGGCCTGAGGGAGGGTCAGTGCCACAGCGAGTTGTACACCCTTAATACCTTAACCTGGAAGTGGACGGTTGTCACTGTAGGTTTGTTGCAAGTTACTAACATGTAGTTTTCTTATCAAATACTCGAGGAGAGGTATAGGAAATCTAAACCACCAAATCTTTTGGTGTGTTTTTGTGGATCTACCCCCCTTAGGCGAAAGGGAATGTCCCAAATTTGGCATATCATTCTGCAGCCTTTTATAAGAAAGAGCTTTTTGTCTTCGGTGGAGTTCAGCCGAGCCATTCTTTTGAGGATAAGTCCTGCAGTAATGCTCTGTACATCTTTAACCCAGAGTTTGAACTCTGGTACCAGCCGATCGTGGATGGGGACAGACCTCTGCCTCGGTGTGGGTCAGTCTACAGTGAATTTAGTGTCATCCAAATACTGTTTTGTTTTCCTTTAAATATTGATCCCATGCTTGTGCTTGTGTTAAACAGACACTCAGCCACACTGATGTCACAGAAGTTGATAATATTTGGTGGACGGAAGACTGCTACCTACCTTAATGATCTCCATGTTTTAGATCTGGGTAAGATGAAGCGGCTGCATTATAGGCTACAATTTTGTGTCCAGATTTAAACTGATATTTAATTTTTTTTTTTTTTTTCTTTGAGTGAAGGATTCATGGAGTACACAGCTGTGAAGTGTGGGAACATGCCACCGCTGCCTCGAGGGTGTGTACAGGACTAATCAACCTTGAGAAATGTCATCAATGCAGCCATCTGGTTATTATATTTTTAGTGTCTTTTGACAGATGGAACAGTATTTGAATTTAATGGGTTTTTACAAGGGATGCACCAGTCCATCTTTTTCAGTCCGGATAGCGATACCTAGGCTTTGGGTATTGGCCCAAACTGAGTACCGATCTAGTACCAGTGTTTGCATAATATGTATGCCTCACTGTGTGGAAGTGACTGGGATCGTTCTTTTTTATGTAAAGCAACATCAGCTTGACTTAAGTATTGCTTTCCTAACTTTGTAAAGCAAAATGTGACCAATAAATAGATATAAATTTATTTAATTGTTCTTTATTATTAAAATAACTTGTACACTAGCAACTTCATAAAAATCTTCAATATCCAGGAATTGCAATTCAAGTGTAAACCTTTTTAATTGCAGCAAGTTGGTAAAAACTTAAACAGGAATTAAAATTGCAGCATATAAAGTATATAAACTTGAATTGAACAGATCAGCCCCTTTGTCACGATACCTGGCCCAGGTATTTGAATCAGCATCGGCCCGATAGCTGATTCAGTATCGGTGCATCCCTGGTTTTAACACAGTGCCATCTCTAGTGACAAAATAACACTATACTTATGCATCATTTTAGATTTTTTAGCTGAATATGAAATAATACCAGTAAGTGTTTTAAATATGTGAACACTGGCTTTACAGAAAATAACACAAATGAAAAACTCTTTTACCTGTATATGGACAGGTTTCATGCAGCTCTACCAGTTTCAGACAACAGGATTTTAGTCAGTGGAGGTTGCAGTGCAATTGGAGCCCTGCAGGATGTACATATTTTCAACACTGGTGAGTACATCATCTGTGCCACTTCTTCAGTCTGATTATAAGTAAATTATCAGTGTATGGTTTAGTCCATAATAAGGTTGGAATTTACTTTGACTCGCCCTGATCCAATGTGTCACAAATCAAAATCAGCTATTATTTTGTGAATCCTCCCTGCGTTGATTTCTCCTCAGACACCAACATGTGGAGCCCAGTGGCGTCTCCTCTGCTTTGCTCGAAGCCTCGTGCAGGACACAGCATGATAAACTTGGGCTGCTGCATCCTGACAGATTCAGAGAGGAATGATCAGGGTGAAAATGTCAGTGTCCACTGCACTTTGCTGGTGTTTGGTGGCTCTGACTGCTCCGGTACCTTTTACAACGATATAATCAAGTGCACAGTGGAGATTCCTGGTGACAAGTGATTGGAAGTAATCCATTCAGGACATTTTTTTTTTTTTAATCATTTTTAAACAGTGTAGGATGCTGTGATCTGCCCTGACAGAAAAACAGTATCATCAAGTGCTGTTTAAGTTAGATTGGTTGTCTTTAAATGTTCAGTTTTTGCATGATGTATTCTGCAACTCTTTACTGTCATTCCTTTTTATGATTCCCTTTATAACCATCCATACTTTTGCCACACAGGCAATATGCTGAAAGCAGTGAGCTCAGACGATTTGCGCTTTGCATAACAAATCTGTTCTGCATGTTTTATTTTGCCCATGTCTTTATGTCCTCTACCTTGTCCCCACATCTGTATTTGAGTATAAAATCAAAATGTATATCAAAATGCCAATAAATATTTTTAACTGAAAGTTTATTTGTTATTTAAAGTAACAACACTAAAATAGGATTATTTTCAAAGCATTTTATTTAATGTACAAAGTTGCATGGCTCTCTCTAAAGCTGCTGAGTTGTTTTTCTATGCACGCAGATCGGCAGGTGTGTCTGGCTGACAAGACGGGTTGCTCACTTTGAAGGCTTCAATCTCAAGTAAGGTTTGATTTAACCTTTTGATAGTTGGATACTGCTCGACATCCACTTTGAACCTGTGTAGATTAAAGACATAGCGGGGTCATGCTTCTCTGTAAGGAATTAAAAGTTCAGCAGGTTGAGTAAAGCGGGTGGTTTCATGTAAGCAAACGTTTATGTCTTGTTCAGGGTAACAAGAGTGTTAATGTGGTATTTATGTTGCAGTTGTTCATAAATTGTCTGATTACATACCTCTCTGCATTATAGACTTGTGGGACCAGACAGATGTCTGCCATGGATATCTAAAAGATAAGCAATGAGTCCAATTTAAAAAGTCTCATTCTGCTGTATATCACACTGTTGAAACGCTCTATATGATAGAAAGGCCTCTTACCTCATCACCTACACAATATTTCCCTGCTGTTTGCTTCAGAATGGGCTCAAGAGCTGGAAGTGAAAGGTGCACATATCGTAAAGGAAATCAAGAGATTAAGTCTTAGGATAAAACTGGATGTATAGTTGAGAAGACGGGCTTCCACCTACCTTGAAAGCCACGATCAATGAAGTGCTGAGCCCACTGCACCTTTTCTGCTCCGATTTTCTGAATCACATACAAATTCTGAAACATCAAGGAATTAATATTGTGAAGAAGATGCATGTGTCGAGACTGTATTTTTGTATCCTGTCACACCTGAACTTGAAACCCAACATCTGTTTTGAACTGTCTGCTTCAGTTCGACTCTGTGCTGTTCTCACCTGCAGAGGTTGTATCCCAGAGGCAATGAGATCACTTATCATCCGAACCTGGGCACGTTTCTTTGGGTCTGCTGGGAGAAGCCGAGGCCCCGGCCTGGTCTCCTCGATGTACTGGATCACTGCCAGCTGTGTGGGCAAGGAACCATTTTCAGGACCATTCAAGTTGGTTAACTAAAACATATTTTTGTATTGTTACATGGGTGAAGAGTTTGGGGACTCACAGACTGAGAAAGGGTGATGCCATCGATTTCAACTGCGGGTACTTGTTGCATGGGGTTTAATGTCTTGTACTGCTCAGTAAGCTTGAGCACAGAGAACGTTTGTGAGACTAATACAGGATTTACACTGACTGCATCACGTTACATATTGTGTAGTATGACATGTCTGCATTAATAATGATCTTGTGAATCTATACTGTACCTGCTGACCTCCATCTCTGATCAGATTGACTGGAACCTGGTCATATTCAATCCCCTTGAGAGCAAATGCTGGTGCACAAAAAGCAAATTATCAAATTGTTGACCTCAGTACTTAGTAGTAGTCAAATGCTGTGGCATGCCTTACCGATACGAACCCTCCAGGAGCAGGAACTTCTGAAGTATCCATGAAGAACAGGCTGCATGGAGAAACAAAACAAGAAACATTTAGTCCATTTGAAAAAGCATTACATATCCCCAAGATATAGTTAACTTTTCTTGTGTTAACTGGTTCACCTTGGTTTGAGTTGCCATGGCTTTTTGGCTAGAGGTTTTACTCAACTAGACTGAATCAACTGTTGCGGACAGTTTTTCAATAGTAAAACATCATCCTCCAGCAGCCAATAGGATGTGCACTAAAAATCCCTCCTACTTACTCTTTGGTCCATGACTAAGCAATATCTAGCCTCCATATGGTTCACATTAGGTGCACGCACACACTTAGCAAACAGCTATCAATGTTATTACAGTACCTTGGCGAGGCAAACTATAGACAAGTGCATAGTTGTGGCTGTGATAACGTTTTCTAAGTCCAGAATAGCTGTGCTGCTTGCGCTAAAATACATCAATTAAGCCCTGCACATTTCACAGCAAAGTCCGTCGCCCTGTCGTCTACGTTGATTTAATAATGTCAGATGGACATAGCTCAGCTGTGAGACAGCCCTCCCAGCATGAATGAAGCTAGTTCTAGCATAGCTTTTAGTAACTATTCAGCTCCGGGTTGCATAACGTCCAGCCAGTACGTGGATGTTGCCTTAATGATTTTATCCAATGATTAGTCGAGTTGCACTGCTAAGGCGGGATTATCTAAAACTTCAACTAGAGATTGGGCAACTCTGGCTGTATTCTATCCAATCAGGCTGCGCTCTTTATGGGCGGGTGAAGACGGAGCCAATAGGAAACCTCAGTTTTCCTTAAAACCCGCCCACAGGTAATACATCTCTGAGGGCGGAAGCTTGATGTTGTCTTCGGCTGGAAGCTGTCCCACCTGCGGAGTTGAAAAATCAAGTACACGGTAACATTTCCACCATGGCGACAACAGCATTAAGATCAGTACTAAAGGCAAAGGTAAGATTGAAAGTTTTACAGCTTTTAAATTCTCCCTGTCAGTTGCAAATGACACGGGCAGGTTTGGCAGCTCAAATTGTTTTCTAAGTGCAAAGTGTGCAGCAGGATTTTGGTCTGGGTGGCCTTACAGACTGATATATTTATCACAGATGGGATTGTCTGTCATATCAGATGATATTCCATGTGACTGTTTTTTGATAAGGCACCGCCCTTTATAAACTGATTTATAGTAGCTTATGAAGCAAGTGGCCTCCTTCAAAACATCTCACTCTAACTGTCTGAACTGCACCACTCCAGTCAGGTTGACATTGTCCTCACTTAGCCTTTTCATGACTCCACACACAGTTAATCTTGCAGGCCTTCAGGCTGCAACTGGAAATAGCTGTTTTTTTGTATTCAATATTTAACAAATATAAACCAGACCTACAGCTACAATTTTTGGACAGTTTATTGCATTTGCTGATTTCATTTAGGCTCCCTGCTCTGTTTGTATCTCAGATCCCATTTAACGTTGGCCGCATGTGCTACTCCTCCTCAGTGGTGAGTTGAAAGCAGTGTACACTTAATTGTCAGATGGCTGTTGCACTTTATAGCAGATGTCCTACATGGACAATTAATCTGCTGACTAAAGGCAGATGTGATGTTACATCTCTCTTCACAGCCCACCACCAAGCTGTTCATTGATGGAAAGTTTGTTGAATCCAAGACGTCTGAATGGCTGGATATTCACAATCCTGTAAGTATTTCAGCTGGCCTAGATGGAGAAACAATGAACTTATCTTGTCAACATGTACATATGTTGTAGTTTGGTAGCTCTGACATGGCTGAAAGCAGCAAAGTCGGGAGTTGCTTAACCTGTTGTCTTACATAATGGTAGTGCACGTTGGTACAAACTGGTTTTAGTGGTTAAACATACAGTAACTTTGAAGTGCTATGAGTATTTACTCGTCAGTAAAACAAATGTGATTGTCAAAGACAAAATATTGCTTGAAACTCAGCTACACTTGGATAGCAAGTCATGATAAAACAGTTGTATGTGTTTTCTTAAGGATTAAATGTGGAATTGCTGTTTTTTTTGTATCTGATAAACTCTGACCTTCAGATCTATGAAAGCTCACATATCTCAGTTAAACATCTGTAGGATTCACCTGTTACCTAAAGTTTAGTGAACTCAGACACCCCTGCTGATTGAAGCTAGGTAATCTTTAGTGTATTAATGTAAATTGACTCAACCTTTTTTTTTTCTCTCTCTCTCTCTCTCTCTCTCTCTCTCTCTCTCTCTCTCTCTCTCTCTCTCTCTCTCTCTCTCTCTCTCTCTCTCTCTCTCTCTCTCTCTCTCTCTCTCTCTCTCTCTCTCTCTCTACCTCTCTCTCTACTGCAGGCTACCAATGAGGTGATCTCCCGCGTACCCAAAGCCACCCAGGAGGAGATGTTGGCTGCTGCGGACTCGTGCTCCAGAGCCTTTCAGTCCTGGTCTGAGACCTCCATCTTGACTCGGCAGCAGGTCTTTCTGCGCTATCAGCAGCTTATCAAGGACAACATTGTAAGTCAAAGGGTCAGAAAATATAAGGTGTAACTGAAAACAAGTTTTAGCACTGTTGAACATGATTTTGTTGAGTTGAACAACTGTCGCATTTGTATTCTTTTTGTAAATCAGCTTTTTAAACCTTTCCACATTAGTTCAGAGCCTCCTGTTTATATTTATATTAAATCTAAAGCTGAGAACAAAGGTCCGACATGAGGGTCGTTTTGTGTTTCAGAAAGAACTTGCCAAGGCCATCACAGTTGAACAGGGCAAAACCCTTGCAGATGCAGAGGGGGATGTTTTCAGAGGATTGCGTAAGTTTATCTCCCACACACACACACACACACACACACACACACACACACACACACACACACCTTTACAAAGGGCAAAAAATTGGTTAGTGTTTGCATGTTAGCAGGCTTTTACTTTGTGGTTGCAGGAATAGTTAATGAGTTATATTACACCAGAACAAAGGGCAGTTTTCTTCTTGAGGACTTTGAATGATTGCCACAAATTATTGCTTGAATGTTACCTCTCCCCTATATATTTTTTTTCCTTTCCTGAGTTGTTGGTGTCAACACTCGGAACAATTCATTCAATTCATTACACATACTATAAATAAAACAGTCCAATCCTACACTGGAGGAGCTCAATTGTGTCTCTTTTTTCTCTTTAGTTTCCACACACCCAATACTTGTTACACCCAGCAACACTAACAGCTTGTCCATACCCAATCACTTCCAAATATATAATCTGCTAGATTCAGATAGCTTAATACATCTGCAAGAAAAATGTATTTCTGTGTTACATGCTCTGTTTATTTCTCTTCTTTGCAGAGGTTGTGGAGCACGCCTGCAGCATCACCTCGCTTATGCTCGGTGAAACCCTGCCCTCCATCACCAAGGACATGGACACCTACACCTACCGATTGCCCCTTGGAGTGTGCGCTGGCATCGCCCCTTTCAACTTCCCTGCCATGATCCCTCTGTGGATGTTCCCCATGGGCATGGTGTGCGGCAACACCTACCTGCTGAAGCCGTCAGAGAGGGTGCCAGGCTGCGCCATGCTGCTGGCCAAGATGCTGCAGGATGCAGGTGCTCCAGACGGGACGCTCAACATCATCCACGGCCAACACGCTGGTAAGAGTTGGTCTCTGTTACCTTTAACTGGTCACTGTAACAACATAGTGTTGTTTCTGAAGCTAATCTGTATGCAGCATATATGATGAATGTATAATTTAGGGTAGATGAAGAAGGCCAAATTCATTAAGATATGACATCTGGACATGTCCACTTGATTTCAAGACACCTACAGAACCCTGGGGTGTAAAATTAACACCCATTAAACATCAAAATTAATCGTGATAAAATTAGTCTCGATAATGTGCCACAGATTTAAACATTTAGTGTTGCACGGTACCCGCGGTTCTAAAACGTCACGGTTACTACTATACCAGAAAAAGTACACAATAGTACTACCGTGGAGTACTAAAGTATGACTATTCTGTCATGAAGATAAGGTAAAGCATGATTATTGAGGGGCCATAATATCTGTATTTTGTAAAGAGCTAGACCTTTAACATCTGAGTATCGGTTAGGTGAGCCAGACCACAACAGATGTGAAGCTGCACAGCTGTAGCAGCTTGTGTAGTTTAACATCAGCAAGAAAAAAAAGCATCATTCAGTTGCTCCCAGTTTAGTAATCCACGGTAGTATTGTTGTGTAGATTTTCTGATTATAGCTTGCAGCAGCAGGGCATTATAATTCATTACTTCTTCGTGTTGTTGTGAATGTACGGCAGGCTGTAGCCTACGTTATTTAGTGTAATTCATTACTTATGGGAAACATTTCTATTTCAAAGAGCAGTAGACTGTCAACTAATGCGGAAGTGGAGCTGGAACCAGGTCCGACAAACCAATAGAAACTCTTCTCTCATCCATCAGCGTAGGCCCTGCCCATTAAGTGCAGCTGAATTTGCAAGCAAAACTTTTGGACTCGCAAGCAAAGAGGACTGATTTCAAAGCAAAATGATCATACATTTTTACTTACAAACATTAGTTTTGATTGAAGTTGAGGAAATATGCTCTCAAAACACTTTTGCAACCTATTCTCTTGCTCTCAAATCTCTTTTTTGGTTGCAAATCTATTCTATTTGATTGAATAACAAAGAGACAAATGTATCTCTGTAGTTTTGTCCCATGTCCAAGCTTGGACAAAAATTCAATCGGGCTTTGTTTTTCTTTTGTACACTGATGAATATGGCAAAAATTAGGAATGAGCAAAAGGTTTATGTTAAAATGACTCGCCTGGTCAATGGTGAGAAAGATCAAGCCTATTTTAGCATTTTTTACCTGAACTTAATGTGTTACTTCACACCTGGCTAGTATCTATAAAAATCACAATTGCTAAATTTCTCTTGTCATTTTCTGTAATGCAGAGAATTTTACTTGGGCTGCAACTAGTAATTATTTTGTTTATTTAATCTGTCTATTATTTTTCTGAAATAATTGATTAGTTGTTTGGTCTGAAAAATGTCTGTGTTTCCAAAAGCCTAAGATAATGTCCTCAAATGTCTTGTTTTGTCCAAAACTCAAATATATTCAGTTTATTGTCATAGAGGAGTAAAGAAACCAGAACATATTCACATTTCAGAAGCTGCAAACAAAGAATTAAGACTTTTCAAAGTAAAAAATCACCCAATTGATTTTAATTAATTGATTTTTGTATATTAATAGTTGACAACTAATCAATTATTTGTTGCATCTCTAGATTTGACAGTGTTTGAAATATCAGTGGTTACTACTGTTATTACTGTAATTCCTGTGGTTGATTAGAGGATACCTGAGTTAATACAGTTTCTATAACTCTCTCTGCCACAGCTGTGAATTTCATCTGTGATCATCCTTCCATCAAGGCAATCAGCTTTGTTGGCTCAAATCAAGCTGGGGAGTACATTTATGAGAGGGGCTCTAAAAACGGCAAGAGGGTCCAGTCGAACATGGTTAGTATCAAATGAGAATCCAACCCATCTGTAAATGTGTGACACTTGCTGTAAATGTCCAGAGGGTGGCAGCATTGGCCAACAGATTGTTTTGTGTTTTTGACTCAGCTGTACAGATGAGAGAGGGTGAAAAACAGAGACTTCAGCTGTGCATCACTGTTGAAGAGCCACAGTTATACATGTCAGTCCTCTCTGTTATGTGGACTAAAATGTGGAACATATTTACTATGTACTATAAAATTTGTAGGTTGTTTGTATATAATTCCCTGATATTATGTTCTCACTTGTGAGTAACCAGCTGCTGTAATGTGGAGATCAAACAGCTGAAGGCTAACCGCTTCTCTCGTACTGTAGGGAGCCAAGAACCATGGTGTGGTGATGCCTGATGCCAACAAGGAGAACACTCTGAACCAGCTCGTGGGTGCAGCGTTCGGGGCAGCGGGACAGCGCTGCATGGCCCTGTCCACAGCCATCCTGGTGGGCGAGGCACGGAGTTGGCTGCCGGAGCTGGTGGAGCGCTCCAAGGCTCTGCGCGTGAACGCAGGTACCGCGCCCCGTCACCCCGCCCTTCACCTCTGTCTCTCCTGAGCCCCTGTTCCCCTGAGGGCCTTTGGTTTAGTCATCTCGTGGCCACCCACGCCGCCCTAACCACACCTCTCGCCTTTTGCCATGTTGTAACTTCACATCGGAGTCAGCTGGGAGCGAGGGCTCGTTGAGTCAGCCCTGTTGCAAATTTGTGGCCAGATCTGCGGCTCAGGCCTAAATAGCGGTTCAGAGCATCAAATCCTTTGAGAAAGGAAGTTGATGTGGAGTAAAATAGAGAACGATTATCCCTGTTTGCAGTGATATGAACTCTTATTTTTGTAGTACACAGGAAACCCGTAAGTATCCATTTTTGAGGGTGTGCCTCTGGGTGCCCCTCGTCCTGGTTTTTGTGTGCTTGTAGCAAAAGACATATTTGAATGTCAGCGTCAATTTAATGTGCTCACATCGTGCAAGTGCCATAGTATGTAACTTTATAGCTGGTTGTTTTTGGGGCCCTGCTAGGAGACCAGCCTGGTGCAGACGTGGGGCCTCTGATCTCTCCACAGGCCAAGGAGAGAGTCTGCAGTCTGATCCAGAGTGGCGTGGACGAGGGAGCTCAGCTGCTCTTGGACGGCCGAAACGTCAAGGTCAAGGGTTACGAGAATGGCAACTTTGTGGGTCCCACCATTATCGGCAAAGTCACAGTACGTGGATTTAATTTTTTTATGTGCACATACCCGCATGTATTTGCTAAACACTAAAGTGCCAGTAAAAATGTTCACTTTCTCCCAGCCTGAGATGAAGTGCTACACTGAAGAGATCTTCGGGCCTGTGTTGGTTGTTCTCGAGGCAGACACTCTGGATAACGCCATCAGCATGGTCAACAGGAACCTCTATGGCAACGGCACAGCTATCTTCACCACAAATGGCGCCACTGCACGCAAATACACTCACGAGGTGGACGTGGGCCAGGTTAGTGGCTGCAGCCTCCAAATGTGTTCCTCTGTTTTGGGAGAAAGGAGACATTCACATCCCTCTGTCATGTCTATGCAGCATCTCAAGTAGGGAGCACATCACATTTCTGTTTGAAAACCTTCACTCATTATTATTTTCCGTGTCAAGTATAGCCTTGTTTGTGCCTAACCTAATATACACACATCTGGGCAAACCCCTTCCCTCCACTTCCCCGCCAGTCAAGACTACAAATAGTTACAGCAAATATGTCCGTTTAAGGAAAACAGGGGGACATGGAAACATTTTTCTGGGTAATATTCAATGAGAGATATCCTAAATTAAACTGAAAAGGGATTCCTAGAGTCCTGTTCAACATTTAAGCATAAATATGTCCAGCCTTTACCCTGTTTGTTTGACTGTGGAGTCTTAGTTATGTCCTGTGTTTGCTGTTCACATGTCGGGGAATGCTGTGCAGGCCATGTGCTCTTCTCCTCTCCAAACCTCGATGCAACAAACATCTACTTTTCCTTTTTTTTTTTCTTCTTCTTCTTCCCTGCACCTTCGCCAAAAGGCCTTAGTGTGTCCAAACCTATTCCCGCTGTTTCAAACATTCTAAACCAACCACGCCATGCCCGTATTGCCTTCATAACAAAATGTTTTATTTAGTTTCTCTTCCCTCTCATAAGAACATGCTGTGCTTTCTAAACTTCAAATATAAGCCACAGGTTTATCTTTGTTTTAGTGAGATCATGTAAGCTTGTTTTTTAAACAGCATGTATATACCACATCTCTCATCGGCCGCATCTTACTCATCCTAGCAATTTAGGATGCTGGGGAATTGTTTAAGAAAACTTACACTTATGGAAATGAAAAGGAAAATGCTTGTTTTCTGCAGGTTGGAGTCAATGTTCCCATCCCTGTTCCACTGCCCATGTTCTCCTTTACTGGATCAAGAGGATCCTTCAGAGGGGACATGAACTTCTACGGAAAACAAGTATGAAATAATCAAGTGCATCTTAGATAAGATAAGATATTCCTTTATTAGTCCCACAGTGGGGAAATTCACTCTTATCTTATCTTATTGTTACAGGTAGAAGAAGCACTGAGATGTAGCAGTCTAAAGTTTTGTTGTAAATGTTTTTATTTTTTTCTGTACAGGGCATCCAGTTCTACACACAGATCAAAACTGTAACCTCACAATGGAAAGCTGAAGATGCCACCGTGACAAGTCCTGCAGTTACCATGCCCACTATGGGACGCTAAATGCTCCAAGAGCTGTTGTTCAGTCTGATAAAGCAGAAGACCTACACACCTTTCTTCCACATACTAGTCAATGTGAATAGATCATTAATACAAATTATGAAATAATACTCCTCTTTTTATATTTGATGTGTATATACAATAGATACTCTGTAAATGTAAACCACTGCAGCCAAGATTTTAATAGTGTAAAAGATCTGTACAGCAGATGCAGTATTACTGGATCAATGCCATTTCCTCAAATACAACACCTGTGTAGAAACTCTTGTGTACTTTCTTACACTGGAGTGGGTGTAATCCCATAAATGAAGGTTACGTTGGACACTGCATTATATTCCACGGATCCAATGATTGTGTAGAGATCTTGTATATGATCTGGGGCATATTTTGATATCTGTAAACAAGCATCCTGTATGAATGAGTACTCAGAAGCCCTGTATACGTGCATGGTAAGATATTTATAATGAGCACAAACAAGCCGCTTGAATTCTACTAAACACATGATTGACACTCTGTGGGCAGGGTACAAAGAAGAGGCAAACCGAGTGTGATGTGCAATGCTGAGGCCACACAGGGGTCATGTGATGTGTATATCCGGAAGGCTGTTTGCGTTCGAGGGCAAAACGGGCTCAAGGCGCCTGAGTGCTGAAGGTCGCCGGGGAGAGCTCCTCTCTAATTCTGAAAGACAGTCATCATTAAGCAACATTAAACTGCAACAATCTGATAAATCACATAGGCACTCGTGTTCTCACAGCAAATGCTTTTTCCACTAAACATGGAATGTGGCACCAGTAAATCTGCGCAGGCTTCATAATTGCAAGGACGAGGTACAACTTTTATTCTCGTACATTCCTTTGGTGTCTTACCCGGCAGCATCGCTGTCAATAAGGCTCTTCTTCTCAGAGGAGGCAGACAAAGCCAGATGTTGGCTGGCTCTCCTATCAGGAAAATGCAGAGTTGCAGTTACATACAGAACCTCATAATGAAAAGCCATGTTTTAGCACAATGGTATCTATTCACTCAGGCCTGCAGCAGCCTCTCTTGGAAAGAGGTTACTCTGGGTAAACATAATGCACATGGATTTTCGATGCTGCTAACCGAGTCGCCAAATGTACTGCATTATATTGCTGGACTAGGTGCCAGACCACTGTTAACATGAATCTACATCTCCTCTTGCCTGCCCATACCCCCATACGTTTAAGATCCCCTGCACACTCATTTTTGAAAATCATGTTACCAGCTGCTCTCTAACCACAAACGTTCAAAGAACAAAATAAACTGCTAGTGCACGTGAAGAGGGGCCAATAGGCAGAGAGCAAATCGACGTGACCAGATGTTTGTTTCCAAGCACACGACTCTGTGGCTGGGCCTATTTTTACTATTGTGCCCAGACTCTCTCTTCATTCTTTTTAAGCAGCTGGATGGAAAAGAAAATTGGTTGAAGCCTAACTGATGTTTTATGGTATCCTCTTCTGCTGAGAAAATGGCTGTTTAAAACATTAAAAAGAGGGAGGAGTCACCAGAAGTTCAGCCTAAACTACTGCTTGGTGTCACTGCACTTTGTTTTTAAGAGGTAATTGATCCACAAGTCCATTTTCAGGGATTACAAGTGGATTGTAGAGTATTATTTAGGATGACGTTAATGAATTAACAAACAACAAGCAAGTCTTTTGCTAAGACAGGCATAATACAATTAATGGGGGCTTTATTACCTTTCCCTCTGCCCATTCATTTTAGCAAAGAGAAGCCGGAGCACTTGTTCCTTCTGCTCCCAAGTGAGATCTGAGATCTCAACTTTGCTGTCTGGTTGATGAGTCCTTAAAAACCGGTGGATGAAATGAATTAATGTTAATGTTAACCCCTGGTATTTACACAGTATTTTATGCATATCATGAAGAGTAGGAGTGTTATGGTTAGATGACCGCTGAATATATGGTATTAAAAATATCACGGATGTAGAAGTCATGGAAATGATGGGAAGTGGACCTACCACCTTGCAGCCGCCTCCATGTCTGAATAGACAGAGTTGGTACTGTGGGGGGCTTTATGAAAGGTGCGGATGGGTGGGAACTTTAGTTTTCCTGCTGTGGCTTCTCTCATCCTCCAACGATAAGCCTGCATCGCCTCCTTTTTGTATTGCAGCCTGCTGGCCATGATCTCCTGCTTCACCTGAGCCAGTGCCTCGTGGAAGAACTGCTCTAACTCTGTGCGCTGCTCTACGATGGTGCTCGCAAGCTGCTTGACGTGCCCCAATTCCCTCTCCCGCATGGAAAGCACTTTCTGCAGCTTCTCCATCTCTACCTGGCTGGCCTGGATGCTGACCAGGGCCTTCTCCTTCTTCTCCTCTCTCTCAGGTTCCCCAGCTTTTAGCTCCAGGGCCTGCTCCAGGGAAGCTACCTTGGCTTTCAGTTTAGATAGCTCCTTTTTTTGGGCCTCCATCTGGGCTGCGTTTTTCTTTACCATCATCTCAAACGTGTTCTGGGTGAGTAGACAGAAGAGCAAAGTAGTAATGCCAATATAAAGCTGGAACAGGTAAAGGTTTGTGTGCTAGCCTGTGCTGCTGAGTGAGAAGCCAAAGCTTCAACATGGTGGATTTACTCCCTTCGTTTACTGTCATCATCAGAGGTAAGATTAATGTGCCCAATATTTATTTGTCTTCAAGAATCAGTGCCAGAAACCTGCGAAGGAGAAGCCACTGAATTTGAACCCATACACCAGTGGAAACTCACCACAACCACTGACCACTGAGAGGCTGGGTAGTAGTCAGGAGGTGGAGGGGCAGAAGCAGGACCACAAGCAAAATACACAGGGTCAGCATAAGTAAACAACACAAGGGAAAAACCACCTGAAATATATTCTGCAAGGGTCTAACAAGTCAGCTTCATAACTGAAATGATTGAGAATGACTTTATGGAGATGAATGGTCTCTATCCAAGGACTGCTGGTGCCTAATAGTAACACTGCTGTTTGCTGTCCTACGGTTCAAACATACCTTGTCCAGTGCCAGGGAGGCATTTTCCTCAGCTAGTGAATTTGTCAATATCTGCAGGTCCTCTGCCTCTTTCATGTGATATTTCAGGGCTTCATTTAGACGGACGTTCTCCTTAAACACAGAGCGCGAGGCATCGTCCAACTGCCTAAACAGTTTACAGGACAAACAAAAATAAAAAAAGACTGATTATGAACACGTCCCTATGAATCATTTGCACAAATATTTCAAATTTATTCTAACCTGCATGGAGTGTTCCAAGTATAATAAAAGAAATGTGTTATGAAATGTTTTAAGACTGCTTATCAGTCATGATGGTAATGTGCGGATATCGAGTTCTGGTCTTTTAGAGCATATCATACATTTTTACCCTGAGTTTCTTGGTCCCACATATAAAATTAACTGGGTCAGTGTACTGTGTGTGTTCAAAATTAAATCAATTACGACACCAAGCCCAAACCGGCAGGACCACACCAGTATCAATGTTAGTATTTTATGAGCTGTACAAAATAACTAAACATAGCAGAGGTGAAATATACGTCTTATGGCCCCAAAAGTAATAAACTATGGTCTTCCCCACATGCATCAAACTCTCCTCGTTCTGGTGCGGCTGAAGATGTGATCATTGGCTTTGGTGATGTACACTATCTGAACATGACCAACCAGTGTGGTCGAGAAAATAACATTAGTTCAAGTTATATATATATTTATATACATAAACACTTGTGTGAGTAAATTATTTTTTCTTTGCATCCGGAGGACATCAAAGTGCAGTTTAAAGAATAAAATTAGATTGTAAAGGGACAGCGGAAACCCACTCACACAATGGCTTCATTGTGGGCCCTCTCCACCACCAGGGCTATCGTTTGCTCGGCTTCCCTCTCCAGGCGATCCTGCGGGGAAATTTGAAAAAACTCGCCTGATATTCCACTCAAGGGTGGCTATTTTCATTGTTGATAAATCAATTAGTTTTTTTGATCTATAAAATGTCAAAAAATGGTGAAAAATGCTGATCAGTGTTTCCAAAAGCCCAAGTTGACGTCGTCAAATGTCTTGTTTTGTCCACAACTCAAAGACATTCAGTTTATTGTCATAGAGGAGTAAAGACACCAGAAAATATTCACATTAAGAAGTGGGAATCAGAGAATTTCGATGATTCATTAATTATCAAAATAAATGCTGATTAATTAAATAGTTGACAACTAATTGTTTAATCGTTGCAGCTTTAGCCAGGACAATTTCTTCCCTCATCTGTCCACTGTTAGCAGCTGTTAAATTATTAAATCACACCTATTTCACTGTGATTTCACCTCATTATTAGTCAGTATTTTCCACATTGATAAGAGTAGGATCATTTGACTTGACCGTACCTTTTCTTTTAAGAACTTGTACTCCATCTTGTTTAAGTTTTCCCTGTGGTCCTTGTCGGCAACATCCATATTTTCTCTTATCTACAAAATAAAAGAGGTCGTGGTTTTCAGCATACGGGCAAAAACAAAAAAAAAAAAACGCTCTTATGATACACTTTACAGTATACTGTGTTGCTTTCCCCTCACATCACTGAGCTCCTGCTCCATCTGGGCTTTCCTCTTCTGAAACGCCTGAATTTTCTTCATCCCATCTTGGATCATGTTAAAGTCACTGGACTTCTTTCTGAACAGTTCTTTCATCTCGTTGATTTGAGTTGTATACGCATCAACCTGTTGAAAGCAGTCACATTAGATCATATTAGATCTGGAAATAAATGCTTCTGGTCATCTACTGTATGGTTCTGCAAAGTTCCCATAAGTGCAGCTTGTATCGGTTAGGGAAGAGAGTTCACACAGGCCATACTCTTTTGCAAACCAACTTAAGCACAGACCAGTCAGGCTAAATACCTCAAGATGCTACTGTGGAAAAGCCAGTCTGAGCAAAAATGTGACAAAATGACCAAAGTCATGAGAGACTAGGAAAACATTTACCCACAAACATGTACATGACGACTAAATGAGAGGCTATCAACCATCTGATTACAACTTTAGGCCTAATTGTTATTCTTCACATAACTCTCTATATGTTCATCTACATCAGTGCACCAATCTTAATGCAAGTTGATTTGCATTGTATGCAATTTTCACTCTGTGTGATCTACCGGATGGGCAACTTATGAAAAAAAATACACCAGTTTCAAGCTAAAAGGGATTAGTGCTGCATGCATGTGTCTTTTCCGCATGATGTGTAATTGGACAAGTCTTTCTGGAATAATTATTTGGCTGACTGAATTTGTCAATGCTCAGAAAGTTTCATAATGTTAGACAAAAGTCAGAGCATTCATGCCGTTGAGTAGTTTCCATTAGCTAAGTCCATTTTCAAGATGAGCCCTTTTATCACCTCACAATGACAAAAGGGCTGTGAGCAGCAAGTCACATGTACAGACCACATGACAGTATTGTTTTCCCCTAAGTGGATATATGTGACAGTTCAAATTGGTCCAGACCATGCCTCTTTTTTCCTCCTCGGAAGCTTATTGGACTCCATTTTACCAGCATGAAGTAGGAGCTTGAAGATGGAAAACAGCTGCCAGCAAAAGAAGCAAAAGTGTGCTTGAAATTTGCCATGTCAGTTTGATAGCGTGACCTTAACTTTGAGGATAGAGTGAGTCCAGATGAGTCCCTTTGGTGTATATTATGCAACTTAAACTGGTATTTTATAGTAAGGATCTGTGTGACATGTGAGGTGTGGTTAACACATCAGGACCAGCAGTCTGACTGCCTTTTCCCAAGCAAGCACTTTTAATTTTTCTGTGGCCACTGACAGATTAAAATAGCATTATACCATGTAACTCGGAATGTGATGGTTTGTTTTTTTTTGTTTTATGGCTGCTTTGTTTGGTTGTTGTTTTCTTACTTATTAAATGTCAACATAATTGCACACAAGACAGCTGTTAAGACACAGCGCAGCACTTTTTTTTAAGGTTGCTCATAGTAAATCACAGCAATGGCGTTTTCTGCTATGAACAAGCCAGCCTGGGCATGTTTTGTGGCCCAGATGAAAGAAGATGAATTTATTTTTGTGTGGCTGTTTTAAAATTAACTCACCAATTTGTTTTGTTCCTCACGTGCAAATGCGTGTTGACTTTTGAGGCTTTTCTGCAGCGCATTGATCTGTTAAAACACATTTAATTAAAAAAAAATACAGAGTTAATCATTCATCGTGTTCAGGGCACATATGCAGACTTAAAGTTTACGACCTTCTCCTCTTTATCGGCATCTTGTCTCTTCAGAAAGCCAGTTATATCGATCGAGTCCCTCTCCTTGCGGTACAGCTGGTTGGTGAGCTCCTCGTTTGCGCGTGCCAACTTGCGGCAAGAGTCGCGGTACTCCGCGAGCGACTGGTCGGTGACCTGTAACCTCAGCTCCCACAGCGCAGCGCTGGCCTTGGCCTTCTCGAAGTCAGACTCTTTGTCCACTTTTGACTCCTGTTTTCCGTCTTTCTTTCCTTTCCTGTGACCAAACACCGAGTGCAGGTCGACGCGTCAGTGCTAACGTTAACAGTGGAGCAACAAATGGAGGCCAACTTTACGCACTTACCCGGCTTTCGTCCTCTTCACTTTGGCGACTTTTTTCTTCGGCATCGCTGCTACTTTGACGGGCTAAAACGCTACAGAAAACATTCCCGTGCTACCATACGGAGAAGTTGCCTATTAACCCCGTGGTATGAACAGTTTAGCCGGTAGCTAACGGTCCCAAGCACCTGTCACTGTGTGTGGTGTTGTTGCCATAGAGACGCAGTTAAGACGGCCAGGGCAGATCAAATTTCTTTCCTCTGTGCAAATTCTGGTGAGGCAAATATGTGTTTTTAATGTATAATCTTAAAATAAAAAATAAAATAAACATCTTTTTTTGTTTTGTTTATTTGACAATTAATTTTACTAATGGTAACAGCACTAATGCACAGAACATCAAGCACAACACAGTAAACAAAGGATAATACAAAAAGTCAAGGAGTTTATTGTGACCCTTGCAGTTGAAGTTGCATTTAGCTATGCGTTTCCTTAGATAATTACACATCAACTTCATTCATTTATTACTAGTGATAAGCCTTAGGCTACTATCAGCATGACCTACATAGGCCTATGTAACATGCAGCAATGCATGTACAGGTCTGTCAGTGTGCTACAGAGGTCTGCAGTACGATACTGGATAATAATGATAATACAAGTTAAAAAAAAAAGTTCAATAAATATAACAATGTATTTTGAGGGAAAGATAACTGCACAAAGATTTTATTGTATAAGCAATGATTTGACCACGCTTTGTCTTTTTCAAAGCAGGCTTAACACAAAAATCTGCATGCATACATCACTTGGTGGCAATCTGCAATAGGACTTTTTCAAAGCAGATACATTGACTTGTCATAGGAAAAGCACAACTTTGCGTAAAATTAACGATGGCTCTGTTATATTCCTGTGTCCCAATAAGACATGACAGTGTGACAGCGGTCACAATACCAGGATCCTGATGCAACTGAGAGGACCATCGGTAACATTGTTATTTACACCTGTGCTCATCATCCATTCATTATCTACCCTATTCATGGTCCCGGTGATTTTATTATCACAAATGATAAGACAATATTAATAAAGATGAATAAGTCTGTAAAATATCAAACACCTGTTAAAAATATGCCCTTCACAATTTCCCAATACAAGGTGAAAGAGTCCCAAACCCAAAGATATTACATTTCTTTGGAAATTACAATGGTATGAACCACAGACAAACAGCAAATCCTATAAATGTTTCACCTTTTGTCATCCATTAACAATTATACAATTATTAAGATTGTTGGCAATTCATTTTCTGTCAGTTGACTAATAGATTAATGACCTACAAATAGCCCTCATAATACTGTTGGGCTTGGCACACATATATCATCAGCTCAATGTGACTGTTCTAATTAAAACTCTTTATTACAATGCACCCATTAGCATTTATTTATCATAAACTTTTGTATTTCCTTTTTTCATTTTTGCACTTTCTTTTTTTTTAATCTCTCCTCCTGCAAAACGTATGAGTTTCTCCTGTATAAATAAAGGTTTGTCAATCAATCACTGTGGGAGATTGCAAGATACAGATGTCTGTTCTACTCCATGGCCTCTGGACTGACACACTATTTGTTACTTCTCTTGTAATTACAGTCTTCTCATGCCGGGCTCTATCAAACATGATCTGTTTGCACATGATCTCCTCCTACATGATGACATGAAATACATTTGGCTCCCGTCGGCAGTATTGTCCAGATTGTCCTGAAAAGAACTATGTGTTACCCGCTGCCATCCCCACAATTTTATTGCTGGAGTTATGGGAAAACCACAAAGATAAACGTAAATGCAGTTGGCTTACATCTTCGAAGAAGCTCATCCAAAGCAAACAATGTAAAGTTAGCCCAGGTCATAATTCACAGTCAAAACCACTAAATTCTCTCCATTATCTTGTTCGGCTTTCTGCAGGAGCCTGACAGTATCCAATGTAGATTATTCATCAAACAAAAAAAGTAAATATCACAAAAGTGTTGGGTGTAGCTAGTGTAAACTGAATCATATAGGGTCGCTCTCTGCTCTGGCATCATCAACAGAGTTTGAAGACTAAATTTAAAGGTAATTACTATGACAGTGAGGAGAGAAAAACTGAAATAACCCTGAGCTTTTCAAAGCTGTCATTATCATTGGAATTGTAATGACAAGGTTTGGGTCTCTTCAATGGACTTCTTGGGGTAGGACACCCACAAACATGGCATTCCTGAGGGCAAGATTGCAGCATATTAATGATATATTGCGCTGTGTAGATTACAAAGCTGGGGTCTCTTCTCATGCTTTATGGTTTCAGTTAACTTGAAACAAAATACCAAAATGTTCTTTAAAACATCATGTTTGTAATGTGCTGTGTCATGCCGTTGAGGGGCACTTTACATGCATATTATACAGTAGCAATGCACATTTGGATGACAGCCCATCATTATTTGGCAACATATAGATTTTCTTTTAGTTAGATGTAGTTGTATCTAGACTCAATACTCAGGATTTCTGTTGTAAAGGAGGGCAGTTCCTATTGCATCATATTATAATGGTAATATAAAAGTAGGTGTGTTTGAAACTAAAACATGCTGTGATTCATGCACCAGTTGGCCTGAGGTGGATTGCAGCTGTCCAAACACTGCACATTATCCAAATTAATTGCTACATTGACCACAAGATGTGTCTGAACATTAACAGCAAGAAAACAATGATTTCAAAATGAAAACACACTCCAAAAAAAACAAAAAAACAAAAAAAAAAAAAAAAAAAAAAAACATGGCTTCTTTAATATTTCTAATAGGACACTTTCATGCAGGGTTTACAAGTCACATTATCACACTGTTAACATGCAACCAAAGACATCTACGGGCACAAGTCAGTGAGAGGTCCTGCACATGTAGCTTTGATAGGGGCGAACGACCATTCTGGTGAGCCGCAGGATTGAAAAAAGTAGCCACAGTATTTAGAAAAAAGGAAGGAGGAAAGAAAGTCCAATATTTTTAGTCCAAATTACAGTGCTTTGCACAGTCGAGTGTCCTGGGAGTGGAATGGCATGATGGGTGAACACTGGTGCCAAGCCCCACCCTCCCCACATTGTCCTCTCTGTGGACTTCCTGCACTCTCTCGTGCCCATCTGCAGGACCTCTGCCCTCCCCTTACCCTCCTGACTGGGCTGGCTGACAGCTCGGTTTCTGCCTCAGTCGCCTGCTGCCTGAGGTGAAGCAGTCTCGTATAAGCACATGTTAGGTCAGGGCTGGGGCAGGTTCAGTTCCCCAAGGATGCCTCAATTGCTAGACTATAGCAGTGCCTCCTGTTTCAGATGTCTGCCCTCTTTCTGTTGATATAAAGTGGGTGAAAAATATCACAGCCTGGTAAAAATCTCAGTTTGTGTAAGGTGTCTGTGTGCTCCGTTGCTGTGATGATACCCTTGATGCCTCTGCATCCTTCCCTAAAGCCAGTAAGTGAACATTACATGAGAAAGCATTAGCCGATACACTCCAGCATGGCTTATGATGCCGTGCCAGCCACCCACCTAAAGCGGAGAAACAGCCACTCATGCTTTTCATGCATTCTCTCGTGAAACGTGCCTTGCTGCCCAAATATTTTTCCCTTGGAAAGCCTGTGGTTAACACAAGGATGAGTGGGAGTGAGATGATTGCTAACATTCTTTTAACTTTTATGCCAGCTGGAGTGCAGGTCACATTTGCATTTTTGAAGGTTGGTGAAAGGGCTGCAGCAGATTTAATGTGGTGATTATTGTAAGATCATGAAGAGGAGATTTTTTTTTTTTAAATACAGGCATGATTCATTCCAGCTACTGAACATGAGTTAGTAGATGAAGTAATACCTAATAAAACAAAGTCAGAATCCATTCAACCTAAAATACATAATGAGTCACATTTTCAGTCTGAGTTGGAGTTTCGTTGTTTAATTTATTGTCTTCCCCACAAAGTCCCAATGTATTTTAAATAAAGTAAAACTCACCACTTACAAGGTTATATCCAAAAAAGAGTGCAAAGATTAGAAAATTGCAATATTTAAGTTGCAAAGTGTAAACTTCACAGATTTTATACCAGCTAAATAGAAACTTACATCACTCTTAATTTAGGCAGCAGCCAGATTTGAGCACTTGTGAAGTTGTGAAAGTCCAAAGAGTTGCAGGCTGAAGGGATTTCTGAGGCAAGTTACTGTGTAAGTCTTAAATGCGCCCATAAAAAAGTATTTTAAGGCTATTTCTATTGGTTTTTTGAGTGTGAGCCATTCATTTTGACTTCTTTATAAATCCCTTTCTCCTTTCCTTAGGGGATTTTTTGGCTCCAGAATAGCCAGTAAAGAAGAGGAGGGGAAAAAACATCACCAAAAATAATCCTCCGAAAGAAAAAAAAGGGAACTGCTGCTGGTAGGCAGGCAGGTAGTTGGTCTCCAGCTCAGCTCACAGGAGGGGGGACTCCTGATGGATTTGGGATGGACCGCCACAGGATTGGTGGATGGCTGCAGTCGGTGTGGCCCCGTGCCAAGCCCTTATGTCTTTATATACTGTAAACGGATGGCCGGACAGTCCTGAGTGTGCATCGCATCCACTCTGCCTCTCTCCATCTCCTCTGCTCTCTCTCTGCAGGGCCCCTGTCCATCTTTTGCTCCAGCATCCTCCAAAGCTCTCCTCTTTAACTTGTCTCTTCTCCCCGGCTGTGAAAACAATGGCCACGCCGAGCCTGCTCCTCACTTTGTCCGTGTGGCTTCTGGCTGGGAGCCTCTTCGCGGAGGCGACTTACTACCGGCACCACCGCTACGTCCCCCACTTCTACCGCTACCGGGAGCACTCTGCCAACACGGAAAACCTCCTCCCTGAGGTGTCCAACCCGCAGCCTGCAGTCCCGCAGCCCGGCATGCCGACTTACCCCGTGATCCCCGAGGTGTTCCACCCTGCACCCGAAGTCATCCCCTCCATACCAGAGGCTTTCCACCCGGTGCCCGAAGTCGTGCATCCTGCACCTGAGCCTTACCAGCCACCTGAGGTTTACCAGGCGGTGCCTGAAGCCTCCTCCCCAGTCAACATGAGCCGGGTTTTCTACGGGATCATGTTTGACGCTGGGAGCACAGGCAGCAGGATCCACATCTATAAGTTCATCCAGAAAGACCCTGGTGAGTGCGCTACTTTCTCTTAACCAATAGTAGGGCTTAGTTTGCACATGCTGCCGGCTCCCACTCGGTCTGCGTGCTGCTGGGTCAGTCACTGTGTGGTGTGAGGATAAACATGCCTTTTAACAGATGCCTTTTAATTTGCCTGACTCAGCTGTGTAGGAAGTAGACCTCCAAAACTGAATCAGGATGTAGGTGAAGTCCTGCAGACTAAATACCATGAGTTGTAAAAGAAAAGCTATGCAATTACATGTGTTTGAGTTTCTATTTTATCCCAGAAATATCACCGTACAGCACTCTGGTTTATGATCTGTGTCTTCTTTTTTTAGTTGAGCTGCCAGTTCTGGACAATGAAATGTACCATGCAGTGAAGCCTGGACTGTCTGCTTACAAGGACAACCCCGAGGAGGTCTGTATGTGTGTTTACAGCATTACATATTATTAATTATCAGGTATATTAGGGAGTTGTTCACTGTCTGCAACCCACTGGGATTTTCTTTGGGTTGGGTTCATGTGATGTAAACACTGTGTAATTACAAAAATGCCTCCTGCTGACGATGTCACTGCTACCCACTCCTGTCTGCTATATTTACCTACCTGTGATTTACACGTTTTTTTAAAGGCCACTGAAGACATTTCTTAGTTTGATTATGAAATGTCCCTCTCTGATGATTATGCTGCCTGTAACCAATTGCCATCTCCTCCGCAGGGTGGCAACACCATCCGACAACTGCTGAAGATTGCCAAGAAGACAGTGCCGGAGGAGGACTGGAAGAGGACCCCAGTGGTCCTGAAAGCCACAGCGGGTCTGCGTCTGCTGCCCGAAGACAAGGCCAACGCTCTTCTGAAGGAGGTGAGGCACGTTTTCTCTCTGCCCTCAGACAGTTTGGCACAAACACCACCCGTCCCGCCAAGGAGCAGGGATGAGAAACCACTAAGTGCTTACAAGTGTCACTGAAAAAAACAGCAGCAGTCTGCCCATTTGGTGGCTATCATTTCGCAAAAAACAGCTGTTGTGGGGTTGTGTGGAGCGACCATATTTGTAATTTAAAGTATTAAATCCAGGCTACTGTTCCAGCCATGCTTGTGGTTGAGTTATCTGTCACTCTAAAACAGAAGCAGAGCCTGAATAGACTATATCCTGACAACAGCAGAATATTTGGGTGTGTAGTCCAGTATCAATGTATTGTTTTGACACATATCCAGTGGATAATTGTAATGAAATAAATGTATTCCACAGGTGCGAAACGTATTTGATGAGTCCCCTTTCTTTGTGCCAAACAACAGTGTTTCCATCATGAATGGAGCAAAAGAAGGTAGGCTATCTTCCAGTGCCCTGTGACCACTTTGTAGTACACAAGACATTTTTATTTGCTTTATCTTTGACAAAGGTCAATGAGGATGCAGCAAACAATGCTACTCTTATAATTCTTTTTACAAGAGGTCTGTTGCTACCTCGCTGAGACAAATAAATAAGCCAGTGTGAGTTGTAGCCCCACGCCCAATAATTTAGTGCGATCCTCCACATCACTCATTAAGACACCCTCACTGTTATGTTTCATCATACAGTATGTGCCATTCATTATCCTCACTTTATGAGTGCAATAACTTGACATCCGAGACAATTGTAATTACCTGGGCTGGTCTGCTATCCTGCATGTTATACTTACAACTCTGCTCTACTTTTAATGAAGGAGAGCTGAAGTTTCTTTTTTGCGCTTGAACACATTCAAATGTGAAAATATAGCATAGGTCATCTGTAAGCACTTCTCGGGCTTCTACTAATGCAGACATTTTCATCCGTGTGCTGTTTTAGGAGTCCTCGCCTGGGTCACAGTGAACTTCCTCACAGGTAAGACATTGCTTGTGTTTTGCTATGGTGGTGTTAGTGGTCAGGAGGTTCATATCTGAGGCTCCAGTGTACACAGAAGCCCGGCAGTGAAAGACTCTTGTCTCCTGTCTGAGGTTATGAGCTTGAATCACTGGCCCCAAACAGGTTGCAAAAACAAGCAATATTTCCTCACGTTTTTCACATAGCTATGGCACCATCACATTTATTTTGAGCTTCAAACCAAAAAGGTATTTTCCCTCTCGGTGGGGGGAAATACACAATCTGTAAGCATGCATCACTCTGACAGTAGTGGTCTTAAAAGGAAGAAATTCAAACTGAAATTGGTGATAAAGCCACATGATTACACAATACGCTCTGTTTGTTGTAATGATGATGGATAACACCTTACCCTGTTTAACTTTGAGCTTATTTTCCTTAGGTCACTTGTATTCGAACACCAGGAGGACAGTGGGCATCCTGGATTTGGGAGGAGGATCTACTCAGATCACATTCCTTCCCAAGTCAAAGGTTAATTAAACATTTTATGTTGGTAAATAAGTCTGTTTAAAATTTTTCTCACTAAAAATACATGACTAAACATGTGTTGTTCATCCAACAGAAAACGGTTCAGTCTGCTCCCCCAACTTACATTGCAAAATTCAACCTCTTTGACCATACGTATCAACTCTACACACACAGGTAAATAACAGACAAAGAAGATGCAATATTGTTTACGGATTATGTTACATCCATTTATCTGTATTCTAGGGTAAAACATACATATCTATCTAAAATGTTACTGTAACTGTCACCATCACATAGCTACCTTGGAAATGGACTGTATGCAGCTCGACTGGCAACTCTTGGAGCGCTAGGAGCTGATGGTACAGTATCTAATACCATTTATCACCTCTCCGTTTGCGCTCTTTCATAAATGCAATCATTGGAAGATGACAAACTGTTTCTTTGTTTTCGTTTTCCCAGGTCTAGATTGGAAAATCTTCACAAGTTCCTGCCTCCCAAAAAAGTTCAGAGAAGATGTGACTTTTGGAGGAACCACCTACAAAGTTAGCGGGATTCCAGACGGTAAGATAAAAGCACGCTGAGGTTTTGAATGCCTTCCCAGTGCTTTGGATGCAGCGATCCGTGCATTCCTTTCTCAGCTCTGGAGCACAATAGAGTACAGTACAATACAGTCTCTCATGAGAACATTCAAACCCGCTGAAGTTTCTGTAACCTTGGCGCCAAACGCATGTTTTGTCATCCCCTCTTTCTGTCTTGCCTCTTGAACAATTATACTGCAGTCAACCTTGTATTTAAATGAAAAGAAAACTGTCAGTTAACTTCACAAATAAGGCAGTCACTCCCATACCACAGTCAAGTAGCCAAAAGATGCTGGGCTTGTCCCTGAGTTGTTATTTTTTTTGTGTAACGAGCGGCTTGATCTGGACCGCTCACAATTATGTGGTAAAAATAGACAGCCCAACAGGGCCGCACTAACTGCTGCTCTTGTCAGCACATGGTTTTGCCGGCACAAATGAGCCAACCATACCCGTGGGGCTGTGTGAAACTTGTCCATTCTGGGGCTTCCCTTGTATATTGTATGGTGAGCCCCCAGCTTCAACCCCTGGCTAACCTCAAACTGAGGCTCTAGACTCACAATTGCATTCCAACCATTGCTGCCTCCAAGTATCTTTAACTCATTGTTTACCCCACCATTTCCTATATTAGTGAAGTAATTCTACATAAACATTTTCTCTCTGTCTCTTCAGGCTATGCTGGCTATAAGCTGTGCTACTATGAGGTTATGAAGGTAATCAAAGGAATAGTGCACCAGCCTTATGAAGTGAAGGGCAGCAGCGTCTTCTATGCTTTCTCCTACTACTTTGACAGAGCTGTGGAGTCCGGTCTCATTGGTGAGTGGGCACAGACCAACGAGTCGCCTTCCAGTGTCATTATCTTTCCTGCTAATTATCATCTTTTGCACAAAATAGCCATTCTAATTGCATGGATTTGGATTTTTTTTTTTTCTGCACAGATGGCAGTCGAGGTGGTGCGATTGAAGTGCGGGATTTTAAGAAGAGAGCCAAAGAAGGTAAGAGTTAAATGTTACCGCTGAAACTTCATGCAACACAGTCTATGGTCTAAATAGCAAAAGCGCTAAACCTTGTTTGTGCCCAAACTCTTGGCATGGCATAGCTTATCCTGTCAAAAATAATTTATTACAACAGTAAAATGTAACATATTATTTTCCAACATTTGTTATGGCGATGGATTAAGAAGAAGAAGAAGAAGAAGAAGATCTGCCTTTATTAGTCCCAAAGGGGGGAAAATAAATTTAAATTTTTTTTAAATATAAAAAAGGTAAAAGAAAAAAAAAAAAAAAAAAAAAGAAAAAAAGGAGAGATGGAGGGGGGGGGGGGGGCCCGGGAAACGCGCCCAGGGGGGGGGGGGTTGGGGCCTTTTGGGGGGCAGCACGGCGGGAGAGAAGAAGAAAAATACCCCCCCCCACCAACCATTCCACAACATTTTTTTTTTTTTGGGGGAAATGAGCCCCCCCCTCCCCAAACAACCCCCCAAACCCATAAGACAAACGTAGTTTATTATAGACTAAATATATCTTAACATCACTATAAAATGTCACATGTCTAACCAATACACACCATGCTTATCAGCTCCAGTGTGTGACACTTGCAGTGTCCATGCAGAAACAGATTTATAGCAAGTAGGAACGAGTTGATGCGTTATGTAAGGCTGTTTGTGTTGTGAGAACACTGTCACATGGTCTCGAGGAACGAGTCTGGCTCAGGCTGGGCTGGCAGCTGAGCTGAAGATGTCTGTCTGGCCCAGGCAGGAGGGCACCTGACAGCCACACACCACCTGGGGGCTGACACATACTGAAATACACAAAATGTACACTGGTCTGTTTAACGCTGCCACCCACCCGCAGCCTTGTGCTGACCCTCAGCCGTTCTCCTCGCACCTCCCTGTTTATTCAGCCAAACAAAACAGAGAGGTCATCTTTTAATCATGTAACATAGGGGTTAGAAAAGGTGTTTGTTTTTTTTTTTTTGTTAAAACACGGACCATGACTTTATTATATGATGCAACAAGGTGTCTCCGTCAAGTGCTTTTTTTGTCAGTGGTATAAACCTGTGTTGTTTAAACTGTGGCTTTTTGTGTTTTGCAGTGTGCAACAAAATGACCAAGTACCGTGCTATCAGCCCCTTCCTCTGCATGGATATGACATATATCACTTGTCTGCTAAAGGAGGGCTTTGGCTTCAAGGACAACACTGTGTTGCAGGTGAGCAAACCAGGACCAGGCTACTGTAGACAGTGGATGTGGAAGTCATAGAGATACCTAATAAGCTACAGGACAAAACCGTCATATTCAGTCTCTACAGTATTTCACAAGACAAACATTGTCTTTGTGGTTTTAATGAATCTCCTCCTGTCACTGTTCAACAGCTAGCCAAGAAGGTGAACAACGTGGAGACAAGCTGGGCCCTTGGGGCAACCTTTGACTACTTCAGAAACCTCAACATCCACTAAGGACAGCTCGCTGTCACTGCAGCCAGCACTGAGAGGGACAGTCTGTCACTGTGGGGCTTCCCGTCCTCCATCCACCCCCAATCAGCCCGTCCCCTCACAGACACACCTGGTCCCACCACGTCCCTCCTCTCCTCCTCAACCCTCAGCAACCTGCGAACGCTCCGAGAACTGTTGAAAAAAAGAAATCACTATATTTTTATAAGGCCAGCTATTTCTACTGTATGTTGAGCTCATAACTGGTGGGCTGCCTTTATTTTTGTAAAACGTTTACATTTTTGATTCCTTATGGGTGTCTGATCTGAAATGTCTTTCTCACCCACCTGTTGAGTGTGTACAGGGTAGTTTAGAAGCAATACAACCAGTCATGGTATTTGGTGCTTACTGTGGTCCTGGTGTGCACTGTACGGTACAGTGAGATTTATTTACAACTAGTTGCTAGAAGTGCAACCATAGTTGTCTTTCTAAGTGCTTGTAAACCAATCTTCATTTCATTGTAGCAGTAAATAATGTTACAGAACCCTAATTCATTCGCCTCTAGCCACCATTGGAACGATACAGTTGACAATCAGAAAGCTTCTTCAACTTTGCACATAACACTTTAATTGCAGATATTGTAGCTAAGACACGATCAGTTGCTTTGACGACGACTAAAGAGTTGTACATATTCATCAAGTAGTGCTGGATTCACCATGACTGAGGGGGCAAGGAGAGATGCCTCTGACAGACTATCAGGTTAATGCCTGTAGTTTAAAAGTTCAGCCATTATTGTTTGTTTTGTCTACAGTGGAATAGACCTTCTCAAGCAAGGCTAAATTGCAGGGGCCCGACGTCTGAACTCTATTTTAGACCAGTGGTAGAAAGACCTCTCATCAAGGGTAGATAGTGCATTGAACAACATAATTTACCGCCTTAAATACAGCAAAAATGTAAACAGAAATTGTGTAAAAAGTTTGAAACCCAACTCCTTCGTTTGTTGCTGGTTGCTCAGAAACATTAGTACTATTGAATTCTGTTTTTGAATTCATTTTTCTTGTGAACTGTACAAATATTTAAATAACTATCTAATGTAGAGCATTTTAATTATCCTCATCCAATATTAACTCTGTGTAACTGCTCTTTAAACCATAACTTTGCTGTCTTTTCAGTATTCAACATGTTCAATAACTACTGCTGTATATACATAATGTAGACTTTTATGAGTGATATCTTTTGACAGCTTTGACGTTGCAAAAAACTTTATGATGCACAATTGCTCAGAAATGCCTTTATGTTCCATCAGTATGAATAACCTGATGACTGACAATATGTAAATTGTTTTTATTAAATCCAGTGAAATAAGTGTATACTATACATGTATGTTGTAATAAAACATGAAAAATGTACTTTACTGTGTATTTCCACTTTTTATATATGCATGATATACTGTACATTCATCCGACTTCTTGTAATGAACTGCTATAGGGTATACTAGTACTTTGTTGTCTCCTATGTAAAAAACAATTTTATCTTTGAACTGTGCTTATAATTATTTAATCAAACTGCAAACATTGGATTTATTGACATTATCCATGACTACACAGTCTGTATACTGTCCCCTCCATCTGAGGATGAAATGCTTCACATGTCTTCATATCATACCTGTGAAATGTACCTCTTGGATAATTCAGAGCTTGGTCTATGAACTGTATCAGCAAAAACCTTCTAAAATCAACAATTCGTAGGCTTTTTACATGTTATGAAATGCCTGGGACGATGTAGTGTTGTTGATGTGGATTTATTTTGCACTTTCAAAGTACAAGAACACAAATGACAAAGGAGTAAAATATATCTTTATTACTGTCTTTTTTTACATTCACAATTTTTACAGCCTGTAAAGCTCTTTGAAGACCCACCAACGACCCAGCATGATGAATGCATCACTTGCTCGCAAATGCCACGATGTGCTCCTGCAGAGGAAAAAGAGACACCAGCTCAGAAACTCTGTAACCTTTGAGTTACAAGCGCGTGACACTGCAGACCTCTATACAAGACCTGTAAACCAGTGAACTCACAACATTTAATATGGAAAAAATATCACGTTTAACTTTTGTGCCTCGATAGTGAACTGCCTTTACAACCAGTTACAGTTGTGTTGGTCTGAATCACTTAGTAGGGAATAAAGTCATTTCACATGAGTGGTTGATAATAAAAGGGGTGTGAAAACACAAGCCAACACCGCTGTCCGCTGCCCCAGGGCCAGCCCTGCACCCCACCCACACACTTTTGGTAACACTAAATTTGGGGCTAAACTTAGATGCCATAGTAGTAGGTTCAGAACCCTGGAAATTATAGACACCGCTAAAGTAAAGCTCCGTGTAATCAGAAAAGAGGGTGGAGGGTGGGGTCTGGGTGGAGGCGGAGCTTGGGTTAGACAGGTGGTTGATATTATCTAAGTGATGGCCAGGTTCACTGGGATATGCAGGAGGACATGTGTGGAGGTAGCAGCTAGAAGGGAGGGAGCTTACTTTTAGAGCTGGGAGCATGTTGGTGGCCTGCAGTCCAAAGGTGCGTAGCAGGACAACAGGAGCGGCGTTAGTGGAGTAAAGGCGCTTCATGAGGTCGATGGCAGCCATCATGGGCAGATTATGTCGCTGGCGTTCAGTTTCATATTCCAACAGGTGCTGCATCGCTCCTGCACAAATAAACAAATACTGAGGGTTAAAAGATGAGGGCATAGTTGAAACTCGTGTATGTCTGTCATATGTTTTCTGCATTAAGTCACTGCACTGGTGCTATTTTGACTTCAGAACATTTCACAGTGGAAAAAATAAACACAATATCTCATAATAGGATTTCATTTTTTTATGAAACTTACATATACTGTAGTTCCTGGCAGAATGAACAGAAAAAACATCAAATAAATGTTGCCGGAAAAGCTGATGCTTTTTATAAATCAGATCAACAGCATGCGTTTGAGTTGGGGCTATGGAAAAGAGCTTAGGGGAAACCACTGTGCTATGGTTGCAGCGCTTGTGTCTGTTTAGAGGTTCTCACTGACCCAGGTCCTTCCCGTCAAAGGCTGCCTGGCTCAGGAGCTGCGTGAGGCAAGCCACATCCCCAAAACCCAGGTTGGCTCCCTGACCTGCCAGAGGATGGACACGATGGGCTGCATCCCTGCAAAGACAAACAATAAGCTATTTTATGCACAGTGCAAGATCAACATGTGAAGTAAAACATTAGTTGAGGCAACAATGAACAGCTTATCCAGCTGATTTTTAGGACTTTTTCCACTTGGTATCTTTACTTACAAAACATACCATAAGTGTTAATGTGCAGGCCATTACTTTCATTATGCCTGTCTTACCCAATGAGAGCTACGCGGTGCCTGATGTACTCTGATGCATGACCGATTCCCAGAGGAAACATAACCCTGGTCTTTGGGCCGATCCCTGCCACACTCGGGGGAAGCTGTCGAGGTGAACCTGCAGACGGCATGATGGCCGACAGGGCGCCGCGGAACAGAGAGCCAGCCGTCTCAATCAGCTCTGACTGGTTCTCATTACTCCACTGTTGGTGCACACACAGACAGGCAAAAACACAGGGACATATTCACAGAGAATGAAAACTGACCAGAAGAGAGAGAAAACAGACATTATCCCTTTGAGTGGACAAAGAAATTAGCTGACATAGGAGCAAAGCTGAACTCCAGGCCAGTGAAAGTGCTCCTTTTTTCCCCTCCCTAACTAACTGGTTTGGCAGCGCTTCGGGAGCTGGGCTAATTAAAAGAAGATGCCGGCCAGGCAATGCAGTTGAATTAGCTCTGTTTGAAAAACATTCCATGCAGTAATGGTCGACACTGGGAGACCACAGGTTTAATTAGCAAACCAGGCCTGAAACCAAACGTGACTCAACCGTGGTGACCCCGTCCATCACTAGGCCCAGTAAAAATAGCCAGCTTGGGAAAAAGGACGTTCTCCAAACATAAAAGAATGGATAGGTATATCATTCCCTTTGTGAAATATTAGTATACAGTTTGGGCAAAACAATGACAATATTGTTTGTATGAGTCACAAAAACAGAGTCTGTGGAGAACCCCTGCCACTTGTAGTACACACAAGTACAGAAATATTACAACATCTTCCTGACAGATGTGAAATGTGACTATGAATATATCAGCAGTTTAATGGTTAGAGCGGGACTTACAAAGGCAGAGTTGATAGCGTCAACAAAGCTCTCCTCATCCAGCTCCAGCAGCTCCTCTGCCAGCCGATGGCTGGTTGACCACACCAGAGAGCTCTCTGTGTCCGACAGCTGCAGTGCACAGAGCGTGATCGTTGAAGCATTATCAAATACATATGAGACAGAGGATACTGCAGTAAATAATATAAGATATATAAGATATATTACCGGTAACATTGCAATGGGTCCTGTTGGGAGGAACCTCTGCCATGCAACATTGTTCTCTGTGGGCTGTCCAACACATAGATCAGATTGAATTAAATATCATACTGAAGTATTGTGACATTGTATTGTATGGCATACGTTATAATTATGTAACTTGCACATAAAAGCAATAAAAACATAGATATTACAAAGGGTACTTCTGGGTGGGTGTATTGTTCTCAGATGTGACATTAAAATTATGATGATAAAAACAAGACATAGTAAAGTCAAAACTCAGTAACATCCAATAACGCTTGCTGAAATTTGAGTGTACGAATTACAAATATGTTGAATGTAATACTCACCTCTGATAAGTGCAACACAGCAACCACAGCAGATTGGTCATAATTCCACTTGACTGTAGGTATCCCCAACGCCTGCCGAACCATTGAGTTTGGTCCATCTGCACCAATCTGGAAAACAGAAATGATAAGAAACAAAAACAACGAGAACAGATGACAAACTACAGTGTGTGATGATGGAATCAAACTGACCAGCAGCTTGGTCTGAGCAGTCTCTCCACTGGCCAACGTGACCTTGACCCATGGGATGGAGTCTGCTGTCTGGTGGGGTGTGGGCCACATATACTTCACCACCTTGGATCTGTACTTAACTTGCACGTTATCTGACAGACAACAAGCACATAAAACCAGTGACTACAAAGGCAGCAGAAAATAAAAAAAAGTGGTGGCTCTTAAAATAAAATGGCAAGCGGTGTGACTCACACAACAAAGGGATCAACCTTGGTCCCGTGTATGTATCATCACTCTAAATCAGTGTTTTGCTACTTTTTCTGTCGAAACGAGAGGATGGTTTTCTGCAGTCGAAAGCAGTGGAAGATCTATAAACCACTTCATAAAACACCACTGGTTTTCCTCCCTGGCACATGGTAGCTGCAAAAGTTTACATTTGACAATCTTCTTAATGGCCTTGGCCTGCCACATTGACCTAACTAATAGTGTTTATCTACAAGAACACCACGCCACACTTTGCACATGCTGCCAGCTTGTTGGATTTTGCACTAACACAGCCCCTCTTCCTAAAATATCAGCAGCTGGACATCCCATACATGAAAAGATCCTAAGCTACGCTGGCTCATGCCGACTTGGGGCAGGACCCATCCACTGAACGGCTACTGGTTCTTGAACATGAATGTCAAATACGGGTTTCCAGGGATTTTGAGAGCAGGTTACATTGAAGCCAGCTGGTGTGGTGCACACTTCTCATGTACTGCATCGTGAGCATAACAACACCCTGGCTAAAATGAGAGGAGAGAGAGACACGGACAAATGGGAGGCACATGCGGCAAAAAACGTGCTGTAACCACACATCCGTTGTTTGGTGCAAAATGTTGAAAACTGTTTATAAATATGCCATTTTAACTGTCAAGCGCATAGCAGAGCTTGAGAGTTTTATTTGCGAATCTCACAAAAGTTGGTCTAATGTCAACAGCAATAGAACAATATACACTGTCAGCGCTTTAGTGTCTTAAGAGGTGGCAAAGCTTGGGAGCACATGGCAGCTTTAAATAGGTCACTGGACCACTTCACGTGTCCTCGGAGGGTGCCGGGGCCCTGCAGTTCTCAAAATGTGAGGCTTTGATTGAAATTGCAGGAAAAACATGAGCGGCTCCAAGGGCTTAACTTGTCTTTAAAAACAGTCACCGGGAGAGAGTACAAACAAACAAAACCTGGGGACAGGATGGAATAAATGTGGTGGCATTAGCTGCCAGACTCAGCTTCCACTAGGCAGACGGAACAGGAATCAAGAGGTCTTACAGTGCACTGCTGCTTACTGTGTGGGGCTTCATGTTTTAATCATAAAATGCTGTGCTTACCGGACAGGCTGTCCAGCTGTTTAGTGAGTGCAGCCACAACGATGTCATTCTCCACGATGTATGCCATCTCGTCCTGCAGGTCCTCCTTATCGAATGTGATCAGGGCATCTGAGCAGGCATCCCAAACCTAAATGAGAGACTCATTATGCCTGCGGTCCACAAGTCTATCCTTAAATGCAGCAATTATGCATCCCCTCTCCCTATATATAGCTGGGCAGAGAAGTGGCGCTTCATTGAGCTGAACACATCAAAGATGTTAGCTGCTGTCGGAGGTTGGCACAGCCTACATGCATCAAACCCAGAGCAATGAGGGTCACCAACACCCCTCTGGCTGGTCGTCTGACTTCAGCTTAATGGAGCTCTCTGAGGTGGAGGACCAAATGACATTTTGTGATGTGGATTTTTGCAAACATTCTCTTGGAAACACAAATAACAAATGACATGTTTGTGAACATAAAGAGAGAGTCAATATTTATCCGCTACCAAAAGCGGCAAAATGAGATACAGTTTTAGGTGACTGTAATTCCAACCCTGAAAGTACTGTTTGAGTTTAACATGAGGGGGTGAAAAGTGTTTGTACAAGGTTAATCCTCTCCTGGGTTGTAACTATGGTGACAAACCCCATCATTCTGCAGTAATATGCTGCTGCGCTACTTTTTTCCAACTTGCCATAAAGTAGGGGGATATACCCTACAGAAAACCACTAATGGCAGTGGGTTTGCGACTTGTGATAAGTGGTTAGGGAGAAAGATTTACTGAGACCAGCCCAAAAATTGTTTTGGTTTTGTTTAATGCAGGGTAAAATGATGCAGTGTTGGGGCAGAATCAGTAACTACATACTTTAAGATAAAAACAATACACTTCCTTGCAACTTTATAGAGAAAAATCTGGGCAAAATGACGCAAAAAGATGGCAAAAACTTCTGTTTCAAATCTAAAACCTCAATGCTTATTGGACATTTAAGGCATAGGGGTATTTTACTGCATGGAAAGAATGTTATATAGAGCCGACCTGCAGTACATACTTGGTGAGATGTATATGACTGAAATTCAATGGACAAACAAGCCAAAGCAGCGGTAGCACAGTGAAGGTATAATGGGAGAGGTACACTACCATAATCACTGTAAGGCACTGCATGATGACATCTTAGGCCCAGAGAGAAACCCTGCGGTCGAGTGTTTGGTACACACCGACCACATCTTACAAGAGGGCCTGAGCCTGCACCCACAGCCGTAAAGCCGGTTCACTTTGCAGCAAACAACCACTCTCCTAATCTTTCATCTTCTTCCCGTTGTTCACATGAATCTTCGTAATTATAAGATGTGGGGAGCGAGCACCAATTTCAAAATGTCAAAAATGATTTACTCTTCATAGAAAACATGGCTTTAATAAATAAAACTTGCATGGTCCAAGAGCCGTCCAGGACTCTGAATATGCCAGGAAATGGCCTTTTTTTTTTTAAATATAGCTTGTGTTTTTTGGCATCCCTTGTGCCACAGATCCTGCAAAGCAACTGAAAAGGCATAAATTGCACAAAGGAATGAACAAAATGCGACATTACATGAAACCCCTGTTCCAGTCAGTTTTATGTGAACAATTACATACCATGAACATGATTATATGATACAGTATCTTGTAGCTTGTTCATTAAACTGAATGACTGAGTGGAAGCTGAGTGTCACAGATTTTTCTCTACACAAATTGTATGGTGCAGTCACCGTGATTGATGGATGACAGAAATACATACAGTATGCCTGTAAATTAGAAAAGTCTGGAGGACATATGCCGAAAAACTCAAGTTGTGTAAGAGAAGGATTTTGGGAGATGCTCCATACTGCAGTAGGCTCTAGTAATTTTTTGCTTGTCATGAAATTTTAATTTTCTGAATGTTTGACATAGCAGTATGGTGGCAGTTAGTGTGCCCTTGTGTTGCACAGGTTCTAAAAAGCAACTTAATGTAATAGTGAGCTGACGATCAACATACCTGCATCTTTTTATAAGGCTTGCACCTCATCTTTGTGATGTGCTCCCATGCTCCAATACCTGTGTGCACAAACACATGAAAAAAAATTACAATATCAATTTAAAGCAACAACATACAGTATGCCTATGTATTGTAATAATTCAACAAAAGTCAGTGGAAGTGCATATGTTTTCATAATGTGCAGAGTAGAACGAAATTGGTCCAACTGGTATTTGTGATCGGGTTACGTTTGAGCTGAACTGGGCATAATTTAGTAGCACTGGGACCAACAACCAGAAGCAAATCCAGCAATGTTTCCTCTGTTCGGCTGAAGGTGAGTTAAACGTGGAGTTTGCAATTCAGGACACAGATTGTTGATATTTGAACTCAACGCCCAAACAAATACCCCCCTCTAGATTTACCTGCCCTTTTATTTCCGCTGCATTTCTCTTCATACATCCATGGCCTTTCCCCTGCCCTGTGCATGAGCATGAATGTCCTCTGTTACTGATCAGCTGGAATAGTGCCACTTTGTTTGTTACTCATTAAAAGAGCCACGATTGTGTATGAACACATAGAATAGACAGATAGTGGACCGTAAGGAGATATTCACTGAATCTGACAAAAATGTTTTGGATCAGCATGAGACAAATTCTTGCCTTTTACCTCCAGCGCAGGTGACAGAGGGAGGCAATGAGTTCACAGTCAAGCACAATGATTTGAATAAACTCCCTCACACTTGCACCACTGCATTCCTTTCAAATTTTCTATTGACATTTCAGGAACACAGTCTCTGATCAGAAAAAAAGGGTAAACACTGCGAAGTCAAAAAACGACACACAAATAATGCGTGGAGTGGAGTGATTTGAGATGTTAAGCAAAACTTCAGCCTCTCTGTGTCTCGATGGCACCGGTGTACAGATTATTATTACTAAAACTATTATCATGGTGCATTGGTGGGTATGATCTACTGGGGAGATACTGTATTTTTTGTTATTTTAAGACATGAAACAGGATAAATGTGGATGAACTAAATGCGTCTCACAATCAAAATAATTTTGCCAAATGATTATTGTCACCTAGCTCAAATGAAAAAGGTGAATCCTTTTGTTTGTTTTTTGGAGGGGGGTAGGTGAGAAAATAGTGTTAATTGAAGGAGCATGGGTATTTAACAGTGGTTATATATGTCAGCACAAACAGACTTAAAAGCATGAAATAAGAAAATGCATAGGTCTGCACTGACAGTCATGTTCAGCTATTTTTGACGGATTTTTGACCTAAGATGGCAGATTTACAACGCATAGACAGTTTCACAGATGAGTACATCGAGCCTAGCTTAAGTTACAGGGAAGAACAAATAAGGTCGGATATGATATCTCCTAAACTGGGTGACTGGACGGTGTCTGATCCCCTCTGTATCTTGTGGGAGCCATTTATTAATCTAGCACCACAAGCTTCTCATAGGAAGGGAGATAATCAAAACACGTAACTTCTTGATATATTTTCTGTCTTGGGTGAAACTGTCCTTTTTTAAATGTACAAAGCCTTTCAACAACACAACAAAAAGAAGTTATAAACTGTTTGACAGTGACGTTTTTGTGTGTCATATTGTGTATACTGTACCACTGAGGAGGGTGGCAGAGCCTGGACTGATGGAGCTGACTCTGATGCTGTAGGTGTCTGGGACTTTGTCCATCACTTTCTTGTTGCCCGCTTCAAGAAGAAGAATCTTCTTACCCTCCAAATTGGGATCCATGCCTGTCAATAAATCATGTAAATATTGTATAAAAATGGTAGCATCTATACAGTATAAGATTGAGTCTTGGCAGTGCTGCTACAGTAAAAATAAAAAATCTAGTGGTGAAGCTGAGTGTTTTGGTACATCTGGTATCATAAAATTTGTCTCTACACGTTTTCCCCCCATTGCGTCACATCTCAGAGTTTATATTTTAGTAGCTTTTACAGTTATTAATACACGTTTCTAATGTTAATCCAAAGAGAAGCAGGATTTTGTCTGGATTTTGTTTTAATCTAAATGTGACAGGTTAATAATAGCTAAAGTCATACATCAAACTGTGGTAGGTGGGGGTGTCACTCACCTAGGGAGCATGCCAATGCAGATCCAACCATTCCTCCCCCGGATATAATAACATCATAAACCTCATTCTTGCCAGCATCGTCTCCGTGTTCTACACTCACTAATCCTCGGCTGGCGATTTTTATAGCAGATAAATGCTTTTCTGCCACAAAACACCGGCCCAGTCCGTTTAAGGCCAGCGTCGCCTTTGTGAGCTTGTGCATGGTTCTGTCTTCACTCTGTCTTCATGTGAGAGAAGCCGCGCGTTATTAAACAGGAGAAACCAGTCCCACTTTACAGTCTGGATATTTTCATATGACACTCAGACAGACGTTTCCCCTTGAAGGTGTCCTAATGACGGCAGCTGTGTACCTTCTGTAGTCCAGCCATGTTTCTGTTAACAAACGCTCCAAGAGGAAGTACTTCCGGGTTTCACGTCCAATCACAGAGGACGTCTGTCGCGGCGGACCGTTGCCGCTTCTGTCCACAAACAGTGCTATTGCTACCAAAACTGGGGCGAGAGTGACCGTGTAAGTAAAACACACCGGCTTGGTTTTAAGTGTAATACTCTGTAATACTCCGTCAACATTATTTCACCAACAGACCTCATTAGCTTCGTGTCTCGTCAGCGGTGATATAACGTTAGCCTAGCTAAGTTACGTTTGGGAGACGACGCCGAGAAACACTTCCTAAAAACTCGTCTTTTACCAGGTTGGCGGCTCATTAATACTTTCAATTTTATGGCGTGCTTTTATGTTGCAGGAAAGGTTTATATGTAAGTATAACAGTAGAGTAAATGTGTATAGAAACAACTAGTTCCAACTAAATACACGTCCTTAAATCAACATTTCCATGTTGAGAGCGCAGGTCTGGTTACCATGGTAACCCGCTTACGCTTGTGTGGACTTGTGTCAGTTTTTTAATATTAGCAAGCTTTAAAATACAAAAATGATTACTTTTTAAAACCATTACTGATTAATCATTTCGATTTAACTATTAATCATATACGATTATGTATTTTACATTGTAAAATGTCACAAAATAGTGAACAAAAAACATTTTACAACTTACCAGAGCGCAAGGGGGCGTCTTCAAATTGCTTATCTTGTCAATGTGAAACCTAAAGACATTCAATTTATAATGATATGAAATAATAATAATAATGATAATAATAATAACAACAACAACAACAACAACAATAATAATAATAATAATAATAATAAAACAGCGATTTCTCATGATTTTAGAACAGAGCTGCAGCTAACATTCACTTTCAGTGTAGATTTTTTTGGTTGTTATTTTCTCAAATAAAAAATTGACGATTTGGTCTACAAAATGTAAGAAAGAAGTAAAACATGTCCATAACAGTCTCTCAGAGCCCATGGTTACATACAGTATTTAAACTGCATGTTCTGTTCTATCAATGGTCCAAAGAAAACCATTTACAACTAATAAAACCTGAACAAATTCACATTTGAGAAGCTGGAACCAGAGATTTTTGGGGTCATTTTGGTTACAAAAATGCTATTAACAGTTAATCAGTTAACAGAATTTTTACCAATAATTTTTCTGTCCCCTTGCAAATCAATTCATTGACTAATTGTTTCTGCTCTATTTAAAATAGTCAACTAAGGTCAAATAATAGGGCAGTGTGAATTGTGTGAGTTATTATTTTTCTTTTCCCTGCTTATTTTCGAGCATGGGATATGTCTTATTTTCTTTCAGGGATCACATACATGTTGGAATGGTACAGCGAAGTGATTTATTTATTTATTTTTTTTAAATATGATTATCTTTCGGGCATCTGGTAAGGATGCCTCCTGGGCGCCTCCCTAGGGAGGTGTTCCAGGCACGACCAGCTGGGAGGAGACCCCGGGGACGACCCAGGACTAGATGGAGAGGTTATATCTCCACACTGGCCTGGGAACGCCTCGGGATCCCCCAGTCAGAGCTGGTTAATGTGGCCCGGGAAAGGGAAGTTTGGGGTCCCCTGCTGGATCTGTTGCCCCCGCGACCTGACCCCGGATAAGCGGTTGAAGATGAAGATGAAGATGATTATCTTTTGCCACTACCTCAAAATAGAATACCTTTTTGTTTACAGGAATGAGCAGCATTTCACAACTTTTGTTTGTATCACAGATCAGAGAAAAATGCCAAAGCTGGAGACCTTGCTGGAAGATGGACTCAGATTGGAGTTAACGCTCCGGCAGCAGCTGAAGACCCTGAGCGAGACCCTCAGGCAGCAACTGCAGGAAACAGAAACAAGACAGAAAGAGGAGCTTGAGAGGAGGATTCATCAGAACTCTCTACTATCAGTAGATGTAGACCGAGAGTCCAGTGATAAAAATGAGCTGAAGGCCAAGTAGGTTTCCTCAAGTGTCTTTTATGTTTTCTCATAATTATAAGTTATAGATTTTCTTAAAGATCTGTATTGTTTTTTTCAGACATGTGGGAATGAGGAAATCCACTTTTACATCTGACCTGACCTCAGACAAAGAGACTTTGCACCATCCCAGACAGTCAGAGAGGCCTAAGTCATCTTCTCCACCCTGGATATCTTCAAACTGGAAGAATTGTTCAGTCAGGGTTTCCACACTGACTCCTGCCGGGACTCAACAGTGTGAGCGGTTCGCTTTATCTAAAACAACACAGGGGAGAAAAGAGGAGGAGGCCGAGGCTGAGTGTCAGAGGAAGTTCTGCGCTCTCCCTGTTCCCAGCCACGTCAATCAGCCCCTCTATCAAGAGATGATGGAGCTGAGAGAGAAGGAGAGGAAGCAGGGCCATGAGAAGAGGAGGGACTTCCTGCTCTCTATTCAAAGTCCATTCAGCTTCCAGGAGAGAGAGAGGGAGAAAAGGGAGAAGATGATATCAATGTTCAACCAAGTCTCACATGATCAGAAAAACAAGGCTGCTGTTGTTAGGAAACCTCATCACAAAGAGGTAAAAGACTCATCAGATTCTGAGCTGAAAGGTGGGTTTCTTTTCCGATGGGGGGATGCTGGCTAGTGTTTGGGATAATAGTTGTCTTTGTAACATAACTTTATGTATCCCTTTACAGACTGCTATCTTAGATCAATATATAGGCCACTGGTTCCCAGCTACATTTGGCTTGTGACCCTTTATAGCCAGGCAATGGCTACTTGTGACCCCTATCACAAGCTGCATAAGCCAGTGAGTTGTGAACAGTTCAACTGAGTGATGTTTCCCTCTCAGATTGTTGGTCCACCTTTAAAGTACAACTTGCTTGTATTTCACAAGAAAAATGTAAGAGAAGTTAAATTAACATAATTTGTGCATAAAAATATTTTTTTCCTTCTTTGTCAACTTGTTAATCATCTCCCAACCCTTCAGATTTATCTTGGACCCCCCTAATATGTTGGGAACCAGTGGTATCAGTACATTTAAGATGTAATGATTATAGTATATAGTAAGCTCTGTAGAAACAAGACTTCCTGATAAACAATAAACACAAACCTGAAATCCATAGTGAAACTTTATTTGATGTGGTGATGTCACACACATTTTGAATTTTAATTCATAGCAACAGTCAGCCTTAATCATTTTTAAAACTGAATGAAACAGTATAGATGTACCTGATCAATTTAGAACAGTTCAGTTTTGGCTTCTCAGCAGCCTTTTACGTAAAGTAGTGCTTTGTTCTGTAAGTGTAATAAAATGTATTGAACATAATTATAATATTACAAACCTAATTCATATTATTTTGGATGCATGTGTACCATATGTCTGATACACTTTATGCAGTGACATGTCCTCATCTTTTACATTACCTTGTTGTAATTCTGTGCAGACCAAGAGCTTTGCAGACAAGTTCCCGCTAAGACAGTAATGCGACGTCCTACTGTGCCTGGCTGCCCGAAACTTCGCACTGCTGAGCGCACCAGGAAAGAAAAGTTGGGCTTTCTGGATGAGAAGCCCAGTTTCCAGCCAAAAATCATCCAGCAGATCCCTGATTTCAGCAGGCTGCACAGAGCCTTGCAGACAGAGGCACTGAGGAAAACACAGCATAAAGATGAGATAAAATGTCAGCCCTTCTATCTGAGGACATCGGCTCTCCCTGCAAGGCAAAGTAGGATGAGCCCTGAACACTCGCAGGTAAAAAATTTTCTTTACCACACAATGTTTGTTTAATATGAGAATATGTTACAATGGTTTAATTTTTTAGTTGTTTTTATGTATTCGTTCAGTGTAGTGTGGTTTTAGTTACTTCTCATGAGTATATGAATATGAGCAACGAAATTTGTTTCTATTGTTTTGAATTTTATGCTTTGTTTATTTTTTATGTATTTCAGTAATTATGGTAGGCAGGGGTCTGAACATTGATTAGCAACTTTTGCATAAATATTGCATCACTAAAATGTAAAGAATAATGTTTTGAAGAGCTAGTGTCTCTTGAGGAGTTACATAAGAAGAAATCCAGGACTCCAAAGCACCAGATGGCTTCACATTTTAGTTTTACATTACTCTGTTTGATGCATGGCTCGAGACACATCCACCCACCGCTTTGTCAACTCAATGCCCTTCTCTTTTTTTATACTGGGTGGAAACCACAAGCCCATTAAAGCCTCTAATGTTTTAAATGACAAACAGTGCTGACTACCTACAGTAAATCCTTGCTCATTTAAAAAGGTCCATATCACTATGATTGCACCACATGTACAATAACTGGCACAATAAGAACAGATGTTTACCCTACAGTTTGTGTCATCTTTGCAATGCTCTATCTGCCATCTGTTTTCCTGTGGTCCCTCAACACTCAGAAGTGTTTACTTAAAATGTGACAAAGGACTTTGACCTGGTCACATCTGACTTTTTATTCTGTGTCTTTGGTAGTGTGTGATGGTAAAAGATTTATTGTATGGGTTAAGTTCTTGTGTGGCATATGTGTTATTTTTTTCGGCTGTTCAGACCGGTCCCCTCAGTTGTGGAACTGTGAAGCTATTTAAAATATGTACAGTGGTCCCTCTTTACAGAGGGAATACTCCCTTCCCTTCAACAGCTGTATTTCAAACTTTCTCCACCTCATAATTTATCAAGTTCAACTCAAGCCCCATTTCGTCAGTGCTTGATATGTTCCTCATTTATATACATAATATACTCCTTTCCATTTCACAAGACAATCCCTATATATGTTCCTAGACACTTGTTTGGGTGGATGATCCACAGGAGGGCATTGTGTATACAATTATTGTATAACAGTATCTCAATTAGAAAAACAGTAATTTACACCATTCGTAAGTGGTAAAATGAACTTTGTGATCCGTGAAAATTCCTTCCTGCCTTCCTTTCTTATATTTTCTGGCTCTGCCCTAAATTATACAATTACCAGAGATCTATTTTGTGCACCATGATGGCCATTTGTGGGCAAATTCCTCTGATTTAACTTATACTATGTAGAGATATATTTGGCCTTGTTGCTGAAAATGTGGTACATAAAGAAGCTACTAGATACATAGTCACATTATTTGTAGATCAACATCATCAGCTAATTGTACATGTCCATTCTTATGGTGCCTTCAAATGGAACTCGTGCTCACGAGATGGAAAGTCGTGAACGCAACATGTGTTTCGTTCAAGTGGTGAAGTCATGAAAAACACCGCTGCAAGCAATATTAACGTTACTGTCCTAGTCTAGAAACCACAGAGGCTAACAATTTAGCAAGCTAGCAGGTGGGTAAAATAATGCAGGAAATGCAAAGACATAATGACAGAGGAGAAAGATTAGGTCAGTGGAAATATCACCATTTTCCTCAGACATAAAATTACCAAGAAAAACCATATATAACTAAAATTACAATATAGTGTATAATATTAACTTATTATGCACCGATAAATAAACTTCCATGGGCTCCACCATTTCTCACAATGTCAGCAAACACGCCACATGTCATGAACTCTGGGAATTCAGAAACTTACGAGGTCGTTAATACGACATGAGGGGGGTGTTCATATGGGCCCAACTCATAAACACGGTAAACACAGCCCCATTTGAAGGCACCAATAGTTAATAAATGTATGACTATAGGAACAGCTTCATACTGATTTATACAAAATAAATAAAAACTTTATTCTAGGAGTAATTTCATAGACATTAATATGAAACTGTGTGGTGTTAAAGCCATCTGATCAAATAATCTTTGTCATTTTGTGTTTTTGTGTTTTCTACCGATTGTTCTTTTTTGTTATATATATTATAGTATTTATTTACAGTACAGAGGGTTTTAACCACACAGTTTATTTAGTCATCGATAGCCAATTTTGGTTTTCTCTAGTTCTCCTGCAGTACTTTTACATTTCAAAACAAATGACTAAATCATTGTTAATTGGCTTTGATCACAGTGAATAAAGATTTTTTCTTTTCCATAAATTGATAAACTAGTTCTGCTAAGTCATGCTATGCTAATCTTCTATATCTGTCACAACTAACTGCACTGATTTGGCAGAAAGTCTTCCATGCATACATCTGCCTTACATCAGTTCATACACTGATACATGCTTGGCTGATGTTACTAGTACACCTTGTAGGGATTTATTTTAATTCTAAATTTTAAAAGTCAATATGTGATCAAACAATATATTTGTAAGTATTTTTTTCCCCTTCGTCTACAGGTATCAAAAATAAGTAATCTCAGCAGAAGCAAGTCACTTGGGGCCTTAACATCACTGTCTGCAGACACACTCCCTACGTACATCACAGATGCTGCGAGGAAGCGCTGCATGGCCATCAGGTGACTTGAATTATTTTGGCATGACTTTGGATCTATAGACAGTAGATGAATTTCTCTTTATAGTTTCTGCACATTAAATCCTCTGACATGCAGAATATTTGTACCTTCACAGAAAGTCAATGGAGATGAGGGATAACAAGAATCAAGAGAGTGCTGACTGGTTGAAGAATTACCAAATGAGCTCCCAGGCCATGAGGAAGACAGTCACACTCCATGCAAAGTTGCTGGACCCACACAGCAGCTTGAAAGATGTGTATAATGACAAACTACAGCACCATCGGTGAGTGAGGTCGTTCATTCTCCAATATTGCAACCTTTGTTACTCGCATCACAACAACCACACACGTCTGCCGCAGTAGCTCAAACTATAATCTTCTCTTACATGAAGTGAGGCTGACCAACAGAGGGTGAGAGAGTACATGAGGGAGTTACAGGAAATGAAGGCACGAGTTGGCAAACGCCCTTATTTGTTCGAACAGGTGAAACAGGTGAGTGACAGCTGAGAAGATTACATCACATCGTAAATGATGCGGCCCAATCAAACATAACTTTGAGGTTTTTTTTACTTACAGAAAAATGCAAAGGCTCACGCAGAGCAGACATACAGGAACAAGCTGAAGAAAACCGGCCTAAAGGAATATTTTGTTGAAGAAAATGGAGAAGCAGCTGAAGGAACATCATGGAGCTCTGAGGAGGATACAGGCGAGAACTGCCGCACTGAGAATCACATTCACAGCAGGTATGCAAAGTGAGAATTTTTAGCAAGTTTTGTTCATCCACCATGTACTGTAATACCACACGTGTCCGGTAAATGTATGAATAGCACTGGTGCTGGAGAGCCAAGGACTTCTTGTGGTTTGGTCATATTACATTACATAATTTTCTGTGCTTGCCCTGCAGTCTTCAGTGAAGAAAGACAAATAGTGTAGCCAAGTAAAAGTTCGATGTAATTACAATATAGCCATTTTCTAACCCAACATGTCTGATTTAGGGAAGAAAATGTAGACGACGGGGAGAAAATTGAAGATGTGGAAGAGAAGAGCGTGAAGTCCAAAGAGGAAGAAATGCCATGATCAAAAAGGTTCAGGCGGCACAGTGTTTTTTATGGCCTCTCCGCTAGAAAACAACGCTGTCCTCAAAAATGATTCATGTCATGGCTAACTATCTGCACCATGCATTTGATAGTTTAAGATGTGAAACTACAAATTATGAAATGACAAAACATCTGGACTTTACAATTACAAATGTTAGGGATTACAACTTGAAGAAAATACAAGTTTATAGAACTGTAGTAGTAAGCAATTCATATTTCATATGCTTTGAGTATATACGTATTTGTAAGATCTGTCAAGCAGATTATAAAATTGAATATAAAAAAGACACTTTTTGTTTATGGCAACAGTTTTTCCTTAGGAATATGAACACTGTAATTTAGAGGATGATGAACACTTGGTTACCAGAAAAAAAACAGTTCAAAAACAAAATGAGAACACCAGTTGAGACCACTGTGTCTGTCACATTAATTAGTGTTTTACCCACTCTAAATCAAGAATCTTCTGATAGCCATAAAAAAAGATTATACTTTTACCGTGAGAAATAGAATCTGTTTTTGCACTTAGTTGTATTTTTGTCAGCTTAGTTAAGAAAAATGAATAAAGGTAGATTTATTTAATCGGCAGGTCCCATAAGGACACCAAGCGTCTGGGCCTTTTTCAGGTGGTTGGGTTAAAGTTCCCAGTTATTTCTACAGCCACACTGCCACCTAAATAAACAGCCCTCACTGGGCATAATGCTTTCACAGAGACCAGCTCAGTGGTCCACTCCAAGCCCACAGACCCACATCAAATACGCTCATGCACTGGCCTGCACTCTGTCCTTAGACAGCTGACTGCCAGGAATTCTGTAAATCATTTTTTACTAACAAACCACATGGGAATGTCTGAATATGTATATAATCACAATTAAAATGTAGTCATGAGAGACCAGTACATACTATATGGTTACTTTTTGTAGGCCACTGTGTCATGCAATGAAGCCATTCAAGGTGAAGTTGGCATAAGTAGGTTGTCTTAAGGTAACACTACTGAATGCAAGTATGAAATTTAATTTTATAGAGTCCAATATGTTACATACATACATATTACAATACAATTGACTGACGTGCATCTCTACAGGGAATGGCAGAAACAAGGCGACTGTAACAGTATTCACTATGCCTCTCTGGGTATTAAAATAAACATATGATTAATTTAGCATCATTAAAAAGATAATCCCTTCCTTGAGATCTCAAACATCACGTGACAAAGCTTCAAGGGCTCCATCCTGTCAGGTTGTCATGGGAACAGTTTATCCCTCCCCACTTTGCCTTGTAGTCCCTCAGGAGAAAGCTGTGTACCTCTGATTCCCCCCGTGCACCGCTGAAAACAAAACCAATCTCTCCCAGCCTGCTAGATAATATCAGAGTGAGATATTTATTTAAACAAACTGTAGTGCCTCCAATGTGTGTGGAAGCTGAGAGAGGCAACAAACACATTTCAGTTAGATTAATGAGAGGCTGAGCGCTTGGCCGCCGAATGTTATGATCATGCTGTTTGAGGAGTGGCTCTACTGAGTAGATGAACAATATAATTTCACTAAGGTGGTGCATTCAGGTCTTTTATTATTACAGCTGCTGTAAGATATATAAATCCCACACATTTAATTCTGTAAATGCATGGGGCTGCAAACGTAGGCAGCTGAAGACACACCCAAGAATAGATGATATAGGCCTCAAATGAACTTCACAGTCGCAATGTCAGCCAGTACCTGGCGTCATATTATTCTCCTGCTTTTTCCCCCCGCTACATACTCTGACATTTCAGATCTTGCCACTGCCACCTGCCCTGCAGTAACCCCTGTGTTCCCACCATTCCCCATCACGTGACCTCAACTGTCCACCTGCGCACCTGTTTCCTTTTCCCCATCAACCCAGTAGCTTATATACCAGCCCACTCCATTACCCGCCAGATTATATATTGTACTTCTATCTTAGCGGTCCACACATTTCCTCTGCCAGTCTGAGTTTTGCCTGGTATGATCCACTCTGCCTGCTTCGAACCTGATCCCTATAAATGTTTTCTTCATTTCCTCTGACTGCCATTTGCCTGTTTTCAAGCTGAAGTAAACTTGAACTTTTTATTACACTGGCCTGGTCTTGGACTTGTGTTTTAGGGTTCATATCAGGTTTTACAAAGCCTTTACATTCTCTTGCCTTAAACCACCACCAACGATTGCACTGCATGAAATACTTTTGTTGTGTTTTCTGGTTATTCTGTTGTTCATCTTTATATTTTGTTTATTTGAATTCTCTTGATTTTAAAGTAAGTCGTGCAAAGGCCAAATATTTTGTGAAGTGCACTGTACGTTGTGCATGCAGAGTTGTGTGCATGTACAGCATAGTCAGTATAGTTTTAGTCCGTGGTTCACCTGCAGGAGGAGCTGTGGCTCACTGCAGCCTCTGTGGAGCAGAAGCAAGAGATCCCTCTTTTTCTCCTTCAGTGGCATGAATAATATCCCCAGTGCTGGAGAGAGAGCATATCAAGAGGCAAACGGGAAGGGGAGAGAGAGATAGCAGCCAGTGTAACAGATAAGAGCGTGGCAGAACTTGTCTCCCTGACTGCACCGTGGGGCTGGGAAAAGAGACAGCAAGTGCACCAGAGAGTCAGGCAAGGCTGCTGCCTGCACACACAAACACACACACACTCACACTCACACATACTCTCACACTCACAGACAGACCCCTCAGCCTGGCTTCACCAGAAGAAGTTGAGAGAGAAGACTGACCTCAAGAAGGTAGAGTATGTTTTACATCTCTAGCCTGGGAATCATATCTTCTGCAGCTGTGTCCCCCTTCTTTATATCTGAAACATTACTAACAAATCAGCTGTGTTACAATCACTTGATGCTCCACTTTGTTTTCCAGGTGGGTTGGCGGATGTTTCGTCTGTGGATTAACTCGAATATCATGGCTTTCCTCAAACTGAGCCTTCTTGTCCTGTAGCGGAGTTGTGTTTCCCCTCTAGAAGAACTTGCCTCGTGTTTACAGCCTGAGGGAGGATGGAGAAGCTGTCAGGGAAAGAGAAGGAGCTTATACGAGGCAGCTGGGAGAGCCTGGGCAAGAACAAAGTTCCTCATGGTGTCATCATGTTTTCCAGGTAATGTTTGACAGCATGATTCAAATGGAACGAGACAGTGAAAGTGACTTGTAAGAAAAGAAAACAGTGTTATTATGCACTTATCCTTTCATTAACATTAATTCTAATAACACTGTAACCAAAAGTAATAGTGCTTGTTTTTGTGTTGTTACTTAATGGCTGGTGGTGTTAAGAATATGTGGATGTGAATATGTGACACAGGTGGAGAGCAAATCAAGCTAGATCCTTTGCTGCACACTTTCACCATGCAGGGACCGGAAGCTTGACTTGTTGCTTGGCGACCGACTGCAATAATCCACAATTTACTTTGAGACAGCTGCCGCTAAATCAGAGACTAGCAGGAGAGATTTGTAGATTGATTTTGTGTCTGTGTGGATGTTTGGCAACCCATGCCATGTGCATACACCTATAGAATAGTGTGGTATTTGTCTGTGGTAGACTGTTTGAGCTGGACCCTACGCTCCTCACTCTTTTCCACTACACTACAAACTGTGGCTCCACACAAGACTGCCTCTCCAGCCCTGAGTTCCTGGAACATGTCACCAAGGTGAGCTCCGTTCACTGCAGTCACCACTACAAGCATACAGTTTGTAGTCTTGTACACTTTTGAGCACTCTGTGTGTATTTGCATGTTATCTGTGCACAAGGTGATGCTTGTGATCGATGCAGCAGTCAGCCATCTGGATGACCTTCACTCCTTGGAGGACTTCCTGCTCAACCTTGGGAGGAAGCATCAGGCAGTGGGAGTCAACACACAGTCATTTGCTGTAGGACCAACATTTCATAGTACAACTCTCAAAAAAGCAATTTCACAAGTGAATGAGCTGTGAAAAATCTTTTTTTTTTCTTGTGTGTTTGTTTTGGACTTGTTCAGGTGGTTGGTGAGTCCCTTCTCCACATGCTGCAGTGCAGTCTGGGCCAGGCCTACACGGCACCACTGCGTCAAGCCTGGCTCAACATGTACAGCATTGTGGTGGCAGCCATGAGCCGAGGATGGGCCAAGAACGGGGAGGACAAGGCTGACTGAGGCGCACAGCAGGGGGCTGCTGAGCAGCTGCTGTCAAATCACTCAACATGGTTGTCCTGGAATAAGGTTGTGTAACTTGCAGCACTGTGGCTTTGGCTGCTGTACATTTGCTCTTTGAGAGAGGTCGCATAGAGTAGTGAATGTACGGTGTGGTTACACTTTACAATTGGATCGACCAATAGCAGAGTTTGTTTTCTTTGCTGTGGATGTTTAGCTACCAGACAATACTGCTGTACAGCTGTGCGGATCTGAGCCAGCCTGCTTTGGTTCTTCTAAGTCTGGACCTGTAATCTCACACTGAGAAAAAGCAACAAGGATAACTGTTGTGTCTCTTTGTATATAATGGCTTTGATATATCTACTCAAATAACAGTGGCTGTAGTGGTCTTTGTGATGTATCTTTAAAGAGTTGCACAATTGTGAAACACTAGATATTATATTTAGGCATCACACACTGCTCAAACTGTGATGGTTACTGTGGCCAGCGCGGCAGCTCTCTATCTAACTGGAACACAGTGATTCTCTACAAAACATGATAGAAGATTTGGGACAAAGCAATGTGATTTTATAGAAGAAAATACTATCACCTTAATCATAATCATACTGTGTTTTCTATTGGTATTACACATCATTACTTTCGTGTGTGACTTTGTTACCTATTTAACCTATTGATCAAAAATGATATTCAATAGCTAATGACAAGAACTGTTATACTCTCTGATAGCTCTCTTCAGAGATCTATGACTGTTAAGGCATCCATGTGCACCTTACTCAACACGCTGTGTGATGCTCTCCTCAGTAGAGGTTGTGGTCATTTCAATAGGCTTCAGCTGACTGTTAAACTCTAACTAATAGACTGTTATGTTCACTCTTTAGAGTAAGGGGCCTGTGTTTCTCTAGCACATGGAAGTGAATATTTACTTTGCATTATGAAACAAAGACAAACTTAACTGATGATCATTTATTTTCCTTTTAATGTAAACATAGAACAAATAATACTGTGTGCTGACACTGTCCAATATGTGTGTTATTATTATTGCTGCCATAACACTGTATGTATCATCCTCAGCTGTTATTGACATTCATGGTCATAATGCCAAGTAACTTAGCAACAGTGTGCCAAGTATTAGATAATAACACCATACAACTGTAAATCCAAGCTGCTAATATGTGGTTATTATCGCTTTAGCCTGAGTTTACATTTACAAAGTTTATTTTTATATTCTGAAATGTATGTGTTGTTAAAGAGCATTGATTTGTTTTTTTTCAAATGTGATATACAGTACCTCCAGATATATTACCATGTGTGGGTTTCATTTAATCAAAGTAATAGAGATATTTAGAGATAAACTTCTAAATGTGCAATCCTTACAGAAAATTATAAAAGCAGAGTTTTCTATTGAACTATTTTATCCCTGCGTAGTTGGTTGAGTCTGTACTTTCCATCCCACAGGTGTAATGTTATTAACTGACTGTGTATGTGGTGTATTTATAGTGTTTCTTTTCTTAATATCAGTACACAGCCCGATGGAGGTTGTTGTTCTCCACGTCTCTGTTTTCAGTTACCTGACATTCGGCCTTTTTTTTTAGCAGTCTTGACTGATAACTGGCATTTTATCCTGTTAACATCCAGCTCTGTACATATTGGGTGTGTCACTGTCTACCTCATCATTATCAGCTGCTATTGAACAGCGATGACTTCACCTAGTTATCCTTCAACCAAAAATGCACAGTGTTATTAGAGTTAATCCAAGCACGCACTCTTTGTAAACTGGATTTCATCCTACACTCCAACAATATGTTGTGTGCTTACTTGAGACTAAATAAAGTGATCTTCTGTGGATATTTTACTGCTAAATGAGGTCAGTGTGTTTTCCTCTTGCACTCAGATTGTTTGTCACAGACTGATGGTGGTTACGACACAATGGTCAGCATTTGAAATCAATCACACGGTGCCTGATTTCCTTCCCACTGACAGCCCATTCCCTAGTGTTACATAAGAACCAAGCGCCGAATGGCTCATCGCCTTTGGCTACAGAGACGAGGGCGACTTCAGGCACATCAGCCCACTTACTCATGCAACTGCACAATGTCACATCAAGATTGCAGAATTTCACAAAATTGGCACTCTGTTCTTTGCAATGTGGACTTACTTTTATTTTCCTCCAAAAACAAGTAAAATCCTCATAGATGTTTGTGTTTCTGCGTTAATATCGGTTTGCATGTGTGTCCTTTATGCGAGAAGTGGAGGAGGGAGATTCGTTGTAATGAGTTATTTGAATACACAGCGCTCCTTTTTCACATATTTGAATGTATCATTGTAAAAGTCACATCCATGAGCTGGCTGTCTGTTCAGCTGTTGGCGCAGTGGCTGACATGGCCTTAATCTGTCTCTCTGCTCTCCCAACAGTATCCTCACTGCACTCCACTCCTCTGAGACTCTGCTGTATTTATGCTGGCTCCATGCTCCATGTCTTGCTCCAGCCTACAAAACAACACTGAGCCAGAGTTGCCTAGTCACTGGGCTTCATGGAGACTGACCCAACCCTCTCAAGGTTACCAACCAATAGGTAGATTGCAACAAAATTCAATAAGTTACTGACTGAAGTACAGCCAGTGTTTGTTTCCCTTGTGGTAATTAATTAATCAGTCCCTGTAGTCGTACAGTCTTACCTTGTAGTGTACGAGGGTTTGCTCTGAAGCCTGTCGTCGTCTGGAGAGCGGTCTGGGAGAAAAGACAACTCACATTATTTTTAGAAAGTCTGCAATGTGTTTTGGAATGAGGGAGTACTGGATGTTGTCATGGCAACTGTTAAGTGATGGTGGTCCAGCGTGTGTGCATTTGCTTTGGTTGATGGAGGAAAGCAAGGCATTGCTCAAATCACTCACTCATCCTAAATCATGCTGTGGAGAGGAGTGGGCAGTGGCTCAGGCTAATAAGCTTCGCTCTGATAGCTGCTGGAGTCTGAAACACAAGCCTGCCGAGCAACAAGCACAACAGCGAGAACGAGCGGCCTGTCACTTTGAAGTGCAACGAGTTCAGGATAAAGCTAGGGTCATATATTTTCTGATTGTCAATCATTGGTTCCCCCTGTAAATGTCAGTCACAAATATACAGTTTCAAAAGGCACGGTCACTTCCCAATACAGCTGGGCACTGTAGCTTTTAGCAAACATTACTCAGATAAGAGTAAACTGTGTATTTGTTCAGGACTATTTTCAGCTGCGGATTAATACACATTTGGTGTGTTCATTTACATCTAACAGGGTTTCAGCTGTATTTCTCAGTCGTCTATCACGCAAATCTGAGGGAACATGTACACTTTCCACTATTTCAATCTGTGCAGCCATCACACAGGCCATGTAGCGACTTGTTCTTTACTCCTGTTATACACAATCAAATGGGACCCCAAAAGGCATTTCTATGCTTCATATTGACTTTCTTTTGTGTTTAACTACAGTGATTGTCTATGTGGTTCTGAGCAATGCATCTTGTGTAGACAGTCTGAAATGGCTGCTCTGCTAACGTGCTGCTTTTGCTAGCCCTGTAGACATTGTGCAAATGTCCTGCATCACCTGCTGTGCTGCATTAGATTTTAGACACCATTTGTGTGGATATAATGAGGAAGGCAATTTACACCTGTCACGTTGTGATATAAATTAATCCCCTTGTGAAACCTTTTGTACCAAATTGACAAAACGGTCTCATCAGATTGAAAGTTGAGAAAGACTATGTGAACAGCTGTTACTAAATGAATCCTTTAAAAGTGAGGAAAAAAAATCCACCTACTGAGGAAGACTGTGAGCTGATGTCGAAAGCTCTTGCATGGCTACTAATATAATAATATTGTTTTGTCAACTGCTATTTCCAAGGTCAAGGACACAGTTTCTTATGTACGTTTGTTGACGGAGTATGAACCAGTATGTACCATAAGGGAGATAAAAAGTTCAAAATTATCAACAAAATTGCAACTACTTTGAGCGAAAATATTATGTAAATACTAAACACCAGTAACTTATTAAGCAACATTTGCATGCTGAAACGAACCCATATAGGAGCGACAATATGTTTGCTGCAGGAGGCAGAGACATTTTCTATTCTAAGCATCTGGGCAGGAGAAGGGCGAGCGACGGGCCACGCACCCAGAGGAATTCACCTTTCACTGAGAAGCATGCTCTCAGCAGTTGCCACGGGTGACAGGGGAAATGTCAGGGACTTTTCTTTCTTCTTTCGTAACTCTTAGCAACGGAGAAGCACTGTATATAATGGCAGGCATGTAATGGTGTTTTCTTACAAACCCTTTTACAACAGAAAAATGACATCCATTCAGTCAGAGATGTTTCTCTGAAAAAAACATTCTAGCGCACCGCTTTGTTGGAACGGCATCTACCATTGGCACTACGGTGCTACCGCTTTCCAATGTGGTTTGGGTAAAAGCAGATGCTTATACAATTAATTGCCCCATCCACCCTCAGATGTGGTTTCAAGGACCAATGAGGTCTGCAGTACGTACAGAGGCTTGCCCTGAGGCTAGTTTGTATGCAAACACACTACTTCAAACTCTAAGCTAACATGCACCTGCATTTATTAGCTGCTTCGTCCCAGCTCTGATATATGAGGAAATGTGCTCTGTGATTATCTTTGGAGAGACGGTTTGATCAAGGGAATCACTGTCATCAGTATTGCACTTTGTCAGACTTCAGAGGTATAGTTAGACATTTTGGGAAACATGCTTATTTTCTGTATTTCAGCGAGTTAGATGAGAAGATTGATACCAATCTGGTACCAATCCTCTAAAAGATAGCAAGTATATTAGTAATAGTAAACATATTATCCAAAATTGAACACTTCCTTTAAATGATCTGTCATTAATCATAAACCAGTATTGTGTGCAAAATATCCTTTTGTAAAATTTCCTGAAGGCATCATGTGCATATTCACTCTTACACTACTACTACTAACCACATGAAATGTGACTCACTGCCTCTTAAAACCCGTCATCATAGACCACAGTAGAGGAGAGCAATAAGGATTTCATGGCACAAGATCAGTGGATTGAGCTGAATTAATTTTAATTTCAGATCACAGCACTTCACTTTTGACAGATGAAAACTTGTTAGCCTGACAGAGATCAATTTCAAACGCAGTCTGTCCCTTAACCTCAACCTTCTGGGAGATAAAACAACCCACATTTACAGCAGGCTCACATACTGTATGAAATGAAGTACTCATGATGCACAAATTTTATAACCAAGAGCAAAAACCGGTGGACATGTCTGGAAAGCTAATGTACCTCCAAATAGACCTTGGATGGCCAAGCCGACAGTACAGTATATGAACAGACATGACAGGATACAATAAAACTAGTTAAGCATGAAAATGGACAATCCTTCCTTGCATGGCCATTAATGCTAAGAATACCCTAATAAGTTTTACTTCATATATTTCAAAGGAAAGTGCATTTAATGAACTGTGAAACAAGCTTCTGGAAGAGAAACCAACAGGACGTGCTGGAAGTTCACAGACAGAAATTTTAAGATACTCTTTGATGTTTTTTTTTTCTTTTTCTCAAAAAGATTTTACTTCTTGCGTCTCTCTGCTGCCAGCTTTCATCTGCTTTACTCAGCATGAGAAACTACAGTTTGATTCCATTTAAAACGGATTTATGGAATAATATGCCAGCAATACAGCTGAAAAAAGTCATATTACAGGCCTATGATTGAATATGATTGAACTCTAATAAACATTCATACAGACCACGAAAAGGACGTAAACAACAGGACAGAACGAGAAGAAGCTCTACAGCTCTTCTGAGAGATTTACTGAACAACAGAGCTGTTACCATTTATCAAAACATCCATCCATACAGCCTCAACTCCATACTTCAACTGCTGGGGGCTGGAGGCGATCCCAGCTAACACTGGGTGAAGGCGGGGTACGCCCTGGACAGGTGGGCAGGGCACATAGAGACAGACAACTCACACTCGCATTCACAGTCATCAATTAACCTGCATGTCTTTGGTGCAGGAAGCCAGAGAACCTCTGGAAAACCCACGCTAACACATCCACGCAAGCCAGATTCGAACCTGCGACCCTCTTGCTGTGAGGCGACAGCGCTAACCACCTACCACCAATTAAAATGACCTAAAGATAAATCAAAGGAATGACACTGCATGAATGACGATCTTACAGGATCTGTATGATGAGAGAAGACAACAGCTGAGAACTGAAACGACTGATCGACTGAAATCAACAAGGACACGATACAAAACACCTTTATAAAAAGTAACTGAACTGCTATGAAGAAAAGACACAGTATATGACCTTGAAGAAAAAAAAAAATCTCTACTTAAGGTTCACTCACTTGTTGTTCTGAGGCTTTTGATTGTATCACAATCAGCAGATGAAGTTTGCTCTCTTGTCATTGATCTGTAGACATTCATTTTCTATTATTCTGAGCGCCTTTAGGACTTCTACGTGTTCATGTTGCTGCACAGTTTCACCATTACAGTTTACACTTTAAAGCTCCAGAAAAGCAATTAAGCTGACCTTGAATAGAGATTGTTTTCTCAACATGGTCATGAATGAACTGTAAATCATGGAGAAAAGTCCTAAACCTGCACAGGATAGTGAAAAGTTTGAGCATCTACAGTCCCATGACACCCGAACAAACTAATCTGCAGATGAATTCCATGCAATATGGTTGAAAGCTCAAGAAAAAGGTACTAAGTGGACTTGAAAATTGTTGTGTCAGAATCTTAATAGGTATGAGTCTCCTGCTTTTCTGCTGTTGAATGAAAACCGCTACTCTTGGTTGTTTTTCTGTTTGTTGTTGTTTTTGTTTTTTTTATATCTCTTAGATGTTTCTCTGCTCTTTAGTTTTCAGCCCATGCAGCATAATTCAGGCCATGCTGGATTGTCACACAAAAGGGAGAGTTTGTTCAAGGCACAGCAAGAGACATGAATAACAAACTACAATCTGTTTACATTCAGTTTCATGGGAGGAAAACAATGTTTATCTTTCCACGAGGAAATAAAAGTTGGAAACACACAGACTGACTGTAAAACAATGAGATTAGCATGTGGTGGGGTGTCACATAGAAATCATGGTACAGTATGTTAGTACTTGAATTTTACTGTTTGTATGTGGGACAAACAATGTTTATTTTAGCACAGAACTGTGATCACCACTAAACAAATAAATAAATAAAAATAATTTTGAGCCATTATGGTAACAAATTATCATTTTTAAATACAATGACTTCAGTAGCAACACAGTATTTCACATAATTCAAATTAAAAATGAATAAATTCCTCTAGAGATTTCAATATTGTTGTCTTGCACTGACAGAAAACGGACTTCATGGCATATTTTCAAAATGCTCTACATTTTGAGAAAGAAACATATTTGCTTTCTTGCTGAAAGATTGCTGAGAAGATTGATACCACACTTTCACATGAGTGTGGGATCAATCTTCTCATCTAAGTCTCAGCGTATGCAAAATGTTGAATTACTCCTTTATAATATATGAATAAAAATCAAGTCGGATCACATACACAGTCAAAACAGCGTTATCAGGGAATACTCTGATTAAGATGGAACAGCTCTGCAAATCCTTAACCAGTCTCCAGTAGCCCCCAACCCAAAGCACAATATCAATGACACCAAAAATACTGTAGCAAAAATAGCAACCTTAAATTGATAATAATTACAACAAGCTTCAGGTACAGTCAAGCTGCTTGTGCCTCCTTGGAGCGAGTGTACATATATTACAGTACATCTCTGAGTTACATTCGGCCCTCCGTCTGTCTGCTCTCTCACTGCAGATGGCTTCACAACTAGCTGCCCTCACCCTCAGCCTCCCCGAGCTCTGCCGCAGAGGAACCAGATATCACCCGTGCCCAGACCACTCTGTCAGTCTGCCGGGGCAAGCCTGCTCACACCACCCACACTGATGGGAACTTTCACCCCCACTCATGTCCAAGTGGCACAGCATGGGCAGAGTATCACTGATCGCAACCCAATTCAGTTTCATTACTTTTTAACTTGCAAATGAAGCCATAGAAGAAGCTGGGATCCCTGTCATGGAGCATCCATTAGTTTAAATGAAATAATCTGTACATTTTGGGATGTGTCTTCTGTAGAGATTGATGTTAGTGTCCATGAGACAGGTTCAGGAGATGTTTAGGCAAACTTCTGTCTATATATTTATGGTGATGTTTACATGGATCCTACTCCTGTATTTGTTCCTCTTTGATTCTTCATCCTTTCTAACAAGCCCAGTCTGGTCTCAGGGTCTGAGGCAGCTAAGTTGGAGTCTGAGGTCAGAAGCAAAAATGCAGCTTTGCAGCATTTAGCAGTCCCCAGGTGAAGGACACGTGGAATCAGCGTGGGGGATTTGGCGTTACTGGAAGCCCACAGGGCTGTCCATGAGTGGGCTGGAGCAGTAGGGGTCTGGGGGGTCTTGGAGCTCAGTCTCATGGGTCTGGGCGTGGCCTTCCTCGCACTCCACTTCCTCCGCCGGGCCGTGGCTTGAACTCTGGGAGCTGGCCATGGCGCCGTAGCTGTGGTGGGCCGGGGAGGGCATGGGAGTCAAAGCCAGCTCTGGCTCCAGCAGCACGGACGCCACAAACAGCTGAGGGAGGGAGATCAACAGTTAACGATGGTGTCACACAGTAAATCACTCAGTCCACAGGGAGTAGGTTGAAAGTAGGTTTTATGTTGGGTTTGCTTATCCACCCTACATTTAAGATGTAAATTGCAAAAAATAAATAAGTCTGAGTGCATATCCTGGATCCAGTCTAAAAAATGATGTAAATGGCAAAGATTATAAATCCAGGTTTGGAGACAGTATAACCTACAGTACAGTATATGCTTTGAAAGATGCAGCTGAGGGCACATGTTTTAATTAAGTGAAGCATTCAGATCCGTTATTTAAGTAAAAGTGGCAAAACACCCTGTAAAAAATAGTAAGTAAAAATCCTGCATTCAGAATTTAATTTAAGTTAAAGTACAAAAGTACTAGAAGAAAAGTACACATAGTTTTAAAAGTAAAAATACTCATTATGCAGAAAATGTATTCATTATATACATAATATTATCAGATTACTGCTATTACTGATGCTTTTTTTTTTTCATAAGTAAGTTTTTGCTGTTTGCTAAATTTGCATCTGTTGTGTCATATATAACAGATACTTCATATGGGTTGTATTTGAAATATTCAATCTGCAAAGTAACTAAAGCTGTCAGATAAATGTAATGGAGTAAAAAGTACAATATTATCCTCGGTAATTTAGTGGAGTAGACGTTTGTAGCCAAGAATGCATCAGAGTTATTCTACACCACTGCATGTGGGTGGCTAAACCCATTTACTACACATCACATGTGCTTTACATTAGTTCCAACCATTTTCCCAAACATACCATAGTTTATTAGTGTGGTTTTGATCCAAGACTTTTTCAGATGATTCAAATCATAACATACATGTTTTTGTTCATTGTCTGTCTTCTGGGGTACATCTTTTGACAAACTTGTTCATAAATACAACACTGTTCAGCAGCTGACTCCCAAATCTCAGATGTCAGAGCTTCCCGTTTACTTACAGGAAATGCACTACAATGGAAAACTCCTTTAACAACTGCCTACCTTATGTAACTTTCACACAAATAAAATTATAACTGTTAAAACAAATAATATTAAAACAATCCTGTAAGATGTGTTTAATATACTGTCAGGCTAATAAGAGAAAAAAAAATGTGATACTGTACACTGGAGGCAGTGGTGGATGTTACAGTACTCCTGTCTCCGTCAGTGAACGTCCCCTCTGCTGGCTGATCAGACATCTGAAACAAAAACAAAAATGCATGCTATTAATTTGGTGTTAGTACATCTCCAGCTGAACTGAGTCTCTCTGAGTAATGGCGGAGCTGACCTGGTAGCTTGTTGACTTGTCTGGTTGCTTCCTAAGGCACAAGCGGAAGAGGGAAAAGGCGATACAGGAGAGCAGGGACACTAAGGTGAAGAGGGTGATGGGATGCATGGGACCTGTGACAGTAGGGGGAGATTGCAAGAAATTACAGTGTCACAATGTTGTAATTTACACTAACAATGTTACAGAAACTGTAACAGGAGAGAAATGGAAGTGATGAAGTACCTAATCTGAGCGTAGAGAAGAAGAGCAGCCAGAACATGCAGAGGATGGGAGCCAGGATGACCTGGCTGATGGCTGCTCTGTGGATCCGCTGGCTGAGTTTGGTGGGGATGTATGCATAGTAGATGTTGTATCGGTCAACCATGTGCTTCAGGATCACATAGAGCAGACCTAGAGGGGCAGGAAAAGCACATTTAAATATCTAAAACCATAGACTGCACATAAAGATGGATGAGGCCTCTCCAAAACAAGAAGACAAAACATCCCAGATACGGGAGCTGATTGGGCATTGGAGCTGCGGTATTGAGGTCACCCGCCTGAACTACGGCTTGTCAGTGAGAGATGCTCACAGCTGTCAATCATAACGTCTCATCCCCCCTTTTATAGCATCAAATACTATAATTAATTAAAACTAAACTTATCAGAAAAATGAGCATTTGAATACATACATAGAGTATTTCAGCATGATTAGAACTACCTACAATGACAAAAAACATCTTTGGGAAAAATTTATTTGACGCGTACTTTGACTTTTTAATTTGGCTCATGTCCCATCCACTAACATGGAGAAAGCAGGCTTTATCTTCACTTGTACTGGCTTCACTTTTGGGAAGCTGTTAGGTTGTACATCTTTATATACTGTACAGTCTGCTGTATGTCTAAATCACTACAGTACTCTTTGGAAAATGGATGGCAGTTTCTTTTGATTTAAGGCAGGAAACCATGGCATGGTGCTTTAACAACATAGTGATAATTTATATTTTGTTCTCGCCAACCTCCCAATGTCCACTGAACCCCACACATAAAGTTTTAAGTCCTCAAATGCTGAACATATATGCGGTTCAATGCAAGGTTTAATGATATTGTGACCTGATTTAAAATAATAATAATAAACTATGTTTTCAAATCAAGCAATTTAGGTTTATTTTTCATATTAATATTTTGTCCTTCAGGTTTGGCATTATCCTGTGTTGCTTCTCTGTGGTTCCACCAAATGAAATTCAATTCAACCAGTGAGATTATCTGCCTCAGAAAAATGCCAATCTGCAGACAACAACACAGGTATAAATGCACAGTAGTAAGTATGAAAGGGCCGTTCGGACTGAGGATTCGAATGCAGAAGCAAATAGAAGCTTGGTGAGCTCTGGGCAGAGACAGGAGCAGAGTGGGCGTCTGGCTCGCAACTCACTGTGTCTGGGTGTCTGGGACTACAGCAGCAAATTCACACAGTCTGCATCGGACTGGCAGGCAGCGGAGGAGAGTGAGGTTATAGTATGAGGGGAGACCACACACACACACACACACACACTCACGCACACAACTAAGAGAGAAGGTGATGGAATGTTAAAGAAAGAAGGAAGGTTGATGAGGATAAAGAAGGGTCACTGTATGTTGCTCACCAAAAGGGTGTAATGATGGGACACGTGATGCTGTAGGTCATACTGACTGCAAAGATACACATGGTCCAGGCGTACTCCAGGCCAAACTGGAACTCATAGGCCTGGCTCTGCAGATGGAAACACAAACACAGTTTTTACATCTTAAACAGAGGACAATTGAATGCACCCGACATGAAAACTCTGACATAAGCATGACAGGCTCTGCTGACCCGTTTGACATGAATGCGCTCAGCCTGGGACTTGGCGAAGCAGAGGCGGAGGGCATACACCGTCAACGCTGGGATACGAAGCAGCTCCATAGACGTGCCAATCAGACTGGATGTTATCACATAGTTTACAAAGAATGCACCGTTGTCAGGGAGAAACACACACCTGCAACAAGAAAACAAAGAAGTGTTTGGCTGAAATGTCTTTTTAAGAGTCATAATACTCTTTATTTCAACAAAAAGAGTGATCTTACTGGAATTTGACCTCCTTCTCGTCCAGGAAGTGGACATCAAAGAGCCACGTGAAGAACAGGTCCAAGCTACATAAAAAATAAAATAAAAGCAGAAAATTTAAAAAGTGGGCAAAATCAAAAGAATTTACATTAAAATAAGTATATAAGCATAAGTTATATGTTTGTTTTGTGTCTGTAGATGTGCTGTAAGTGTACCTGGACAAACCCAGCGAGGGCAGGATGATGACCATGAAGACCAGCAGGAAAAAACACTTGTGCATCGTTACTTGGTTCTCACCAGATCTGAGACGTTACATGAATAACATGGGATTGTAAGAACATCTATGCAATGCATATTAAGTTATAAACATATCTATGCAGTTCCCTTCAACATAACACATTCATAATGTGAAATAATGTAACGCAAAGTCAGCTGACTCTACATTTAAAGGACCGCTGGGTTCATTAGCACAAACTACGCTTTTCACTCCAGTAAACAGTTCATTTGCATTCGGTCCTTCGCACATCACGCCTGCACAACACGTTTGTGGGGGTGGTTATGTAAAGAAAGGGTGCTCGTAGGTGCTGCGTGAGGTTGTCTCCTTATGCACAGTTGTTCTGCTCCTCCTCCTGCTAGTCGCCATGTGCCGTTCCCCTGTGCATGGTGACTACTGTGCATATCATTATCCTCACATGGAGATCTCTATGACAACCTGCCTAGAATAACAGTGCAGGGAGAGTGACAGAGAGACGGAGGGAGAGAGTAAAAAGAGCAACAGGGTGAAAGAGAAAATAATAATTGCGATGGAAAAAAAAGAAATGCTGAGAGTTGAGAGGAAGATAGGCAGCAGAGTTACATGAAGGGTCTATTTGAAGAAGCAAAGGACAGACATTTCCATTTCAGGGGAGGAGAGTGGTGGCCGATGGCTGGTGAGTACCTGGTCCAGTGGGACTCAAAGAAGGCTGAGTAGTAGACGATGAAGGGCAGGAGCACAGAAAACGCCCACAGCAGGAGGGTTGGGAAGAACTGGGTGATGACAGGGCTCTGGATTGGAAAGTAAAAATGAACAATTAATGAAACCAAAGAGGGTAAAAAATGTAACACTAAGGTCACACAGTTCAACTCGATCTCAAACTCTGACCCGCAGACTGTCCACAGGCCTTGTGACATTAAACTTGTCCATTGTGTTGACGATGATGGCAGGAGTGGTGAGGAAGAAGAGCAGCAGGAAGAGGAGGATGTTGAGGAGGACGCATCGGAGCCACCAGCGCGATCCGCACACTGACAGGTTTTCCCTGGTGATGGGAAATAATAATGAGCCTCAATTCACAGGACAGACAGCACATTTAACACACTACTCTCCACTGACACTGTATGTATTGACATGAGTCTGAAATAGCCAGCTCAGTCTCTTGAATGCGAGTTGGTGAGCATGTTTCCACTGCACTGGATTGGAGAGTGAGTTTGGCACAGCACACTTCAATGCTCAGTTTTAATGAAGGAACAAAAGTACCTGCGCAACCCCGCAGCCTGTAACTGCTCCAGTCGTCTAGTTAGTGCAGAAAAACACAAACACGCTGCAGCCAATTAGGCGTGAAGCACAAACAGTGAGCGCTACCATCTCTTTGGTTAATATCCCATACATATGCATCACTTACTGGTTACATAATCTCACTGGGACTGCTGCATTTGCTCTCCAAGATAAGAAATGCGTTATAGCTAATTCAATCATGGATGAGCTTTAAATGGTGTTTGAGATCTGATACACACAAGCAGCAACAGACTTAACATCTTAAATGTTGCTGCTGATCTTAATTTTCTTAAAGAAGAGCACAGAGCTTGATGGAAAAAAAAGAAATAGCAATACTAATCCAAATGCAGGTAATCTGAAAAAGCTGAGATGTACATGTATACCTCTTGTCTAAATAAATGGACTCTTTGAGGTCCATCATTACAAGCTAACGTGTTGCATCGACAAGCAAAATTATAGCCCACAGAACTTTGGTTTAAAGTCTAGTCACGATCCAGAGTTCCCAAAGATACCAAATATGTCAGGGTTAATTACAGGGAAATGATGCACAAGACATGTAAAAGTGGATATTACACTCAAAGTGTGTCTGCATGGGTTTGCTCCCACAGTCCAAAGACATGCAGGTTTGGTTGATAGATTGTTTGTACTGTAGGTGTGAATGTGAGTGTGAATGGCTGTCTTTCAATGTACCAATGCATGCTGGGATAGGCTACAGCCCCCTGTAACCATGTACAGGATAAGTATAAACAACTGCTTAAAAAAATTAAGGGAACACTTAAATCACACATCAAATCTTGATGAACGAATTATTCAAGTTGGAAATCTTTACTGATGAAAACAAAGTGACGTAACAATGGTCAGTGGAAACTAAAATCATCATCCCATTGAGGGCTGTGTTAAAAATCACAAAAGTAAAAAAACTGAACTCACAGGCTGAGACAACTTGCGTGAATTTCATCAAGTCAAATCATAATGTGACTCAGTAGTGTGCACGGCCCCCATATGTCTGTATACACTCCCGACAACATCTGGAAATGTTTTTGATGAGTCGGCAGATGGTGTCCTGGGGATCTCCTCCCAGACCTGGATCAGGGCATAAATTAGCTCTTGGATAGTCTGTGGTGGTACTTCGTGGATTCAGATGCACCGATACATAATGTCCCATAGGTGCTCAATTGGATTTAGGTCAGGGGAACATGAGGGCCAGTCAATAGCATCAATGCCTTCATCATTGTAACTGCCTACACCCTCTGGCCACATGAGGCCGGGCACTGTCCTGTACCGGGAGGAACCCAGGGCCCACTGCACCAAGGTCTGACAATTGCTCTGAGGATTTCATGCCGGTACCTAACAGCAGTCAGGGTACCATTGGCTATGACATGGAAGTCTGTGTGACCCTCCCAGGATATGCTACCCCAGACCATCACTTACCCACCAACAAACCGGTTATGCTGGATGATGTTACAGGCAGCATAATGTTCACCACAGCGTCTCCAGACTCATTGCAAATGGCAGATCTGCCAATTCTGGTGTTCTCTGGCAAATGCCAGTCGAGATGCATGGTGTGGGCTGTGAGCACAGGTCCCTAACCTCCCCCAGGTTGTCAGGCCCTCATACCACCCCCCATGGAGTCTGTCTCTGACAGTTTGGCCAGAAACATGCACATCAGTAGCCTGCTAGAGATCATTTTGTAGGGCTCTGGCAGTGTTCATCCTCTCCTTCCTTGCACAAAGGAACAGATACTGGTCCTGCTGCTGGGTTGATGCCCCTCTACGGCCCTGTCCAGCCCTCCTCGTGTAACGGCCAGTCTCCTGGTATCTCCTCCATGCTCTTGAGACTGTGCTATGAGACACAGCAAACCTTTTTGTGACCGCACGTATGGATGTGCCATCCTGGAGGACCTGGACTACCTGTGCAGCCCGATTAGGTAACACCTCATACTACAAGTAGTGACAAGGACACTAGCAGAAAACAAAACTAGAGAAGAATCAGGCAGGAAGGATAAGGAGAGAGCAACTGTCTGTGGCAACCATATGCAAAACCATTCCCTTTTTGGGGGTTGTCTTGCTGTTGCCTCTCCATTGCACCTGTTGTCACCTTCATTTGCAATAAAGCAGTTGAAAGTGATTAACAATCACTTGTGCTTCCTAAATGGACAGATTGATATCCCTGAAGATTAACTGACTTGATGTTACACTGTTATGATTTAGTGTTCCCTTATTTTTGAGCAGTGTATAATGGATGGATTTCCCTTTCTTTAAGTGTCAGAAAATTAATGTGATGTTGTCTGTGTGGAAAATGTTGACTGAGGCTAATCAAGGGAATATAAGGTTAAAGAAACTATGTGAGTTTGTGTAATGTCAGTACAGACCAGATGATGTCACTGGGAGCAGGTGCGTAGTCGACCCCCCATTTATGCGACTGCACCACAGTGGTAATACTGGACTGCTGGGGTCTGCGACGGCAGCGCACACAACTGTAGTCCTTCACAATGCTGGAAAACAAAAACAAGATGTTCAAAAGGATGCATGAGTGCACAGTAATGCCTGCTTTTAAGCCACTTCATGACATTTATAGTTGCCCCCTGATGTGACAGTGTTTATGAGATGAGAGGATCTGGCAGACATAAACCTTGATGTCATGCTGTTGTTTACTCACACAGCAGTCATCCTCTCATCACGAAAAGTCACAAAGGCGATGCCAAGTCTCTTCATGGAGATGCGGTTCTTCTCAGCATTAAACTCGTCTGTTCGCTTTTCTTCCAACTCACTGTAGTACTGTTCTGCATCCACCTGCACAGAAAAAGTTAGAGCACACATTACTCACTGCATCTTTTACTTTCAGAGAGCTCCCCAGATTTACAGTGGCAGGATATCTTGTTGCTGCATGTACCTACTTCTGGATTGCAGTGCCATCCAGTGGTAACATACTTTCTGCGCAGCACTGAGTCACCTACTAATCTCAGTTATGCTGATTAAAAAGTACCTTTTCAAAGCCGCAGATGTCGCAGCAGAATATCTGAGCACATGGATGAGTCTTGATCATGATCTTCCCCTCCTTTTGGGACTTTGTGGCAAAATACAGCCTGCCTTTCATTGCCTTGCGTCTGCAAAACACAGCATCTTCAGACAAGAGCCTCACACTGATCCCCAAGTGAGTTGCTCCAATCTGTAGCAGCTACTGTACCTCTCTAAGTCCAGCCTCATCAGCTTGTGGACATCAAAGCAGAAATGGATATCAGTGACAGTACAGCTGGGGTAGGCCTCACTAGTGAATGGAGCAAAAGGAGTTAATCATAATGACGGTGGTGAGATTGTGCATGTACAATGGTCAGGGCTTCCTTGTGACACGAAACAAACATAAGGAGACCATTTAACTTGACTTAAAGGTGCTCTATATGACATTCAGAGCATTCATGTAGCAGCAAACAACCATTTGCTATGTAAAGATAAAGTGGAGTAATGTTTACCTGAAATCATAATCTGAGCTTCTCTGTGCTTTATTTACGTAGTTGGCTGGCAACAGGTGCACGTTAAAGCATGTGAGCATGCCCCACTAGCTAGCTCACAGCCGCTGATCAGCACTGCTCTCATACAGCAGTTGCAGCTGATAACGGCGGCCTGACTGATTGTGTCCAGTTCCCCCACAGATAAACACTGTTCAGCTCTGCCAGCACTGTTGAGATGGTTCAGCATTGATCTCAAATAGTTAAGGTTAGGAAAGGTCGTTGGGCAGGGAGTCTTGTGAGAGTTTTTGCAAGATTTTGCAGATCTCACATCATATTTTGCAATTTGCTGGTTAGCTTCTAGACACAACCACCGTTCGCTACGAGCATGGATATATAAAGAGAACTGAAGGTGGTGTTGGAGGCGGGGCCTCTATGAAGCCAAAATGGCTTGATTTCTGACTGGAAAAGTCATCTTCCGATGACATTCCTTATCCACTGGGCCCACTGAGCAGGCGCTCAGTCACATGGCGTAGTCACTGCGTCACAACCGTCACAGTGTCGTCACAGTTTGCTAACTCCACCTCCCAGCCCTCGCTCCAGCCTTGGTCTGGGTCATATTCACATAAACAGAGGAAGGGAAATAACTCTGGATTCAGCTATTAGTCTATTTTACAACTTTACATAAATATTTAAATGATGGCTATTCAAGTGATCATACTGGGAAGCTGATTCACCTCAAAAAAAAACAAAACAACCTGTTACAGTCTCTTTCCCAAGGTAAGTCTTTGTCCCAATGGCATCACATGACGGACACATTAGTTGTAATACTGCTGTTTGCCCACTACGAGAATTGAGATTAACAACCGACACTCTTCCTGGGGGCCTGGCTGCGAGCCGGCTCAGCCATCATCATATTGAGAACCATGTGGAGGCAAAAAATATGCTCTGAATTTCATAATGAGCACCTTTAACAGTGAGAAAAAGAAGAAAAGATGTGTACTGGAAGTGTTTGGTGATGAGTCCTGGGTCGGAGATCTCTCTTGGTATGGAGGTAATCATCAGTGTCCTGGCCACCTGCAACACAATGTAACCACCATGAGAAGTAGCTATAATAAACTGCAAATAAATAACCATCTACTCAAGTGGCTCTGTGGATGTAATGCTAGAGTCTCAGTTCACGACTTTGGTTCAGACACAAATATCTCAACAACTACATGAACAAATTTGGTGCTCGCATTCGTTGTTCCCAGAGGATGAATCCTAACGACTGTGTGCCACCAGCAGGTTGACATTTGTGTTTAAATACTGTATCTCTAAAACTGGATGTATTACCATGAAATTTGGAACACATATTCATGTTCGTTTCAGGATGAATTTTTATCATGTTGGTGATCCATTAACTTTTAATCTAATGCAACCATCATAATCTAGTCTATGAAAAAATACCTGCAAAACTAATGACATTCCCGTCAGCCTGTGTTTAACCCTTATTAGCATGCTAACAACCTAACCCAGACACATTGACTTGATAAGATGGATATTTCAGCAGTGTAAAAACGGACAGGCCTCGATGATTAAACAGTATGATGTGATGGTGCCAGACCTTCTCATCTTCTCTGTACTCCAGCTGTATCAAGTGGTGAGCCATACACAGCAATGTGATGATAAAGTAGACCAGAGCCAAGATGCTGTGGAGCCACAGAAAGCTGTCCCTGTGAGGCACAAAAACACTGTTGTAGTTTATATGAATATAGAAACTCCACATTTTCACATTTCTGTGCTATTTCATGACATTTGATGTCATTCATAAAGTGCTAGACTTACTTTGCGCTAACATTAGCCAGTGTTGTTCTTCCAAAGTTTTCAGGGCTGTCTCCTGTAGAGATGATGAAACATGACAGACAGTGAGACATTTTAATTTTCTAATGTCCTAAAGGAAACCCCTCCTCTTTTGTCTGGACGCTGAGGCAACAATGAAGCAATGTCACTATTCAGAGAAAATGCTTTCCGTCCAGTTTAATGAAATCTCTCTCATCTCAATGAAATTTCACACAAAATTCAAACATCGCAGTCATGCCTAACTCTGGTGTTTTAATTTGGGCACCGTTTGTTTGTTGTTACCATGGCAGCTTGTCACTGGGTGTTGGTTTATATACTGTAATGGCTGAAGTGACACATGGGTTCATAAGAGATGACAGCCAGCAGTAAAAAAAAAAAAAAAAAAAGTTTCTGTGGACAGCGCACCTCCTGGTAGACCCCTTAATGGCTCCTGCCTTCGTCCTATTCTGGAGTGGCTTACTCAACACTTCCTACAAAATAAGCACACAACTGCCAAAAGGCATTTCTGCTGCAACTTACGGTAGCAGCTAACTTTCTGCACCATCCCTCCCCTGGCACCTACATGTGTATGTTGAGAGGAAATGAAGCACTTGCTATTCCTATAATCCGAGGCTTGATGAATTGCCACTGGTATGCTAGCAACTCCCATTAGATGAAAGGCAGCTTGTGGATCTAAATAGATTCACTTCATAATGTACTTTTATGGGCCATTTAAAATGACCTTTTACGTTGATTTCAACTTTGATCTAATTTAATTTATGCAACATACTTTTTTAAACTCTGCTCTGCCACAGTTTGTTTTAAGCTAAAGTTTCAATGCATTTAACCAATACATCCTTTTGTGTGTAGATGTGTGTGATTGTCTCTGTGTGGCCTGGATTCTCTCCTTGTGAGATGTGCCTCTCCTGAGGTTAAGGATATCCCTTGGCTTTTCAAACAGTCAGCCTGCTAGACCGTCATCTGAAGACAAAAATACCCAGGAGGTTTCCGGAAAAGTTGACTGGCAGGATTATGGCCAAAGACAGCAGGCAAACCACTGTCATGAGCATGATGATGTGGCGCTGGAAAGACAGGTATGTGACGGCATCAATGCCGCATTTGCTTCGGATCTCCTCGTCCCTACAGAAAAAGAGAGAGGGGAAACTTTCAGGATCCCCTAATGCCATACCCAATAGATCCATAACTCTCTATGCTGCAAAGACAGATGCTGCAAATTGTTCTTGAGGTGTCAATTTTTGAATTTCCTACATGTGCATGTGATAATCAGAGCTGTGTAATCTTAATCTTAATATGCATGGAGCTCTGTCTATTGCCAGGACATATGGGCCTACAGCTTATACCTCATCATGAGTAAAACTGTGGCACCGCTACTTTGGTGCCAGAAGCTGCGGTTACCAGACGGGAGGTTCAGGAAACCCAGTGTCATAAAATAGAACAAAAAAAAAAAAGAAGAAGAAGAAGCAAGGGGCACGCTGGTCACATGGTGGCCCACACATTGCGAACTCTCAGGGTGGGTTTGCACTTTCCCAGGGTGAGCCACTGGCATGGGAGCTAAAAACAGAAGCACCCCAAACTCCAACATAATACTATGGAAACCATGGACACCATGGACATCGCCTTCTCTACAGGCCTAAATATGTTGTGTGCAGTCAGACTGGAGCAAGAGCAAATATTCAGCGGGAAACCACGGCACCAGCCGTCGCATGAGAGCCCAGACTCGTTTGTTTTTGTTGCTAAATGACATATAACAAGAGACTTTACATTTGCCGGTGACATCAACTTTGAAGACAGAGGGCCAATAAAAAGATGGAAGCTAAGATGAGAGAAGGGTGAAAATAATTACAAGGGCAACTGCTTTGTGTACTTACTTCATATGGTAAAGTGATGAGAGCCACGAGCAGAAGCCCTGGAAGGAGGAGGAGAACCGTAAAACATCCAATGGATTAGTTATTAAAGATAATAAATGACATATGTATGCAAGTCTGTGCACACCACATCTGACTACTTGCATGCATCCACTATTTGCATAGTAATAAGGTCTGCAGAGTGACACAGAGGGGGAGATTTAATAGGTCTAGCCTGGAGCAGTAACCACTTTACTGCAGCCTCAGCTTTGAGTAGGCACACAGGACGATGACTCCTCCAGTCTGACTCTTTTTCTTACACCGTTATAAACATGCAGGGAGTGACCTCAGTCTGTGAAACAGGTGTCATGGAGTCACACATAGTCCAGCTGAGTCATGAACCAAACTTTCCTCTTACAACAGTTGACGCAATGCCATCCTAGACAAGTGGACTTTATTGTAAAAGTGCAGCATGCTGCATTTTAAGACATCAATATATCCTTGACAAATTAACTGTGACACCTTGTTAAAATTACTGTAAATAAATGAGAACATGATCAGGAAGACTGGTAGACAGTCTAACATCAGTGCAGTGTTCTGCCTTCTTCATGTTTTGCAGTGTACAGACAACTGGAGTCTGTCAGTCTTCTTCTCAAATGCTATGATTGTTTACCATAATTGTACTCTTTGTGGAGTTTTTATAACCACGAGCGGTGCTGTAGAGATATTGTTTGCATGTGTTCTACCAGCATGAATACTGAATGTACATTCACATGCGGGGTAATGCAAGTCACATTTTTTACCAACTGCACAGTGTCACACACAACTTTCATTGTCTTTGTAGCATCTCACAACCATAAAATAAGCATCTAAGGGACTGTCTGACTGCCCCTCCTGGCTTCAGTTGATGTGGACCAGACGATCTGTGAGCCAAGATGCACTGGCCAGCAGTAAAGGAAGCAATAGTAGAACATTTTGAACAATGGGGCAGGAGAGGAAATAAAGAGCATCAAATGGAAAAGAAAAAACATATGTATAGGAAAATTACTAAATATTTGTAAGGCTCTTTCTGGGTGACAAAATTAAAAATGGAGAAAATTTTGGACCAACACAGAGGTGGCACTGTTTTCCTGGGTTAGTCTATTTACACATCCAGGTGGCAAAGAGCAACATTAGCATTCATTCAGAGTTGTGTCTGTGTCCATCTGACTACTTTAAAACTTGTATTCACAGCTCTGGTCTTCACCAAACAAACGCTCCATAGGCTATAACCGAAGGAAACTGCAGAGTTTGGTGATTTGGATCCTCTGTGGTTTCATCACTATCTGTGACCCTTTTCACATTACACAGTTATTTCAGACATTGTTAATGAAAAAATATGAATTATTGCAGCTTTAAAGTGAGGCGGCAGAACCACCCTCCTATAATTGGGAACAATGCAGGCTTCAACAGATAAAATATGCTGCACATATTTTATATATATATATATATATATATATATATATATATATGCTGCGCATATTTTATGAGGTAAAAATGCAACATTTTTGTTGGACACATGAAATGTGTTTTGTTGAGTGGCTGGGTGAAAAATGAACCAGTGTTTGTTAAGGATGGAATCTACTGGGCATCTTTAAATGATCTGAAAAGGCTATTAATGGGCTCCCTGGTGCTTTTAGGAGCTGATGGAAAAACTCAGCCGAACAAAACGTAACTCACCATGTCCTTGGTCTCAGAGTCAGAAGGGCTGGACTCTGATGGAGACTTCTCTTTCTCACTTGGTTCTCCATAAAACAGGGATGTGAGACTGAATTGAGAAAACGAGATGAACAAAGAAATATTGATTCTGGCCTGACACGACCATATCAATACATTCAGCATGTAACTCAGTGCTGCAATCCCTGTGTGTGCATCCATGAAGACAACATAAAATGCATCCTGGATAGCTGAATCTAATAAAGTCAGTGCGGTGATGAAATTTATGGAGATTTCTCTCTGGGCTGTGCCACTGACGGTTCAACATTGTATCAAATTAAGCAGCATAATTGAATTAGTACGAGACTGCTTGGCAAAAACACACAGATGCTGCTTGCCCTAGGGTGCTATGAAGCTGCTGCCGGTCAGGCAGAAGTAATCAAGACCGCACTCCCCTGAGAGGAGACTCAGGTCAAGCAGAGGAAAACCACTGCAGCCTCACTCAGACGGCTGGGTGGACCTTGACTCATTTTGGATCCTTAAAGGTATCTGATAATTGATTAATTGTTTGAAGTGTATATCTGGTGATCTTCTATTGTTTTCTTACCATCAACAAATGTAATGAAAACACCAAAAACAACAGTGAATCCTCTCTGATCCTAACACTAATATCTGTATAGCCAAGGCTTATCTTACATCCTGTTGCCCTAAATACTCACCAAACTCGTGTTCATCCGCAGTTGAAAAAATTTCCACACACATGAATTATTTACTTGTGTCTGAGTAACATTTGCTAAAAACCTACAGTGCCCAGCTGTTTTAGGAAATTATAGCCATTTATAGAAATAAAACATATTTTTGAACTGTTTTAAAGATTTACTTCTCTACTAGAAAGCAGTGGATTTTGTTGAGTGCCGAAAAAGGGTAAAAAAGTTAAAATGTATTGAGAAATGGACAAACAAACACGCCGCATCTTTTCATGGGATTCGTTGACAGTGAGAAAAATATTGACTAACTCCAGCTGTATAGCCTTGTCCTTTAAGTTATTTATCAAGGCGAAATTGCCAAACATTGACTGGTTCAAAATGTGAGGATTTGCTGCTTTTCTCTGTTTTCTGTTACTGTAAATTGAACATATTATGGATTTAGGGCTGTTGGTAGGGACAAAATAAGCAATTTAAATATGTTACTTTGAGAATTATGATGATTTTTCTGATATTTTATATGTCAAACGACACAAAATAATTAATGGATGAAGCAATAATGGAAATAATTGTTAGTTGCAGCCCTAATTTTAAAATACTGAGTAGACTGTTCCATCCAAACTACTCTGTGCTCACATATACTGTGTGTGTGTGTGTGTGTACAAAATACATAAATCAATTGCCACAGTTACAGTCATCACAACAAATTAGAAGCAAAGGCAGAGCAGCTCTTTGCAGTGATTTGCCGCCTACGCAGTACCATCTATACTCAGCAGAGGGAGCCGGAGGCTTCAGGATCAGGACTCAGGAGTGGTTCCACTGAGAATTATTTCTCCATCTTAAAGGCTGTCATGGCTCACAAGCCAGCAAGTCCATCAGATTTTTAGAGCAAGACTGCAAATGATGGATTCACCTGTCATTCTCCATCAGCAGAGCCAGGCGGCCATAGTCCCACGCAGCCTTCCTCAGACAGGAGAATATCAGTAACAGGAACTGTAACACAAAACAAGGACGTAAATCTGATTTACACAATGCTGCTCTGGGCCTGCATTAATTTCCAAAACCTTTCTCATACTACTCGAACCGCGGCCCGTCTCAGCATTCTCATAAAAAGCCTACAAATAATAGACATGTTCAAAATGCAGCAATAAAGCCATCTTCTTTCTTTAGAGTGGTACGTGGTTGTCCTGGAAACTACCAGAGACAGGTCAGCATGCACATGCGAACACATGCTGTGCACTAATGCCAAATGAGGGCGGTCAATAGCAAGAATAAATATGAATAGCCTCCATTGTACCACAAATGGAGAGCTAATCTGTAGCATCACAAAAGCCTATTCAGTGACATATTATAAACACAATAGTGGATTTGTGCTGAACAACCCTGGTTAAATATAAAGAGCATAACTGGGTGATGATGGATGAATGCTGACAAACGCAAATTAGGTAAAAGTGATGATGAATGTTTGATTTTAATTACAGCATTAAACCATTAAGTCATTTGAGTTTAGAAGACATTTGGTTTAATGTGCAGGGATGACAGCCATGTTAATAAGAAGAGAGCTCCCATAAATGTTGAATGATTCATTCTTTAGTGATCTAGAGCCACGCATAGATGATCGAGGTGGCCTTGACTAAAGCTGAATAATGACTGCGTGTTCACATTAACAGTCAGGGTCTAAACTCCTTCTTTAAAGAAGAATCTCTCCATTATCTCGCTCTTTTCCCGGTGTCCGCCTCCTCCTTGTTGTTTCTGTTTGTTTGGTCTTGATTCGTGGGCATGCTCTCTTTAAATCCCACAGATGATTTATCCTGTATGTTGATGGTATTGATGCTGAGGCGTGCTTCCGACACCTGGGGGGAGCATGCTTTGACTCATGCCTGTCATTAAGAGACAGCGCTCGACCCTCTGTGTTGTCTTGACAACTAGGCAGCGATAAAATGAGCCAATTAAAACACGGAGGTGGCAGATTGAGAGTGATATCAGTGCAGAGATCAAGCTTGACAAGGCTTGACAGTCTATTATTATCTAGAGACAGGAGGAAAAATATGCAGTTATATTTGTAAACAGTATACGCTGAATAAACTGTATTCTACGATGTGAAGAAAATTCAAACATGCAGAATGCATTTTGATATCCTCTTGTACATTATTACGAGATCCAAAAGCCCTGACAAATAAAATGCTTCAATGGCTTAACTTAAAATTTGGTTTAGTGTTTAGAGACTTTTCCAGAAAAAATAACAAATTAAGTCCCTGGCTCAGCAGAGTAATATGAAATTGAATATAAATTATTAGTGTTCCCACTACTGTACAATGCAATGCAACATCAGTTTCTTACTTCTTTAATTGATAAAAAAAGCAGATATTTAGGACTGTACTTTTAACCATCCATCATCTATGCCTGCTTGCAATACTAACGTCCAAGTTTACTTTTCTGGCCATTAAATTTTGACGCAAGTTTGATTTAATATTTCGTGTTTCTTGGCTTATCATAACTGAAAACAGTCAATTGTATTGACGTCGTTCTTCAGTGATACACTATTGCATTTTTAGAAAGTTGGAGGACTTGGACTTGGGTTTAGCAGAGGCCAAAGCATCCTAACCTTCAGTCCCCAGTATAAGATCAGAAAACACTGGATTATCAATTCACATAACATAAACTGGTAGAAACTTTCATGATACCCTTCCCAGCTGGTCAAAGCCCGTGCCTTTCAAACACCATGCCTCCAGCTTAGACTGCAGGCTTTCTGTTAAAAAATATTTAGCCTCCAGTGACGAGATGGGATGAGATCCTCAAGGTTATTCTCTCACTATTAAATAAAGTAAAGTAAACTGACCCAATGTATAAAATAGGTTGTGTGCACTTGACAGTCATGTTAAGGGTCCACACTTATTCCTAGTTTTATTCCTATTATTAATGCTTTTTTGTTTACATTTGGATGACAGATTGTACCTTTGAGCATTATCACAATTATACATTAATATATTATTTCAATACAGATATTACCGACTGCAGATAGAGAGTCATATCTACAACTGTGACATCCTACTCTCATCAGCCGATGGAGATACAAATTCAAAGTCTGATATATAATAATAGACTGTATACACTTGCCTAATTTAGATTTAGAATTACATTTAGGAAAATGGTAGTAGGGGCTTGAGATGAGAGATATAAAGTCTGCAGAGGGTCCTTCAATGAAGTTAGAAAATGAGCAGGTGTGTTGACATGTTTGTCATAGTCATAGGTTTTTGTATAGTCTGTTTTGGTAACACTTGATTTTACAGGTCTGCAGATTTCATAGTAATTAGGTGATAATTTGCAAGTAACCTATTTGAAATTTCTATGGAATTACTGCCAAATTACCGTAATATTTACCTCAATATTTATCAAAAATTACATTATTATAAACAGAATTTAATATGGAAATATAGCATCTAATCATTAAAATAGGGCCATTAGGCTTGAGAAGCCGCTGCGCGCTGCTTTTCATCAGAGGTGGAAAACCAAAACTAATAGAAGACACTTCTGATCAGGCACAAATCTCACTATTGTGTGATTTATTGTCTATACAAATGTAACCTGGTAGCTAATGTAATGATTCAGGGTTTTTTTTTTTTTTATCAAATTTCAAATAATTTATTTGCTAATTATGATCTATTTATTGGCAGACATGGAAATAAAGCATAAAACATATGAGTTAACTTGTATTCTTTTCCTGGAAATGTATTAAATAAATCATCAGTTACTGGGAAATAGCAGAATGTAATCATTAAATAATGTTTAGAATAAAGTGGTTTTTGATCAATTTTGAGGTAAATATTGAGGTAATTTGGCAGTTGTTAGAAATGTCAGGTCTTAGTTTTTGTGTTTTGTGTTGCATGCACTCTGTTTGCACTTCCTGTTTTATTTTGTATTCTAACATCCCTTCTCGTTTCAGATCACTTCACTTCCTGCCTGCATGTTTCCCGCCTTCGCGTCTGAGTACCTCCTTCTGACCTAGTTTCCAACACCATTCACCTGTGTCCGATTATCTTCTCCCCGCCCTGATTGTGTCCACCTGTGCATCGTCAATCACTCCCCTCACTAGTATTTAATGTGAGCTTCCCCTTCCCTCTGTGCCAGTTCGTCTTGGTTACTTCATGTACAAGCGTCCCAGCATTCCCCATGTTTTTGAATTCACGTGCCCTAGAAACTCTGCCTGTGTTTTTGACTTTGTCTCAGCCTCTCGATTTGGATTTGTTAGCCCGCAACTTTTGATTCCTGTGTACCGACCATCTGACTGTATTAAATACGCTGATTTTTTGCCACAACCTGATCTCAGTGTGTTTGCATTTGGGTCCAATCCTGCCTGTTACTACAGCCTTAACAGCAGTAATTACAAAGAAATTTCAAATCGGTCACTTGCTAATTATCAACTAATTTCCATAAAATTTGCTGACCTGTAAAATTAAGTGTTACCTCTGTTTCCTATTTTATTTTGAAAGTTCACTCCTCAGTTCACCTCCTGCTCACCTGTTCTCACTTCCACAGTCAGTCAGTCACTATTTATACCACCTCAGTTCCTCACTTTCTTTATACTTCAGTTTTTTTTTTGTTGCTGTATGGTGTTTCCTTTGCCTGTATCTGCTAGCTGTACCTGCCTGCCTTTTCTTAATCTGTAAAACTTTCTCATTATTAAAGTATCTTCATAGCATCTGCCCGTCCTTACAGCCTGTCCTGCTCCCTGCACCGTGACAATGTGTCCAATACAGTCTGTCTGCATTCATTTCACACTTTCTTGTGTGATGTCCAGCACTTCTAACACTCCTGATGTTGCTGTAATACTTCATCATCATCAAAAGAAGAGAGAAGTGACTGAGACAAGATGTCCATTAGATACTGTAGTTCTATCCTTTTGATGTCTGTTTGTATCAGTGCTCTTCGTAATATCTCAACAGGGTGTCGGCAGCTCAGGATGTATTCACAGACCTTGTTATCGAGGCTCTCCAAGCTACAAAGACATGACTCGGAGTGTAAAATATGGACAACAAGCTTCCTGTTAAAAAGAGCAAACATGGCTCTAACTAGAGCTGAAATGATTAGTTGATTTATTTTTAAATATACAGTCATATTATTCATTCATTTGTAGTAATGCGTTGTATTTTTTAAGACATGACAATGGTTTTGGGAACTTCTGATGTACATTTTTGCTATTTTCTGACAGACCAAGCATTTGATCTAGAAAATAATCAGCAGATAAAACATCATAATCAATAATACATTAAGCATTGTTTGCAGTTGCAGCCCTTAGGCTATTCTAACATCCCTGTATTTGTATAAATTAGATAATTCAACTGCACTGACCATTATAGACAGTGGGAAAATAGGAAAACAGCAAAACAACATTTTGAAAGTTGTTTCATAACAACTGTGAATTGACCATGGCTTTTCTGGAGTTAATTGTATAAACTGTGTATTATTGTGTGGTTGGGTGGGTGGGTGTGAGTCTGTACCATCCAGAGCACGACATTGATGGCGAGGACTGTGGGTACCCCTCCAAACGGCAGACCCTGGAGGACGCTGCTGCGGGAGTGCGAGCGGTAGCATCTCTCCGCTGTGCTGTTTTCTTCCCCAAAAGAATCAAGGAAGCTCAGGACATCCAGCTCCACCGCTCTCCCCTCCACAGGGGGCGCTCTTGTCACAAACAGCTCAGGGTGAGCCATCAGCACTGGACCATACCTGCAGGAAAAAGAGAGAAATAAAGAAAAAGACTATAAGCCAAGATCGGTCAACTGTTGGACTTACCAAATGTCTCTTTAGCTTTTTCTGTTGAGGGGCAGATGTTAGAATGTATCCACCAAAAGCAGTTTGTTTGCAAAACTCTACAGTCATGGCTAGGTCGTTGGGCTGAATGTAACTGTCCTTTTGTGAAAGCCTGACAAGATGATTAACGTTAGGATTAGTCAAGCGCAATCACATTGGGTTTACTAATAATTAATACAATTTCTGTAATAATCCAATGATTGATTGGCATCACTTTTGCTTTCACTTTTGCCAAAAAGTGACAAACGCAAGTGATAATACTGGCATTCAGTAGTTTACCTAACCTACTGTTTAGGATTTAGCTAAAACAAGTTCAAGTGAAAGTATTAGTTAAAGTTTGCTAACAGGTGCTACTGGTCATGGAGGAGTCAACAGGAGTTTTGAGTTTGTATTTACATAGACTGTCAATTATGATATTTGCGGATCTTAATGGAGATGGTATGTGGTGTTGGTAATAAACAATTACATTGTGATTTAATAGTCTATTTTTTTAACATGCATTTTTTTCTCAGTGTCTCACTCTAAGTGCTGTACTGATAGCATTAGGGAGGATCAGTTTAATGACCATCACAGTCCATTAGCAGCTATTGATATTTGTCTTTCTTTATCTGCTGAATGGAAGTGGAGATGTCACATGAAAGTGACAAACTGATGGGATGACATGTATTTTGCAGGTTCTGTGATGAGCCAAAATATGTGATGATACCAACAAGCCCATTTAACCACATGGATCTGTTATACATACATCTGTTGTGAGAACAGTACACAAGTAAAAGCTTAAACTGCCATTTTGAACAGCTTGTTGAGAACTGGCAGTTTCTGTGTGCTTTCCTCTGTCTATAGAAGCATGTGCAGGATATGATCATTCACACTGCCATGACCACAGAATGGAGGCCTGAACCATCTGTCCTCCAGCAGCACACACTCTCTCCACACTTTCGATCAATACAGTGCTGACTGACTCCCAGCTGCTCAGCTTGTACAATCCTCTCTGAATAAACAGTCAGAGGAAGGAAATGGAGCAGCAACAGAGTGCTGACAAAGCTTTGCATCAATACTGCGATTTCACCTGAGTGAACGACATTAATCAGATTTCATGGGAAAAACGAGATCCCAGGATATACTGAGAGATTGACAGTGAACACAGTGTAGTAAACACGCTGTGTGCTCCGCAGTAGTAACTGGCAGCCAAAACTGCATCACACAACCCTCTGCTGTCCAACTCTGACAAGAGCTGTGAGGTAACACGAGATTTGAAGTGAAGAAAGGGAGAGGAAGCTAAAGGCCTCCAAACTGGCACACACTACTGAACCCAACCTTGGTGTGAATTATCAGTGCGGCAATGATGTTACTTCCTGAGAAGCTCCAACACAGTTTTGTGAAGCCTAAACAGCACTTATTGTGCAACAGAAGCCCCAGCAGGAAGGCGAGTTGATCAATGGCAGCGCTGCTGGACTGCTGTACATCACACTGTCAGAGAGCAGTGGAAATAAAGAAGTATAAAACTACAACCCAGTAATCTTTAGCAGCTCTTTCTGCACTACTGTAGTCTCTTTCTTCCTTTCTGTTGTGAAACTGTATAGCTCGCAGTCAATATGTAGATGCTGTCAGACACATAGCATCTGAGCCTCCCCGTGGAGACAACTGGGGAGGAGATCTCCTGAGGATGGATCACAAAGCAAATCCGTAACATACACACAGGCAGAATCTGCAAAGCTGTGTTTCCACAGAAGCTGATAGCAGCATACATCACGCTTTCTCTCTGTCAATAAATAAGCCATCGATATGCACAACAGGATTATTTTACAGCTAAAAATGGATTAATAACCACATAGGCTTACACTACAAGGAAAGAGCATTCAATTCTTTGAGAAAACTATAAAACGGTTTCACTATGGACTATCCACTGGATTTGCTATATTTTACAGATATTGAATGATTTTTTTGAGTCTTGTGTCACATTTTCAACCAAACTGATGGACAAGCTGATTAACAGGACATTTTGAAGTTGTGAGATTAAGAGCACAATAAATCAACCAAAGCATCCGGATTTAGCCTCAGTAGTTTTTATTTAGATAAAAGGCATTGCTTGTCATAACACTCTGGTAATACTGTTTGCAGCATCTGTCATTTTTTAATTAATTTAAATCATGTTGAAAAGCCTAAAATGGAAAGCTACTGGAAAAAGTAAACTGCTCTGTGCCTTTATTTATACTCTTGTGATGAGCTGGTGGTGGCAAACAAATCAAATAGCAACTGTGTGACATACAGCAACAGGAGCTAAATCAAACAGAAAAGATTGCCTTATACGACGGAAGAAAATACAACTAGCTAGCTGCAAAACTGGTGTGCTAACAAAATCTGACATGCAGCTGAAACAGACCTCTTAAACAGACCTTATCGTCTCACTGAGCTGTTCTTCCTGCAACAGACAAGTCATTCACTTTGAACGCTGCCCAGCTGAATGCTGATGCTTACAGTAAAACTCTTCCTCTCCACCTCCAGAACAGAGCAGGATGCTGAGGATACACTACAGCGTGGTTTCACACAAACATTTGGACAAACGTCACATCATGACTTGGCAGTTTAACCACAAGACTTCATGGATATCCTCTCTGTCTCCTATATAAACACTCAAACACGCTCAGTCATCCCATGGTATCAATGTCTTCTCCAACTTATTGAACTCTGCAAATCTGAAGTCTTTCTAATCCGTTTTCTCTGCTCATTTCTCTCCTCCTCATCCTTAACTCAGGCTTCCAAGCCGACGCAGCAGATTACAAACTGATGTTTGGCTTGGGTAGCGGCATTGTGCCTCCCGCTGGCAGCATGAGTGAAATTTCTCCTCTGTGCTCAGTGAGACTATTATAATCACAGATGCTGAAGTCAGGACAGGAGCCGCGAGCTGGTGATGAGATATAGAGTTTGAGTCAGAGAAGCAGAAAAATGGAGGAAAAAAGCTAGCTCAGGTCAGCTAATCAGCTCACTGCAGCAGGAAAAAAGCTGAGGTATCTGTGTGCGCATGTGTGAGAGGATGTCAGAGGTGATACAGACAAAACAAAACAAATACATTGCAAGTTAGAAGGTCTATAACTTGCAATAAACACTGATTCAATCCAGATATCTTTCATCACTCCCTCATAATATTTTGATTAAATCAGCTTCTACTGTAGCCTTGCAATGGATTTTTTAAAAGCAGCATTATTTCAGTGGCCACCAACTACACATTTCTAGCCCTGCTAGAGGCTCTATGGGGCTGTACCACGGCACAGATTTAGAGCTAAATGATAACACCATAGGACGACAACATGCTCAGGATGACAATAGAAAATTGCTGATGTTAAGAAGATATAACGTTTATCATGGTCATCATCTTAGTTTAGCATGCTAACATGTGCCGATTAGCACTAACACTACACACAAAGTACAGCTGAGGCTGATGGGAATGCCAGTAGTTTTACAGATATTTGTGTAGAGTACTACAGTTGGGACATGAATGGTAATCTATCCAGTGGTTTTTGAGACATTTCATTCTAAACCCCCAAAAATGCCCCTCATGGCAGTGCTACAGGAAAAATCAGGGGATCACCAAAGTTAATAGGATTCATCATCTTGGTACCATTGATACCTGTATGTCAATCCACCCAACAGTTAAAAAAAAAAAAAAAAAAAATCTGCTGGTCTTGCTAAGGAAAAGGTCAGGGGGTTGCAAAGTCAGTAGGATTCATCCTCTTGGGACCATGAACGTCTACACAAAAATTCACAACAATCCATTCAATAGTTATTATAGATACTGCATATTAGTCTAGACAAAAGTTGTTTAAATCACTGGGGAAACAGAGGGGGATGGTGTGTGCAGTAAAGTTCCCTGCCAAGATTTAAACCAAGCGCGTTAGCATCCACTATTCACTTTTACCATCCTCTAAATCACTTTACCAGATCCCTCAACAAGTGCTTTGTCATGCTGAAGTGAGAAGCTGAATCCATACAAAAAGCCATGATAGGACATATATTCACATCTGAGCATGTTATAGAGTGGTTGGGTCCTAATTCCCAACTGCACCAAAACCTGATGAACAACATAAACCACCTGGAAGAGCTTTCCCTCCCATCGTCAAACACTCAGTTGGATCAAGATTCACTGCCTGCCTGAGGGAATGAGAAAGAGATGGCCATGTTTTGCCAGAGAGATGAACCATAAATAAAATGTGAACTAGTGTTGACTTCCAAACCTCTGTATCAACTGCCAGCCACTGGGAGATAAAAGACTGCCACCAAGGACAACTTGCAATCACCATAAATAAAAGAGTAATGGTTTCAGAGCTGTTGTTCTCTTCTCAACTACACTGACTTGTTAAACATGCAGTTTTCCCCTGCTGCGATACCTGCGTGGAAGGGAGAGATTTGACGTTTCCCCTGTCAACAGCTTCATCTCAAAGGCCCAGAGCTGGTAGAATATTCATGAGTGACTTCTAGCTGTGCTCTGCGTGTTAATCGAAAACTGAGCCCCTGATTATGGAAATCCTGGTGTTTAAAGGTATTCTGTTAAAACAATCCTTCTCTAATGAACTGTTAACAAGCCAATAAACCTGGTCTGTTACGTATGCTGGGAGTCTGTGGGAGCCCTCTAAAAAGGCAACAGTGGGTAGACAAAATGATGTTCATCTTGACTTTAAGAATGTCGGCCTTAAAGCAAACACTTTTTATGCATCTAGCAGGCACAGAACAACATTAGCATTCATTTGAAACCGTATTTCTGGGCACCTATCAAAAAGTCCAAAGTTTACTCTCCTTTTAACTCTGTTTTGGTCTCCACCAATTTTGAGGGAAATATCTCTCTCTTTAGGTTGCCAAGTGCTACCAGAGTAGACGAGTAGGCGCATTTGCAAATTCACATGAGCTGTGTAATCAGACTTCTCCAGCTTATCAATGCTTTCACTCTATCACATGCACTCTATGGCAAGGAGGGACACCTGAATAATACACCTGTATGCAATCTCATTCCAAAACCATGAGCATTAATATAACAGCCTCCACTCTTAGGGGAAGCCTTTCTACAAGATTTTTGAACCTGGACTACAAGAAAACCAGTGATGCTGGGCTGTAAAGCCTGGCTCTAATTTATCCCAAAGGGGTTAGATGGGGGTTTCTTTCTTTATGTTCCTGGCTTTGCACACTGGGTACTGTCACACTGAAACAGGAAATGGCATCTCCCAAACTTTTGATGCAAACTGAAAGTGGCACAATATTGCCTGAGATATCACTGTATGCTGTAGCATCAAGACTGATTTTCCCAAAATTGAAACCGAGGGGCCAAACCATGAAAATGTGGCCCCCTTACTTATAGGCCATATACTGTGTATCTTCTCTGTAGTTTGTTGGGATATTTTAATGGGGATGCCATGTGTGAGGGCATTTTATTATCAACTACACAGGAGCTATGGGCCTCTGCTGTGATGGTTTAGGTTGGAGGGTGGTGTTGGGGGTTGTCGATGGGCAACCCTTGTCAGACTCAGCCTGAGGGGGAGGTTTTAGCACAATCTGCTCACCACCTGCTCAGTGGAGGAGGGAGGACGCTTTACTCACTCTCTCTCTATCACACAGCACACAAACACAGATCACCGAGGTGTGTCTGCTCGGAGCACACAGTTAATGCAGCATCCCCCACCCAGCCTCTTTCTGATGGCTGAATGAGCCATAGCATGACTGGAGTGATGACCGCACACACAGGCCGTGCTCAAAAAACCAAACACCTGCTTCCTGTCTGGCTGCACATGCTCAGTAGGCCCCCAGGGGAGCGCTGTGTGTCCGCCCCACTGCTGCTGCGTGGACTGAGATCTTCCTCATTAGGACCCATCTGACATCAGTGATGGCTTCAACACAACAATCGTAAACACAGAACCTGCACAATCTGTGTTTTCTCCGCATACCTCCAAGTTTCTGGAAGATTCCACCCACAGACTCTTATTCTGCAGCTGCAGCTGATCCTAAAATGGGCCTGTGAGAAAACCTGAGTGTACCAGAGTCAACATTACCCCCACATCTACAAAAAAAAACGCTGCTCAACATGTCTTAACATACTGACATAACGTCAATCATGCATTCAATTAAAAAAGCGTTTTGGAAACAGTTGCAGTTATTTCCATCAGTACTGCTTTCCAGTAAGCTTGCACCTAAATTTTATGTGAGATATTTACACTTCTTCTTAAGATTACACTACTGCCAATCATATTGCAAAGAGGCCATTGGTTTCCATTAATTTCAGTAGTATGCTTACTGTATGATGTACAGTATATATTTGTTGTAAAAAATTGAACTGTAATATAATTGTGATCAAGAAAGTTCAAACATCTCAGATCTCTTTCACTATACAGATGATGAGCAGCCTTTACAATGCAGGAAATCTAAGCTATATTACTCTTTTCTCATGTTTGCTTTTATTGTTTGTCTTCTGGGTTTTTAAGAAAAAACACAGCTTGTCAATGCAAAGCCTGTTTTGCCACAGTATCAGTTTTCAGGTTCATATTGTAATATCAGTGGCAGGCAATTGCTGTTTGGAAGGTGGGATATCCATTAAAACAATCAAAATGGTCAGCAATAATGTGAAGTAAGACTGAAACTATCATTTTCAACAGTGAATCTGCTGATTATTATTTTTTTTTTAATTTTTAATTAATCATTTCATCCCTGAACTGGCACAAAATAGATAAAACGAGTACAAGTGTAACGCGTTCCCAGAGCCCACGTTGACGTGTTTGAATCACTTGTATTGCCCAACCAGTGTTGCAAAACCCAGAACTAATTGTTGTTCCTGTAGACTAATCCATTAATTGACTGACTGTTTCACCTCTAATGGGAACTATATGTCATTTGTAGTTAATGGATTTAAAAAAAAATAAAAACAAAACACAAAACCACCAATGTGGTCAATTATAATGACTGAGCATATGGATCACGGCCAACTAGAAGACAAGGTCTGCTCATATCACAATATCCTACTTCTACTTCTTCAGTCTTTGACTACAAAAACAGGTTCTGCAGGTATCAGAAGGGATATTTGCCTGCAGTACGTATACATGATGAGATCTGATGCTCCTTCCTAGTGGTATAGCAAGATTGTGGCATTGTGCTCATTGCTGGTATCTGTGTATGATACAGGAGCTACAATGCTGCATGTGTCAGTATCACTGTGATGGACCCCTGTGGAATAGCAGGGAAGTTCACAGCAGGAATCTCAAATAGCAGGGAGCCGGCTCCCCACCGAAGACATAAAAAGAACAAAGCCCAGCCTATGGTACATAACTGTTGTGGTTAGATGGCAGGTGGAATACAAATGGAGACTTCACAAAATCATCAGCCGCCGTTTTGTTCTAATATTCTGTTTGTGTTCGATTTTCCAGCGAGAGGCTTTCACCAAAGTATTTCCTGACATTTTTATTCAGACCCAGCAGCCCCTGTGACATGTGGCTGGGGAGATGAGTCACGGAAATACATCTCATTTATTGTCTGATGCAATCTTGTATCGCACACACACCTGGACCACACATCTCACTACCGCCACCGCTATCATCAGCACTACTACAGAGGGCAGGGGAGAACGTACACAGGAAGACGTCTGTTAGGGTCTACACACTAGTGTATGCAATCTGTTATTAGTGTGGGCTGACTCTCATTCATTACTGTATTAAAGGCAACATGCCAATATACACTATCCACCTGTAGTACTAGAGTATATATCACTATAAGTATTGATACTGCAATGTAAAATTATACTTTGATAGGAGATTTTAGCGGTTTTGCTAACCCCTAATAGGGGTGTAACAATACTGAATTGAAATATCAATTCAATGATCAACAATCTAATTACATTGATGCAAAGTGAAAATACAATACATATCATCTTATATGGCTTTATTCTGAAATTCTCACTTTGTATTTATTCTTATTAAAAGAATAGATTGTTTTTCATTTAAATGTCTGTAATAAAATTGTCAAATCATGTTTTAGTTGCTTTTTGTGAGTTTATATAAATGTAACTGATTGTGTTAATCAGGCATATGATATCATCTTATATGGATTGCAGGCCTCTGCAAATCAAAATCATATTGTGGCAGATTTTGTGATATCAGTAAATATCGCCATTGTCCAATGAATAGATGTAATATTGAGATGAAACTAGTAATTTATATCCCTAACCTATATGTAGTGGAACAAAACATGACACTAAAATCAATATATACGTAATTCCTAGCAGAAACAGTGCTTTGTTTTGGGGCCACAGTCCTGATCAGAATAACCCTTCTACATTTCAGAAACATTTGATTTAAGATCGAGGTTTAATGTAACTGAAAATCATTTTAAACTAGGTCAAGAATCAAGTCATGCTTAAATTTTCTACTGGCTCGGTATTTGACGTTCCTCCTGGAGCATAAACCTAATGTAAGGGATATTATTCATCTGCACAGTGTTTGTTCTGTGTCTTTAACTCTTTCCATGTAAGACAGAGCAGATTTTGTGATCTTGATGTTTTGCACGATAAGAATAAAACCCACAGAGGACCTTTGTGAACCGACGCCTCTGTTTTTACTCTTTGATCATTCTGTGCAGCTGGAGCTGTCCACCTGCTCAGGTGCTGAAACAAACACAGACCAAAACAAGCAAACCAGATAAACTAGATCCATGGACAAAGGCTTGACTACGAATGATTCTTTCAAACAAACCACTTTCTATCATCCGTATATGTTTGTTGCTGTACAAGTACATAATATCCATCTCTCTACTGCAAGCTCTTTTTTTTTCAATCTCAGCTTGGTGTCTCCTGAAATATTAATATCCGTGTAATACTGAAGATGACCAGCATTCATTTGCTCTCTATTCTTGGGAGACTTCTTACTGTGCACTCTTCCTTTTGAAGTGTTGGATCAAATTTTAAAGTGATAGTGCACTGAAGATCTTTTGACTATTAAACGCTCAATACAAGTAAACTCCTGAGCACTATTGGCACTTCACTGAGGTCATAGGCCTTCATCAAGAGGAGAAATAGGATTCATAAGGCACAGAGTGAGCAAGTCGAACAAAAAGTCAAACCACAAACACCTGAGTCAATTACACTTGAAATAAAATACATTAATTTAATATTACACAGGGGTTTATGCAGGAATTATTAAAAATTCACCACCTATTTGATTAAAAGGTTGCGGTAATCTTGATCATCACAGTTCAAAGAGATTCCAATGATGACCAGTTTTCAAAAGCTCCTAACTTTTTACAGTGACATTTCAAACATGCAGGGATTGGTATAATCCAGCGAGTGAGTTTAAAACCATGACACTATTGTAGTAATTAAGGACTTTCTCTGAAATCCTTCTTTAAATGACATTTCTTATCCTCAAAAGCACAACAACTCTGTTTATGATAAATCCATAATGGAGCCTGGAAACATGACAGATCTCTCTAAATAATGAAGAACGCTAATCAGCATCCTCATTTTCCTGTATCTTCAGATGTGATAAGCGGTGTGCGTACGGACCTCATTAAAATCAGTTTAAGTGCCTTATATCACGTTCAACACAAAGATTTTTTCCACTTTAAATTATTTTTTTCCTGCTACATGGCATGACATATTCTTCAGCCTGCTGCTGCTGTAAATGCTGTGCATAAGTAACCCAGTAAAATGTCAAAAATCCATTAGAAATCTGGCATTTTAAAGGCCACTTCCCTTTATCACAGTCAGGCGCAAATGGCAGGAGAGTTGTAATAGCATCCTAAGGTGTCTGCCTTAGATTTACAAATGACAAGACTATAAATACAAGATTCATCTAAAACTGATTGGTGTATTACGAAAACGTTATCATATAAACAACTGTAACTTCAGTTTACCTCAAGAATATCTTTGAAAATCTTGTTTTAGGAGGCAACAGAGCCAGTAATTCAACCTGCTGAGTATTCCGTAGGATTAGCATGGATTCAACAGGTCAAATTACTTGCTCACTTGACCAATAAAGGTTTTGTGTCTGTGCAAATCCAACAGAACAACAACAACAGCATCAGAGAGAGAAGATAGCATGGTCACACCATGCTTGGAAGCCTAAATATCCCTCAGCCTATTTTTATTTTTCCAACTGGGAGTTAAAATGATCTTTAACGATCTCCCACCCAAATTGACTTCATGAGGAACAATAGGTGTTGTACTGGGAAGGTCTGTTTTGGGTGTAATAGTCTGACACGTTGCCAGAAGCATCTTCATCCTAACCAATAACAACCAACCAATAACAACACCGCACCGTGACGCAGGGAGCTTTGCAACGTTTAGATTTCACTTAATTCATAAATCGGGTTGTTATAATTGACAGAAAATGTGGTTCTCTCTCCACGCAGACACATTTCGGCGACTCAGTGTCCCCCGCTTACTGCAGCACTCACAACAGTCTGCACACCCACCTTCCTCCTCCTCCTCCAGCTCTGTAACTTGATGAAAACGATTGCGCCATAAATAGCGCAATAAACATCTCGTTTCACGTTTGGATCAGCACACGGCCACATGCCCTTACAAAAACACAACAAAACAAAAAAAAAAACATTCACACGCTCACCTCAGAAAGCTTCCTGATCGCTGCCGTCTGGTGGTGATGGGAGTGCTGATGTGTTTTTTTCCTCCAACACTAAGAAACAAGAGAAACTCCCACCTACTCAGGGAACGTCTGACAATTAAACACCTGCCTGGAAGGCTGCTAAGGGAGCGTCAAGTAATGTTTTTAATTCCAAAATCCTGCATCCGTCTCTATTTTTAAGATTACAATTGCTTATTACATAATTATCTGTCATTATTTAGTATGTAATTATTTTTCTGATGAAATTATTAATGTGTTTAAAGTTAAAATGTACCAACAGAGAGGCAAAAAGAGGGGAGCAAAGAGTGGATTTGTAGCAAAACATAATAAATCCATATCACTAATCTGACAGCACTCAGACTAAAAGGTAACATAATTGAGGATACATTGCCACCTACTGGAAAATGGTCTTTCATGCATTGTCCCAAACTTCCACAGTCGTATTTTAGCCCAGACAGACTAAACAAAGCTGTTTCTACTACCCAGGAGTAGGCCTGTGTAAATTAATTCAAATGTGCCAACTACAACAGTAAACGCTGCTTACACATTAATGCATGGGTATTCATATCAACATAATAACTAAAAACACTCATAAAGACCTTTTCTGTGTATAATGATTTATATTATAATATTTTACTCGTAATTTTTGTGGTTTTTTTTAACTCCTGAAGTGACACTTTTAGCCTACTTGAAATGATGTTTTTATTAAAGAAGGCTAAATTTATTTAAAGCATTTCAGAATATTTTGCTAATAATACTTGTGTGCTTTTACCAAGGTGACAGTTTTAGCCTATTTGTTATTAAGTATTTTTATAGTAGGGTATTTACAGTATTTTAGAATATGTTGCTGTGTACTTTTACGTAAGTGACACTTTTATTTGTAATGAAGTATTTCAAAAATGTGTTATTACTATTTTTACTTGAGTACATGATTTGAATACTATCAACAATCAAATTTCTATAATGTACTAAATAACTCTACACATGCTTTTTTACCCCCCTCCCCCCCCCCCCAAAAAAAGCCAAGAGTCAAATGTTGTGACAGAAAAAGAGAAACGCTTTTCCTTAAACATATATTTCCAGATAACTTATCCTACGTCAGAACTGTGCTCCTACTACTGTATAATACTAGTCTATATGGATGGCCTGAGTAAACCAGCCAATTAAAAGGCAGGAAAGCTTAAGAAAGAAAACCAGACGCATCCAGACCAACAGGCGGCGGTAGACAAAGGAGCAGACACCCAAATATTGAGAAAAGGACGTGGATGTGGCTCAGCAACACCTCCTGTGGGTTTGAATGGCCGTGCTGAGCTGTGAGCTGTGAGCCGAGGCTCCGCGGTGCTGAAAGGACAGCTCCTCCGCTCTGTAACCACTGCAGGTAAGCAGCCTGGACACGCAGCATGACGATCAATGTCCTCGTGGAAATCAAATGATTGACGCCATCGCTGGCATCTGTTTCCCGAAGAAAACAGAAAACACGGAGGAGATGAAGCTGCGATAGTCCTTGACTGGTGCTTTCTGTCATCTAGGGCATTCATCGGCCTTAAAGCAGGGCTTCCCAGCGCTTTCATAAATGCGCGTAAAGACACCGTTTTAGGTTTAGTTTGAGGGAGCTCCTTCATCATTCATTTTGTCCTCTGATTCTCTGTGATTTGCACATCTATTAGTGCTGTAGGTTACAATGAAAAAAGGGTGAGATATTCTTGGTATTCTCTATGGCCCCTTACAGTCCCTAGACCCTACTTTGGAGAGAAATGAGCTTTTCTCAGCAGCAGACTCACATTCTCTTTATTAAATGAGCAGCCAGATGACACTTGATTTTATGATCTATCCACCCTAATAGGAGCTGTGCTACATTCACCAACATGTTTAATATAAATAGTCCTCTGTAATCTGTTAATTTCCACCAGAACTGTTAGTATGTTTTGCTATTGGATGACGTTATTATATGTTATAGAAAATGTTATTAAATAATATTTTTTTTTGGTTTTTATTTTTTTTAATGATGTCATGGTCAATGGTCTCAGTTGGACCATGTTTTTATACCTTGACTATACAATATATTTAGTTATCCCATAACTTTCATTTTTCATGGTAAACCTTTGAAATGGAGATTTATTTTGTGTCAAACTGCTGCTACATACTCCTCTAAGTCTCTAGCAGTTGTCAAACTTTTATGATAACATTTTGCTTCCTGTGTCTTCACGCAGATATGTTCACCAGGATGTTAAAACTGAGGCTTCTCAATGCTGTAGCACCTGCCTACTTCTTCATGGCTACAGCAGTCACCTTCATTTTGCACTTCTGCTTCTTCATCCCAACAATCTTCCCAAACCCAGATACATCACTGAGGGGGTCCACAACTCTTCACACAGCTGTTTTCCTTTTCCTGATGTTCAACGCACTGGGAAATTATATAATGACTATTAAATATCCGTCTGAAAGCGCCAACGAGACTGTGGTTCCAGTATGTTCAGCCCACTGCTCTGACAAAGTGGACGCACATTACCTCCTGAACGGTCGCCACTTCTGCAAACTATGTAGGAAAGTTATCCTCAAGAGGGACCACCACTGCTTTTTCACTGGAAACTGCATTGGCAACAAAAACATGCGCTACTTCATCATGTTCTGCATCTACACGTCATGCACCTGTTTGTACTCCTTGGTTCTTGGTGTGGCCTTTCTAACAGTAGAGTACTCCATCTCTTTTGAGAACCCGCTGACCTTCTTGACTCTTCTCCCCCTCTCCACTGGTGACTTCTTCACGGGTGAGATGTTTTATGATTCAATTAAAGATGATAATTTGAGATACATGTTGCCTTCCTGAGATTTAAATTCTGCCTTTTTAATCCTCCTGTACAGGATCAATCTCAGGCTTGCAGCTGTTCCTGGTACTGATGCTATATGTGTGGCTGGGCATCGGCCTGGTCTGTGCAGGCTTCTGTTGCCAGCAGGTACTGCTGGTGGCGCGGGGACAGACCTGGTGTCAGATGCAGAGGGGGCAGCTTGTGGAGAACCGCAGCCCCTGGAGAACCAACCTTAAGGATGTGTTTGGTACCCGCTGGATCCTTGGTCTTATCCTGCCTGTGCAGACGGCGGAGACATGCTCTGAAGACTCGGATGCACAAAAGCAAGACTGAGTGATGACCACATGTCATGTCAATCGCCCCCAATAGGTCACACAAGCAGCACAAGTTGTAGAAAATGCTTTCTTGAGATCCATGTGGCGATTGATTTTAAATACTATACTTACGTAGCTGTTAGCACACATTCCTTTAAGGACAGGAGCCATATCTCAATGTGAAACCTTTTAATATAGTGTAAGTGTATCCTTTAAGTTAGTAGCTTTTGTCAAGGCAATATTAAGACTAATAAGTTGGTCGTCTGGGACATCCAGCAGTTTTACATGTACATGCACTACTACATGCTTGCATCAAAATATAAAGATGGCTTTGCATAGTTGCATGCATTCACAGCTTCCCATTTTGGTATCATGCTATTGATTTGAACACCTGCGCCACGCGGTGCTCTGAGATTACTAATCAAGTGTGTTGCTCTTCCACACTTCTCTGTAGAATTCTACTATGAGACATTCAGGAAACTTACGCTAGTTTTCACAACCATAATTTACTCTGACGTTAAGGGCTAGCAAACACAGTATGTGACTACAGCATAAACTGCCGTGCTTGACACCATCGTTCTGTCACGTCGAGCCTGATTTCTACTCAAATGAATGTGACTCAGACAGTACAGTGATATGCTCCTTTATAAGAATGGGTTGGGGAAATGGGAAAATGATTACCATATTATTATCCAGGATATTATTCACATTGTGCCATAAAGACATCTTACACACTTACAGATGACTCCAAAGAGGAGGTATTCACTGCGATAACAAAAGGGTCCTCTGTGTAACAATAGTAAGGACTTTTCACTGTTATGCTGCTGCTACAGCTACTGACATATTCAACACCGTGTCAAAGATGTTTTGGATTTTAATACATATACTTTATAGAGCTATTTTGTCTATTCCTGTTATACCAATAAACGTATTGAAATCACAGCAAGCAGTCATTCTTTGTTTTTAAGGACATTCTGGGGTAGGAGAGTGAAATAAATGACAGAGAGGAAATGGTCTTCAAACTGTTTTATGAGTATTAGTCAAAGTGACATTTGCTTAAGAAAGAACAGACAGCACTTTTCACAACAACAGGAAAAAAAGCAATCTCTGAAAAGTAATCTTAAAATATATTTTATAACCCTACTTTTGCCCTTTCACAACCAAGGCTAATTTGATTATTTCTTAGTTTTACAACTACTCATGATTAGAAATTATTGCAACAGTAGCGTACTGTTTCTAAAATAAATAACACAACAGTTAACCTCGACTTAACATTTAAAACTGAACCATTTATGACTTAATTTGTCTTCATGCTATTCTGTCTACATCAACTCTGGACATATTGCCTAGCCAGGGCTTGATTTGATTTGTTTCAGATAGGAGTATTAAATCTTTGGAGACCTTTAAGTACATTCAATTTTCTTCCACATGAAGCTCACAAATCTAAGCTGCTCAAGCATTGATATGAAGTGCAAACATGAACATATTCAAAAAGGCACAGGCACCCAAATAAACATTTATATTCACATTGTTTTATCAAGACAGAATGCTCATTTAGGGATATAAGTTGTAACATCTTGTCTAAAAAAATTGTCAGTAATCTTCTAAAGTGCAAGAGTGTATATACGAAACTATTTAGTTGCTGTTTCTTTGCCTTGAAGTTTCAATTAATACATAACACTGAGCTTAAGCAGCAGGAATGAACATGACAGCAACATAGCAAAGTCAAGAGAAAAATATATGGCTACAGCACTTCACTTGCTACAGTTCTTAAAGACATCTTGCTTTACCAGTGCACTGGCAAACTTGTTATAATGTGCTTGGTTTGGTTTATATTATTCACACAGTTTTAATCTTGGTCAGAAACATTTTTACAAATAAATAATAATGATACACAAATTATATATATATATATATATATATATATATATATATATATATATATATATATATATATATATATATATATATATATATATATATATATATATATATGACCTCTCACTGTGAGCTATCCAGCTGTTGTTTGAGCATACAAGCTGTTAGTATATACACTTCCTCACAAAGGAGGCATCTGCTCATTCACTTTCATTTACCATCCAATTTTAAAATAACTTCAATTTAAAAAATGGACAAGACATTGCCCTGTTGGTTCAAGATCTCCGTAAAGAGGAAATTGAAACACAGGCCACATTGGGTTTAATAATGATGCTTATATTTTCTCTACAGCAATCACATTCAGGGCATTAATAAGGAATTAATCCCATGCCCTCACATGTGATGTATACATGCTTTTTATGCAATTAGGAGTTCAAACTTTAGAAGCCATAGCCCTATTGCAAGAGACACTTGCTATTTTGAAACAGCAGAGGCAAGAAAATTCATTATAGGCAAGGGTTTGAAATGTAAGCATGCTTCTTAACTCCCACTTGGTATTCATGTGTGCTTCAGCTTCATCTTAGACCAGCAGTTCTGAGTGGTAAGATGATTTGTACTGTCCTGACAAAAGCGTGAAAGTATATAGTTTAGTTTAGTTATAGGTTTACTGTTGTTATTTATAATGCTAGATCTGAACTGATTATTTCACACAAAGACAGCTTTTATTGTAAAGATTTGAGATATATGTTTTCACATTCCAAAAATCACCTTGTGACCCCCTGATTGCGAACCGCTGGCCATGTCCATCGATATATTACGCCAGGACTCTCTGAGCTTTAGCTCCACATTGCTCCTTGTCTGTGTGCTGCAGAGAGAGCTGCAGTTTAGTCCAGAGCTGTGGGTCTCCGCTGCTCAGAGCCTCCAGCAGCAGAGCCGTTTGCTCCTGAAGCTGCTGCAGCTGGCCCTGGGTACGCTTATTCTCCTTGATCAGCTGCTTTGTGCGCAGGGTGATCCCCAGCAAGCCAGATTTGTTGAGAATGTTGTAGGTATTGCTGAAGCGTTTCAGTTTGTTACCATCCACTGAAAGCGCGTCGTCCTGGTCAGCATCCATCCTATTATTGTCAATATCTGTCCTGAATTCATCTGTGTAGGGGAGCAAAGAGCAGGTCCCTGCCAGCGGGGAGAGAGGCTTGTCACTGAGTTGCTCCTGACTCTCAGCTGCATCCGATTGGCTGTTTGCCACTTCAAAATTTGAGATGGGTTTGACTGGAGACTGCAGTGCTGGCTGTGGGCTGGGGGAGCTGTAGAGCCTGTGGCTGTGGTGGTGCCTCTTCTGTCGCTGGTCATATGCTGACGTTGAACTCACCCTCACCTTTGAGGATCCCACTCTCTTAGTTGGTGCATCCACTGGGTGTGGAGCGATTCTGGGGTATGACTTGAGGATGGGCAAGTAGCTTTTTGATTGTCTGATATTTTCAGTGCCAGTCTTTGAGGAGCTGCTGCTACCATTTGATACCATGGGTTGAAGAAGAACCACCTGTGACGGAGGCATCACTTCCAAGGGTGAAGGAAAGCCCCACTGTTTTTCTGCTGGAGCCATCGGGGATGGCTAGAGAGAGAGAAAAAATTGAATGTCATGCTATAACCTATGGTATAATACCTCTGTAACAGTACTTATTAAATAAAAGGAGCATAAAAAATGAATACACAAAATTTTGCAATATAAATATCCATTACAAATAATAATTGTCAAATTGCTATACACACAAAGATGCACATTTGCACTGTTAGGTGTAGGTAATTTCACCCAACCCCTGGATTAGTGCTAGGGAGAGGCAGACATAGATTGCTGTATTTTACCTGCTTTAAAACAAAGTTATTCATGATGATCATTGGTGAGAGTCCAGTATATGAGCCTCCCATCACAGCCAACTGTGGACCAGTCGGGTCCTGGCCGACTATCGATCCATTCCTCCCTACATCTTCAGAGTCAGTCAGATCGACTGTACTGAGGTACTCGGAGCTGGCATCTGAGGAGGAGGAGGAGGAGACAAGTATAGACAAGCAAGATATTTACCTTTCTATTGTGCTCACCACCTGTGTCAGAATATCAGTACTATGACAACAGTGGCAGATGTAGATAAGACTCTCCAGAGAGTCTGGAAACGGATATCATCAACTCGATGAGGAGGGCTTAACAAAATCCAGGTCAGCCTTTGTAGCGTATAAAATGAAAGTCATATGAAAAATTTACCCGATCCAGAACAGCCTACACAGACAATGTGACCTAGATCCCTATATTTGATTAGGGTTGATCTTGTTAATGATTTCATAGTCATTTTTTTCCAGTCAGGGAAATACTAATTATTCAGGTACACCCAGTTCACAACACGTGCCACAATGACAACAGTGTTATGATAAAACAAATTTGGACAATCACAAAACTTAAAGGAGAAATGTAATGGCATCAAACCTGAGAAGCCTGAATCCCTCTCCAGGTCAGACTTGGATGCTCCAAGGTGTGTTGCCCTGGTGAATGATGGTGTCCTGTGTCTGTCGGGTCTACTGAAACCGCTCATGTTTGTCTCTTCTGGAAAAATGGAGAGTTAAGAGTTGAAAGGTAACTGACAAGATTAAAACAGGGCTTTGACAGTGTTTATTTTGCTTTTGCCTAAACATCGGGGTATGTAATAATAACAAAAACAAGACTATAGGTTGGTTAGCACCCAGTACCGACTCTGATTAAGACTGATCAAATTGTATGTCACCTTGTAAGTCAACATGTAACCATAATATTGCTTGTGCCATATTTACACTCCATTACTTTTTATAATTACATTCAGATTTCTTGATGGCAGGGAATAGTTCAACTCAGCTGGTTATGGAGGACTGAAATACTATGCAGCATGTGCTCACATTATCTAATCATATAAAAGTAGCTTGATACTGATGGGTCGGTAGGTCCGTACAAACTGAAACACCAGTTTCGTGTAATACAAGATAATAAAACAGCCCTAAATACTACTGTCTTACTGAAACGTGCTACTATAAATTGTTAGTGTGCTGATCACAATGATCAGTACGCTTTAAGCCAGTACGTTGTGCTAGTAATGTAACGTTACAAAACATCATTTTATTGGGTTTCAAACATCTTGTCGACCTTATTTACAGGGAAAGGCCTATGTACACGCCTACAAAAAGGATTTTGTGTTTTCATTTACGAAGTAATGTTAATAACGGATTACATTATTATAACAGTGGTGTCCATTTTATTGAATTTACAGGGCCTGTCACTCCCACACAGCCAGCCGATTACAAAGCTATTGAGAGGCATGATTTTCAACATTTCCCGAGATGGCTTTCAGTATGCTAACAAAAAAGACGTCAATGTCAACAATAAACATCATATGGTAGGGGTCTGATCTGTTTATTTATAACTTCTTTGTGTAGCTAATGGTATAACATTAGCTAGCTAGGATAACAACGGTACGTTAGTTGTTTACACACGCAATCTGTCAACACTATTGACGGCGCTTAGCGTTGGTTGCTAGTGATTTGCCAAACATTGGTTGAATTTCACTAGTTTAGACAACTAGATTGCTGAAACTGGGTATGTGTTGAATACACCATTAACGCTAGCTGTTGTCTGTATCCTCTGTCTCCCTGTTTACTGCCCTGCCCCTGCGTTGTTAGCTCAGTTAGCTAGGTAACGCTAGCTGCCGTAGCTTCAGCTGGCAACCAGCTCATCACGACACTGACGCTATGTGGCTATAAATGTTATTTTTTGCAAATCTTACCAACAAGCCCTTTACCTGAAAACAAATATCCGTTTATAGTGGCATCCAAGATTAGCTAAGGTGTTTTTTTTCCCTATAAAACGTTAGCTGTAGTCGACTCTTGTTCTGCTTCTTCTTCTTTGAGTTTTAACGGCAGCTGGCTTCCTACATGTGGCGCTGCTGCCATCTTCTGGAGCTACTAGGTAGCTCCTGCAGTATCCGGGTTGTCACGTTTTAAAAACGTTTTCCATCAATCCTTTTCTCTTCAGGAAGCTAACCAAATATCTCATATAGTCACATATATAATCTTGATTGATTAATTAATTAATTGCTTAATTCACATGGTAGTTATTTATCGTATGAACTGGTGGGAGTTGCATCTCTGGTGGCAGTACACACAGTGAATATTGAGTATTGCAGGAGCAGTTTGAACAAATGGGATGGCTTTGAATGCTTTTTACTTCCTTATATCCACCCTTTCATGCACAACAAAACACCAGTGTTTTATTTTCAGTTAACTGGTATGTTCAGTTTTATATTTTTACCCAAAATAATAAAATTTGTTTTACTTTACTTTTATTAACACTACCAAATCTTTTCCACATGACAACAGCATGACAAAAAATGTTTTTTTACACTGGTGTTTAGGTCATCACATCAACATTATACACCACTGACAGGTGTCAGTGCTGCTTGACGAAGGACTGGGTCAACAGTGCTGATGGTAAAAAGAGGGCAAACATATAAAGCATGAGAAAAAATGGTAAGTTGGTGAGGAAAATGGAGAATATGAAAACAGAAAAGTGATCAAGTGAAAAAAAAATATTGAAAAAGAGGCTGTGAGAGATATGTATTAAAAATATCAATACTAAGTGCAAAATCAGAAGTCAGTGTCAACTATGAAAAAAATGACTTGACAAATTGTATTCAGAGCTGTTGATGGAGCATCGGGCTGTTTTAAGCTCAAAGTTCATCACATTTATGAACTAATTTTCAGATACTCATTAACACATCATCCGATTCATGTTTTTATAAGAAAATTGATTAAATGAACTGCAAGTGTTTGGCTGTTGTTGAACAAAGGCCAAGACCAGTTGTGTTTCATCACATCATTTTCATTTTCAGGATGCCATTATCTCCTGCATGCGCTCAGATTTGTACCTTACAAGTATAGTATGCACAGAAGGTCAGACGTTTGTATGTTTTTTCTGCTCTGCTATTTGTTGCACATGGAGGTACCCAAGGTTCAGTGTGTGTAGTCACACATGCAGTTTTGTGTGTGTATTTATATTTCACACTGCTTATTGCAAACCATAGGAGCGATGGAGACTGTGACATTGTGCAAACACACAGTTCACACGGTGTCATGAAAAGAAGAAATGTGCTCTCCCAACAGGATCAGAGGGATTACTGAAGACAGGACAAGATGGAGATTGTGTGGTTTGTTTCAGTCAACAGAGCAAATAAGCTCTTAAAAAAAGCTGTAGGGACATAAAGTTGTGTTTCCTGGATGCTGATAATATCATACTATATAATATATTCCTGACTTGTTTTTGATGTGAGGACAGGACTCCCACTATCTCATGGGGCACCTGAGAGTGGATGTTAAGTAACCAGTCATCCCAGGAAGCTGCAGCACCACAGCTGAACACACTGAACGCCCATCAGCACCAAACTTCCTATCAGAGTTGGATCCATAAACAGCCCCGAGCAGTCAAGAGGATGAGGACGACAAGCTCTACAGCAGAGATGTTTCAGTAGACTAAAGAAAGTAAGAATCTTATTTAGATGATAAATAATAACATCCACTTGTGATAAAGCTAAAGTTAACAATAAATCATGTTTGTAGATTATATTTTTATTATCAACATGTCAACATTTTATTAGCTGCTGTCTTTAATAATACACATACTATTCATTATTTGATTTCTCAGGACAGGACCTGAGAGAGGATGTCAACCAGCCAAGAGTGTGAGAGTGTGTGCCAATTACAGGGGTAACACACTACTCAGCCTCCCTAGTAAAGTCTACTCAAGGGTGCTGGAAAGGAGGATTCAGCTGATAGTCAAACCTCTGATTGAAGAGGAACAATGCAGGTTCCATTTAAGCCGTGGAACATCGGACCAGCACTTCACTCTCACAAGGATCCTAGAGGAGACCTGGGAGTATGCCTATCCAGGCTACATGGGTTTTGTGGACTTGGAGAAGGCGTATGACCAGGTCTCCCGGGAGATACTATGGGAGGTGCTGCAGGAATATGTGTTGAGGGAGTCATTTCTCAGCGCCATACAATCTCTGTACTCCCAAAGCAAGAGCTTTGTTCGGGATCTCAGCAATCAGTCAGGCTCGTTTTCAGTAGGGGTTGGCCTCCACCAGGGCTGTGCTTTGTCACCAATCCTGATATTCATGGATAAGACACCGAGGCGTAGTCAGGAGGGGGGTTTGCAGATTGGTGTGCTGAGGATCTCATTGCTGCTTTTTACAGATGATGTGGCCCTGCTGGCATCATCGGTCTGCGACCTCCAGCACTCACCGGATCAGTTCGCAGCCGAGTGTGAAGCAGCTGGGATGAGGATCAGCACCTCTACATCGGAGGCCATGGTTCTCAGCAGGAAACCGATGGATTGTCTACTCTGGGTAGAGAATGAGTCTTTACCCCAAGTGAAGGAGTTCAAGTACCTCAGGGGCTTGTTGGCGAGTGAGGGAACAATGAAACGTGAGATTGGCTGGAGAATTGGAGAAGCAGGGGCGGTATTGCATTCGCTTTACCGTACCGTTGTGACGAAAAGAGAGTCGGAAGGCGAAGTTCTTGATCTACTGGTGAGTCTTCGTTCCTACGCTCCCCTGCTGAAGCTGTTGCCCCCACGACCCGACCCCAGATAAGTACTTGACGGTGAGTGAGTAGAAACATTGGTGCTCTGGCATCACTTGAGTGTGTGCAGTTTTATATTTTTATTCAAATTAATACTATATGAAGATGGATGAATGGATGTTATCTTTATTGACACCAAAGAATCCTTTCCACCTGACAACAGGCTGACAAAGGAGTGATTTTATAAACTGGTGTTTAGGTCAACACTTACCAACATTATTTGGCTGAGACACCATATTCTGTAACCTCAACATTCCTGTCAAAAGAGATGAAATAGACGGGGTGGCCCCCGGGCAAGATATCCTTTAGGGGCCCTCCTTATTATTTTGAATGTTTGTGAGACAAGTCAGATGTTTTGACCGTCTAGCTAGCTGTCTGAAAGACTGCTTTCCAGGAGATTCCTTTCCATCCCGTTCCCACCCTGAACTTGACATATGAGCAATATGACCTGTAAACATGACCAGTTACTGTTAGTCATTGGTATGGGTTAGCCTGTATTTAATCAAATAAATCACACAGTACAAACTGACAACCATAACAATTTAATTACAAAATAAATATTTAAATGAAATAAAAATACTAACACAGCAGAAATGTTACTTTGTACATTTTCATAGAGATTTTCTTTGTGTAGTACATGAAAAAAAATACAAAAGGACAATTACTACTTCATTGATCCCTTCCTTACTGCAGTGTTTCCAAAGATAGGCGTCGTGCAGGCTTGTGGGAGTCTCGTGTCACTAGGGTGGACACAAATATGTGCTGTTTAAAAGCACAGAAATGCTTTTATATCTCTGAGAAACTTGCAATCACATTAAAACAAGAAAACAATACTTGTAAATTATACTCTTTAATAGGCATCAATACCAAAGGGGTACTGCTTAAGTGTATTGGTTACTGTAGTATTGAGCTACCCATTCTTACTGGGCTTACCACGTCCCTTCTGCAGCCTAAATCACACGTCGTGGTGTGACTTGAAATAAAGTGATGTAATCTGATGTGAGCAAATTTTATTTTTGATAATTTGATATATTGTAGTCATTCATTCATACACAATCTTGTGTGGATACGTCTTCGGTTGAAATATTTTTCTGATCAATATTGTTCTTATTTAACTCTGAATTGACAGTAAGACACTTCAAACTCCTGCCTGGTCATATAAATGATAGGTAGATGATTTCAATAAGATGATGAAGTGATTGTGACTTTCAACACTGTCCTATGTCTAATTTTATATGCATAATAAAAATACTTTGCTACAGAGCCGTTTTGAACACTGTTTCCATAACCACTAGAGGGAGACATTTCATGCATGTACGATGCAGCTGCATACTCAGTCCAATGCACAAAGGCTTCTTGGATAATGTCCAAACAAAAAAAAAAAACAACCAAAAAAAAAAAAATGACAAACTTTTTAAAGGTTGCTCGTCCAAATATACTCAGCTGTATCAATAAATATAGATTTTAAACAAGTGTAATCACCTTTAAATACCAAAGAAATGACCAAATGACAATAACTGATACCGTAATAACTAGTATAAAAGAGAAGGCGTCGGTCTGTTTTGTTCTACATTGCACTGGCTCCCAGGGATGTCCATTGTGTCAGGTCTGTAACAGCAGTGTTTCCACCAATCAGAACACACTTCTGGTTGAAGCTTGTCATTAAAAACACTCTGCCCATCAGCAGGAGGGCATGTCAGCAACACAACCCCGCTGTTTGAGTCTCTCGCTGCAGACACAGTATTGAAAGATGAGCGGAGGAGACTCTGGATTCTGTCACTGGGTTGGAAATAAATAGTGAGCCACACTGCAACTGGGGGTTTGGTCGCCATTGCAGTTACCTGCGAGGGTTCTGGCAGCTGAAAAATACAAGAAAGAATAATGGATCTTGAATGCTGTTAACTGATAGTTGGAGGGTGTATGAGTATCTTTCACCTAAGATTGTGCCATCACCTGTCACATTCTTTTGTTTTTTGTCTCTCCTTTCTCTTCCTTCCTTTTCCTCTTTGCCTTTTCCTACAAAGGGAACATAATTACCAGTAAACCTCCATTCTCTCAGATGGAGCATCATTCATCTTTTCAACAATCTAAAAACTGATGTTATGGCAATATATAAATGTTCTTACCTTTCAACCTTCACAATAGGTTTCCTGACTCTGAGGGACAAATCAATAAATTAGAAAGAACATCCAGGTGCAATATCATTTGATAGTCATTGTCAAATATTTGTTATCTCTGTCTGCTAGAAATGACGTTCATGTACTGCTAATTTGTTTTACATTTTGTGGGAAACATAATTGCTGAAATATGTTCACTGGCATCTCGGCAGAAACATTTATTACAAACCTTTCCTCATATTGGTAAAAAAAATTAACTCAGGTGGCATTACTTTGCTGTTGTAAAAATATAAATGTAATTTCTGGGTAGACAGGGTTGGAATTTGCATACTTATGAATATTTCATGACACAAATCATGATTTCTTTTTCTTACCTACATTCACATGTCTGATGCTCCAAAAACGTCATCTCAACATATTCTTGACCCGGCTCCGATGGCCTGATTTTCAAGAGCTGAGGGGTAAAACCAGTAAAGATTTACCAACAGAAGCAAGTACATTCAGTATTGGATCACATATATTTAACGAACAATTTATTTTTATTTAATGAACAGTTATATTGCTCTTGTCTTACCTGCATGGTGACGTTTGTGGTGTGGGTGGGATGGCACTCCAGGTTCTCGTCCCCACAGCAACCTGCACACCTCACCAGTGGAACGCAGGCGGGGCTGTAGATGTGCTCCACCTCTGTCGGGTACTCCTGCACCACCTCCACCAGCTTCTCAATGGTGCGGCAGAAGCTGCGACCCCACACTTCTTGGAACATCAACACTATGGATGAAAGTAGGAGGCGTGTGGGCCACTTTGCAGTCACAAACAAGTCAACCTGTTTCTTAATCTTGCTTTGAGAAGATGCATGGTCAGGTAAATGTATATTTGTTTAAGGGCCACATTATATTCTGTTCACCTACCTGTCTTTTTAGCTTATGTTCACAGGACAGAGTACAATCAACAGCCAACGTATTTGAGTTTGTTTATGTGAATCTTGATTAAAAAACTATTTGTACTACTTGAATTAAACTGCATCATACACAAACAGTATCAGTAATTACCTCAATAATCCCAAGATGGCAACCTTATACTATGTACACAGAAACATAAAACCAGTTGCAATATGCCAGTGTGTATCCTGTTTTCATTTATAAGTAAAATGTTTGTGTAATATACAGTATGCTTTCCTGTGGGAGTATATGTGTGAAACTGTCCCAGTTGCACAGTCTGTGGGCGAGGAACAGGGACGACTACAGCCGAACAAACAGAGAAGGAAGAGAAAACAAACACTGGAAACATGGCCATGAACAGAACTCTGCTGGAGCTGGAGCTGAGCCACCCCGCAGGCACCTCTGGGACTGCGGTGACCCCCGGGGTCACCGAATGGAGGCTGACACCACAACAGCTGTTTATAAAAGCAGACAGGCTGGGAGGACACGGCTGGAAAAGCATCTACGACAGGGAGATGAGGCCACGAACTGTAATGTTGTACAGCACAAAGGGCCAGTTCACTGGCTAGTTACAGCTCCTCGAGGTTGCTGTAAGTCTGCAGCTTATTTGGCCTTTTCTGTTACATGTTCTCTATTACTCTCTAATTGCTGCAAATTCTACATTCAGTGTATAATGACAATAATAATAATGAGAACAACAATAATAATAATGTCAAATTCATCTTTAACTTTGTTTATTGTGCATTTTTCACTCAAAACATGAGTATAGGGAGGTGGAAAGAGAGTCCGTAACAACATCACAACACCCCAAAATAGTTAGAACTACTTTTTCTAAGCAACTCTTGTTGACTTGCTGTAAAATATAATTTTAAAAGAAATATTTTCAAATTCAAATTCTTACCTTCAGTTGTGTTGTTTATGCTTGATAAGGGAAGACTCTGCAACACAGAAAAATATGTTGATTAGTCATCCAGGATTTTCAGTGACTACTTATTATGAACCTCTATCTTTTTGTTTAAGCGTCCAAATTACATGATTGAGACTGAAATACAGATAATGGCAAACATATAAACATCTAGAGTAGACCTGGGCATTATACGGCCTGCAGGCCTGATCCGGCCTCCTGATGGTTCTGTCTGGCCCGGAAGGTCTCAGACAAACCACACAGTTGAACTTAAACATTACTACCCAAAAACAGTCAGTCCTGTACAATTCAAAGACTCCTGAATATAATGTCATTTTATTAATAATATTGCATCTCCTACAACCTTAATAAACACCTTTCAAACTTGAACATCCAATACATACAAAATATCCTGTTAAACATCCATAAAGACAGCATCAGCCTCTGCAGTGGTGATAGCTGGAACTGCAGTGACATAAAGCAGATGATCACACACCTTTTTTTCCACCCTGTAGTGGAAAAGTCTTCCTGACAAGCAACAGATCCAGTCTCTCATATATATGACGTTCCTCTGTGTGCCCAACTGTTTAGGTTCAAAACCTGTTTCCTGTGGTGTAAGATTCAGCTCTCTATTTATTTTCCCATTGATGGTTTCCCCCTCCGTCTTGGTTTTTTCCCATCATCCCATGATAAACAGAGTGCATTTCTCGTTCGCCTGGGAAAACACAAAACCTCTAGTTGACTCCATCTCAGGAAGGGAAATCTACGTTTGATAAAATGCCCTCCGGCAGAAGAGCTAGACCAGCGACAGACAACCTGCTTCCGCAATCTCTCCTTGTCACTGGTGTTACATTTCAGTTTTTGTGTAACACACACACCTGGTGACATTTATGCTGTTACACTATCTGCAGTAGTGAGACTGATGGTGAGATTAACTGAAAGTGTTGGACCGAAAGTTGTTATATAATAGCACACAGACAGACAGGGATATTCCCAAAAGAGGACTGCTGCTTTTTACACCATCTGTCCATTACTAAAATGTATCTACTTCCTGTTAAGGACCAACATTAGTTTGAGGGTGAGGATAGCATCTGTCGGCAGCGCAGTGCTACACTCTTTTCCCAAACAATGTGATTAAAGAGGAATGTCCTGCTTTGATGATAATGATGCATTCATACTCACAAACATTTCAGAGGTTCTTGTAAAACTGTCACTGAGATAAGTGGCAGGGAAGGCTGTATATTTGTGACAGATCTGTCTTCTCTGCAACAGAACGTACTGTATGACAGACTTCATACAATAGATGCACAAGAGCTTCCAGTCAACCACTTGGGTTAAGTCCTCCCTGTGTTGGGGAATACGTCATCTGGCCAAATGTACAACTGCTCCCCTGACAGAAGAGCAGCTCTACAGAGTGGCGTTTATTGAACTGTGTCAGCTTTACAACTGCACCACAGGCTATATAAGCTCCGCTAGCAGAGTCTGTTTCATTCACAGCATGGGAAAGTCACAGTTCAGTTTAAGTTATTGTTAAAAGTCACTTCCACTCTCTGGAGCATTGCTTATTTTTTCATCCTCTCCAGCAATGCCAAGCTTATAAAATAAATCCTTTTCCCTTGTTAATTGGCATATGATCTGTACCCTCTTCTTCTCTATTGCTGGTGCACATCACAAGGACTTCTTGGCTCCGGCTGCTCAGTTGCCGTTCAGAACGTGGGGAGGTGGGAAGGATTTTCTGACCTTGGTCTGGGTTAAGCCTTGACATGGTGAGGAATCATCTTTGGCATCTCCTGTGGTTGAGAGCAGAGGTTGCCCACAAGAAGCTGCCAGATTATGAAAGGCTGCGTGACGATCCTCACGTAGTCATTCCTGCCTCCTTGTGAACATAAAATAATACTGTGACACTACTCCTGACTGAGAGGTGATTCAGCTCTGGCATTTCATCAATACTGTAACTGTGTATAAACTTGTCTAATGAATACCAGAATCAGCTTTCTTCTCTTCATCCCCTGATGACCTTTTTCCAGGGAGTTTTTACATTATTGCGTGTTATTTTCATTTATTGATTCACATATTTTAGGTGTTAGGAGCTTTGAAACTGTAATTAAGGGCTATAACCCACAAATAAAACTGACTTGACTTGACCTGACTAAAAAATCTTCCACACTTGGCTAATAAAGGGATACCTGTACTTTGTGTTCTCTGCATTGCATGTACAACATTTGGGTTTTGGGAAATACAAAAACTGCTGCGAAATCATTTAAAAAGCACCATTCCAATCCTAACTAAAAACAAGAGCATGAGGAAAAGATCCCTTTTTACCATTACGCAGAGGACAAAATGTCTCACTTCGCTGAGTTTTGCAGTCTTAATTTCCTGCACAATCTAATACAAATTACATTGCTGCAGATGGTACATTAAACATCAAGAACTGGGCTTGACATTACACATAAAGTGCCAATAGCAGCTGTGGAGGGAAATAAAAACATATTGGCTATAACTGATAAATTGCAGTTCGAAATTTTATTACAAATTATTTAGCAATATTAGGTGTGTGAAGAGAAAGCTTTATGATAAACATTTACATTGAAAGAGTATAAAAAAATCAAATGTTTATCAATGATGAATCAAAAGTAAGGAATTGAATATCTTTCCAGCTCTGCTTCTCAGACCTTTTGCTAAGCACCAGGGCCTATCAAGTTTAAGCAAGAGGGGTTAGATTAATCTATAGTATGTCACGGCATTTAGGGCGTTGACATGCTTGATTGCAAAGCCGCTTTAAAAACTTGTCTCTTATTTTTCTGAAGTCTCTGGTGAAAGTTTGTAAGCTGCTGGCTGAGAGTTTGCTCCGGCCTCTGGGTCAGATCAGAGGACCTGTTGTGTCCCTGGGCTCCTGCTGTCCGGCCACAGAGGCTCCGGGCCTCATTACTCTCCACTCCCACACAGCTGAACTGCGTCATCTTTAACCTCTTTGCTTAACTCCATCTGTCAGAGGAAGGGCAGCATGCGTAGGGAGCGAAAACAAAAAATGATGGGGAGCCAGTGTAATGGTCATAAAAGATTTTTCATCTTTGAGGGTCGAGCTGGGGAGGGGGTGCTGATGGGCTATTACACAGCAGGTACTATGGCCACCAGCCAGAAAGATCTGGACACGAGCCAGCATATTCCACTGTGTGTTTCCTAAAGAGAAACAGAAACGACTTGCAGACGAAGTAAAGTCATGAACAACTAATGCAGAACTGTCTAGGTTTCTCTTCTCCTTTGGATTGCAAAACAATGACAGAAGGACCCATGTTTTGTTTCCAAGTAAACTGGAATGAACAGTATTTGAAGAAGCCTGGGGGGATAAAAAAAAATAGTACGGAGTAATATATTGTATGTACTAGTACAAAACATAATGCTTTTTGCATTAAAAAAGATTATTTATATCCATATAATCATAAAAGATGGTCATTTAGTTTTGACATGATGATGGCTGGCTTGATGGCTTTTGACACAATGCCAAAATATTTGTAGTTCTCCATTCAAAACTGAGTGACACTGAACTGTCTTTGTGAAAGTTGGCACATTTCAGCTGAAAAGCAGCTTTCACAAAAAGTTGCCCATATTTGGAGTAGTTTAAGCAGGAGAGGGATTTTAGTCTCAAATCCTTATTAGTAGAGAAGAAAATGAACCATGAAGATGTAATTATCACACATGTGATATTTGTTATTACACAAACATTTTTGTGATTAATAAAAAGTATAAACTGATGGGAATACAGCTGCAGTATCAGTGAGTAATGGTGTGTTTGTAGTCCTCTAACGATTGGGCAAGGCTTTCAACAGAATCACTAGTAACAGGAAACTACATGAGATTTGGACACATTTTTAAAGTCAAGATAATCAGGAGTGCTGTGTACTTGGTTTAATCTGGGCTGAGTTTTTGGAAAACCCCTCTTCAATCCTTCTTGACTCTGGCAAATAATGATCCCAGCTAGATTGGGCATCATGCCATTATTTACATATGTTTTCCAAAAGGGTCTACTTTCAAATTTAACCTTATTCGGTGGGGGTGGCAGTGCGAATAAACAGACTATGGATGAAACGCAGGCTTGTGATTTTGTAATCTCTGTCAACCAAATCTGACCTTTAACACAGTTTGATGATTTGGGGGGTGCATGTAGAGGGGAAAGTTAGCAAAAATTGTAAAGCTGGCAAACATCCAATGATCAAGACTGTTAAAGCACCTGCATCTCCAACTCAGTGAAAACATATAGGCCAGGAGTAACTGTGACGTGGTTTTGAGACCACACAGGGCTGAGAGCACTAAAGCAGAAGAAGTGAATACAAACAAAGAGACGGCTAGACGAGTGAGAAACAGAGCTACCTCCCTGCCTCACTGAGCGTCCTCATCCATCCTTTATCGAGAACCAGATTCCACATCATCAACACCATGACCGCGACATTAATTCTCAGGCCTCTGGCGGGGCCTGTAGGTCACTGTATCTATTCTACCGCCACTACAAAAGAAAGCAGGCTCTGCTTTGTATACACCGGTGAACCTACAATGACAGCGGTGCCAGTACAGGTCTGACAGTATTCAGCTGGGTTTCTAGGGTGGTCAGGTCAGGGCTTGTGATCACAGAGCATTGCCAAAACACCAACAACTTTCAACAGAGTATGTGGCAAACATGCTACAACACTTAACTTCTCAAGTATTCTGGGTGAATGGAGCCTTTGAAGCTATTCCACAGATTATAGACATATTTTAGCAGGGTGCCGCACAGATTCAAAGCCACAAAGTAACATATATAAACAAATCTCTGTGATTTTAAAATAAGTCCAGAACCTTTAAAGTAAATTTGAAATATTATTATTATCTAATAGTTCGACATTTTGGGAATTATGCTCATCTTTCCTCCAGAAGATTGATATGACTCTCTGTTTGTTAAAAGGGAAGTGGGAACCAGTTAGCCTGGTGCAGTCAAATGGTAACACAATTCACCTACTAGCACCTCAAAACCTCTTTAACTGAATCCTACGAAACCCAAAGTGTGTTAAGTTGTGGTTTTATTGGAGTTTATGCTGTGCCATTTCTTGGCTGGGAGCAATTACTTCCTTAGCCAGTTCCCTGATCTCACTCTGATGACAAGAATCCAGGAAGTTACTGGCTCGGCCTGGCTAAGAAATAGTTTTTATTAGTTTTTACACTTCAGTACAGATTAGAGGCTAGTCATTATGCTAACATATGCTAACTATCTCTGTGGTCTACTTTAGGTCTATACAATACACAAGTATTGCATCCAGTATTGCATCTATCTTTTCATCCAGCTCTCAGTAAGAGGGTGAATACACATATTTCCCAAAATGTCAGTCTATTTCTCTAAGATTCTTTAAACAAGATAACAATAATTATATTATTTAATATTATTATTATTTTTGTTTTTTGGTGTGAGTTTGGAAACATTGCAAACAATCGTGTTTTCTTGGAGTAGTTGGCTAATTTCTGAAAAAGAACAACAACAGTAAAATACTGTCAAGTGACAGGAGAGAGGTAAAGGTCCATATAAATATTGATTTAGATAAACACCATTTCCCCAGTATAAGTCCATTAATTCATGCACAAATGTCCCCCTAAAGCAACACACACAAACACACACAACCACTGTTTAAACCATGCGTCCCGTCCGCAAACACACACACACACACACACACTCACACATACGACACAGGTCTTGAGATAAGGCTGACCGGTGGTAATTGTGGTCTCTATTACAGTAAACGCTGTTCTCCCTGTGTAAACCACAGTAAATTACATCCAGATGGGAGATTAAAGCTTGCTGAGTAGACGGCTGCCCCGAGCGCCACCGCTCCCCTCCTCCTCCTCCTCCGCAGGAGGAAGGAGAAATCCATATTTCCTGATTGAGATTGCGGCCCTCCCTTGGGCCGGGACATTACAACTAGAGAGAAATAGCACAACAATGCAAATAAGAGCCGTACCAGTCAGCAGGTCACTGCCACTGCACGGCCCAGCATGCAGACATCTGAACTACAAAGATGTGCAAGCGTATGAGAAGGCCAAATACAGAGAAAAGGAGATTTTTGACTTATAATGTTTGATTGTCAATAAACAAGCTGCATCTTGACAAAAACTGCTGCTCTTCTGAGAAACTGAAGCCTACACCCGGTGTTTACATTAGATGTTGTGGGAAACCTTTTGCTGATGAAACGCTATTGTGACAGCTGGAAATGTGATGTCATGCCATCTATACTTAGCTATTATGAACAAAAATAAGAAAAACACACCATGAACACACACATGTGCAATGCAGATGGTCAGACTCCAGCATTGTTTTGCTGCCGGTGATGGCGTAAAGGAAACACCTGTGTAATGTCATGTCCTCACACACTCAGATACAAGAGCAGAAGCTGAGGCTTGCTGCCTACATTTTTTTTTTTTTTTTTTTTTTTTTTTTTTGTTTTGTTTTGTTTTTTGCTCAGAGACATGAAGAACATGTTTGAGAGGAGTTTAACTATCTGGCTAAGTTTAAAAAGTTGGTTTTAGCCAAGAAAAATGCAGTATTTAGAAATTTAGATCTACAAAGAATTTCATAATCGCATACCAAAGATGTTTCTTATTCTCATCTGACATGATGGAAACATGCCCATGTCTCCAGCACTCAACTGTTTTCCCACAGAAACTCTGACTAATTTCAGTCAGGCTTGGTTGTGTTGATGCAAGATTGTGCCTACATTCATCACAATGAAATAAAGAGGAGGCATTGTATACACACCATCCTATTGCATTATATTTTCTAAGGTGGGGGAAAATACCAAATGGGCAGGAGGCAACAGGTAGTGCAGATTTAATATCTAGAGTGAAGTACAAGCAGGAACTAAGCAGCGTGACACACACACACACACACACACACACACACACACACTATACGGTATGTGGTTTATATGTACAGGGAGCACCAATTAGACACTGAGCAGGCGTATCAAGAGTGTCAAGGAACAAAATAACAGCACTGATAACTGACCGAGAGGCCAGCATTGTTCCAAAGGGGAACCCAGGTGCTTCCACGTTCTACCGAGAGCCATAATGAACAGGACCGTCTCTTTGCTCCAGCTTTAGCCTATTTAATGCACAAGGGACAGTTTCAAGAGAATTAATCACATCTGACAGAAAGCACACATGACTTGGAATCACAGAAATTGGGACAACATGAATTTTATCAGTTGTCTCAGCAATGTCGATGCTGCTTGTTAATAAATCACAACATAGCAATGTTACTTGTGTAACAGGTAACTATTCCCCAATGACTGTGTTACTTCATAATAATAATAATAGTGTACACTGAGGTGTGATAATTTCCTCAAGTCTGATCATACTTAACCTTTACATTCACCATAACTTGTTTGTGCCAAACTACAGCACCAGTGAGAGATTGCTTGGTGCCATGTATGTAGCTGTCAGTCAGTCAGTCAGAACATGTTTCTTAATCAAAGCTTAAAATAGGAAAATAAATATAGAACAGCAGTGATAGCTCATTTCTACAGTGGAACAAGTGCTAACATACAGTTTGTTTTTCAATGGATCCAAACCTGAATCCATTGGAAAACAACAAAATGAACATTTATGCTTAACAACAACAGATTGCTTTTTGGACATTGGTCTAATCGCTGCTATTCTTAGTGTCAATACCATAACTTGAACACTTGACCTCTTCTGGTCTTTACTCCTTGGTTTATCTGACATATGCAGACAATAATGACGCTGCATACAGTAGACGAGTAGACATTACTTTATGTAAGCGGTCACAAGCCAAAAAAGGTTAATGCACTGATACCAATTTTACAACCTCAAGTCAATATGAAGATATGAGGAAGAAAACAGCATGCACAATCAGCATGATAGATCTCATTAGTTTCATAAAACAAAAAAGTGACTACATGTTTCTGCCCACACACACACACACACACACACACACACACACACACAAACACACACACACGCTGAGCTATGCTATAAATCCCTGGTAGTAAAACAGAATTATTAAGCACATGAAGTTAACCCCACCCACTCTTTTGGCCACTCTTAGCAGACATGAATGACTACATCAGTCACGAGGCTGCTGACTGCAGCTCCAGCTGCGACAGTAATGGGAAATACTCATTATCAATTAGTGACCCATATTTATGGGTAGAGGATCCCAAAAAGAGACATGTCTGAATAGCATTCCCAACCACATGGCCAGTGTTTGCTTTTTCCACTTTCATACGCTAGACAGTTTATTGTGGGAGCTGGCAGGACGGACCAGAAGAGTCTTATTGTGTCACTATGACTTGAAAAGAGCTGCTAGCATGAGTGTTGCTTGTCTGCTAAAAATGTGAAATATTTAGACATATCTAAGTTTAAGTCTTTAGGTGTATCGTTGCACTAAAGCAGGAAAGAAAAGCAACCTTTCCTTTTTAAGCTGATCATTCAACATAAAGTGATTAATGGCAACTGAAGGGTGACAGAAAGACCTCAGAAATAACAAGCTCAGATCCTTATAGACAATCTGTATGAGCTGACAGGTTGTTGAATCTCAGAGTTGAATAGTTTACATTTGCTGTCAGTCTTTTTGGCAGCGGGGGGGCATTTAACCTGCTTCATGTTGAGGGCCCTGGATTTTGTCACTCCTATTTTGACTGAGCAGGCCATGAGCTGATTATGAGGATTAGTGGAGATGTGGTGATCCCATGCCTCTCCCACTCACTCTCAACTCAGCAACAGCTGCAAAATCTCTGGCTAGAGAATCTGGTAGGATATGGGGCTTTTTCCAACCTTGACAGCCTGAGTGTAATACGTCCAACTGTGGACTGCAGACGGGCAAAAAGAAAATTAAACCAGTGTTACTTAGTTCAACAGGCGGCAGCAGTGTATGAAGTGTGACAGTAGCAGTGAATGGACGCAACAATGGCCTGGTTTTGCATTAAACATGAGAACCATCGGAGATGGCAGCCAGCACCCAGCCACCTTGGGAAGAAATCAGAGACTGAATGGATTCAAGAGCCTGAGCATTGTTTGGCAAAAGTCCTGCTGTCCAGTGGTACTTCCTCTTACAAGAGTTTCTAGCCTCTGAATGAGATTCTCACTCCAGTTTCAGCTCTGTCTTGTTCTGGCACATTTTCACCTTAAGACTAAAAGGCAATGCCAGGCAACAGAGAACAGAACATCTTTGTACAACAGTAATCCCCTGCCAGCCTGACAGTGATATGACTGGCCTGAAATTAAATTTCAATAGATTCTTTTGGCACACACACACACACACACACACACACACACAGACACACACTTAGAAAACACTGGTCCAGCTTTATCGTCACTGCACATACCCATTAGACATGCAGATATATATGTATGGTGAGATGAAACAAGATGGGGACAAATAGCTACAGGTGAAGATGAAAAGCAGAGAAAGTGAAGACTGTAAACTTGCCAGTTTTACCTGATACACTGCCAACACTTCCAGGAAAAGCAGTTAGCCAACTCACCAGTATCTGTTTAAAAACTACATGTGTTACCATTCAAATATTTATAGAATAGTCTTTATTTAGACTTTATTTCAGTGTTTCCTTGATGGGAGTCTGGACTGCAAAAAAAAGGCTGTAATTACAGTGTAATAGCTTAGTGTGCTTTTCCAGATATAACAGTGAGTCACTTTGCATCATGGATTCCACAGGCAGAGTGATGCAGTTTGTCACGTCTCATCTCATGAATGAACTGAGAAGAATGGCGCTTATCCAGAAGGTGTCAAAGCATAATGGATTATTATCACTTCAGCAACTGAACAACCATTTCATAATTACATTTTGGACTGAAACATATCTAACAATAGAAAAGTTTTTTCTATCAAGATTAGCACTTTGTAATCTTAATAGTAGGCACATAGCAGACCAAAACTATCTAACTAGAGTGCACATATCTTTATTTCATGAGTCTAACTAAAACGGTTATTTTCTTGAACTTTAAGTTTGACTGAGTGTAACTTACCTGTGCAGGTGAGAGCAACAGATAAAGCGCCACCGCAGTCTGGATGACAAGACCGAGTTTCATTTCGCGATGCCTGCGAGTGGAGTGAGGGTGATGGCTCCCGGTGCGCACAATAAAACAATCCAACAAAAGTGCCAAAGTACTCAGAAAAGAAAAACGAGATGCTGAGCAGGAATTTCCAACTCATCCGCTCCCGGTCCCAGTAGACTCAAACGGTGTATATGAGTGCAGTCACGTAGCTCCGCTTGCCGCGTGTAACCTGATGAAGTGGATTGTGCTTATTAATGGATGGAGGCGAACTGCAAGTGCTGGGACAATAAAATGATAGTAAAAACCGTTTTTAAATTCACATTTTAAATAAAATGGATTAAAGCACCAATCCTAAAACGACCAGCAGCATCTAATAGTGGCAGCCAGTTTTGACTCAGTGCACAAGTTTAAAAAGTAGTCTATTCAGTCCAAAAACGTGCTGATCCGCTCTGAGCGTAAAGTTGCACCGACAGTTTCAGTCTTCAGTTCTGCTCTGAGCTCCGGTCTTGCTTCTAATTGCCCCCACACTACCTTTTCACAAGCTGGCCATTTAAATCTCCTCCCCTTCCCTGTCCTCCTCTCTGCTCTGGCTCATCTGTCCTCACACAGCTCACTACCCCTTTAAACTGCAATATGATAATTTATGTGATGCTGTAAATGGTTATATCAGAGATTGTGGTACTGCTGCTGATGCTTTATTTCTGAATTCTAGACTATACACCACAGGTGATTTACAGAGTATACACAGACTTGCTGAAAAGCTTCCTCTGAGGTTTCTGAGAGCTATTCAGCAAGGTAAACATTTAGAGATCTTTTGCAGCGGTGACATGGATGGTATACTCATTGCTGTCCCAGGCTCCAGGATGCACAGAGATTTTCCTCTAAGGCATTAGTATTTGCAGAGACAGAAAAGGAGATTCCATTACTGTTGACACACAGAGTTAATCTTCAGTGTGAGTCTTCTGTGTTTGGAGAAACCCTGGAACGAAAGGATTCCTTGTGGGCTTCCACACATTCCTTCAATGGTGCTGAATAGCTCCAATGCCTCCTGCTATTGTACAGACCACACTCAGGAGTGTGGTGTTTCTAAAATGTCAGACACTTTATGCAGAGCAAACCATCCCCCATGACCATCATCCCACACTGGGCATCAGTAAGTGCAAACAATCAGGGATTGTGAAAGACATTTCCTTTAATTATGCTGGGCAGTATAACCGTAATCTTTTCCTGAATTGTATCTCTACATGACTGATGCTCTTTTAAATTCAAGGAGAGGACAGAATGGAAGCAAAGCAAACTGTGACTCTTCAGGGAATTGGCCTCTACAATTATTGTGTTTTAGCCCTTCTGACTGTCTAACCACCAACTTATTGCTGCAGTATTGCAAGTGCGGGTGGACCAAAAATTGCCCAGAAGCAGTTTTCTGCAGTCTAAGGAGTGGTGGAAGACTATGCTGATGCAGTGCAAGTGATTTTCATGTTTTGTGTTTTGGATAGAGTTAGAGAGAGTTAAAGACCATTACATCTCGTCCCTGCCTGCAGCAGCAGCATAGACTGTTTGCTCAGCGGACAGAGCCAGACCCTCATCGTCGTCTCGCCATCCGCCTAGTGATCTATCTATGTTTTTAAAGGTGCACACACTGACAGGACCTAATAAGATCACTGAAACTGTTTGCACTATAAATACATGTTGACAAGACAAGCAAACCTGGCTCAACTGAGCGTATTCCAGTAGGAGATGGATCTCTGGAGCTGTCAGATCATGATGTAACCTTGAGGCCCTTATTGCTTTTGTTAAAACCACAATGATCGTGTTGTTGTGTTTGGAGTAAAAAGTAATTCCTGCTTAGATTTATTAATCTTTTCAAAGATTTAGTAAAATATGACTATTCTATCTACATATCGACATATCTCTTTAAATTAAGTTGTAAAAGAGAAACAGGTTTCTGTTTCCAGCCTGTGAAGATGGTAGGGCTTGAAACGATCAGGGATGAAAGGATAAGGAAAATACTTTTTTTATAAATATAAAAAATCTTTGTAAGCTTTTCACTGACCTAGAAATAGAATATAAAGATCAGAATGTCAACTGAACCTCATCTCTAATTGGATTTTGTGATAAGGCCTTGCGATCGAGGGAAGGTCATCTTGGCGTATAAATAAGTCCCTTGCAATCTACGATCTCTCTTGATGTTGTGAAGACCAAATGGGTGGCTCTCAGAAACTGGAGTGCCAGCGTAAGCACATTTCCCTTTTGCTGTTGACCCCTCATTTTCCCAGATTGCAGAGTAAAAGGTAAACAGATGAACAACATTAATGATGTCCATTCATCATTGTTGGGGAAGCTTTGGTTTCCTTCACAGTGGGGCCTTTAAGGGGAAGGCCCCTTAAAGCCCCTTACTTTGAAGGATCTCATTAACAACAGTTAGAACCCTACAGGGAGAGCGAAGTTTCTGCACATCATCTTTGATTTAAATGACATGCCTCAAAACTGTTGCTGAATACATACACTAAAACAAAAAAGCAAATGTATAAGGAGAAAACAACCTGAACAGGAGGCTTCTGGGAGATGATATAATATGATTTTACCCAGGCTGAGACACCTGGACAGCAGACCCAAACAGGATATGACAATATTTAACACCCAGACCCTTTCTTCCTGTCATTAATTAGACATGGCAAACCACAGATCTTTTCCTCCTGCCCCAACTGTATTATTGTGACGACATCTATATCTGAAATAACTGGTAAATAGGAAGTGCCCCAGCTATGAGTAAAAAGCTGCTTACTGTTGCCTAAGGTGATTAGCATTATATCACAACAAGTTCGTTCATTTAAAACATGTCAAATCCTGTTTACACTTCCGTCCTACATTGACATATTTTTGTCGCAGACACATTTTTGTTCCAAGGTTGTCAGGTGTCATCCTGTTTTCATGCCCACTGTACATGTGTGAGCATTGTCCCATTCTGTAGGAAGCCTGTCAACATGTAAACAGACAAATGGAAGTTATTTTAGTCTGGAAGTATCATGAATCAGTCATTGCGTAAATCTCCAGATACTATTTAACTTGATGCAGCTGTGTCTTGGACATCAAAATGTCAGCTGGCTGTTGTAGCTACAGACTACATGAGGGTTTAATTCTTTATGTCACAAGATAATATGGCTCAGTTTATCCTGTTTTAATGTGAGGAACACTTACAGCAAAACATATGGCATTAAATCATTGCCAAACAAAATCTTCCAATGGGAGAATTACTGGCAGAAAAGAGATGATAAACGTCTGAGCTCTGACACAACTTTGACATTTTAATACACTTACTGTCTTTCTCTCCCCTTGATTTAAAGAAGAATGATACCATTTGTGTCAGTGCATTAAGTATGAGAGCAAGGGGATGATTGGACTATACCATGGCTTAGCATAAAGACTGGAAGCATGGGGGAAACAGCTAGCAGGAATGTAAAAATGACAATTTGTGGTTTGGCCAGTGATGTGCTGGAGTTATTTCAGACACAAAAATGCTGGATGGATGGATAAACTATTCATCAAGGACCTCAACAATCCCAAATTATGTTTGTGTACAGATTAAACAAACAACATATAGCCTAATGCATTATGTCGTGGGCTTTAGAGGTGCTGTGGATTTTGTTACCTTTGGACAGAACCAGGCTAGCTGTTTCCTCCTGTTTCTTGTCTTCATGCCAAGCTAAGCCACTGCTTATATATTAACTGTATGACTACTGATACAATTCTCTCATCTCACTTTCAGCAAGACAACTGAATTTCCCAAAATGTCAAATTATTCCTTTAGTAGATGGATAACAATCCAGTTTGAAATGTTGCTACTTGGAATTACATTTAATAAGGAATGTGCATTTTTTCTTGCAACTAAGATAGAATGGCTCAAGTTTGGTAACATCCACATTACATACACAACAGATCCAGTCTAAGGATCTCTGTGCCTGTCTATGAGGCTGTGCACCCCCCGACAAAAACAGGCAGCAGCAGCAGCAGCAGCAGCAGCAGCAGCAGCAGCAGCAGCAGCAGCAGCAGCAGCAGCAGCAGCAGCAGCAGCAGCAGCAGCAGCAGCAGCAGCAGCAGCAGCAGCAGCAGCAGCAGCAGCAGCAGCAGCAGCAGCAGCAGCAGCAGCAGCAGCAGCAGCAGCAGCAGCAGCAGCAGCAGCAGCAGCAGCAGCAGCAGCAGCAGCAGCAGCAGCAGCAGCGCTCTGAAAGGAAACTGTGTGTTTGTCTAAGATAAAATTTCATCACCTCTACAAGCTGCAGGAACAAGGGCCTGCGGTCGGTAATATTGAAAAGGAAAAACAGCGCTGAGAGTGAGTTATCATGGCTTGTGTCATAGCCAGGTGTAAAAGCTGTTAGCAGTATAAATGAAGAGCGAGCGGTGCAAACTGTGCGGAAGTGGTCCCGCAGTCAGAGAGCAGGTTATAACTCAGGCCTGTGGTGATACTCTAAACTCCATCAAGAGGTCCCACATGTGGAGCACATTCACAAGTTCATGGGTTGACGCTGTTGGTGGTGGTTCAGCCTGGGCCATTAAACAGATAGATGAGATGTTTTGTAACATCTCCTTCATGTTAAAACATTCTCTTCACATTGTAACTCTAAAATTGTTTAATGTAAATGGATAATATTCACTTCTGAGAGCTCCAGCAGGTGTACTGCAGCAAGCCTCAGATTACTCTGTAAACATGCTTCCTTGTAAACTTACAGAGTTTTTTTTTTCAGCCATCTGACATGTTATTAAAAGAGACAAAGGAGGCAAAGGCTAATGGAATAGACCTTTTAACAACAGATGTTGCACTGAGATCGATTGGCAGTTAGATTAGATTTATTCCTAGTAGTGGTGTACACTTGAGTAAACATGGACTCAATCAGGCAGCGAGATTTACTGGACTGCAGTTGCACTTGAGTGCTGCTGTTTATTTTTTCAGGTTACAGGGTGTTTTTTTAAACCTCAAATTAGTTTATCCTCCCTCAGGGGCTATGTGTAAGAGTTTTAAAAGGTTTCCTCTGAAAACACACAATCAGCCACATTCATAAAGTGATGTGGCTGGGTAAACTGACAGTGGCCATGTAACACGGGCAATTAGCATTAACGTGGCATTAAAGTTTTTGTAAGCTCAAATAAACTGTTTCTGCACGTGAGCTCAAATGAAGAACATGTGCAATGCTTGATTATGTAATGTTGCTGCACACAATAACATAATCATATTCAAACACTGCATATGTATTGTTGTCTTAAAAGGGATTTTGGGAAACATACTTATTTGTGTATTTTTGCTGAGTGTTAGGTGAGAAGATCAATATCACTCTCATGTCTGTAAAATAAATTAGAGTTAGCAGCCATTTAGCTTAGCTTAGCACAAAGATTGGAAACAGGGGGAAACAGCTAGCCTGGTTCTGTCCAAAGGTAACAAATCCATCAGTGTCTATAAAGCACACTAAAGAATGCATTATACAGTATCAAGTCTGTTTAATCTGTATGAAAACAACAACAACAAAAAAAGTCAAATGTTTCCTCGAATAACCGAATACTTGGAAACATAGCGATGCAAGAGAAGTGGGAAAGACTCACCTTAATTCTAACCCACAGAGACTAATTTTTAAAGGCAGTGACTTAAAGGTATGGTGGTAAAATGACCGATCGACTGTCAGAAGAGGAGCCCTTAGAGAACAAGTACAGAAGTAGGCCGTGGCCTGAGCAAGTGTTAGGTGAAGTTCATCTGTGCGCAAATGTTTACACAAACTGCAGCCAAGCAAAATTGTGCACTAAGATTTATTTATGTGTAGAGAAATACATTTACTCAAATAGCTATAGCTTGTAGAACAAGGAACAAGAAATAGGAGCAGAGCAGGGAGAGGGTGGGCAAAGGTCAAAGAGCTGGGGAAAGTTAATAACTTGAAATAATAAATAATACAGCCCACTGATGGGAATTTGGCAGCAGGACCATTTATTATCATCAGTTAATTCAGTTTGCTTGAAAAAATTGCCTGAGCTCCTCACTGCTTTATGGCTACTGTGCACTTGCTGAGACAAGGACATTTCATTACTGAAGACAATGTAAATGTTTGTTGTTTTACTCCTGCAATTAAGTGTCTGGTCTTGAAGTGTTGCTTCCAGGGAGATGGTGGAGACAACCAATCCCATATGGTGTTGTGCCCAGAGGGGACAGATAAATAAATGAGGACCACCAGGGTGGATAAAACAGCCAGACTGTGACACCAGCTCTGCAGGATGAACATGCATTATATTAACTTAAAGCAAATGCAACAGATAAAGAGAGGTTTGACCGGTAAATCTCAAATGGTATTTTCACTTTGCTGAGTTGAATGAGCCTCCGTTCTCTGTATGATTTTCCATGTGCAAAGAAAACATTTTCAGTGACAATGGCCGACATTTAATTTTCCATTACCCTAAAAAAGAAAATAAGCAAATAAATACACAAGTTCCAGGGTGGTGATGGCGAGGCCGGGGTTGTGAGAAAGGAGGAGCAGTTAGAGGTAATTCTTTTCTTGCTGTTTTTGTTTTTGGTTAGCCATACTGCACAAAAACAAACCTTCAGCTAACCCACACATATCCCTCAAATACTTTGAAATGATTGAAAATTGCAGACAAATTGTAAAATATTGCATTCTGTGATTTTTAAACTGGATTCCATATCCAAATAAAGTTGATCACTGACATGATATTCCTCTACAAGTCCTTCCCAGTTCTTGCACCATGAGACCTTTCAATTCCCTCATTGCACTTGCAGATACTTGTATCTGTCGAAGAGCCAAGACTTTTCTTTGAAAACCAATTGTGTGGTCTCTATCATGAAGAAAAGGACATCAATCCTGTCTGTAAGATTGTGACATTCAAGAAATATCAAGCATGATTACAGGCATGATTGCTTTCAGACTATACAAATCTGTTGCCAGTGGCGAATGCTTTTAATCTTCTCAATGATCAACTTGGGAAATGATTGAAAGCTGGTGTTTGACACTTCCAGCGGTAACATTAACAAAGGGTGGACGCCATTCTCCTCTGGGTGTTTGGGAGGAGATCTGGCTTTGAAAGCATTGGGGGTTTAGAAGGTGTCATGATAAGCTTTGGAAAGAGCTGGTGTTGAATGAACACAGACCACTGACTGGCTCCCAACAGCCTGAGCTGTGAACAATTGAACATGTGCAGCACTAATAAGGGGAAAATAAACAGAGCAGCACCCCGGGGCATCATGGTAACAAGAGGAATGGTGAAGACTAGACATCATGCGACACAGTCAACACATATTCATGTCTCTTTTGTTGAAATATCACAATATCACAATTTACTCTCAAAATGAGACCAGTTATAGGTGAAAGCAGAAACACCATTGAACCAACGGGGTGGTGTCACTGCGATGCAGGCATTGGTTCACTCACTCAAACGGGTTACTCTGGATTAAAGCCAACGAGGCCTGAGGGAGCCTGCTTACAAATGGTGAGCCTTGGAGGAGCCAGCGTGCTCTGTCTGGGGGACTCCATCCTAATCTCCAGGATCGGGGGAATTTTCCCATCGAGATGAGAAGCAGATGTCTCTTTTTCTGTCTCGCTCTTGTGCTGTCGCACCGATTCTGCTTCTGTCTCCCTCCCTCAGTCAGCCAAACCTGGCCCTCCGTCCCCCCAGGGACATGGAGAGGAACATGAGCAGCATGGGAAGGGTGGCTGTCCCCAAGCCCGATCACATGATGAAGGAGCCCTTTTTGTGGGAGGCACTGCATTAGGTACAGAGCTGTGAGCGCATGGAGCCGATCCAAGAGCTTGCAACTTTCTCATGGAAAAACACAAACAAGGAGATTTGATAAAAACGTCATGATCTGGCAATGCCTACTTAAGATGGACAAGTGCTGGATAACTGGGTTTTCTCGGTGAACTGAGGATACTTTGACTTTACTATTTTGTTCCCAGCAATGATGTAGAGTGTGACCCCTGACTTCTGGCAGGAAGAGGAATCATGAAGATCAGACTACAGAGACTGGTGCACGCATCCTCTTCTCATCATGTGTCTGGAGTTGGTACTTTCATCATAAATACTCAGACTCTTATACTCTGCCTCATGCACCTGCGGCTCCCCCCAGGCCCTGGCTTTAGCTTCCCTGGAGCCCAATCCTTTGGCTCTTGTGGCTCTGTTCTGACGTGCATACTCTGGCTTACAGCGTAGACAGCGTAAACAGATAGAGACAAACTGTGGGCCAGTCACCGGGTGTTTGGTCGTGGTCTGTAAACAGATCAGCAAGAGGAGGAACAGGAGCTCCTGGTGGAGATGAGACTAACCGACTATCCTGAGGTGGGAGAGTAAAGGGATGAGATATAAGGCTTATATGGATGCCTGTTAAATGTCCAAGTTGCCGTGCCATCATCCAAGATAAGGTTTTTGGTATGAGATTGTTTAGGCAACTAGGATTCCAGGATGGTTAGAAAGATCATCCCTAAACCAAAGCACCAAGGTTAAAGCCCCCAATTTAACATGAATTTCACCTCCTGTGTCTTTGAGCAAGACAGTGAATCCCTGCAGGCCTCTGTGATGCTGCTCTGTAGCTGAGGAGAGCAATCAAACAAGGGCTACCATTGAGGAGAAATATCCTGTTCCGTACAATCCCTGACAGTACACAAAACTCACTGACTCTGTTGCATGCTAAATCGGTGCAGTAGCTTATATGAGTGGTACAGTATTCTTGGTCATACTGTGCATTCACAGACATGAACCTGAGCATTTGGGGAACGTTTTAGAAGGTAATTCTGGAACAACAGTCTTCCTATTTGCAATCCTTATCATCGGTTACTTTCCAATAACCTCTTATGCCCTAGCGCTGAAGAGAATGTCTAAAATAACACGCAAAATGAATCGGGAATAGCTCCTCAACCATAAGACATACATATTTCTGGTCTCCTTTGAAAAGCTAGGAAATATGAATCCATTGTAAGTAACCATATTTATATTACCATTCCAGAGTAAATGGAGATGCAGTAAATGAAAAATAATTTTTATCATCGCCTAGCATATAATCAAAAATTAAAAGGCAATATCACCATTATAACCAAGATCCAATGATGCAACTGAATGTATTCTCTTTACTACTTCTGGGACTGTGAATTTGATAAAAAATACACTAAAATACACCATTTATGATACCATTTATAAAGGCATACACATGCGGGCTCCATGTTTTGGCTATGTTTATATGTTGAGTTTTACCTCAAAACACTTTTTATTTCTATAAGTAGCCATGTTTCAAACAACATAAATCTCCCCAAAACACTGAAATAGTAATCAACATAATGAATAATGGCCAGTATACGACTGGACTGAAGATCTCCACCAGGTGGCCACAAACAGCCAGAGCTCCACCAGTCCAGTCCGGCTGCTGGCTCCTTCCTGAGGCTGATCACTCTGAATCCCTGTTGGCGCAAACTTCACTACACAACCAAACGTAACCAAAATTTGGTGAAAATTGTATTTTGGTGAAATATTTTGTCAAGAACATAGATTTGTGTCAGTGTGACTGCAAAATGTTTGCGCTTAGTTTTCCTGTTAATAGCAGCTGCTGTGTGTTTTGAACAAGATGGATTCTGATAGCTGAAGACATCATGTTTTCTAACTTTTTGTAGCTCCACCACAGGTGGAGCTGTTACAAGCTTTGGCCTAAATATACTGCAACCATCTCTTCACCAATGCTTAGTCATTCAAATTCCTTTTGTAATACACTATTTTTTTAAAAATTGTTTTTTAATGAATTTTAATGAGTTTTCTCTCAATGCAATGTGAAGCAACAAAATACTGATGTCAATTAAAAATCAAGCTAATCATATCTAGAGAAATGTAAACTTTATGTTGCTGTTTCGTGCTATAATGAGCAAAGCAGAATACACATCTGAGGCTAAAGCCCGAGTCATGGTTGAAGGTTACTGAGGAAGATTACTGAGTGTTAATAAGGCTGTGTTTACATTCTGCGGCTCCATGTTTAAGCAGACCTGAATGACCTTGGGATTAAAAGGAGGCTAGTGGTGGCTTGATGGCACACTCTCTCTCTCTCTCTCTCACACACACACACACACACACACACACACACACACACACACACACACACACACACACACACACACAGATGACAAAGTGGTGCCGATGAGGGTTTGAAGGCTGTGTTCAGGAAGTAAGCCCACTGAGTGCTTTCATATCAGCAGGATTGATTACTACAATGTGCATGTTCACATTAGACCCAGACACTCCCTCATTAATTAGGCTTATCATTTGTAAATAGTGTATAATACCCCAAAACTTACATACAGACAGATGAACTAGGCTACTACTAGTAAACTACTACTGGTAAAAATTTGTTTCTAGTAAATTACACATTATTTCTCCTCCTCATACCTGATACAGTTAACAATGCACAACTGCACTGTAGTTGAGCTTTTAAATCAGCTGAAGAAAGAACAAAAACAGGTCCTGATTATGAATCTGATTACAGATTATTCCAGTTGCTTGCTGACAATATATTTTGACTTCTAAATTCAAAATAAAATGCCCTCAAATGCACAGTGGTTAGACTTATAGATAAGGATAAATGTCCCCTCACCAACAATCTGACACTTGTTTGCGAGAAAGAGTCCAGTGGTTTCAGATAATAGGGGGTATCTGGGGTAGTTTTGATTTTTATGGCATGTTAGCTATCATTACAAATGGGCCATAGAGTGACTTTGGGTGGGTTTGACCCTTATTCTCAAGTTGGATCTACTGTATAACTTCAGAAGAAACAGTGAGTGGCACATTTGAGCTTTAGAGATAGGAAAACCACCTGACAGATTATGTTAACTACCACAGAGAGGATTTCATAATTTGTCAGACATGAATCCAAGACCTAGACAATCATCAGGCATCTTTGTGCCTGTGATCAGAGAAGAATCACAGTCTTTTGTTTATACCTGACCCTGTATTCTCCCAGCATACAAAAGCAAGCACTTAGTTGCAAACTCATCTATCATTTTGACATATTTTGGAACCGAACAATTGCCACTCTGCTCTAATGTTCCACTGTCTAACCTCTGGGGTCTCTCCATTCGCACTCCACTACACCTGGCTGTAAAAAAACACCAGCCCACAGGCACCTGCGCAGCCAGCACGCTGCAGATGGAGAGATTAATCACACAGCGGATGAAGGCTGGTGATTTATGGGAAACTGTGACAGCGTGGTCATAACATGCGGTAATGTATATGCGGGATGGCCTGGAGAAGAAATGGTATGGCAGGAGACTAAATGGGCCATTATTTGGAATTCAACGCTAGGACTCAAACCAAAGAGGGTTCCTCTGTCTCTCTACCAGGGGAACTGAAGGGAAGGAGCAGTCCCACATCTACCGCCTTTGATGGTGCAGTTACAAGTGATTCCCCCTCCCTCTTGTCCTCTTCCCTGTGGCTTTCCTCTGCTTCTTATTATTCCTGCTTCTTCCTGAGAGATATTCCCACACTGTGACCAGAATGAATCTGGGTCCACTCTGTTGTGACTTTGTCCACTTTCACCGCAGACATCCCCTGCAGCTTTATGGCTCTGCCGGGGGCGAGTTTAGAGGGGGTAAGGGGCTCGCCATCCCGAGGGACTGAGTTCTCCACAGTCTTCCACATAACAGATAAACTAATGGGTTCTGGCAAGTGTTTTTTACACACTCACGTGATATCAGCAATTACACTGGTGCTCCCCTCCTCTCCGCACTCGGCTCCCTATGTCCCCTGGGAAGGCTCTTATCAATGTGAAGAAGTCACTGAAGGAAATGCCAACTTAACTTAAGGAGCCTGCACACTGCTGTTCATCTTCTGTCTACAGTGACATGGGATTTGCAGCGACGAGGGGGGCCAGCATGTGACTATTAGGCAGTGTGCCTTGTGGCACTGTGGACAGTGAGCTACAAGACCTGTGTTGTGCACTCCATCGGGTCCAGGATCAGATTACAAGCCTTGAGGATGGGGTGCAGAGCATGAAAGCAACAGGATTGGACTGAGCACGCAAGCATGGGAAATGCGCTCATGAACAGACAGACCTTTTTACACTGGGCAGGAAACACAAATCTGCAGATGTTGAACAGCTGGGAGGCATCAGAAACTATATAGCATGGGAAATAAGTACACATGAAATATAGTTCACACTGCTGAGCTGTACATCTGAGACAGAGTGCTACTGTAGGAATCGTCAAACTCAAAAGAAAAAATTGGATTTCTGAATGGAGAAGCAAAGAGAAACTGAGCTTCCCTGTTCCTGTGTCTGTGTTTTTTCTTATGTGCATATTTTAAACCCTCAAAGGGCACAATTGACAATTGATACATATTTTTCTCCTGCTGTGGAAATGAGAAAACTGAGGAAAGTGGAGCAGAGGAAGAGATGAGAGCACTTTGTAATTTCAAAGATACAGGCAGATAGGAACTAAAATACTACACTCATTGTCTTGTCCAAAGCAGATGGTATCTGAGATGATGTGATACATGCAAGCCAAGAGCAAGTCTCTTGAGATATGGGAAATACTGTAAGTGAAAAAGTTAACAAGACGTGGTCATTCCCATGGACTGGCTCATGGAAGTTACTATGCTGTTTGGTGCTTATTGATTTACATTTAACAGAAAGCAGAAAATAATAAACACCGTACACCGCGCAGTACTGTAATCACAAACATCTGTTATAGTGCACCAGTTTTAGATTTGGAGCACACAGGATTTCTTTTAAATCGTGAAAAAAATGTGTAGTCATTGTCTGTCCTGCTTATTTGATTGTTTTTGTGATTTTATTTTGAACAAAATCTCTGCAGATGCTTAAATTAAGTCTTTATATTTCTCAAAAAATCAAGAATATCATATCGTAAGCATCTGTCTTAAGTAGATAAACTAGGTGACCTCAGTGAGTTCAACTGCCTCAAAGCCTTTGAAAGCCAGCAGATGTAAAGTCAGCTGTATCAGATCGGTGAAGCATTTTTTTTCAACACATTTTCAAACATTTTCAATAAAAGGAATAAACATAGATCATCACTGACTGCATTATTAACAGAATTAAGAATGAGCCATCAGGGACAGCTAATGTTTCTATCATCATCATCACATCACAAACTATGCTGTGCTATACAACAACAAAGAGAAACATTTATAAAATCCCATTAATAAAAATGTGTAATTGATATGTCAGTAAAAAGAACACATGGTTTTCTTTATGAAAACATAAACGATCTTACTGGAGTCAATCTTACGTTGTCTTTTCTGGTTAGAAAAGTGTGGGGGGGGGGGAGAGAATTGTCAGTAATGCAGTGCTGAGTGAAATATCAATATGCCTATCAAATAAGTAGAGTTGTAATATATACAGTAGTCTCTGTATATTAATGTTAAAGGTGCTCTATACGATATTCAGAGTATTATTATAGCAGCAAACAGTTACTTGCTATGTAAAGATGTAGTGGAGTAATGTCTGCCTGAGAAGAGAATAAAGTTTCTCTCTGTGTAATCCAAGCTCCTTGTCAGTTTGTTGACATAGCCGGGCCAGCCATGCATGCTGTTAGTGGATGCACGTGACTGTGCCCCACTAGGTATCTCACGGCCTCCTATCTACACTGCGCTTCTACGGCGGTTACAGATGATAACGCCGTCCCAACCGACAGTGGCATCACAGAAGAATAGCCCCCAACCTCCGGTTCCCCCTCAGGTAAACGCTGTTTCCTCTGTCAGTACTTTCACCATTTACAATGTTTAGTGCTGTTCACACGTTAGCTCCAAGCCATGGCTCACTGTTACCATGTTGAGAGCTGCTGTAAGGCAATAGAAATGCTCCCAATCCTGTATTTAGTACCTTTAATGTGCACTGAAGTCTGATGAATGAGGTCAGCAAACTGTCATCCATGATGTGAACATGTGTTTACATTCACAAGTAAATCACCAAATGACATTTGAGAAATTGTGCCATCGAAGATAACTGCAACCTCTCATTTGGGTAGATTTTATACAGTATAGTCCATCTTAAATGACCTTTTTATAAACTTCACTATGTCTAGGTCATTTGCACAAGCATACAGATATATTACAGTCTGTCATAAGTAATATTGATCATTTTGAAGCGATAAGCATAGGTGGCATGTTTTATAGATTATATCTCACTGACAAAAAACTAGGGTGGACTCAGTTAGACTCTGGGAGACTTGGCAATCACTATAACATCTGAAATTACTCCTAATCTCAGTTCCCAGAAAGTGGTTGGGAAATGGTGTTTTGCTGTGCAGTTGGAGCACCCTGACACGTTCATCCATGTTTTTTGTGAGGTGCCAGAGCAATAGGTTTTGGCATGCGTAAGGAAGTTTTGTCAATTCATGGCTCACACCAACTCAGCAGGCTGAGCAGAGATAGCATTTCATTCTGGGATCACTGAGTCATGAGACTTCTGGATATAAAAGTCATAAAGGTTCATCTGCCCTTGTATATAAAGTTCATAGTGAATTTAATCAAATTGAACAGAAAAATAGGAACACAGCTGACTCTTGAATGTGTGTTACAAGCTGCCTGAGGACGATGTTCATTTAAGGAACACAAGGTCTACCAGAGCACAAGGATTTTACCTTAAATTCAAAATTTAATACCATGTTTTATGCATCCTCCATGCTCTGTTTATGGCAGTTAAAACAGCTCTCAGTCCAGTTCATAAAATGAAAAATGAAAGCTTTAGATTTAAATCCCCCAAGGGAGGTATACAGTAAATAGACTCTTTAGCCAGACGCTATCTTCTCTGTCTTAAAGAGTGCATCTACCATTCTGTATTAATAGTATTACTGCTGCATGGTAATATTATATAATTCAATAATAGTGGCTGTTGTACTGTTGTTCGCACATGTGATAATAAAAACCCTCTTTGTGCCATAATGCTGTAATCATGAGGACAAAGTTAGTACTACAGAGTTGACCATGTATCCACATTGTGTGTTTTCAGCAGGATCCTGAATCTCCCTATTTTATTAACAGTATATGATTATTGAAATTAGAAATTTTGACTAGTTTAGATTGAGTGTTTGTTCCTTGAGTCTCCCTCTGCAAACTGTACCTTTCCACATCTCCTGGCCTGTCAACTGAGCCTTATTCACTGTATTCAATGTAGCATATTCAATGTAGCAATGTACATTTTTATTTTGCAACACGAGCATACCAATTACACAGGAAGCTGTTTGGTGTTAATGAGTTCATCGGTGATCTCAGTCTCAGAAGTTAAGCACCTAAGATCGATGCAATCTTAAATTGGCACCAAATTGTGTGCAAACACAAAATGTACATGTGGAGCTACTGGACAATATAGGTTTAGTAATTCAAGTTGCTGACAAAGCAATTTATATAATTAGAAAATGACATGTAAAGTGGGCATTTGCAAAAATGAAAATTCAGTCTCACTGTAAGGCAGGTGTATTATTTTAAGATTGATCCTGGATTCTAAGCAAAAGATTTTCATGAATGATAATCCTACTTAACAAAGAAAAACAAGCTCATTTATTTATTGTTTCTCTCATGCTGTCATACTCCTGAAGTGATCAAAGTCTTGTTTGAAAATATAAAATCTAGAAATGATTCAAAAGATGAGAATTAAATCTTAAACCCAAACAGTGGGAGTTTGAAAGCCCTGAACGTCAGCAGGATCTGTTGTTAGTAGCTACCGGTTTTAATTACAGTCAATAAAATGACTTGTGTGCCCCTCTACAGGCAGTTATCTGATTTCCTCATAACATAGAAAACATATACAAACGATAAAATGTTACCCAAAGCTCAGACACCCAACATATTCTGTCCAAAATAAGTGCAAAACACACCAAACCATAACAAGACTCAGTCTGCTTGTCCTTCATCTTGGACATTTTTGAGCAAACTTTCTAACATTTTCAACACTGTGCTGTATAATGGTCCTGGTTGTGCAATCAGCAGGTTGACCACAGGGTGGCACTCTGGTAAAAGCTGTAAAATGATGGTAAACAACATAATACTGTATACTGTATAGTGTAAGGAAGTAAAATATACCTACTAACGTTATACTCACACTGTGGAACCAGGATGTGTATTAAAAAAACGACAAAAATACACTTATCCTGGTTTTAAATAGTCAAATTTAGAGACACTTCAACAACACTTAAATGTAACAGCAGCATCCCTGTAAACACACAATGATGTATATTTCATAATATCTGCATTTACAAGACATTATAAATGGCTTTAAGCACCAGTGCCTGGACAATGATAACAATGTGATATGACACTAGTGTTTCAGTATATGAAAACATTTAGTACTCCATGTTACACAAACACACAAGCAGTGAAATCTGTACAACATACAAGAAACGATGCGTAAGAATCTGTGACATAGATGTTTATAGACAGACAATGATATAAAATAAGCAAAGCCCATCATCACTCTGGTTCATGAGATTCAGTAGTGTGAAAGGAAGAAACTCTCACAAGCTATTATTCATTCAAGTTAACGAGACGACACATGGTAATGGCTGCATGCATTTACTTTGTTCACTTAAATTTTTAATGTTCAAGTACAGTGTTTAACTGCAGGTAAAAGACAGCAGCTTGAATTAGAGATTGTAGCTGTGTTCAAAATCACATTTGTACTGGAAGTGTAAAATGTATACACAGTGTAGTAAATGTAAGATCATTCATGTACAGTAAATACTGTTGTAAAGGTTTCAGATTCACCTTTGCTCCTGAAATTGACAGCATTTGTCTGCCACCATATATGTTCCATCATATGTCAAATGACAACACCAGAGGTAATTCGGGAGAGGGTAGTTTACCCATTGCATGACATTGTACATATATGCACACACAAATAGACAGTAACAGTATTATTAATCAAATTATACAATGAAATGTTTTGTCAGAATTTTCACAGTAGTCAAAGAAAGAGACACGACGCTGCATGTATTTGACATATCTAACTGGGTTTAAGGCTGGGTTTAAGGCTGGGCTTGAGACTGGGTTTAAAAAGCAGTTAAAGTCTCTTTCAATGATATAAGAACTGCGTAAACTGGACACAGTGAGGAAGAGATCCTCATTTGGCCCACACTGACTAGGTTTAATGTGAGAGACAGGATATTACCTTGAATGACAGCATATCTTCCAGCTGTGTTGGATTGTTTTCATGGGAGGAGATGGTATTGATCTATGGATAGGGATCACTAATAGTTGCATTATGAATATATTACTTGACCAGGCCATCTATTCTGTTCCAAGTTAACATCTGAAATGGTCAGATGGACTCTTAAAAAAAACCTATTTTTGATTGAGGTTGCTTGAACCTGTTCATAATCTGTTTCATTTTGGCTATCTTCCTTAGTCTCCTAACACTCCAGCTTTTGACTTTTATATCAAAGATACTCTGTGTTCGTCTGTTCCGTCCTTCCATCTCTGTGGCAGTGGAGGCGACATCCTGCTTCACCTCTGTCATATTATTTTCCAAGGCGGCGAAAGAGCTGGCTTTTTTACCCAGGCAGTCATCTATACCGTCCAATTTGGATCCAAATCCTTCAAATTCAGAATGAAGGGACTTCAGCTGAGCAAGCACCACCACTAAGTCCACCATATCGCTAACGCTAGCTTCTTTGTGTCGCTCAGATGTAATGTTGATTTCTGTCTTTTGGGAGCTGCGTTTTTGGGTGAAAATATCATAGTCCTTGACCACAGTCTTTTTTGGCATAGCCCTAGTTCAGTTGGTATTGTAAAATTAGTATTTTAAGTCCACATTAAGCTGCTATCTTGATACATGCCCCCCCCCCCCCCCCCCCCCCAGTGTTGATTAAACATAATTCCATCATCATCAGGTGTCAATTGTTGCTGCACAGCAGGTGCTTGGGACCATTTCTTGTTTCAGAAAACTCCTTAGGGACTTAGCTATCATCAACCATTGATTCTCTGTAAACTCCTATCTGCTGAGACAGTGACCATGACTGCATCTTTACCATCTTGGTGAATGAAATCGCTTAATCCATCTGGATGTGACAAATAAAGGGTCATTATGGGTGATGCGTAAGGATACAAAGGGTCAGAGGGGATAATGATCAATATTTACTCAAACAAATGATCGAAAATACCTGTGTCAATGAGATGTGCAACGTTGACTCAATACCAGTCATGAACACATGCTCATCAAGAGTTTGACATTTCAATACGTTCTCATCTCAACTCGTCATATACTGATGCTTTGTAAGACCCTTGGTGTCACTTTTCAGTTGCAGTAAACCCTTTCTCTTTGTTGTGAGTTAAACAAAATGGCCTGCAACAATCCCATAGCCATCAGATGTCATTGGTCATTGGTCAGTTGTCTTGGCTTGGGCCATTTCCTGTTTCAGAAAACTCCTTAGGGACTTAGTAATCAGTGAGCATTGATTCTCTGTAAACTCCTCTCTGCTGAGACAGTGACCATGAGAGAAAGAGAGAGAGAGTGTGTGACCCCGAACCTTTAGCATCTTGATGAACAAAGTGGTTTAATCAATGTGGATGTGAGGAGGAAAGGGGCATTGTGAGTGATGCTCAAGGGTGCACAGGGTCAGAGGGGATAAGGATCAATATTACTTCAAGCAAATGATCAGAAATACCCATGCAGATGAGATATGCAACTTTGGCTCACTACCAGTTATAAAACAACTCGCTCATTGGGAGTTTTGGCATTATTCTCAGGTAGAAATGTGACATTTTGGTAATACACTTGAATGCTATCTGGCCAAGTGTTAGATGAGAAGATCGATATCACTCTCAGGTTTTATATTGTAAATTTATAGCTGCTGCCAGCAGCTGGTCAGCATAGCTTGTCACAAAGAGTGGAAACAGAGCGAACATTGAATTTAAAAATTCATGCATTTGATTAGTGCAAATGAATGCAGTTAAGAGAAACATCAGACAAACTGGCAGATGATGGTCCTTCTGTAAAGTGCAGCTCCCTGTTGAGAATATCTACATCCTTAAAATCAAAAGGATCAAAATCATATTCTATCGAAAATAAGTGCAAAACAGGGCATTTGGTTGTATGATACCAACAGGCTGTTTTGTAATGTTATTTCAACAATGTTTGCTGACTAGCCCTTCCTGACAACACATATTCCCATGACCAGTGGCTCTATGCATGTGAGGAACAAAAAAAAAAAAAACAGAAACTGATGAATCAAAGGGGACGTAACTGGAGATAAGCTGAGAGAAGATCATTTAGAGCGACACCGGTTCTGACCCACTAAGCCATGTGTTGCATGCGTCTCCACCACCCCACCCTAGGCACCAGCCACCAGAGACTTTTCTATTAGAGCAATGGTGGCCTCCTTACACCGTTCTTCATTAAGACTAATGACAGTATCTGGTACAGAGGGCTCTGTGGAGGATTTCCAAATCCCCTAATAGAGCTCCCAGTCAATACCCATCTCAACCTTGAATTCCCATCAGAGTTCAATGAGTTTGATTCTGAGGTTCGACCCTCCTGGCTGTCATTCCCCCGTATTAGATTGTATTTAATGAGCTGAGGGGAGAGTAGCTTTAGGCTGAAAGTTCAATGGGACCATTAATCTGCCTGTGGAGCAGAATAGGGACACCCATCTCTGCAGTCAACTCCACCGTAATGGAGCTGATATAGTGATACTGCAGTGTTAACATCACAAAATAAAATAAAAACCTGACCATCACAGTGAAGCCAGCTGTGGTTCAACAACTGATGTGTATTGGATTGAAGTTTGGATCCTGACTGATTATCTGTCGACTCATCTGACTAACATCTTCTAGCTTCTGGGGCTGATTTCCTTCTGATCCTGATATTAGGATGCTCCATCAGGTCACAAGCCCATTTTTTTTTACGTTTATGACTATAAGTACCTGACGACTATAAGTACCTGACGACTGACATTCCCATCAGCCTCAGCTGTTCTTTGTGCTCCTAAATAGCAAATGTTAACATGCCAGCATACTAAATGATGGGCATGACAAACATAATAACAGCTTAACATCAGCAGGTGTGAGCGTGTTAGCATGTTGACTTTAGCAGCATGGTGTAGTCACACAGAGCTGAAAGGTAATTTGGTACCACTTTCTCATAGGCCACTCTTAATAAAGGGGTAATAAGTTGTTTAACTAACTTATAATTACATATACTTATAATATGTACTATATATACTTATAAAGTAGTTTTATTAAAAGTTTAAAGAAATCATTTTGCGAGGCTTATTGATCAGTTACAGGTAATTTATAAAAGCTTTGAGGTTGTCAAGCTGAAAAATCTTTTTTTAAAATTAGGCTACTACAGGTTTATTAACATTAAAGTCCACAGTTTTGATGGTTTATTAGAAAGTGAGAAACCCATGAGAATTATTAATGGATTACCAATATACCGGCATTCTCTCAAAAGATGGTTCACCTCATCTGCATGTTTGTTTTCTATTATGGAGTCATATTTCTGTCAACACCCCAATGGTGCAATAGAAATAAAATATCTGCAGATGCAATCTGTTGGAATACATCTGTTGCAATAAACATCCTGAAACAATCTAAATTCAGAGCTGGTGAGAGTGAGACAGCCCATATCCTAATATCGACGTGAACGTTACTAACAATCGTGCCTGGTCAGTCAGACTAAATGTCCCATCCCTGCTGTTGTCGTCCAGCCTATACTCCTCAGCCACCTCACACTAGCAGCCTAATCCATCATCCTGACTGCAGTGAGGAGGGATGAAGCATGCCGAAGAGCTATGCGGAGGGATTTAATTTTGTTATCTCCAGAGACCATAAATCTCCAGCAGTCACCTCCTCCCTGCAGGTGAGACCAAGTTAAACCTCACCCAGAGGAACACAGCCTTTGTCCACTTTTATGAAATGAGAACAGGAACACCCTGCATCATGGCAATATGATTAAACACATGGGATAGCACTAGGGATGTGAAGATTATCATGTAGAAAAATAGCAATATGATGCACATGTGCACAAGGCTGCTGTAACATTGTTTTTACTGTCCTGAGCCAACGACATAGTTTACACCAGGATGTGTAACATCTTATGTTCCTGCTTAAGTTATCTCAATGATTAATGATATCATCACATACATAAATTATCTGGTCAACTTGTTCTTGACAAACAATGTGCCTTATTGGAGGCAAAATCATTCACCAAATCTTAAATGGACACATTTAGGTATCTAAAACTTAAAGGAGCAGTGTGCAGGGTCTGGTGGTATCCAGTGGTGAGGTTTCAGATAAACAACCAACTGAAGCTTCTCCAGGTGTGTAGGAGTACTACGGTGGCCAATGCAAAAATGTGAATGTCCCTATTTTGAGTGAGTTTTTGTAATAGTAGTGTAGCTTATATGGTGCTGAGCCCATGCTTAGATTGTGTGTGTGTATGCAGAGGAACCGTGGAAGGTCTATAAGAACCTGAGAGGTCTGAGTATCCACCAAATCAAGATGGGCTGCACAAGGAGGGAGCAAGTTGAGTAGAGCACAGAGGCAGTGCTCAGCACTGTCCCTGGTGAGACGGAGGAGGAGCAGGACCCAGAGTCACCCCACAGTTTCCAGAACCTCCAAGCTCTGCAGGCTTCAACTAGCAAACCATTGGAACATTAGCGGGTCTTATAGCCCTCCGCAAACAAGGAGACTGAGTGACACCAGTTTGATGAGGATGTTGATGCTGCTCTTGAAGCATCATCAAGGGGGTAAGTGGATCAGCGACTTCAGTTGATGCGTACTGTGACCATCAGCATCGATGCTGCGAGATCAAACAAGTGAAAGCCAGCAGCACAGCTGGGCCAAACCGGCACGAGATTAAGATCACCCAGCTCAGGAAAGAACTGAGGTCTTTAAAGCAGCAGTACAGGAAGGTAAGACAAGAGGAAAGACCAGCCCTTACAGGGCTCCAGAACATCCCAAGACAAGCTCATCTCTCTCCGATGTGCTGGGTAGCACAGGAGATGGGGCCAAGAGAGGGCTCACAAGCAGACTGGCTTCATAGCAAATCCTTTTGGATTTACTAAACAGCTGCTTTGGCAGAAGTGGAACAGGATCCTTGCATGCCCAGAAGAGGAAATCAGTCGATATGTCAGTGTCACTTACAGTGATAGTAGGAGAGAGGAAGATCTGGCCCCATGTAGAGAGCAGACCCCCACCTGACCCCACCATCCAGTTCAACACCAAAGAGCCCAACCTGGATGAAGTTGGGATACAGTCAGAGTGGCGTGGACTAGTGCAGCTCCAGGGCTGAGTGAAGAGCCATACAAAGTCTACAAACATTTCCAGAGACTCCTGCAGAGGTTCATCAAGGTTGTATGGCAGAGGGGGAAGGTAGCCAAGCAGTGGAGCGAACCAGAAGGCGTTTGGATACCAAAGGAGGAGAATGCAAGTGACATCATGCAGTTTCACATCATCTCACTGCTCAGCGTGCATCTTTTTCAAGATTTGTGCGAACCAGCTTATTGAGTACCTCCTGAGGAATTCCTACACTGATACCGCAGTGCAGAGGGGAGGGGTTCTAAGCATGCCAGAACATACAGGAGTGGTCACCCAGTTGATCCGTGAAGCAAAGGAAAACCAAGGAGACCTGTCAGTCATTTGGCTTGGTTCCACGGATGGAACTGAATACATGGCTGTCAGTAATGAACAAGTCAGGGCTCCCAGGTAAGTACAAGGCATGGATCTAACAGCACGGTATTCTGCCAAGACTCTTGGCCACTGCTGGTATATGAAGTCCTAGTAATCACTGTCGTAGGCTTTGAGTGAAACGTCCTGTTCCTTCACAGGTGGCTGGACCTGCCAAAGAGCCTTAGCAGCATTGCACTTTATGGGCACACCAACAAGCTGCAGCTTCCCTTCAAAGGCCAGACAGAGGAGTTTAGGGTCAGACATGGTGTCTTGCTAAGCTCTATGGCAGGTGGACGAGCAGGGCTTGGTAGTCATGCAAGACCTCACTACAATAAAGCTCAAGGGAGAGAGACGGTGGCTAATCCAAGGAGATTTACGGGCAGAGGTGGAGGAGGAACGCTGCAGTAGGACAGTGGCCATGAGTCAGCAAGAAGCTAGGACTAACTGGGACCATGCATCCACCCAGAAGATCACCTGGACAGAACTTTAGAAGTCAGAACCAGCGAGACTCAAATTTATGATTCAGCTTCTGTACGTTGTCCTCCCAGTCTAAGACTTGCTGTTAACATCTGACATCAAAGCAGGTGGTGCTCTTGGAACTTACAGTCCCCTGGGAAGACCCCATAGAGGAGGCCCATGAGTGGAAGAAGGCCAGATACCTTGAGCTGCTGGAGGCCTGCAGAGGGAATGGGTGGAAAACCCTCTGTGAGCCTATCAAGGTGGGCTGCAAGGGATTTCCAGTCTGTGCACCGGGCACTCAGGCTCCTTGGCATCAGAGGGCTGCAAGAAAGAAAAGCCACAAGGAACATCACTGAAGCTGCAGAAAATGTTTCAAAGTGGTTGTGGATCTAAAGAGGTGATCCATGGTATAGAGTGCCGCTTGGACACAAGCCGTGGACTCATCATCCCTGGTTGGATTGTCCGGGTGAGGGTGTCTGATGATTAAAGACCCGAAACACCTGATGACCCTGGATTCATCACTGATGATGTATCCAAGTCATACCATCTACATGCAGATGGTGGTTCTCCAAACTGGAAAGTGAGTGGCGAAGCAAGAGAGAACAGCAGTGTTGGGAGTGGGTATTGTTATTGACTCCAGTCCAAGCAGGAAGGGTTAACACAGTGGTTTGTCCATTCCGGGCAACTGTTGAATAATGGCGGCCTGCTCTGTGCAGAGGACCCGCTCCATATGTAGATATGAATGGCTCATTCTAAGGTCACAGAAACACCACACTTCTTATTTTTCAGGTGATTATACTCTAAAGAAAACAGACTTATTAATATTGTATTCCATTTCTGCCAATAGCTCCCCCTAATTGTTACACACTGGTCCTTTAAAGCCCCTCCCCACTCATAAATATGCTTTGCTTGCTGTTATTTTACATGATTGATATACAGTATTACAGAGTTTGATGCTAGAAGGCTGTTTTTACATTCATCTGCTGTTTTTGAGTTTAAGACTTGTTGCGATTATGATTTTGTGACATTGCAGCTACTGTAAATTAATGGTCCAATATGCAACTTACAAGCAGGATGTGGATTTTTACTTTCTACTGTAACATAGTATACACAGAGCAAAGAAATTTAAAGGAATGACAAAAAACTGTATAACATACTAGCCTACAATGAATAATCTAAAAAGCCTGAGCAGTATTCTGTAAACAGATGCCTCAAGATGGAGAATCTTACTGCAGCATTCAGTCATCTAGATTGGTATATTGATTCTTTTACTATATAGTATAAGGTCAAAGGTTAAGTGCATTCTCATGTACAGTCCCCATGTGTAAAACATATTGTGATTTCCATTTTGCTGATGGTTTCAGTGTCGTGTCTCCAGCGCTCACTGTCAGGCAACATTAAATCATGTTAACATGCTTTACAATGCATGACTACATGTGGAGATGCTTACCTTCAGAAAAGTGTATACCTAGACAGTTGCTTATGAAATTTTCATGTGCAAAAACACTTCTAGTTAGGTATGTGATATTCAGGCTAATTGCCTGCTGGGTCTGCTGTACAGTACATGTGACAGCGTCGGCTTGCACTTCTGTTAACTACAGTTGGAAGTGTGTTACTGCACACATAGTATTTAACCATCTTCCACTAAAAGCATGTTCAAACAGACATGAAACAGCAGGAAGAGAATTGGCATGAGGAAGAGATAAGATCTGTGGATCAGCTATTTTTAAAAATGCAGTCTGGTCATTGTATATTTTATTCATACGCTGACTGGCATCTTTAAAAGAGAGCAAGCAGGCTCATTTGCCAATCGCCTCCTCAAGGCAAATCAACTTTTGTTGCCGAAGCGAGACAAAGAGGAAACCCTATAGGCTGTTCAGTGCTCTGCGAGACGTCACAACCTGGTGACTGTTTTTCTTTGCATGGAGACAACAAAGAAAGGTCATACGAGGCTTATATATGATATGCACAGCCACAATTGACAAAGAGAGAAAGTAAAGCCAACACTCACTGTTATTGTGCAAGAGAATGGCCTCACTTGTAAGAAGATAAACATCACATTTTTTTTCTGGCATGATCACACATTCTTTGCTTAGAAATTTGATTATTCATCCTGTAAATCTGCTCTGGTAGGATTATTTATTCTTTGCTGTACTCCCATTCCTTCCCCTCCCTCTAATTAAAGCCATACATTACCGCAGAGACCTGGTGATCAAAGTTATTAAATATTTACCAAGCTTTCAAACGTGACCTTTGCAGGCCAACACACCGTGCAGCTACAGTTGAGCTCACTATATTCAAATGACAGCCTCTTCTGTCGAACAGAACCTCTGTCTCTCTCCCCGTTGCACAAGCCAGGTTATCTTTAGTGCGCATTGAATATTTATACAGCAGGTGGCTGGGGAGTCGGTCACTGATCTCTAAGGTGACTTGCTGGGCCTCTGTGGGGGGTGCTGGTGTGCTGGGGTTGGCCTGGGATGAAGTCACATGGGACATATTGTCTCCTCAGTGTGTCCTTTTATTCCACTTAGGCAAAAGATTAGATATTATGGTTGAATACCTACGACAGGCACTGAGGACAAGAGTCAGTGATCTATTAGAGTGAGGCTGTGAGTTATGGTCTAACTATCATTTGATTTATGTCCAGAAATACATCATATCTCTGCATCAAAATCAGAACCAGGATCTAAAAATAGAAGCACATCCTAATTGCACAAACTGCACCGAATAAACACAGCTGTGCAGTAACAGAGAGATTTCTAGTCATAGCAAGAGTGAAACTGATAAAGGGAAATCTTTAAGGATCTAATGAAGATGATAATAGGCTCAGGCCCTTTGATTTATTCTCCTGAACTAGAGGTTAGAGAGGAAGGTGAGACAATGTTCATCATGAACAGAGGATTTATGTCTGGGGATGCTCTGAGTGCTAATCATGTTGAAGTCAGCTTCATTTCATCCTCATGGCTGGAGGACGATAAAAGATGATATTAAAGAACATACAAGAACCTTTTATGATAGTTGTAAGATATTGTTCCAGGGATTGAATGATTATGGAGATCACTTGACGGTGATGACACTTAGATGCATTACAGTGCGGTAGTTAAAATCTAAAAAGCCAAAATTAGCATTGTCACAGCTCATGCATAAATCGTTTCCTTAATGTTGGTTATGGCTGCAAAGAGTTATAATGAGCCTGCTGCTGTCAGAGAGCAATTTTCCCTTTGAGCTGAATTCTTCTTTTAATGCATTAGCAACTGATAGAAAATAAGGACTTAGACAAGTACCTTAGGTATGAGAGAAAGCAACCAACGCATACTCTTCTAATGTAGCTGTTTACATTTTGTATTGCAAAAACTATACAGAATTGTAACCAAAGTAGGCGACTGGAGAAAACTTTTTTGGACTGTGGCTGCAAACTTGTATGAAAGTGTCCAATAATAAATTAGCAATTCTCAAAAAGCATGGAGAAACTTTCTGGGTATTGGCATTTCATTGTTGTAGCCACAAAGCTGTCCCTGAACTGAATGTGTGAGATAAGTGCTTTGGAGCACAAACAAACTGAAACAAAAGAACATGAGGTGGAGATTGGTTTAGTAAGTAAGAGAGGGGGAGGAAGCACTTCTGGAGTCCAAGGGCATCATAAACCCCCGCATGTGTCTGCACAACAATGCCAACAGGGGCGCAAATTCTCCACACGCTGGGAATCGATTTCACACAGAGAGTGGAGGACTTGGAAAGAGGCGTATCGGAGAGACACTGAAATACTGCATCTTGTGTTATTGGATTTGGAGCCCAGTTTTGTGATTTTTTTTTTTTGTTGCACAGCATCTGCAAGCTGGGGGATCCAGTCAAGAGGAGCTTCCTCAAGCCAGCCAGAAAACCTGTGGCCAAGGAAAAGAGATTGTTCTGGGTTTAACTTTAGATTAAAATTCATGTTATAATAAGCATTTGAAAAAAAACTTTATTTATGGCATAAAATAATGTGCACAGACCTCATAATCTGTTATACTTGCAGGAAAAGAGGAAAAGTGACAAAAAAATAAAAAAAAATAAGTGCAGAGGGGAGTCAACACTAGCTGTGAACCAGTGTGTGAGACAAACCTGTGCCACATTTGTTTCTCTAAAGCACATACATATTTTATTGTGAACAGCAAATGGAAACATCAGCGACGGGCTGGAAAGGAGCAGCATTAGTCCACAAATATCAGAGACCAGGAAGAAGCAATGATGCTGAAAAAATGAATACCTGGTGATCATTTCAGACATTTCTATGTGGGTTTAAAAGAGAAGTTAACATTTAAAGAAACTTTTTGATGTTGTGATCCTAAAATCAGGAGACATGCGCAGTTATTTTAGACTGTGGTTTATTTTGAGAGACAAAAAGCACCTCAGAGAAATGATTTTTTTAGATCAGTAAAGCTCACTTCAGAAAGAAGTAAAAATCAAGCACCGATTCAGATATTACAGGAATATCACAGAAAATACACCAAAGGCTACCTGTGAGCGTCCAAAAATATTGCATGAATATCATGGTGGTGAAATAAAAAAAAAAAAAAAATCACACCATCATTTGTCCAATAAACACAGATGGTCACAATATAGACTATTATAGGCTTTAGGCCAGTGACTCCCAAACTTTTTCATGTAGAGGACCTCTAAACTGGCACAAATTACAACACAGTCCCCCATTTGATAAGACTTTCTCCCAGGGTCATCCATCTAACAGCTGTTTTTTGTTTTTTTTTTTTGATGTTTTATTACAGAAAGTGTATGAAACCCATGACAAAAATAGTCATATACTCTGCCATTGTGTTACTAATGGGTGGAATTATAGTGAAATAAAGTTATTCCTGTTTTTGTTGGGACCCCCTCAAGGACCCCTGGGTGTCTCGGACCCCACTTTGAAAACCACTGGTAAGCAATAGTAGACAGAGACTTTATTTCACTGAGTATTTTTATGATGTCAGCTGCCATAAGGATGTTTGTTTATAGGAACTTGTAATGAATGTTGGCTCCTCTGCTGACAACAGCCGTTTTTTCCTTTGCTAATTGAATTCAGAGCATGTGATAGTAGTGACACGCCCCCTAGTGTTTGGTGCCTGCCAGGCCCCTGGAGTGAGATAACCTTGCTCTGCGTCCGGGAGCATCACTGAAGGAATGTGAATGTGGGTCTGGATGTCCTCCTCTTGTTGCTAATTGTTGATGCAGCCCCGAGGGTCCTTCGCATGGTGATCAGGGCTCATCCCCGCTCCCTTCTCATCTCTGTCCTCTCGGACCTACAATGATAAGCACCGAGTGTGTTTTGGAGAGTGGAGACCAGCCTTGCATCCGGCTGGAGCCCCTGATCAACACGCACTTGCCGGGAAAGGCGACGCCGACCGGTGGCAGCTGCGCTGTCTTCATGGACGGCGGCTCCAAAGTGACAGCCAACGGAGTGCACGACATAGAGGACCGGATCCTGAGGATCACCGGCTACTACGGCTACAACCCGGGGTACTCCAGCCATAGAAGTGAGTGCAGAGAAAACAAAGTATACTGATGGCATCATCAGTGGATGCGACAGAGTCACGCATTTCTTTCCCAGGTGTGACATAGCGTGAATTAAAGAGACCGCGGTTAATGTTATGATAGAAATAAACATGTGTATCAAGGGATTTTACTCTAACACAGAAAATATAAATGCAGTCTGCCAGTGTTGCGAGGAAGAAAAAAATATTGTACGAATCTTGTGTTAATTGTGTTATAGCAAAATCCACCATTACAAACTTGGGTTTTAATTGTGACTTTTATGGAGCAGCATGATGCCAACAACTGCCACTGTGAGCTGGAGGTGATGCTGCTGGTCCATCCATCTCAAAAACACAACATAGAGAGAGAGAGAGAGAGAGAGAGAGAGAGAGAGAGAGAGAGACCAAACAATCCAGGCTGTAGAATTATACAGCAAAGTGTCATGCGCAAATTAAGCTGCCATTTTCAAATTCAGTCTCAAAGTCCATTCTTTAAACTGTAGCCTAATGTTGTCCACATCAAACACTCATGTTGGTGAACTCTGCAAACAATCACATACATGGCAGCCTCACACTGAAATCCAAATGTTTAATTAAAGCAATCAATTTACCAAATGACAAACAGCAGCTCTTCCTGTTATGCTAGTGAACATTGCCATCTATCACGTGACGCGCTTGACATATAGCAGTGCTTCAATACTATAAGCCTCTCTATAATTTCCATTTGTCAATGTGGTTTTGATTGGTAGAGCAATGCTCTGAATTTTGCTGACTCTGAGACTATGGCTGAGATTGCAGAGGAGAGCTGATGGTGCACTTTGTTCGGGGATGATCTTTAAAATGTTGCCCTCCGGTTTTGTTGAAGTATTGCCAGTGGGATTATAACAATGGAAAAGAAGAAACATTGCAATGCTTTGTGCACGGCTAATCCGTGGTTTTACAGATGGCTTTATGGTAATGGTGCAAAGAGTGCGCAGCAAGGTTTTTAGCATTAGAAAATTCACAGGTTCTCACCTTTGTGTTACTTAATTGGCCTATTCATTGTACTGTGTCATCCTTTAAGGTTGGGGTGAACTGGAGCTTATCTTGAATAAATCCTCAAAAATATAATTGGTTATCTGTCTGTGAGTCTCTTGTGGTTCAGATGCTGGTACACTTTCACCCCAGATGAATTGGACTTGTCACGTAAGCTCACCAACATCTCCCTCTGGCTGTTATATAAAAGCTTAGCTACAAATTCATGACTTGGAGGTGCACGTCTGCACAAGAGATGTACTTCCAATGTTATGACGTTCCCACTCAGATCTAGTCCCAAACCCTGGTACTCTGTGACACAACGCATTACTCTGACAAACTTGTTTTAAGTCTGAAAGCAAAAGTGCATACGCAGATAGGGCCTCATTCAATCACTTCCTGCTGAGGCTCTTTTGGATGAGCTGAGAGCACCTCAGTGCTTCTGTAGATGGAGGCTGAGGAAAAGGAAATGAGCCTGTCTCTCATTAACTGCCTCCTGTTTATCAGGGCTGTCGTGTTGCAGTAGATTAACCATGAATGCAATCACACACTTTCATTTCAGCAAATATATCTACTCGCCCAGATTAATCTTTTAGAAGAACACCTGATTAACAAGAAGCAACCAAAACTTTAAATTGAAAACAGACTGAACAACTTTAACAGTTCAAGGACCTCTGAAACTTATTGGGTAACGAATACAAGAGTTTTGACTCCGGTGCTGAAAGTGATTTAAGGCTAATATCGTATTCTGAGTACATTTTTACAATAGACTATGGAAGCCAGAAATCATTCTTGTCCATTAGCTATTTTCAAAAGTTTAAATGGACTACTTGTTTGCTTATTTTATTGATGCTTGAATAGCCAAATCCACTATATGGACTAACTATTCTGGCATTGATCAAGTATTGATTTTAAACATTTGTCAACATTTAGTCAGCATTTATTGGTTGCAGCTTCTTAACTGTGAAGATTTGCTGCTTTTCCTTGATATATGGTATATGTTAGCAAACATCTATAGTGTTTTGGACTGTTGATCGGACAAAACTAGACATTTGAATACAGCACAAATAAATGGTTGTTGGTTGCAGCATTTGTTCCCAGTATACGGGCCTCTGTCTGTCCCATATCATTGCCTTTGCATACTGTAGACCAAAATGAAAGATGGGGTGTCATCTGTGCTGTAATATCAGGTATAAGGAGCAGGTGTGGATTGTAATAGCAGCCACACCAAGACTATAAAATCCCGTGTATGTGCGAGGAGAGGGGTTATTTGATTTGAGAGGCGTTTCCCATTCCTCTGAAGAAATATGCCATCTGTAGCCCTAGACCCTCTCTCCATCTATCAATCAAGTGATTTTATGCATGCCAGAGTCAACAGAAGGTATTCCTCAGGGCGGCATACTTGTCACCATTTTTCCTGCTTGCACAGCTATTATGCTGGTGCTGTCACTGGGAAGGAGACTGGATATGTGCACACCCGAATTTGATCGTTCTTAGAAACAATAATGTGAAAAGTCACTTTTGTTTTGCCCGCTGCCTGAAAGTGTCACATCTGTTTACTTTGTTTTGTTTACACATTTGTAAACCTTGAGTTGAGAGTCATACGTCCCTCAATCTGCTGAGTATCATCTTCCATGAAGGGTAAGACAAAGGAGCACATAAATAGAACAGCAGGCTCACCCTGCCAAGCCTATGGGATAATGATATACTGTATTTAGCAACTTTCTGGTGCCAATTTATTATTGCCGCTTGCCATCTGCATTGAAATAGAAGATGCCTCTGAGGGGGATTGTGGACTACATTTGGTGACGGGGTCTGTGCTAAAATGCATACAGTACTGTCATGATGTAATGCTGAAAGTAAGATGGTAAAAGTCGTTCTACACAAGCAAAATGCAATAGTTTTTACTGTACCTCTTTATTCATATCACAGCACAAAAATTTGCTCAGGAGAAAAATTACATGGAATTTTTAATCAGAAAAAGAAAGTACAACATATTCTTACAGCACCTGCTTGGCTCCTGCTGGAGCAAACAACAATGGTGTGTGCAGGAAATGCTTCCTCAGCATCTCCCACAACTATAACAGTAATTTGGTGCATATTTTGTTTTGAGTGGGCAATTTAGAAAAGAGCAATTCTGTAGTGCTGGCACGCATTCCCGCCAGGTAAATAGGTATGTTGCTGGAGAAATGACAGGTGCTTGTAGGTCCTACTCAGCACTGGGTCTGTGTTGTTCACTGTTGGCATCACAGCATGACAACAACACACAGGCACTCAGAGGGAATATTTTGAAGGAAGGGTGTGAAATGCAACTATTTATCACAATGGGGTGTGTTGTTATGAGCACATCAGCCTACAGAGAAAGTCTGAAGAGATATACAAAGAAAAATAGATGTGCCTTTGAGTCCATTCATGCTTATACTGATTGGCAATTCATTTTGTGTATTTGAAACCATTTACATCCAGTGTTAACAGCAGGTAAATTCACCGTCTTCCTCTGACATTGCCTAAAACACCCTGTATGTGCATGCACTTATTTTGGACTGTCCCGTTCCCATGTCTGCTCACTCAGTGCTATTTATAACTAGCCTAGCATCGAATGGGATATGAGCTTTGCCTGAACGAGTCCTGGAGTGCTGTTAGTCTAACACGCTCCTGGGAATGAGCAAAAACCTGGCTGCAATATTTCTCCACAGGAGTTACAGAACTGCTGACCTGTACTCATGACACTGTGATATTGGTCACATGTTGCAGTGCTGTATGTCAGGATACTATTTATTTTGGGGTGGCCCCAGAAATTCACTTACTGTTTGAGAAGTTTTTTTTCCTGTGTGCAATTTTCCGTAAATCCAAAGTAATATTACATAATAGAAGGGCCCAATATGTGAAAGGTTTATAATGGCCCATCCATCATGCTGAGTACACCAACAGTCTTGTCAGCAGCCTGATATTGCCCTCTTGTGGTTCGTAAATCCAACAACTATAAAGCTCTTCCAGATCCTCTAATGAAATGTCAGACAGAAAACTTCAGTGTACTACTTAGTCTAATTATTATCTCCATGTTTAAATCAGCATTAGAGCATATATATATATTATACCACGCTCATTGTGTTTGCAAATGCCAAAATGATCCTTAGATTCTAAAACAAAGGAGTATTTTATGTATTAATTGTATTGCATACTGTGTAATTGAAATTAAACATGAAAAATATGTACTAGTCGCCTTAACAATCACTTAAAAACAATATTACTCAGCTGGAAACACATAAATAACCTCTCAACGTCCCGGTGGCACCCACTATCTGAGTACATTTCAGCAGAAAGTCAAATAGCATCAAAAAACACCCAAATAGACTCATTTCACAGATGCAGGGCTCTAATTTAACACAAATTGCTGCACATACAAACACACATGGACATATCTTAACAAGCTCCCTTCAACTTATTTTATAAATTTCTTGCATTATAAATGCAAGAAAAAAATAAATAAAAATAAACCAATTCTTAATATCACTTTAAAAAAATATATATATAGTATATATATGTATATATACATATATATGCATTCATATATGTATATATATGTGTGTATGTGTGTGTGTGTGTGTGTGTGTGGACAGGATTATTTATTTTCAGTAGTTGTGACCAACATTCGTTAACATGACTGCTAATTTTAAATACACAGGTCATCTATTTGCCTTGTACATTCAAAGTTTTATTTTGAAATGATTTACCTGAAGTATGCGTATTAGCAGTTCCCTGATATCACCAATAAGAGGGTAGCAAACCTTTGTGATTTTAAATACAGTGATCAAAATCTCCCAGCATCAACACAGAAGTAAAATCAGGAGCTGATAAAGCTTAAAAAACATGGTAAACAACTGGAAAATAAAACTGGCCTGTTGCAGACTTTTTCGCTAGATGTATCAATAAGACATTAATTGTGTTCATAATAATATCTGTTTTTCTAATGTAAACGTTGATAGAAATAAAATATAAAGGCCTGTATCATGTAATGTGCTCAGAAAATGTTCATTACCAAGAGGTAACATGGCTGCATTGACGCCAACTTAACGAATTTAAATACTGCTGTTCTTCCCAGCGACCACTAGAGGACAGTGAACACGTGATTTTAAATACACAGGTCATCTCTGCTTTGAACAACCAGAGAGCATTATGTTTTGCCTTTTACCTTTAAATTTAACAGCAGTGATTTATTGTTAATCCCTTCTCAACACAGTATAGAAAATACAAAGGAGAACACTATCGGGATGTTATGCTTCTTTTTCTGTATGCATACAAAACAATCCTAAAACCATGCTCTATAACAATAAATAAGTACATTAAATAACGTGTATCTGACATCTAATTATTGCTTATGACCAATCGTTACCATGACCATACACTGCCCTATCGCTGTGCACACCTCCATGTGCCTTGAAAGGTCTATTTTGAAATGATTTACCAGAAGTGTAAGTATACTAAAATATATACATTGATGTCACTTGACTAACTTCACAAGTTCCTAGATGGCAGCAAAAACTCTTGATTTTAATCGCACAGATCAACATCTCCAAGCATCAGCATAGAGGTAAGCTCAGGAACTGCTAATGTTTTAAAAAACGTAGACATTATTCAGGTTTAAAAACCCGTAAATAAAAACAGCCGCTCGCTAACTTGACTTGTGTATTTAAAATCACACGTTTTAATCCCCTCCAGTGGTCACAAATAGTTCTTCATCGTATCCACTAGAGGGCAGTAAACGTTTTATTTTGAAATGATTTACCGGAAGTATGATTATGCTATAATGTTTACATTCGTGTTGGCTAATGTCGCAGTAGCTTGCTGTGACCACTAGAGGGCAGAAAACATTTGTGATTTTAAATACACGGATCAACATCTTCTAGCATCAACATTGAGGTAAACTCAGGAACTGCTAATCAGAGGAGTGTAGTAACGAGTTACAGTTACTTTGTGCTAATGTAACTTTATTGAGTAAATTGTATTTAGTAGTTATAATAATTATGATATTATAATAGATTATTATAAAATAATGTAAATATAAAATGATAAAATTCAAAAATATAAAATAATATATATATATTTTTTTTAGAAAAATCATTACTTTTACTCTGTTACACTCGTGATTTTAAAACACTAGTCATGTATTTGTTTTGTACAAGCAGCAAGCATTTTCCTTTGCCTTTTACTTCAAATTCAACAGCAGTGATTCATTGTTAATCTTTTGCATCATTTTGTCAATGTAATGTGGGAAATACACAGGAAAACACCATTGACGTGTTGCGCTTCGTTTCCTTTATGTGTACAAAATAATCCCTGAAAAAGAATCAGTAACAAAAAAAATTACACTAGATATCGTGTATCTCTAGTTTTATTATTGCTTATAAGACAGTCATTGCTATACCCTGTCCTCACGAGGTAAAATCGAGCAACTACACGTCAACGTTGAAAATTTTATTTTGAAACAATTTACCGGAAAATAAGTATGCTATAATGTCGGCATTAACACAACTTTACTAATTTGACAGTTCCTATTATCGCCACTAGAGGGCAGAACATACTGGTGATTTTAAATGGATCGCTATGCTCTTTGCACCCGGCGGGTATTCATCCAGCATATGGAGACATAGACCGTGTGCAGCAGCCAGTCGGGCATTAGTGTAATGCCAACGAGAGCCACAGGGTGGCGCCTCCGTTTGTTGTGAGTTGGACTGTTTACAAAGAACGCGAAGAAGAAGAAAGTCGAGGCGAGAGGTTGACATACGGTGCCGCCTCCACAACTCCGACCGACGTTTACAGGAGATAAATGAGTTGCTGATTTTTTTACTGCTCAGTACTTGAATGACTAGTTAATATCGAGCCATAGAGACTTGTCGTTGTATGGGCGATGATGTTAAGTACAGTAGAATAAAGTAGCAGAAATCCCTCTTCCGTTGTCTGTCAAGTCTCTGAGCTAATCGGCTAATCCCGGAGCTGCTGCTAGCTAACCGCACGCTGCTAGCCGACCAACCAACACAACTTAAAGTCACCAAACAGCAAAGGTAAGACACGATTTATGGTTACGGCGGTATAAAGTGAAGTGTATGTTTATCTTTATTCTGCTAGGTTAATGAGTTATGGCGGTAGAGTGTTAAAACGTTGGAATCTGGTTTAGCTAAGTGCTCATTTAGCTGTTGGTGTTGATGTTGGACTTGTGTTTCGTTTAGGGGGGAAATATTATTAGCTTAGCCGAGCTTCTCGTTATGTGGACAATGACTATAGACGCAGAAAGAAAAACTGGTGTTTTGTTGTGGGGTTCTGTATTCAGTCGCTGCCGCCATTTTGGACTGACAACGCCAGTCTGCCATTTTTGGAGGCTAAAGGTTGAGAGTGTCATCTGCTGGCTGTGAGAAGATAACACAAAACTCTGCACAGTGAAATGCTGATCTATAGTACACCTATATAACCTACAGTCCCACACAAACGTAGGATAGTGTTATGGGTTTAATTCAGCAAAATGCTGGTATATTCCGTGTAGTATTAGCTTATGTTCTGTCAGTAATCTGTTCACATAACATTAGCTGCTTAACTGTCTGGGTGATTGTGTAGTTGGCGTTTGGATTACCTTGTAGATCTTAATGTCACATAGGGATGCTAATTTAAAGAAGAAATGTGAACCGATAACCCCTGATAGTTCACTAACGCCAAAACACATCAGTGACTGTAATGGGTGACAAACTGTCAAGGTCCTCCTAAATCCTCAATATCACAAAGTATATTCATTGTAATATATCGCCCCTTTGCCTCCGCCACCATCCCTTTTTAAGGGCATCTGTCTTTCACACATACTTTATACATTATTGATGATGAACGACTGACAGAAGAATAGACCGGTGATAGATAATGGTAGTCTACTTTAGGCCCGTACGCTGCCCTCCATAAATGGCGGTGCACCCCAGAATGCACTGCGGTTCCCATTCCCTATAGTGTGGCACACCACCAGCTACTTTTCAATCTTGGCGTCACTCTGAAATGTGCAGTCGTCTATATATAATTGAATACTCTGGTCTCCTTGTTGCCACATCCCACTGTACATCTGCAGTTCAGCTGGAAAATATTACACCCATTATCTGGAAGGTGTTTTTGCCCTGGGGACTCATAAAAGGCTAATACAGCCATGCTCTTTTCCAGGGGGATAATGCACAGACCTCACTATATTTCATCAGCACTACTTTCTACAGAGGAAATAGTCATTATGAACACTGTCTACAGCGGTATCTGTGAATTATCCAGCGTTGTTTCTGAAAGACACGTCGCTGTGAGTTCTACTGTGAGTTGTCAGTGCATTTCCACTGGTGATTGTAAAATGAAAGTATATGCATATGGTTTGTTTAATTAGTCCTGTTTAGGAACATCTGTCCTCATGTCCCGTCTTTGCACCTGTAACACAATCCACCATGTCCACCACTAGGTGTCCTCATCTTCCAGTGTACTAACTACATTGATTTGAGTTGATGATATCAGATCAAATGAGTGGAGCAGTCTGGACTTGATTCATAGTCTGTCCAGTTTCCACTGCAACTAATATCAGCTGCGGATAACAGTCATACCTCTGTCTCTCATCTCTCGTCCTCCTCCTTCCTCACTGAGATGTGATGAGTAAAATAGGGCAGCTAAAAACAAAGGAGCTAGCACCATGAACTGAGGAGCACTGCTTAATCTAAATGACAAAGGAACCTGAATTAGCAAAGTGCGTCAGAACACACAAGGCCCGCTGTTGCTATGGAGGTGAAGCGAGGGGATGCTGTACTATTTGGTGCTTTGATTTGTGATGCAACAGTATCATTACATGTTTACTATTTATTATTTACACCAAGCTAGGTTATAGAAGTTTGTGATGTTTGATTTTTTTTTTAGGGGTATTAATTCAACATTATGGTCATTTTGGAGCAGTAGTCTGTGGTGCTGTTGAATTATAGTTGCTATATGCTTTTTGGCTGCAAAACTGACGAAGAGGTAGACAATTGATCATAACCTTCTGGTATTTGCAGCTGCTGACATGAAAACAAACATACAAGATAATTTGTGAGCTGGCAATGAACTTGTGATGTGTGAAGTTAAGGGTTCGTATACCTAAAAACAATATGAAAATACACAATAGAGAAAGGAACAATCACTTTGAGTCTAATATTTGAAATTGAGATGTGACCTCCTGTAGTGTACATGCTCCAGGTATTTCTCTTAATCTGATAGCGATTAGCATCCTGGGCTCTGCTGACTGGACCGTTTTTCTGTCCCCTCCCTGTCTAGCTGTTGGCTCCGCTCATCAGCAGGGCTATTTTTAAGTTTAACCCTCCTTGTCTCAGGGGATCCATACCCCCAGCTCATCCCCTGCTTACACCTGACCAAACATTTGTTTCAGCATTCAACATTTTAATCAAGCCTCATTCTCACGACATCACTTAATGCATTAGTGTTGACCATGGGAAATAAGTGTGTTTGCACCGTTGCGTTTTCCTAAAGAATGACAACAGTGTTGCTTGTTTCAAAGTCCGTCCTCAGTATTGAAGTCTGCATTCAAACAGATATATTACCATGGTGTTACTGGAACGTGGTCCTGCACTGTTTTCTATTGTAACAAACAGCCAAGCAATAATTGTGCTGTCTCTCACAGCCCGAGGAATGCTCAGAGAATACTCTGATCTGCTATGCTCTCTATAAAAGTGCCAGAAATTTGGCTGATGAGCACTGGAGAGACAGGAACGGAGGGGCTCAGGGTGATACTGATATAATAACAGAAGTCCTGAAGCAAACATGACTGTAGTAGCACTCTTTCTATTTTTAACAAAGCAAGATAGACATTGCATTTACCATGTTGCATGTTTGAGTGCTTTCTCTATCTCAGGTCTTAGTGTTACTGTTCCTGGCTTGGCTAGTATTGATTTTCCTGTGAGAGGGTAAGCATAGCATAGCATAGGTTATATTAAGATCACATTACAGGCTGCAAGGCTTCATGTGTCTGACCGCATACACTAGACACTGATACGTTGTTGATGTAAAGGCCCAAGCAGTATTTAGGTCCGCTAAATCTTCAGGCAGATAAACCACAGCTGGAGATAGAATGGCTGGAGGGCTTTCCTAGAGATGGAAACTCCAGACCACAGTCCAGAGGGAGACTGGCATGGCCCAGACTGACCCTCCTCAGGTCCACACCTTCTGCTGATGGGACAGTTTCCCTTGACTGCGCAATGGAAAAAATACTAAAATCTTTTATTAAAGTATCATCAAAATGTACTGTAAATATTTAATATTAAGAGCACTCCATTAACAATAAACATCCTGCACAGAATTTTTTTTTTTTACTTAAATAGAAGTGAGGAAGCAGCAGTGAAAAGTGCTTACAGTAAACACGATGGGCTGAAATGATGAAGCATCTTATTTGTTCAGGCAGAGCAGTTGATCTGGGTGGTTGGAGCCACAGCTCTCTACAGGCAGTGAGCAGTGTTTTTATGTTGCAGGTGATCCAGATGCTGTTAGTCTGACTACTGTTGGCTAGTTTTAAAGCCTAGCAATTCATCATATAGTCCAAGCTTAGTGGAGCTTTTGCATGTATAGTCTTCTCACTCCCTGCCATCAGTGCATAAATGCTGCTAAGTGCACTAAAACTTTATTTTTTCATCCAAAAGTTACTATGACAAAGTTTAGTTTTTATGGGTTGTATTCAATATTTAGATTATACATTATTTTTATTTAAAATATATCAGTGCACTGCAGTGCAGACACAAAATGTAGATTGGAGAGACAGACCATAGGTCGTGTTCAATAAATGTTGAGTGACGTTGAGAAATTTTGTGTATCATTTGTTATTGTTACGCTGTTATATTTTATCAGATGAAAGAAAAATGGCATCAGCCATAAAAAACCCATATCGTTCGACCTCCAGTTGTATGAGGTTCTTATATATAGTAGGCGTCAAAAAATAGGCCAAATGCGTTGAAGCATCAACCATTGCCATTGTAATCAATCTCCAAATCAGTATCTGAAAGCTTTGTTTATTTTTTTGTTTGTTTTTTATTAAGTATATAATAATAAAGTATAAATCCCAAACTATTCCATGAAATATGGAATACTCCAACATCATTCATTATTCATCTTCAGCATTAATTATTATTAGTTATTCTCCAACAGATATCGCTGTTTGTTACGTGTAGAAGTGTGTGTGTGTGTGTGTGTGTGTGTGTGTGTGTGTGTGTGTGTGTGTGTGTGTGTGTGTGTGTGTGTGTGTGTGCGCATACAGTAGTACGGCAGCGGCACTGAAACAGGGGAGATGGAGACAGACAGAACAATGTGTCAGCCTGTTGTGCTACACTTTGGCACAAAGCCTCAAATATCTCAGATTATTTCTCAACGAAGCTCTGAAGCCTAAAAAAAGCATTCAGGACAGCCCTAGTAGGTGTATACTTACAGTAGATGATGGTCAGCGTGCGCTCAGCATCGAGGAACCAACAGGAGCACTGACACTAGGCTTGCCATGTAGTTGGTGTTACACGGTGGTCAGGCACCCGCCAATTATATTATGTACCCATTGCGCCCACCGTCGTTTTGCTTTTTTTTTTTACAGAAATAAAACCTATTTTGTTCATTTTGGCATGTCAGCGTCTTGTTATCAATACATAGTCAGACAGCAGATGCTACAAACTGTAAATGAATGCATCTGCTCTATAAGGAGTCTGGCAAGACAGTGGTTTGGTGTCAAAGCAAAAAGCAAACATTTCTGATTTTAAACCCAGTGCTATGAGGGAACGATAACGTTAATGAGGTAATTGCCTTAAGGAGGACAAAACGGTCACAGTGTACCACAGTGTGACCACAGTGTGACCACAGTGTGACGCTGAGTGAAAACCTGCGACCCCTCAGCGAAAGCTCTACTGAGCAGGGCAGACACACAGCCACCCAACATTAAAGATACAGTTAAGTTTGCTACACATATTCACCGTCATCTTTTCTTGTAAAATGTCCTGTGTAATTGGTAACACCGGTATTGTCACAAGTTTATTAACCGGTGGGAAAATTTCCTCACTGGCAGTGGAGCAAAGCAGTACGGCATGGCGACCGTCGACTGGAAGTAATACACCTACTATGGGTATGTACCTCATACAACCCCAATTCAAAGTGCCTGAACTCACTTTAACTTAAAAACAGTATTTGAGTAAATGCTACTTTCTACACTGCTATGGAGAAGGCAAACATGCAAGTGCAAAAAAAAAAAAAAAGTGCCGATGTGTTGAATAGAAATATGAGGAATCACAGAGATTGTGTTCACCTGTTTCTTGTAGTTACCATGAGAGGGAATCATAATGCCAGCAACAGATAACATCAGATGCATTCTTGATTTAAAGTTGCAAATGTTATTGTTAGGTTGAATACATTTATTTATATAGCGCTTTTCAACACACTCAAAGACACTTTACATAGATAAAATGATCATAAAACATGGACATCATTAACACAACAATGTGTGTGTGTGTGTGTGTGGGGGGGGGGTGTGTGTGTGTGTGTGTGTGTGTGTGTGTGTGTGTGTGTGTGTGTGTGTGTGTGAGTGTGTTTGGGCAGTGAGTTCCACAGGGAGGGGCAGCTATAGCGAATGCTCTGTTGCCCCAGGTCCGGTGCTTGGTTCTGAGTGGTGGGGACGGGAGGTTGGCTTCAGAGGAGCAGGAAGGAGTGTGGTGGTGGAGCAGGTCGGTGGGGTAGGAGGGGGTCTGGTTATGGAGGGCTTTGTGTGTGAGGAGAAGGACTTTGAACTGAATGCATTGTGGGACAGGGAGCCAGTGGAGCCTGCAGTACAGTACAAAACACGAATAGTGCGAGTAGTATTCTTTTAAGACGTTGGTCTATTCTCCTTTATGCTGTCTGGAAATGGAAATATCATGTAGGTAGCACATGGAGCACTAACCTAAACATAAACATACCTGTTAAGGTTAGAGCAACCACACAGCCTGCAAGAGACGAGCGTCTCACATATGGCTCAGCTGTGTTTCAGCTTTGTCTCTTCTAGAGATTCGAGGTCTCGCTTATGTTTAACGCAAGCTGCATGCAGTTCACAGCAACAACAGACAGTGAAAATGATCGTTTGACAGTACATTAACATCATACCCGCACTTCCTGCTTTCATTTAAAAATAAAACCCGTCAAGTGTTTTTTTTTTTTGTTTTTGTTTTTGTTTTTGTTTTGTCTGTGGACAGAATTCCCTTTTGTTAAGACGAGGCTTTTATTCTGAAATATATTCAGGACAGTGTTGTAGAACACACAGTGACTTGCAGGGCTCCATGAAGCAGAGTTATAATTGTATTGTGGACTATTGCTATTATTTATAATGCCACACGCTGCGGCCGCCACACGCTGCGGCCGCCACACGCTGCGGCCGCCACGCACTGCTGCCGCGGCCAGTCCGGACAAGCCGTTAGTGGTGTGCGTACCATGTGGGCAGAGGCTCCCTTCTCCTTCACACTAGGATTACTTCAGTGGATAACAGATTTTATATGTGTGGGATTGTCATGTCTCTGTTGTCTTTTCCCTATCTCGATTGTATTGTTGTCGCAGGAGAGAACTCTACTAATAATCAGACTCTCAAGGAGCGGTGAAGAGCAGGAGATGTGCCAAGAAGAGAGAGTGTTATTGGAAGACGGGGGACAAGAGAGAGACAGGGAGGGAAGGAGTGAGAAGAGCCTGGTCAGGTCGAGAGGGGAGGAGAGGAGGAGGAGGGAGAAAAGGAGGGGGCAGCAGCTAACGCAGCATAATTAGCCCGGGCTGCTTGGTTACCTTCCAAACAAAGCTGCTGATTTGTGGAGCAAAGGAAGAGGAGGGGAAAAGCAAGAGAGCGATGGAGAGAAAAGAGGAGGGGGGGGATTGAAAGAGATGAGGGGAGTGATTGCGCCATGCCACACACACTTGAAGCTCAGTCTCCCTTGGAGACAGTGGCAGCGCTGGATCACGGCATGACAGTGCAACAGTAGAGTCTCCACTTCACTGCACTTCCACTGAGCTATCTCCACTGAGCTGTGTCACTATCCAGACAGACAGAGAGTCTGAGCACCAGCAACAGTGAGAGCGCTGGGCTGGAGAGGAGCAGAGTCAGGACTGGAGTGGCTGCAAGAAGACAGAAGAGTTTGACAGAGATCTGGGAGGAGGAGGAGGAGGAGGTGGGGGAGGAGGAGGGGGGCAATCAAGAACGTGAAGAAGAAACGGAGGAGTTAGGAGTCTGAGGATGCGCGGCACTAGCAGGAGGAGCTGCTGAGCGTGCAGCAGCCTGGGCGCTTTTACTAACACACACACATACACACTTCCCAGGGAAGGACAGTGTGTTGTGCCCCCAGTGGAGGATGAAGAAGCACTCAGCCCGAGTGGCTCCTCTCAGCTCGTACAGCACTCAGGTCCTGACCTGCCCCATCTCTGAAGGTAAACTGAAAGAACCAGAGCGGCCCAGGACGCCATTTATACTAAACTATGTTTGTTTTCACATGTATGTGTTCACATGAAATGAGTTGATTGCAGCCTTGGCTCAGGTTAGCTGCTTAAAACTGCGGAGTACTTGTATTTATTTACTGTATGTTGACAGATTTTACAGTTGACAACATTTTATTTCCCATAAGGCTTCACATGCGCTGAAGTGTCTATAGGTATTCATATGACATACAAATAGTATGATGCGGATGTGTCTAGGGCTGTCAGAGCCAATACCGATACACTTGAGTATCATGATAATATCTTTTGTGACACTATTGATTCTCAAAAACACTGTCAAGTTTTAATTAACAATTTCCATGCAAGCATTCCTGGCAAACTGTGGCTCAGATTGCACTAAAATCAGTGTTGGATGCTACAGAGACTGATAAATGCAGATCCCACTGTTATGTTATGCATAAAAAAGTAAAGTTTTATTTTACTCAGATTTATGCCTGGGGGTGTGTTCTTTATACTATGGCAGCTTTCTAAAAGTTGTAGTAAAAAATTCATAATATATCGTCTGGCTTACAGCATCCCAATATATTGAATCGTGACCGCTCTATCAGGATTCGTATCATATCGCCGGATCCTTGCAGATACACAAAGCCCTAGATGTGTCCTACTTAAGTCAGCGTTGTGCTACATTTACTTTGACAATGTGATATCAGAAAATTAAATCTAAAAACCATCTGGACTGTTTGACCTCTGTAAAAAACACATTTGTATAATTCCAGTTTCTTGCGGGCAGAGTTGAGAAGCTAAGTTTGTAGCATAGTTGTAGCAGCAGCATATGTTTTTGGCTGCACAGCCAGTGCTGATGTAAAATAAAACCAAACAGGCTCAAGTCAGCTGCTTTCACATCTGTTCACCTGTCCTTCCTTCATCTAACTGAGCATTTCTTCAGTATCCTCATTCTTAAAAGCCTTGAGCTTCACCTAAATCCCTCCACCTTTTACTTCTGCAACAGAATGATGCCGCTAATCGTCATCATAACCATGTCACATCTTCATGTCTATAATTAGATAAAAGACTCGATGCTGTTTGACCTGTGGTAAGCCTGCCTGACGCTGCGGACGTGACTGTGAGCTTCATGTTGGTTTCGGCAGGGGTCCATCCATCCATCAGTGTCACTGGCATGCAGTGTCAGTAGCGGGGATAAAATACAGAATGGATTGAAATGTGAGGTTGAAGCAGCGTGCTGCGTCACACAGAGTGGATGAGCTCTGTTAATGGGTGCCAGTAGTAATGAGTGATCCTATGCAGCGCTGTGATTTCTTTAATGAAATGGCATGATGGCAGTGCTTTCAAATTATCTACCCATAGGGAGCTACTCAACTATTCCATGTATTTTCAGATTCTCGAGTTTAGTATTAGTTGGCTTTATAGCCTACATATAGCCTTAAAGGTGTTCGTTATGTGGATTCTTGTTTGACAGAGGTAGACTGTCCCAAATTTAGTCAGTACTTTAAAGACATTTTCTGGCTCTAATGTTAGTGTTTTATGTGTTTGTAGAGAATATATTTCAGTGCTTAGGCACTTTATTCATACTTTTATGTAATGGCTTTTAAACTACTAAGTCCTTTAGATTCTGAATCATCAACTTTATATAAAAGAAACATCCCATGGCTCATAATTATGCACCAACTTGTTTCTGACAGCAAGTACTCAATTAATAAGTCTAAGCACTTTAAGATTACTACCCTTTAATTTGAGCCAAACAAGTACGCTTGCATAGAGTTGACTGAAATTAACCCCAAATAGCACCTTTTTTAGTTTAGTGAAGTGTTTCAGTGCGATACTGTGCTGACAGTCTGTTTGTCAGGCCTTATTGTTTCCTTTGCAACTTTTTAGCAGTAATATTAGTCAGCAATAATTCTGTCTCTTATGAGAATACAATTTTGGCCACAAGAGCTGCTTTTTTATGAGACAGGGGAATAGTAGAGTTATAATATTACTGCATCCTGGCACCAGCTCAGCCTGTAGTGGCTTTTACCTCAGGACAGAAGAGCCTGCATCCAACACTAAAAGCTTTAGGTTTTGTCAGCGCTATGAAACGCGAACCATCTTGCTTGGTGGAAGAGGAGAAGCAGACATAGAGGGGGAAAAACGAATGAAAGAGCTGCTTGTCTCTTGCAGAAATATCAGATCTGTTTTCCAGTTAGCAACCATCAGGCTCATTAGGTTGATTATGAATCCTTGCTCTGACAGAATGTAATTAGACCCTCCATGATCCCGTAGAAAATAAACTGTCTTGTGATGAATGTTTTGCTTGGACCGCATACTGTAGATCTGCTCCCGGCTGGGATATACTGTAAGGTGAAGCATTTTGTCTTTGTGAGGTGATGGTCACAGTCTGTTATGAATGGAGCTGAACTGAAAAAGAGTTTTTCTCTGTTGTCAGTGGGAGTCATCATTAGTTTTACACTTTGGGATGCTAAATGTTTTTCTAGTTTGAAGGGTTTTTTGGTCTCTTGCTTCAAATATGGTACTGGGAATTTTTAGTACTGCAGTGTGGCCAGTGCTGCACTGATGCAGTAACTAATTACATTTCCTCAAGTTCCTATATACAGATTTGAGGTGCTTGCACTTGACTTGAGTATTTATATTTTATGGTACTTTATCTTTCTACTCAACTCCATTTCATACTCCAGTACATTTACCTGACAGAAATAGTTACATTTCAGATTAAGATTTTGCAATAAAAACATATGATGGGCTTGTAAAATAAACATTTCCCTTCAAAACTTTTATTTAGTATAATTATTATTTATCCATCCATCTTCAACTGTTTATCCTGCTAGAGGTTGCGGGGGGGCTGGTGCTGAACTGGCATTGGGCGAAGGCGTGGCACACCCTGGACAGGTCACATTCACACCTACGGGCAATTTAGAGTCATCCCTTAACCTGCATGTCTTTGGACTGTGGGAGGAGGCCGGAGAACCCGGAGAAAACCCCACGCTAACCTAGGGAGAACATGCAAAATCCACACAGAAGGGCCCCAAGCCGGATTCGCCCTGCTGTAAGGCGACAGTGCTAACCACTGCACCACCGTGCAGCCCAAGTATTATTGTTATTTTCTTAAATAATTTTTTGAAACCCAAAGAGATAGAAGTTTCCAAAATTTCACAAAGAAGCAAATAGTGAAAAGTCCAACATATGAACACAAATTTGTGTAGCAGAAGTTTGTTTTTTTTTCTCTTTCCACCCACATTCATCATCTGATGACCCTTGAATTTGGCCTGACTCTTCAGTTATGAAACTGCCCAGCAGTATATAAAGTAGTTAAAACAAGCTCTAACATGACTGGTTACAACAGATAAATACTACTAATGTGTTTTTAAATTGTGATGTTAGTGCCTTTTTACAGTAAAGAATCTGACTACTTCTTCTACCACTGACATGACTCTAATCTGTGATTTTATATACGGTATTCTCCTTTATTTCTTGGTTATAACAGTTACAGGCATGACTTAGCTTTAATACTACTGCTGATCTCATGCGTTCATTAAAGTCCCAGTGAAACAGAAGTTAGCGCAGCTTTAGCTTCTGTACGTGGAGTATTCCCCAGGGAAACAGAGTATTTTAGCAGTATGCAGTTATGAGAGGGATTTAAATCAAATCCTGTGCATTTTAACTGCTAAAAAGTGGGTGGGCCTTGAATATAGCATGATACGGAGCTACAGACGAAAGTGTTTCCACACACACCTCCCTTGTCACAAGTTGCAGATTTATATTATTGGTTATTACACGGCGTTGTTGAATACTCTATTCTGATTGGTCAATCACAGCATTCTATGGTCTGTTATATTTTTTTTATAGTACAAAGTTGCTCATTGTTGGGAAATAAACCTTGCTGTACATTATCCTTTACTTAAAACTGGTTGGTATTGGTTTGAATCCGGCTTGGGGCCCATCTGTGGGAGTTTGCGTGTTCTCCCCGTGTTAGCGTGGGCTTTCGCTGGGTTCTCCGCCTTCCTCCCACAGGCCACAGACATGCAGGTTAAGTTTAAAGGTAGATGTAGGTGTGAATGTGGGTGTGAATGTGAGTGTGAATGGTTGTCTGCCTCTATGTGCCCTGGGATGGACTAGCGACCTGTCCAGGGTGCCTTCACCCAGTGCCAGCTGGGATCAGCTCCAGCCCCCCCCCACAACCCCTACTGGGATAAGTGGTTGAAGATGGATGGATGGTTGGTACTAGCTAATGTAAGCACACATCTTTGTTTTACAGGAAGAAATGATAATTTCTTTTTTTTAATTTAACCTTTATTAATCCCCGGAGGGATTTACCCGAATTTCCCTCCGGGGATTAATAAAGGTTCATCTTATCTTATCTTATCTTAATTGGATTTTGATCTAAAATTTCAAGGACATTTATTTTTTGTATTTTTTTTACATATACTGTTAAATAGGTGAACAATATAATTAAAGGTGTGATCTACAAGGGTTTAAAAGACATTTGATTTCATCTCAACTTTAAACTTAGAAAGTAAGTTTGGCTAGACTGTTGAGTCTTTAGATAATATAAAGTGACATCTCATCAATGCTTTACACAGACAAAACTGCTACCAATATTCATATCATTGGTAACTTGATCTAAGAGGTACTACACACGGTGTTAGGAGTTTCTTTGGCTGAAAGAAATAATTATTTACACATGGGTGCGATCTGTTTTCATTAGACCTGTCCGTGACGCTTCTTGTACTCCCATTGCTTGACTTCCTGCTGAGGTGTCATTGCCATTAACAAACAATTAATATCATATAAAATTATGAGCACCCCCAAGATGCCCTGCTACTGTAGAGGGAGATACTACAGGTACAAGTTCCAGTGCTTGCAGAGCTCTGGTGTCTGTAGCCATGGTGGAAATGGCAGAGCATCACGTGCTGAGCTAGCAAAGGGAGCACAGGCAGCAAACATCCAGCAGCACATGTCATCTTTTATTCCTGCCCCAGTGAAAATTGATCACACTGTTGAAAGTTAAAGAACGGATCTGAGCTCTCTCCGGAAATGCTCACACACACAGCACTTCACATATTACACAGCACAGCACAGGTCCAGAAGCCATTCAGTCCCACAGTCCATTAAGGCACTGGGCCAGATCAACTATGCGTCACTGGCATAACATTAGAAATAAGTCCTATCTGTCTATCCATCTATCTATCTATCTATCTGTCGATCTATCTGTTTATCTATCTGTTTATCTATCTATCTATCTATCTGTCTGCCTATCTGTTTGTCTATCTGTCTATCTGTTTATCTATCTATCTATCTATCTGTCTATCTGTTTATCTATCTGTATATCTCTGTCGACCTATCTCTCTATTTATCTATCTATCTATCTATCTATCTATCTATCTATCTATCTATCTATCTATCTATCTATCTATCTATCTATCTATCTATCTATCTATCTATCTATCTATCTATCTATCTATCTATCTATCTGTTTATCTATCTTTCTATCTTTTTATCTGTCTGTTTGTCTTCTATCTATCTGTCTGTCTATATTTTTGGTGTATAATTTTTTATCTCTTTCCTGATTACTCCATATAATTCTCATTTCAATCTTCCAGTATATGTCAAAGGCAATATTTTCATAGCAGGAATGTACCAACAGTCCAAACAGTGGCTGCCAAGGTTGACATGACTTTCTTGTGGAATGTCATGTGGTTAGGTTTACTCGTGCTTTCTGGGCATCAGGTTTCTGTGCACACCTGAATACAATGGGTGTAGGCCTACAGTATGTGCTGCATCATTAGGCGACAAAGCTATTTGTGACAGGCACAGCCACAATGCTAACCCAACACATTTTTTACAAAGCTTTGCCTTATGTATCAGTGCCTTTACAGCAAGAAATGCAATCTGTGGTAGTGATCAGTGAGGGCAATTGATCAATGTATACTCATGTGCTAGACCCCAAACCAGGGAGACACAAGCTACGTCCTGTTCAGTAATACAAAGCAGAATACAGAAACAGAATGCAGTTTGGACAGTATAAATGATTAGGAACAAGGCTGTGAGGCTGTACATGTGCATAGCAGTGGAGCTTTGAGCTAAATGCTAATGTCGACATGCTAGTGGGGCCACAGTGGTAATGCTAACATGCTGATATTGCACATTTACTGTTCACCAGACCCTGTTAGCATGTTAACATTTGCTAATTAGTAAAAAAACACACAAGCTCAGGCTGATATCATTGATTTTGCATTGTATTTGGTCATAAACTATAGTATAATATACACTGCTCAAGGCGGTACTTGCAGCCCAATCAGGTTGCACGGGTAGTCCAGCTCCTCCATGGCACAATCCAATTGGTAGGTCCACCATTGGCACCAAATCAGTCATGGTGGATGAAGTTACAGGCAGCATAATGTTCACCACGGCGTCTCCAGACTCTTTTACACCTGTCACATGTGCTCAGAGTGATCCTGCTCTCATCTGTGAAGAGAACGGGGCACCAGTGGTGGATCTGCCAATTCTGGTGTTCTCTGGCGAATGCCAATCAAGCTGCACAGTGCTGGGCTGTGAGCACAGGTCCCACTAGAGGACGTTGAGCCCACATGCCACCCTCATGGAGTCTATTTCTGACAGTCTAGTCTTGAGACCTCTGGGAGACACAGCAAACCTTCTTGCGACCACACATATGGATGTGCCATCCTGGAGGAGCTGGACTACCTGTAAACCTGATTTGGCTGCAGGTAACGTCTCATGCTACAAGTAGTGACAAGAACACTAGCAGAACACAAAACTAGAGAAGAATCAGGCAGGAAGGATGAGGAGAGAGCAACTGTCTGCGGCCACCACATGGAAAACCATTCCCTTTTTGGGGTTGTCTTGCTGTTGCCTCTCTATTGCACCTGTTGTCACTTTTATTTGCACCGAAGCAGGTGAAAGTGATTCACAATCACTTTTGCTTCCTAAATAGACAAATTGATATCCCTGCAGATTAACTGACTTGGTATTATACTGTGATGATTAAGTGTTCCTTACTGTTTTTGAGCAATGTATATAGTATATAGTAAGTATTGGAGTAATTTAAATTTTGACCTGATGATGGCGCTTGATGATCATCAAAGTTATTAGTATTCATGAGAATTATTGACAAGTTGAGATATTTCATTCAAAACCACAAATGTGAGCCTCATGTTGGCACAACAAGAAAAATCAGGTGATCTCCATGCTTCATCCTTTCAACACCATGGAAATCCGTAACAAATTTCACGTCAGTCCATCAAATGATTGTCAAGAAGTTTAGCTAAAAGCCAAAAATGTAAACCTCGTGTTGAGGGAGATTACATGGGCTTTATTCCCTGGATATCATGAAAGTTTGTACAAAATGTCATGGCAGTCCATCCAGTAGTTGAGATATTTCAGTAAGGAACAAAAGTGGTGGATTAACAGGCTTACTGAAATTGCCATCCCTAGAGCCATGCTGTTAGCATGGCTTAAAAAAAACACATTGAAGTCTTACAATTAAAATCTGAACAGATGTAAAATTTCAGAGGTAAGTAGATTCATAGTTCAGGCTGTCTGTTGTCAGTTGAACAGGAAGTAGAGCCCACATGTAGAGATGCTGCAATGCATTTTCTGTTACTGTCTTTTGTCTTATTGTCTCCCTTCAGGAGAGGATGGTTCAGAGTCCCATGCAGAGACACCGGGCAGCGAGACCAGCGAAGAGAGCCGGTCCTATCAGACATGTACCAACACAGTTCTGAAGGTGCTGGGCGGCCTGCTGCTGGTGCTGTGTGTATCCTCTTCGTGGGTGGGTACCACTCAGGTGGTTAAGCTGACCTTCCAGTCTTTCTCCTGTCCCTTCTTCATCTCCTGGTTCAGTAGCAACTGGAACATCCTCTTCTTCCCCATCTACTACTCCGGACTTGTGGTTACCACACGAGAGAAGCAGACTCCCATACAGAAATTCAGGTAAACTGCCAATAAAATTATCTTGTTTTTTCTTTGCACTAATCTGGAAAATATGTTAAACTACCTGACCATCCACAAGGACCCAGACAACTAAGCAACCAACATTTCCATCCTCAAAGCTTCTTGATAGCAAGACTAAAAGCCTGGCAAACAAGTCAAGAGACAGGGTGGCATCGTTCCTATTACCGTTCTGTTTGTTCTCTCAAACAGGGAGTGCAGCAAGCTCTTCGGGGAGGATGGGATGACTCTCAAGCTTTTTGTAAAGAGAACGGCACCCTTCTCAATCCTGTGGACACTGACCAACTACCTTTACCTAATGGCCTTGAAGAAACTGACCGCCACTGATGTCTCTGCCCTCTACTGCTGCCACAAGGCTTTTGTCTTTCTCCTATCCTGGATTGTTCTCAAGGACCGTTTCATGGGTGTTCGGGTCTGTTTGAAAATACCAATGATGATAATAATACTTTCTGACTCCTGAGGAGTATTGATGCCACTGATGGCTCTGAATCTCTACCTGCAGATTGTGGCGGCCATTATGGCCATCACAGGTATTGTCATGATGGCTTATGCTGACGGTTTCCATGGGGATTCCTTTGTGGGTGTGGCATTGGCTGTGGGCTCAGCCTCCACATCAGCCCTCTACAAGGTTAGACCACATTACAATTTGAGCTACTTGTGTAATTGCCTGACTTTAAATACTTGTGTAGTCACTGGTGTAAATTAACAGTTGTCTGCTCACCGTCCAGGTGCTGTTCAAGATGTTCTTGGGCAGTGCCAACCTTGGAGAAGTGGCTCACTTCCTTTCCACCATGGGCTTCTTCAACCTCATCTTCATCTCCTGTGTGCCCCTCATCCTCTACTTCACCAAGGTGGAGCACTGGGGCTCACTGTCCTCGCTGCCCTGGGGATACCTGTGTGGACTGGCAGGACTGTGGCTGGGTAAGAGTGCATATACATGCCTGTAGAGAGAAGAGTAAAGGTAATGGTTTCACCCATGTTCCAATGAAGGCATTTTGAATGAATTTTGGAGCTGCAGCTTTTAGTTATTTCCAATTATTTTTCGATTAGACGTGCCTTGTGGAGTCTTGCAAACAGACTTTACGTGTGTTACTTAAAGTTAGTGCTTCTCACTGATACACATTGCATGTATACTTATTATGTTGAAATGGATTTTCTTCCTCACTGAATATCTATAAAAACTATTTTATATTGTACATTGTAAACACACGTGCATGTTTAGTTGCGAGCAGCCTTCTTCTTTGCTGCCTTTCTTGGCGATACATTTTTTGGTGCATTCTGCCACAAACCAACAGCAGGATGTAAAACACGCCGGCTACATGGTTGCGCATCTACAAGTGAACGATACAAACAAAACAGGGACCCACAACTGAAAAGTGCTCCATGTTACTACTAAAAAAAACTTCACAAGGTATCTTTCATCGATACCATGTGGTTTGGTCTGTAAAATGTCAGAAAATTGTGAAAAATGCCTGACAGTGTCCCAGGGCCCCGACTGATATATGACTTATTTTGTCTGTCCAAAACTAGAGGTACTATCATAGGGAAAAAAAAAAGGCAAATTTGAGAAGCTGGCACTAGTGACTATTTGGCATTTTTGATGAAAGAAATAATCAGTTGATTAATTGGTTAGAAAAATTGTTGATAAATAATTTTCCGTCGATTGACCGATTAATCCACCAGTCATTTCAGTTCTAATTCCTCTGTTATCCGTAGTGTACAACCTCTGTTATGTCTTCTACAGTGTTCAACATCTTGGTCCACGTTGGTGTGGTGCTGACGTACCCCATTCTCATCTCCATAGGGACACTCCTCAGTGTTCCGGGCAATGCAGGTAGGGTTTCTTAATAAAGTATTACCTGCAATTTCCTAATCATTTTTGAAAATGAGAGTAAATGGCTGCTCATGCTGTGGTTTTGTGTTGAGAGGTCAGCACTTAGGGCCACTGTAGCAAAGAGATTACACAGCAAGTCTGCTTCTCTCGTCCTGGAAACCCAATCATCAATGTGCCTCAACAAACACTGCAACTATTCTCTCGCTGAGGGAGGATCAGGTTGCTAAGGCGACACTAAATGCCTGCAGACAAGTTCTTTTCTTTAACCACGATGGACTGCATGAAGGTCAGTGGGTTACGACAAGTTGTCCCAGGGCTCCAGACCACAAAGACATAGAGGATAAAGTGGATGGCTTGTGCTGATTATAAGCCGCATTTGCTACACTCATCCCCTACAGCCGCAGTGTCCTGTGGTTTATCTTACTTTATGTAATTAATCTCAATTTGTTTTTGTTTCTCCCTCTCCCTCTTCCCCTGTCCCGCTCTTTCGTCTCTCTTTTGTTCCTGCTGTAGCCGTAGATGTTTTGAAACATGAGGTGATCTTCAGCGTGGTGCGCCTGGCAGCCACCTGCATCATCTGCCTGGGCTTCTTGCTCCTGCTGCTGCCAGAGGAGTGGGACTCAGTCACTCTGCGTCTCCTGGCCACCATCGCAGACAAGAAGTCGGAGGAGCACGGCGAGGAGCTCACAGAGTCCAGCGTTCACACTCGAAGCCGCAGTCGAGCGAATGGCACTGTCTCCATTCCTTTAGCATGACGTGGCTGAGCTCTGCTAGTAGCCTCCGCGAACCGGTCTTAAAGCCCTGTCTGCTCATGACCCTCCACACAGGAGGTGTGGCAGGAAAAGACAGGAAGTGATGTCTTGAACTTCACTCTGGAGATGTATCTCTGCCTCCATCACTTCACTACAGGAAGGGGAAAGGAGAACATTCATGGAATCTGCTAATTGAAAGGGTGGAAAGTGTTATTTACTTTCTTGAAATACTTGCCACGCTCAGTCCTGTTCCTCGCACGCACCCAAACCAAAAGCTGACTGGCCTCCCTTGAGCTGCTCTGCAGACTGTATTCTGTGAATATAAATATTGGCAGGGCCAATTTGGCTCAATCTTAAATGTATTTATGATATTTATTTAGAGCTGTATCAATAAGAGTATTATTTTAGGTCTTATTGAATAGTATTATATACAAGAATGGCAATTATACTATGCGTAATGTACAGGCTCTTTTGGTTTTATAATAAAAAACTTAAAACTCAAATTAGCAGTGTAGTACTTGTAGTACTGAGTTTTCTAACAATATACCGTATTGGAACATCTTTAGATTTCTCAGTATTTCTGTGTTGCCTAAATCAGCACTCACAAGGATTTATACAATGTTGTTGATGCTTGGAAAGCTTCACAAACACCTAATTATTGTTGTTTACTTTTATAAATATTACTGTTAGAATAATTCTTATTTTTAGTTCTGTTTATCTGTTTGGTCAGGGTGGACTCAGTATTACTAAAATCCTGGCTATAGCCCTGCTTGTATTTTTTTGCATTTGAAATTGCTCTCCCAACATGCAATCATGTCAGATGACCATACGGTCTAAGTTTAGCCAAGACAAATATTTTAATGTTACAGTAGGTTTAAGATTTGATCACCATTTTTTGAAACCGTGGAAACAGTCTTATAATACTGTATGCGAGCCAAACTATTGTTTCAACCATATACTTTGAATCGTGACCAGATATTTTTAGCAGAACTAAGCAGTGTGGATCATACTATATTAATCTGTTAAGTGCATTGCATTGATTTAGCAGCAATGACTTTGCAGAATTCTCCTCACTATAATATATTATGCAATGCTTTTCTGTGCTGCACTTAGCTGTCACTTACTGACATGCATACACGCGCACTGCAAACTGAATAAGATTGAGAATGATTGCTTCTACTATAATTTATCCTCTTTCACATATACACACAATCTGTGGTAATATTGCATAGCCTACCTATCTGCCTGGCAATTGAAAAAGCCCATGGGACATGTTTTGCCTGTAGAGAATAACGCTGTGATAGGCACTTGTCAAAATTACTTTCTAGTGTTGCATATCATGGTGGCAAAATTACATTTTAGTTCAAATAGTGCTATTGAGATGATGAGGGTGTCAGGAGAATAGTTTCTCTCTCTCTCTCTGCATCACTCTTTGTCACACACACACATGCACACACAATCCCAAGAGTATAACGCCACAGTGCTGTTATGGCTGCTGGAGTGCAGTCAATGAGTTGAGACCTCTAATGAAGCATTTGCTGATGTGACACTTTCAGCTGAACAACTGCAGTGGCATTTTAACACATTAAAACAAATGAGCCAGTGTAGAAGTAGCAGAGGGATGTGTAACGTTCAAATCTTAATTCCATGATAAAGTAGTTCTGCTGGATGCTGATAAGCAAGGGCATAATTTACAGGGGGTGGGGGACAACAAATGGGACATCCCACCCCCCCAGTCTTTTTCAGAGGGCAGTATTGGACCGCTCCGCATTTTACAGTCCGAAACGTAACATTTTATTAAAACAAGAACAAAAAACAGGAGACACTGCACGCACTAAGACCATGGAAATGGTCCCTGTCTAACTCCCCCTCCCCTCTCCTCTAACGCTGTCATTCAAACCATAGCTATGTACAGTATATGATTCAAACAACACATTGAGTTTCATAATCTACAGATGGAAATGAGACATTGCATATTACTACACTGCATATTCTTCTGTCTTAGAGTGTGCATGGCTAGTAATCTCTGTCATGTCTCCATTGTTTACATATGAGTGAGATGTAACACCTATGTGCCTCATGTACCTCATGCATCTTGTATGATTGGTCTCCTCACTTCAGCATTAGGCAAGGCTAGCAGTTGGTTAGAGAGCCATGCGGGGAAGCAATAACACTAACACTTGGGCGGTCTTGCTGACATTAACAGAAACAAAAGATGTTACTGGGTGAATTGATCAGAGATTTGGCTGATTAATTCCTGATGTTTCCCTTAAAGGTACCATAAAATATAGGACATTATCAGAGACATTTACAAGAGTGTACACAATCTACTAGGTAGCTAAGCTAATGTGAAGAATATTACTTTATTCAAAGTATTCTGTGGAGAAACTAGGTAAATCTTAAAAGTAGGAATAAAAGATAGAAGACTAACTGTCATCTTTATTGATTTTGAATGGAAAAACAACAAAGGCTATATAAAATAATATGGAGGACCCCAGTGTATATCTTATACTGCGTGTAAATAGTTCATTCATGACTCAAGTTCTGATTACTTATTGATTTTTCCAATTAAATCAAAGTTTTCAATTAAATCATTTGAAAATATTGTGTCATGCAGTCTGTTGGCTCACTGTATCATCATATAGTATGCTACTCAAGAACAGTTTATTATACATGTAATATATAGTTATATACTGGTTTTTAACGTAATCTATGGTTTGTGTCCTTAACACATTGACTCCAATAGGGCCCCATTGGATGTGTTAGTTTGAAGTGCTGGCCGTAGTAGTTACCTGTTAGGGGCTGATGACATCAGAGGGTGAAGTAAATAAAATACAGTGAACCCTCGTTTATCGTGGGAGTTGCGTTCCAAAAATAACCCGCGATAGGTGAAATCCGTGAAGTAGTCAGCTTTATTTTTTACTATTATTTTACAATGCAATACTGTACTATAGAATGAAACCAAAAATCAAAACCTGTTTTCAGGCCCAAAATTTGTTTAAGAAATAAAAATATTAACGTTTTCTTACAAATAACTATGATAGTTTAAAGAACGGTATTGTAAAACAATAATTTGAATACAGGACAGTATAGTAATGAATACAAGGTTGGAAACATTGTCACTCGCGTATTTCACAGTCCCTCCAGCTGAGCCTCTCCGTCCTCACTCCGCTGCGCTGTAGCGTCTGTTTCAACTGCAGGCTGAGCAGGAGTCTTTCTCCGAGAGAACAACATCGTTATGGGTAGTTGTTGGCACTTTTTCTTTTTCAATCAGGATTCAGAGCACAATAAATGCACTGTAAAAAAATCCGCGAAGCCGCAAAAGGTGAACCGCGTTATAGCGAGGGTTCACTGTATCAAATATCCTTATTTTATAAGATAACAGTCTTTGGTACATGAACACAAATTATTTTTGGTGATTGGTCTCCTTTACTAACAACAGACATCTTTTAAATTTTTAATTTCCTATTAAATGTCACGCATGTGTTTAAGTTTATACATTTCAAAGATGGACAAAGGTATTGATTAAACTTTTTTTGTAGGCTTGTAATGTAGGCTTCTTCCAAAGTTTACATCTTCACTATTTTAGTTTTTGGTGAAGACTGAAACAATATTACTGTTAAACAATTTATAGCATCCATTTAAAAAACTAGACAAACGATTAAAGTTATGTAAAAACATGACTGTCCTTTGTTTTACCTCAGGGAGGTGTATCAAACTTTTAGCCTTAGTTCATGTAGGTAGCCGCATAGGTCATGTGTTTGCATGTCACAACCATATCACAAACAAGCAACTTCTGTGCACTTGACAATTAGTGCTTTTTTGCATGACACTTTTAATTTATAAACCTGCTTCAGACGCATGGAGGATGAGATGTAAGTGAGGACAACTCAAGCTCGTGTCCCTTGCTAGCTAGCTTAACTTACAGCTAACTTGTGCTAATGTCTTTGGCTGTTTGGGGGTCAATAAACAAACGACCCAGCGACGAGACTCACCTAAATGATGCTAAATGAAAATTCAAGATAATTTTGAGAGGGAACATTGTGTTTTATTTCGCTTTTGTTATACTTTCGTATTGTTATTGCCAAAGGAAAAGGAAATCAAGTCTCCCTGTGGGTGAGCACTGGCGAGCAGAAGGTCAAAAGCTGATTAAAACAATACGCACAGTGGGTGTAAGACTGTAGGATATGAAATATTTATTTAAATAACAAAGCTGTTTGCTGTCAAATGGCTGTGTGTTGCTAATGGTCATCGCTTGGTTCTCTCTCTGTCTGATAATTGAAGTTACTGTACAGACTTCTACTGTTAATGTTACAGGATTCTGTTGATTTATTTTCTCATGGTTTGTTAAAGTAACTTATTAATCTCTACAAAATGTTCAGCATCAGTTTTATTAGTTTTGATGACCAGTTTCCATTTACAGCACATAATGCTTATATTTTTGTCATTAATGTTACCTCAGATTACCAACTGCTTGGATATTGTAACGTTGCTCTTGTGAGCAGAATTATCTCATTGTAGGAGGTGGAAATAGCTGGTTTCATGCCATCAAACTCCAACCATTATCTGTTTCTCCACACTAAATGGCAACTTAAGCTGATGACACAAGATACCATGTGATACAAACATCGTGATACTATTGGCTCACAAACCTTGTTAGAATGGGAAATAAATGTCAGATATCTTCCACAGGGATAAACAAAGCATTCAGTTTGGACTATAAATTGATTTAATCATAACGCCCCACCAGTGTTGGTGTAAATGTCTGTTTTCTGTCCAGATCGCTGAATGAACAGAGACTTGAAGGGCCTGGAGGAGACGAAAACTGGAGTACACTGAACAAAATGTTGGTAACTATCAACTCATCTAGTAGTAGTAGTAATACCTGAAGTTGTTGCACATGTAGTTGTTGTTGTAGTTGTTATTGTTGTAATTGTTGTAGTATTAGTAGTTGGTAATTGTTATAGTAGCAATAGTAGCTGTTGAAATTACTAGCACTCATAAAAAAGTCATACTATGGTATGCTGTTATTAAATACCATAAAAATGTCAGTATAATGTGCCGTAAATTACCATAAAAAAGTCATAGTATATATTATGTCAAAAAAATATGTAAACATTGTGTAATATAATGTCATAGTATAATATACAAATGTAGATAGATAGAAAAGTGTGTTATTAAAAAGTCTTGATGTAGTTTCTCATAAAAAACTAATTTAAAAATGATAGTATTGTATGTCTAAAACATAGTATAGTATGTCGAAAAAATAAGTCGTACTGTAATATGTCAAGTCATAATATAGTATGTTGGAAAAAAATGAAAAAGTCAGTATAGTATGTCCAAAAAATAAAGTCATAGCATAGTATGCTGAAAAAATAAAGTCATAGTATAGTATGTTAAAACAAGTCAGTGTAGTATTTCAACAAAAAATATTTAAAAAGTTTTTAAAAAGTCATAGTATAATATGTTGAAAAAAATTCTGTCAAAAAAAAAGGCATACTGTGGTGTCAAAAAGGTCACTGTATAGTGCAGACCTGGGCATGATGGTTCTTCCTGGGTGGGGAGGTCTCAGACAAGCTGCACAAATTTACTTATGAAACTAAAAAAAAAAAAAAAGCTTTTATTTTGAAATGCACGTGTATTGTGAGTATGCTTGACATTGAAAACTGACATGAAGAAGTAGTATCACCTGCTGAGGTGCTGAGAACGTCAGGTTATGTAAGCAGGAATTTACATTTCTATATTCGTAGTTTAGTATGTTGAAAAAAATTCATAGTATAGAATATCGAAAAAAGTCAAAGCATAGTATGTGAAAAACAAGTCATAGTATAACTTGTCAAAAAAGTCATAGTATAGTATGTTGAAAAAAATTCATAGTATAGTATGTTGAAAAAAGTCATATTGGAGTATAATGAAAAAAGTTATATGATAGTATGTCGAAAAAAAGTCATAGTACGGTATGTCGAAAAGTCATAGTATAGCATGTTGAAAAAAAGTCATAGTATGGTATGCTGAAAAAAGTCAGAGTATAGCATGTTGAAAAAAGTCATAGTATAGCATGTAGAAAAAAAGTCATAATATAGCATGTAGAAAAAAGTCATAGAGTGCTGTATGTCGAAAAAAAGTCATAGTATGGTATGCTGAAAAAAGTCATAGTATAGCATGTCGATAAAGGTCATAGTATAGCATGTTGAAAAAAGTCACAGTAGAGTATGTCGAAAAAAGTCATAGTATAGTATGTCTAAAAAAAGTCATAGTATAGTATGTCGAAAAATTCATAGTTTAGTATGTCGAAAAAAAGTCATAGTATAGCATGTCAAAAAAGTTATAGTATACCATGTTGAAAAAAAGTCATAGTATAGCATGTCGAAAAAAAGTCATAGTATAGCACGTCTAAAAAAGTCAGTGTAGTATGTCGAAAAAAAGTCATAGTATAGCATGTCGAAAAAAGTCATCATATGGTATGTTGAAAAACATAGTATAGCATGTCGAAAAAAGTCATAGTATAGTATGTCGAAAAGTCATTGAATAGTATGTCAAAAAACGTCATAGTATAGCACGTCGAAAAAAGTCATAGTATAGTATTTCGACAAAAGTCACAGTAGAGTATGTCGAAAAAAGTCATAGTATTGCATGTCGAAAAAAGTCACAGTATAGCATGTCGAAAAAAGTCATAGTATAGCATGTCTAAAAAAGTCAGTGTAGTATGTCGAAAAAAAGTCATAGTATAGTATGTCGAAAAAAGTCACAGTATAGCATGTCGAAAAAAGTCACAGTATAGCATGTCGAAAAAAGTCATAGTATAGTATGTCTAAAAAAGTCAGTGTAGTATGTCGAAAAAAAGTCATAGTATAGCATGTCGAAAAAGTAATAGTATAGCATGTCGAAAAAAGTCATAGTATAGCATGTCGAAAAAAGTCATAGTATAGTATGTCGAAAAGTCATTGAATAGTATGTCAAAAAACGTCATAGTATAGCACGTCGAAAAGTCATAGTATAGTATTTCGACAAAAGTCAGAATAATATGTCGAAAAAAGTTAAAGTATAGCATGTCGAGAAAAGTAATAGTATAGCATGTCGAGAAAAGTCATAGTATAGCATGTCGAAAAAAGTGATAGTAAAGTATGTCGAAAAAAGTGATAGTATAGCATGTCGAAAAAAGTCATAGTATAGTATGTCGAAACAAGTCATAGTATAGCATGTCGAAAAAAGTGATAATAAAGTATGTCGAAAAAAGTCATAGTATAGTATGTCGAAACAAGTCATAGTATAGCATGTCGAAAAAAGTGATAGTAAAGTATGTCGAAAAAAGTCATAGTATAGCATGTCGAAAAAAATTCATAGTTTAGTATGTCGAAATTTTTCGATGAAAACGTCAAATTTTTTTGATGTTGAAAAAAAACTTGAAAATGGTCATAGTATAGCATGTAGAATGATTCTATGGTGAGAAAAAGTCATTTCATGAAATGTTGGAAAATTTTACAAAAAAACGGCATAGTATAGTACACGTGTCAAACTCAAGGCCCGCGGGCCAAATCCGGCCCGCCACCTCAATTTATGTGGCCCGCGAGGGCTTGCAAAGAATATGGAATGCATATCATTCAATTCTATGCCGCGTCACAGAAGTAGTGTCCTTAAACTGCATGTCCCACAATGCATCTCGATTTTTTGACATGCGCACTGTAGCATCTTCTTCTCAGCGGTTTCCAGCAGCAGCACAGTGTTGCCAATTTAGCAACTTAGTCGCTATATTTAGCCAGTTCTCAGACCCCTCGACCCCTCTTTCAAATAAGAAATTAGCGACAAATGTAACGCGTTTTGCTGGTGTTACTGGAGACTTTTGGAGACTCTCATGAAAGCAGGTATCGTTCTTCCTCTTCTCAGTGAGCAGCGGGTGCTGTCGTGGACCCTCCCCAGTCCCAAAGCAGTCACAAGCAGCACAGTCCTCGTCAGCAGTCCCTCCTAGCTGCAGTCTCTGGTCACCCCTCCGCATCCAGACTGAATGAATCACGCGTGCACAAAGCCGCCGCTGACTGATGTAAATGTAAAATTTTGGGAATCAAACCCTGAATTTAGAAATATAGAAAAAAAAGAAGTTACTCTGCCAGAGTGTCCCCTTTAGATCACTTTTGCTGGTCCCAAGCCTGGATAAAGGAGGAGGGTTGAATTGTGGTATTAAAAAAACAAAAACAAAAACAGAACTGACAGAAGAAAGTTCATTTGTAGATCTAAACATATTTAGGGAATTGTTTTACTCACTTTTTGGCTTCAGAGCTAGTTACTAATTAAATTATTACTAAAACTAATAATAATCAAATGCAGAGGCAAATGATGTAAAATGATCAAGACAAGATATGTTTATATACCGGTAGTCTTATAATTACAACCGGCCCTTGGAGGGCAGCCATAATGATCATGTGGCCTGGGATGAAATTGAGTTTGACGCCCCTGGTATAGTATGTCAAAATTTTTCGATGAAAACGTCAAAATTTTTTTGAAGTTGAAAAGAAACATGAAAACGGTCGTATGATAGCATGTAGAATGATTCTATGGTGAGCAAAAGTCATTTCGTGAAATGTTGGAAAATTTTATCAAAAAAACGCCATAGTATAGTATGTCGAAATTTTTTGATGAAAACGTAAAATTTTTTAGATGTTGAAAAAAACCATGAAAATGGTTGTATTATAGCTAGGGCTGTCAGTTTAACGCGTTAATTAGATTAATTAATTACGCTGCAAATTAACGCGCTATAAAAATTAACGCAATTAATCATGAGTGGCAAGTCAATGCGCAAGCATTTTAAATTTGGCCCATTGAGTGACCTGTAGGCTGCAGTGGCACGTCACTTCGTACCTGCACCACTAGTCAAAAGCAGGGTGACTGACAACAGAGATGGACGCGACATAGGAGAGCGAGGCAAGCCCACTAGGACCTTTCAGTCGGACTCGGACTCGGACAAGGAGCAGCAGGGGCCTCTAGCCCGCTACAAAGCTGAGCCGTGCATTGGAATGCATGAGTGTCCACTGGAGTGGTGGGCAGCTCACGCAGGAGCTGATGAACAGCTGTCCTCTCCTCCTACCTGGCTACCGCTGCCACGTCTGGGCCATGTGAGAGACTCTTTTCACTCGCAAGTAACATCATTGAAAAGAAGAGGGCAGCCTCACACTCAGACAATGTAAACTTTAGCAGGTATGAGATTAAAATGTGATAAATTAGATTAATTAATTACAAATCCTGTAATTAATTAGATTAATTTTCTTAATCGCCTGACAGCACTAATTATAGCATGTGGAATGATTCTATGGTAAGCAAAAGTCATTTCGTGAAATGTTGGTAAATTTTACAAAAAAAACACCATAGTATAGTATGTCAAAATTTTTAGATTAAAACATCAAATTTTTTTGATGTTGAAAAAAAAATGAAAACGGTTGTAGTATAGCATGTCAAATGATTCTATGGGAAGCAAAAGTCATTTCGTGAAATGTTGGAAAATTTTACAAAAAAACCCCATAGTATAGTATGTTGAAATTTTTTGATTAAAACGTCAAATTTTTTTTTAATGAAAAAAACCTTGAAAACTGTCGTATTATAGCATGTAGAATTATACTATCGTGAGCAAAAGTCACTTCGTGAAATGTTGGAAAATTTTGCAAAAAAAAAAACATAGTATAGTATGTTGAAATTTTTTGATTAAAATGTCAAATTTTTTCAATGAAAAAAACATGAAAACGGTCGTATTATAGGATGTAGAATGATTCTATGGTGAGCAAAAGTCATTTCGTGAAATGTTGGAAAATTTTCCAAAAAAAAAAACGCCATAGTATACTATGTCGAAATTTTTCGATGAAAACGTCAGATTTTTTTGAAGTTGAAAAAAAACATGAAAACAGTCGTATTATAGCATGTAGAATTATTCTATGGTGAGCAAAAGTCATTTTCGTGAAATGTTTGAAAATTTTAAAAAAAAAAAAAGGCTATAGTATACTATGTCGAAATTTTTCGGTGAAAACGTCAAATTTTTTTGAAGTTGAAAAAAACCATGAAAACAGTCGTATTATAGCATGTAGAATTATTCTATCGTGAGCAAAAGTCATTTCGTGAAATGTTGGAAAATTTTAAAAAAAAAAAAACATAGTATAGTATGTTGAAATTTTTCGATGAAAACGTCAAATTTTTTTTATGAAAGAAACATGAAAACCGTCGTATTATAGGATGTAGAATGATTAGGGAGAAAATCATTTGAAATGTTGGAAAATTTTATAAAAAAAAAAAAAAAAAACGCTATAGTATACTATGTCGAAATTTTTTGATGAAAACGTCAAATTTTTTTGAAGTTGAAAAAAACCCATGAAAACGGTCGTATTATAGCATGTCCAATGATTCTATGGTAAGCAAAAGTCGTTTCGTGAAATGTTGGAAAATTTTATTAAACAAAAACCATAGTAGAGTATGTCGAAATTTTTCGAGTAAAACGTCAAATTTTTTTGATGTTGAAAAAAACATGAAAACCGTCGTATTATAGTATGTAGAATGATTCTATGGTGAGCAAAAGTCATTTCGTGAAATGTTGGAAAATTTTGCAAAAAAAAAAAAAACCTGCCATAGTGTACTATGTCGAAATTTTTCGATGAAAACGTCAAATTTTTTTGAAATTGAAAAAAACCATGAAAACGGTCGTATTATAGCATGTAGAATAATTCTATGGTGAGCAAAAGTCATTTCGTGAAATGTTTGAAAATTTTACAAAAAAAAAAAACGCCATAGTATACTATGTCGAAATTTTTCGATGAAAACGTCAAATTTTTTTGAAGTTGAAAAAAACCATGAAAACGGTCATATTATAGCATGTAGAATTATTCTATGGTGAGCAAAAGTCATTTCGTGAAATGTTGGAAAATTTTACAAAAAAAAAACATAGTATAGTATGTTGAAATTTTTTGATTAAAACGTCAAACTTTTTTTATGAAAAAAACATGAAAACTGTCGTATTATAGCATGAAGAATGATACTACGGTGAGCAAAAGTCATTTCGTGAAATGTTGCAAAATTTTATAAAAAAAAAAAAACAAAAAGCGCCATAGTATACTATGTCGAAATTTTTTGATGAAAACGTCAAATGTTTTTTGATGTTGAAGAAAACCATGAAAATGGTCGTATTATAGGATGTAGAATGATTCTATCGTGAGCAAAAGTCATTTCGTGAAATGTTGGAAAATTTTGAAAAAAAAAACCCGCCATAGTATAGTGTGTCAAAATTTTTCGATGAAAACGTCAAATTTTTTTTATGAAAGAAACATGAAAACCGTCGTATTATAGGATGTAGAATGATGCTATGGTGAGCAAAATTCATTTTGTGAAATGTTGGAAAATTTTCCAAAAAAAAAACCGCCATAGTATAGTAGGTCGAAATTTTTCGAGTAAAACGTCAAATTTTTTTGATTTTGAAAAAAACCATGAAAACAGTCGTATTATAGCATGGAGAATGATTCTACGGTGAGCAAAAGTCATTTCGTGAAATGTTGGAAAATTTTATAAAAAAAAAACATGGTATAGTATGTTGAAATTTTTTGATGAAAACGTCACATTTTTTTATGAAAAAAACATGAAAACGGTCGTATTATAGGATGTAGAATGATTCTATGGTGAGCGAAAGTCATTTCGTGAAATGTTGGAAAATTTTATAAAAAAAAAAGAAAAAAAAACGCCATAGTATACTCTGTCGAAATTTTTCGATGAAAACGTCAAATGTTTTTTGATGTTGAAGAAAACCATGAAAATGGTCGTATTATAGGATGTAGAATGATTCTATCGTGAGCAAAAGTCATTTCGTGAAATGTTGGAAAATTTTGCAAAAAAAAACCCGCCATAGTATAGTGTGTCGAAATTTTTCGAGTAAAACGTCAAATTTTTTTGATTTTGAAAAAAACCATGAAAACGGTCGTATTATAGCATGGAGAATGATTCTACGGTGAGCAAAAGTCATTTCGTGAAATGTTGGAAAATTTTATAAAAAAAAAACATAGTATAGTATGTCGAAATTTTTTGATGAAAACGTCAAATTTTTTTGAAGTAGAAAAAAACCATGAAAACGGTCGTATTATAGCATGTAGAATTATTCTATGGTGAGCAAAAGTCATTTCGTGAAATGTTTGAAAATTTTACAAAAAAAAACATAGTATAGTATGTTGAAATTTTTTGATGAAAACGTCAAATTTTTTTGAAGTAGAAAAAAACATGAAAACGGTAGTATTATAGGATGTAGAATGATTCTATGGTAAGCAAAAGTCATTTCGTGAAATGTTGGAAAATTTTACATAAAAACCGCCATAGTATAGTATGTCGAAATTTTTCAATGAAAACGTCAAATTTTTAGATGTTGAAAAAAAAACATGAAAACGGTCGTATTATAGCATGAAGAATGATTCTATGGTGAGCAAAAGTCATTTCGTGAAATGTTGGAAAATTTTATAAAAAAAAAAAAAAAAAAAAAAAAAAAAAACAAAAAAAAATGAAAACTTATAAAAAAAAAAAAAAAAAATGCCATAGTATACTATGGCGACATTTTTTGATGAAAACGTCAAATGTTTTTTGATGTTGAAGAAAACCATGAAAATGGTCGTATTATAGGATGTAGTATGATTCTATCTTGAGCAAAAGTCATTTCGTGAAATGTTGGAAAATTTTGCAAAAAAAACCCGCCATAGTATAGTATGTCAAAATTTTTCGATGAAAACGTCAAATTTTTTTTATGAAAGAAACATGAAAACCGTCGTATTATAGGATGTAGAATGATGCTATGGTGAGCAAAAGTCATTTCGTGAAATGTTGGAAAATTTTCCAAAAAAAAAAAAACGCCATAGTATACTATGTCGAAATTTTTCGATGAAAACGTCAAATTCTTTTGAAGTTGAAAAAAACCATGAAAACGGTCGTATTATAGCATGTAGACTTATTCTATCGTAAGCAAAAGTCATTTCGTGAAATGTTGGAAAATTTTCCAAAAAAAAAACGCCATACTATAGTATGTCGAAATTTTTCGAGTAAAACGTCAAATTTTTTTGATGTTGAAGAAAACCATGAAAATGGTCGTATTATAACATGTCGAATGATTCTATGTCAAGCAAAAGTCATTTCGTGAAATGTTGGAAAATTTTACAAAGAAAAACATAGTATAGTATGTTGAAATTTTTTGATTAAAAAGTCAAATTTTTTTTTATGAAAAAAACATGAAAACGGTCATATTATAGGATGTAGAATGATTCTATGGTGAGCAAAAGTCATTTCGTGAAATGTTGGAAAATTTTCCAAAAAAAAAAAACGCCATAGTATACTATGTCGAAATTTTTCGATGAAAACGTCAAATTTTTCTGAAGTTGAAAAAAAACATGAAAACGGTCGTATTATACCATGTCGAATTATTCTAAGGTCAGCAAAAGTCATTTCGTGAAATGTTGGAAAATTTTACAAAAAAAAAAAAAAAAAAAAACGCTATCGTATAGTATGTCGAAATTTTTCAATGAAAATGTCAAATTTTTTTTATGTAAAAAACATGAAAACGGTCGTATTATAGGACGTAGAATGATGCTATGGTGAGCAAAAGTCATGTTGTGAAATGTTCGAAAATTTTCCAAAAAAAAACGCCTTAGTATAGTATGTCGAAATTTTTTGAGTAAAACGTCAAATTTTTTTGATGTTGAAAAAAAACATGAAAACGGTGGGATTATAGCATGGAGAATGATTCTGTGGTGAGCAAAAGTCATTTCGTGAAATGTTGGAAAATTTTGCAAAAAAAACCCGCCATAGTATACTATGTCGAAATTTTTCGATGAAAACGTCAAATTTTTTTGAAGTTCAAAAAAACCAGGAAAACGGTCGTATTATAGCATGTAGAATTATTCTATTGTGAGCAAAAGTCATTTCGTGAAATGTTGGAAAATTTTGCAAAAAAAAAACGCCATAGTATAGTATGTTGAAATTTTTTGATTAAAACGTCAAATTTTTTTTTATGAAAAAAACATGAAAACAGTCGTATTATAGGATGTAGAATGATTCTATGGTGAGCAAAAGTCATTTCGTGAAATTTTTGAAAATTTTACAAAAAAAAAACGCCATAGTATACTATGTCGAAATTTTTCGATGAAAACGTCAAATTTTTTTGAAGTTGAAAAAAACCATGAAAACGGTGGGATTATAGCATGGAGAATTTTTCTATGGTGAGCAAAAGTCATTTCGTGAAATGTTGGAAAATTTTATAAAAAAAAAATACACCATAGTATACTATGTCGAAATTTTTTGATAAAAACCTCAAATTTTTTTAATGTTGAAAAAAACCATGTAAACGGTCGGATTAAAGGATGTAGAATGAATCTATGGTGAGCAAAAGTCATTTCGTGAAATGTTGTAAAATTTTACAAAAGAAACGCCACAGTATAGTATGTTGAAATTTTTCGATGAAAACGTCAAATTTTTTTTATAAAAGAAACATGAAAACCGTCGTATTATAGGATGTAGAATGATGCTATGGTGAGCAAAATTCATTTTGTGAAATGTTGGAAAATTTTACATAAAAACCGCCATAGTATAGTATGTCGAAATTTTTCAATGAAAACGTCAAATTTTTAGATGTTGAAAAAAAACATGAAAACGGTCGTATTATAGCATGAAGAATGATTCTATGGTGAGCAAAAGTCATTTGAAATGTTGGAATATTTTCCAAAAAAAAAAACGCCATAGTATACTATGTCGAAATTTTTTGATGAAAACGTCAAAATTTTATGAAGTTGAAAAAAACCATGAAAACGGTCGTATTATAGCATGTAGAATTATTCTATGGTGAGCAAAAGTCATTTCGTGAAATGTTGGAAAATTTTACAAAAAAAAAACCATAGTATAGTATGTTGAAATTTTTTGATTAAAACGTCAAACTTCTTTTATGAAAAAAACATGAAAACGGTCTTATTATAGCATGAAGAATGATTCTACGGTGAGCAAAAGTCATTTCGTGAAATGTTGGAAAATTTTATAAAAAAAAAAAACAAAAAGCGCCATAGTATACTATGTCGAAATGTTTTGATGAAAACGTCAAATGTTTTTTGATGTTGAAGAAAACCATGAAAATGGTCGTATTATAGGATGTAGAATGATTCTTTCGTGAGCAAAAGTCATTTCGTGAAATGTTGGAATATTTTCCAAAAAAAAAAACGCCATAGTATACTATGTCGAAATTTTTTGATGAAAACGTCAAAAAATTTTTGAACTTGAAAAAAACCATGAAAACAGTCATATTATAGCATGTAGAATTATTTTATGGTGAGCAAAAGTCATTTCGTGAAATGTAGGAAAATTTTACAAAAAAAAAAACGCCATAGTATACTATGTCGAAATTTTTCGATGAAAACGTCAAATATTTATGAAGTTGAAAAAAACCATGAAAACGGTCGTATTATAGCATGTAGAATTATTCTATGGTGAGCAAAAGTCATTTCGTGAAATGTTGGAAAATTTTAAAAAAAAAAAAAAAACGCCATAGTATACTATGTCGAAATTTTTCGATGAAAACGTCAAATTTTTATGAAGTTGAAAAAAACCATGAAAACGGTCGTATTATAGCATGTAGAATTATTCTATGGTGAGCAAAAGTCATTTCGTGAAATGTAGGAAAATTTTACAAAAAAAAAAACGCCATAGTATACTATGTCGAAATTTTTCGATGAAAACGTCAAATTTTTATGAAGTTGAAAAAAACCATGAAAACGGTCGTATTATAGCATGTAGAATTATTCAATGGTGAGCAAAAGTCATTTCGTGAAATGTTGGAAAATTTTACAAAAAAAAACCATAGTATAGTATGTTGAAATTTTTTGATTAAAATGTCAAACTTCTTTTATGAAAAAAACATGAAAACGGTCGTATTATAGCATGGAGAATGATTCTACGGTGAGCAAAAGTCATTTCGTGAAATGTTGGAAAATTTTATAAAAAAAAAAAAAAAAAAAACGCCATAGTATACTATGGCGACATTTTTTGATGAAAACGTCAAATGTTTTTTGATGTTGAAGAAAACCATGAAAATGGTCGTATTATAGGATGTAGAATGGTTCTATCTTGACCAAAAGTCATTTCGTGAAATGTTGGAAAATTTTGCAAAAAAAAAACGCCATAGAAAAGAAAGAAAGAAAGATATTCCTTTATTAGTCCCACAGTGGGGAAATTCAGTTTTACACTCTGTTGTTCACAGTACACAGTACATAGTACATATACATGTCAATGGAGAGATGTCAGAGTGAGGGGGCTGCTCCTGACAAGCGCCCAGAGCAGTTGGGGGTTTGGTGCCTTGCTCAGGGGCACCTCGGCAGTGCCCAAGAGGTAAACTGGCACCTCTCCAGCAACCAGTTGGTCTTGGTCCATGGGGGATTTGAACCCGGGTCCTCCACATCCTAACCCAAATCCTTACGGACTGAGCTACTGCCGCCCCATAGTATAGTATGTCAAAATTTTTCGATGAAAACGTCAAATTTTTTTTATGAAAGAAACATGAAAACCGTCGTATTATAGGATGTAGAATGATGCTATGGTGAGCAAAAGTCATTTCGTGAAATGTTGGAAAATTTTCCAAAAAAAAAAACGCCATAGTATACTATGTCGAAATTTTTCGATGAAAACGTCAAATTTTTTTGAAGTTGAAAAAAACCATGAAAACGGTCGTATTATAGCATGTAGAATTATTCTATCGTAAGCAAAAGTCATTTCGTGAAATGTTGGAAAATTTTCCAAAAAAAAAACGCCATAATATAGTATGTCGAAATTTTTCGAGTAAAACGTCAAATTTTTTTGATGTTGAAAAAAACCATGAAAACGGTCGTATTATAGCATGGAGAATAATTCTATGGTGAGCAAAAGTCATTTCGTGAAATGTTGGAAAATTTTATAAAAAAAAAAAAAAAACGCCATAGTATAGTATGTCGAAATTTTTTGATGAAAACGTCAAATTTTTTTGAAGTTGAAAAAACCCATGAAAACGGTCGTATTATAGCATGTCCAATGATTCTATGGTAAGCAAAAGTCGTTTCGTGAAATGTTGGAAAATTTTATTAAACAAAAACCATAGTATAGTATGTCGAAATTTTTCGAGTAAAACGTCAAATTTTTTTGATGTTGAAAAAAACATGAAAACGGTCGTATTATAGGATGTAGAATGATTCTATGGTAAGCAAAAGTCATTTCGTGAAATGTTGGAAAATTTTACATAAAAACCGCCATAGTATAGTATGTCGAAATTTTTCAATGAAAACGTCAAATTTTTAGATGTTGAAAAAAAACATGAAAACGGTCGTATTATAGCATGAAGAATGATTCTATGGTGAGCAAAATCATTTCGTGAAATGTTGGAATATTTTCCAAAAAAAAAAACGCCATAGTATACTCTGTCGAAATTTTTTGATGAAAACGTCAAAAAATTTTTGAACTTGAAAAAAACCATGAAAACAGTCATATTATAGCATGTAGAATTATTTTATGGTGAACAAAAGTCATTTCGTGAAATGTAGGAAAATTTTACAAAAAAAAAAACGCCATAGTATACTATGTCGAAATTTTTCGATGAAAACGTCAAATTTTTATGAAGTTGAAAAAAACCATGAAAACGGTCGTATTATAGCATGTAGAATTATTCTATGGTGAGCAAAAGTCATTTCGTGAAATGTTGGAAAATTTTACAAAAAAAAACCATAGTATAGTATGTTGAAATTTTTTGATTAAAACGTCAAACTTCTTTTATGAAAAAAACATGAAAACGGTCGTATTATAGCATGGAGAATGATTCTACGGTGAGCAAAAGTCATTTCGTGAAATGTTGGAAAATTTTATAAAAAAAAAAAAAAAAAAAATGCCATAGTATACTATGGCGACATTTTTTGATGAAAACGTCAAATTTTTTTTGATGTTGAAAAAAACCATGAAAACGGTCGTATTATAGGATGTAGAATGATTCTATGGTGAGCAAAAGTCATTTCGTGAAATGTTGGAAAATTTTACATAAAAACCGCCATAGTATAGTATGTCGAAATTTTTCAATGAAAACGTCAAATTTTTAGATGTTGAAAAAAAACATGAAAACGGTCGTATTATAGCATGAAGAATGATTCTATGGTGAGCAAAATCATTTCGTGAAATGTTGGAATATTTTCCAAAAAAAAAAAAACGCCATAGTATACTATGTCGAAATTTTTTGATGAAAACGTCAAAAAATTTTTGAACTTGAAAAAAACCATGAAAACAGTCATATTATAGCATGTAGAATTATTTTATGGTGAACAAAAGTCATTTCGTGAAATGTAGAAAAATTAAAAAAAAAAAAAACGCCATAGTATACTATGTCAAAATTTTTCGATGAAAACGTCAAATTTTTATGAAGTTGAAAAAAACCATGAAAACGGTCGTATTATAGCATGTAGAATTATTCTATGGTGAGCAAAAGTCATTTCGTGAAATGTTGGAAAATTTTACAAAAAAAAACAATAGTATAGTATGTTGAAATTTTTTGATTAAAACGTCAAACTTCTTTTATGAAAAAAACATGAAAACGGTCGTATTATAGCATGGAAAATGATTCTACGGTGAGCAAAAGTCATTTCGTGAAATGTTGGAAAATTTTATAAAAAAAAAAAAAAAAAATGCCATAGTATACTATGGCGACATTTTTTGATGAAAAATTCAAATGTTTTTTGATGTTGAAGAAAACCATGAAAATGGTCGTATTATAGGATGTAGAATGATTCTATCTTGAGCAAAAGTCATTTCGTGAAATGTTGGAAAATTTTGCAAAAAAAACCCGCCATAGTATAGTATGTCAAAATTTTTCGATGAAAACGTCAAATTTTTTTTTGTGAAAGAAACATGAAAACCGTCGTATTATAGGATGTAGAATGATGCTATGGTGAGCAAAAGTCATTTCGTGAAATGTTGGAAAATTTTCCAAAAAAAAAAACGCCATAGTATACTATGTCGAAATTTTTCGATGAAAACGTCAAATTTTTTTGAAGTTGAAAAAAACCATGAAAACGGTCGTATTATAGCATGTAGAATTATTCTATCGTAAGCAAAAGTCATTTCGTGAAATGTTGGAAAATTTTCAAAAAAAAAACGCCATAGTATAGTATGTCGAAATTTTTCGAGTAAAACGTCAAATTTTTTTGATATTGAAGAAAACCATGAAAATGGTCGTATTATAACATGTCGAATGATTCTATGTCAAGCAAAAGTCATTTCGTGAAATGTTGGAAAATTTTACAAAGAAAAACATAGTATAGTATGTTGAAATTTTTTGATTAAAAAGTCAAATTTTTTTTATGAAAAAAACATGAAAACGGTCGTATTATACCATGTAGAATTATTCTAAGGTCAGCAAAAGTCATTTCGTGAAATGTTGGAAAATTTTACAAAAAAAAAAAAAAAACACTATAGTATAGTATGTCGAAATTTTTCAATGAAAATGTCAAATTTTTTTTCTGTAAAAAACATGAAAACGGTCGTATTATAGGACGTAGAATGATGCTATGGTGAGCAAAAGTCATGTTGTGAAATGTTCGAAAATTTTCCAAAAAAAAAAACGCCATAGTATAGTATGTCGAAATTTTTTGAGTAAAACGTCAAATTTTTTTGATGTTGAAAAAAAAAACATGAAAACGGTGGGATTATAGCATGGAGAATGATTCTGTGGTGAGCAAAAGTCATTTCGTGAAATGTTGGAAAATTTTATAAAAAAAAAAAAAAACGCCATAGTATACTCTGTCGAAATTTTTCGATGAAAACGTCAAATGTTTTTTGATGTTGAAGAAAACCATGAAAATGGTCGTATTATAGGATGTAGAATGATTCTATCGTGAGCAAAAGTCATTTCGTGAAATGTTGGAAAATTTTGCAAAAAAAAACCCGCCATAGTATAGTGTGTCGAAATTTTTCGAGTAAAACGTCAAATTTTTTTTGATTTTGAAAAAAAACATGAAAACGGTCGTATTATAGCATGGAGAATGATTCTACGGTGAGCAAAAGTCATTTCGTGAAATGTTGGAAAATTTTATAAAAAAAAAACATAGTATAGTATGTCGAAATTTTTTGATGAAAACGTCAAATTTTTTTGAAGTTGAAAAAAACCATGAAAACGGTCGTATTATAGCATGTCCAATGATTCTATGGTAAGCAAAAGTCGTTTCGTGAAATGTTGGAAAATTTTATTAAACAAAAACCATAGTATAGTATGTCGAAATTTTTCGAGTAAAACGTCAAATTTTTTTGATGTTGAAAAAAACATGAAAACCGTCGTATTATAGGATGTAGAATGATTCTATGCTGAGCAAAAGTCATTTCGTGAAATGTTGGAAAATTTTGCAAAAAAAACCCGCCATAGTATACTATGTCGAAATTTTTCGATGAAAACGTCAAATTTTTTTTATGAAAGAAACATGAAAACCGTCGTATTATAGGATGTAGAATGATGCTATGGTGAGCAAAAGTCATTTCGTGAAATGTTGGAAAATTTTCCAAAAAAAAAAACGCCATAGTATAGTATGTCGAAATTTTTCGATGAAAACGTCAAATTTTTTTTATGAAAGAAACATGAAAACCGTCGTATTATAGGATGTAGAATGATGCTATGGTGAGCAAAAGTCATTTCGTGAAATGTTGGAAAATTTTCCAAAAAAAAAAAACGCCATAGTATACTATGTCGAAATTTTTTGATGAAAACGTCAAAAAATTTTTGAACTTGAAAAAAACCATGAAAACAGTCATATTATAGCATGTAGAATTATTTTATGGTGAACAAAAGTCATTTCGTGAAATGTAGGAAAATTTTACAAAAAAAAAAACGCCATAGTATACTATGTCGAAATTTTTCGATGAAAACGTCAAATTTTTATGAAGTTGAAAAAAACCATGAAAACGGTCGTATTATAGCATGTAGAATTATTCTATGGTGAGCAAAAGTCATTTCGTGAAATGTTGGAAAATTTTACAAAAAAAAAACATAGTATAGTATGTTGAAATTTTTTGATTAAAACGTCAAACTTCTTTTATGAAAAAAACATGAAAACGGTCGTATTATAGCATGGAAAATGATTCTACGGTGAGCAAAAGTCATTTCGTGAAATGTTGGAAAATTTTAAAAAAAAAAAAAAAATGCCATAGTATACTATGGCGACATTTTTTGATGAAAACGTCAAATGTTTTTTGATGTTGAAGAAAACCATGAAAATGGTCGTATTATAGGATGTAGAATGATTCTATCTTGAGCAAAAGTCATTTCGTGAAATGTTGGAAAATTTTGCAAAAAAAACCCGCCATAGTATAGTATGTCAAAATTTTTCGATGAAAACGTCAAATTTTTTTTGTGAAAGAAACATGAAAACCGTCGTATTATAGGATGTAGAATGATGCTATGGTGAGCAAAAGTCATTTCGTGAAATGTTGGAAAATTTTCCAAAAAAAAAAACGCCATAGTATACTATGTCGAAATTTTTCGATGAAAACGTCAAATTTTTTTGAAGTTGAAAAAAACCATGAAAACGGTCGTATTATAGCATGTAGAATTATTCTATCGTAAGCAAAAGTCATTTCGTGAAATGTTGGAAAATTTTCCAAAAAAAAAACGCCATAGTATAGTATGTCGAAATTTTTCGAGTAAAACGTCAAATTTTTTTGATATTGAAGAAAACCATGAAAATGGTCGTATTATAACATGTCGAATGATTCTATGTCAAGCAAAAGTCATTTCGTGAAATGTTGGAAAATTTTACAAAGAAAAACATAGTATAGTATGTTGAAATTTTTTGATTAAAAAGTCAAATTTTTTTTATGAAAAAAACATGAAAACGGTCGTATTATAGGATGTAGAATGATTCTATGGTGAGCAAAAGTCATTTCGTGAAATGTTGGAAAATTTTACAAAGAAAAACATAGTATAGTATGTTGAAATTTTTTTATTACAAAGTCAAATTTTTTTTATGAAAAAAACATGAAAACGGTCGTATTATAGGATGTAGAATGATTCTATGGTGAGCAAAAGTCATTTCGTGAAATGTTGGAAAATTTTCCAAAAAAAAAAACGCCATAGTATACTATGTCGAAATTTTTCGATGAAAACGTCAAATTTTTTTGAAGTTGAAAAAAAAACATGAAAACGGTCGTATTATACCATGTAGAATTATTCTAAGGTCAGCAAAAGTCATTTCGTGAAATGTTGGAAAATTTTACAAAAAAAAAAAAAAAAAAAAAGCTATAGTATAGTATGTCGAAATTTTTCAATGAAAATGTCAAATTTTTTTTATGTAAAAAACATGAAAACGGTCGTATTATAGGACGTAGAATGATGCTATGGTGAGCAAAAGTCATGTTGTGAAATGTTCGAAAATTTTCCAAAAAAAAACCGCCATAGTATAGTATGTCGAAATTTTTTGAGTAAAACGTCAAATTTTTTTGATGTTGAAAAAAAAACATGAAAACGGTGGGATTATAGCATGGAGAATGATTCTGTGGTGAGCAAAAGTCATTTCGTGAAATGTTGGAAAATTTTATAAAAAAAAAAAAAACGCCATAGTATACTCTGTCGAAATTTTTCGATGAAAACGTCAAATGTTTTTTGATGTTGAAGAAAACCATGAAAATGGTCGTATTATAGGATGTAGAATGATTCTATGGTGAGCAAAAGTCATTTCGTGAAATTTTTGAAAATTTTACAAAAAAAAAAAACACCATAGTATATACTATGTCGAAATTTTTCGATGAAAACGTCAAATTTTTTTGAAGTTGAAAAAAACCATGAAAACGGTGGGATTATAGCATGGAGAATTTTTCTATGGTGAGCAAAAGTCATTTCGTGAAATGTTGGAAAATTTTATAAAAAAAAAATACACCATAGTATACTATGTCGAAATTTTTTGATAAAAACGTCAAATTTTTTTAATGTTGAAAAAAACCATGTAAACGGTCGGATTAAAGGATGTAGAATGAATCTATGGTGAGCAAAAGTCATTTCGTGAAATGTTGTAAAATTTTACAAAAGAAACGCCACAGTATAGTATGTTGAAATTTTTCGATGAAAACGTCAAATTTTTTTTATAAAAGAAACATGAAAACCGTCGTATTATAGGATGTAGAATGATGCTATGGTGAGCAAAATTCATTTTGTGAAATGTTGGAAAATTTTACATAAAAACCGCCATAGTATAGTATGTCGAAATTTTTCAATGAAAACGTCAAATTTTTAGATGTTGAAAAAAAACATGAAAACGGTCGTATTATAGCATGAAGAATGATTCTATGGTGAGTAAAAGTCATTTCGTGAAATGTTGGAATATTTTCCAAAAAAAAAAAACGCCATAGTATACTATGTCGAAATTTTTTGATGAAAACGTCAAAATTTTATGAAGTTGAAAAAAACCATGAAAACGGTCGTATTATAGCATGTAGAATTATTCTATGGTGAGCAAAAGTCATTTCGTGAAATGTTGGAAAATTTTACAAAAAAAAACCATAGTATAGTATGTTGAAATTTTTTGATTAAAACGTCAAACTTCTTTTATGAAAAAAACATGAAAACGGTCTTATTATAGCATGAAGAATGATTCTACGGTGAGCAAAAGTCATTTCGTGAAATGTTGGAAAATTTTATAAAAAAAAAAAACAAAAAGCGCCATAGTATACTATGTCGAAATGTTTTGATGAAAACGTCAAATGTTTTTTGATGTTGAAGAAAACCATGAAAATGGTCGTATTATAGGATGTAGAATGATTCTTTCGTGAGCAAAAGTCATTTCGTGAAATGTTGGAAAATTTTGCAAAAAAAACCTGCCATAGTATAGTGTGTCAAAATTTTTCGATGAAAACGTCAAATTTTTTTTATGAAAGAAACATGAAAACGGTCGTATTATAGGATGTAGAATGATGCTATGGTGAGCAAAATTCATTTTGTGAAATGTTGGAAAATTTTCCAAAAAAAAAACGCCATAGTATACTATGTCGAAATTTTTCGAGTAAAACGTCAAATTTTTTTGATTTTGAAAAAAACCATGAAAACGGTCGTATTATAGCATGGAGAATGATTCTACGGTGAGCAAAAGTCATTTCGTGAAATGTTGGAAAATTTTATAAAAAAAAAACATAGTATAGTATGTCGAAATTTTTTGATGAAAACGTCAAATTTTTTTGAAGTTGAAAAAAACCATGAAAACGGTCGTATTATAGCATGTAGAATTATTCTATCGTAAGCAAAAGTCATTTCGTGAAATATTGGAAAATTTTCCAAAAAAAAAACGCCATAGTATACTATGTCGAAATTTTTCAAATAAAACGTCAAATTTTTTTGATGTTGAAGAAAAACCATGAAAATGGTCGTATTATAGCATGAAGAATGATTCTATGGTGAGCAAAAGTCATTTCGTGAAATGTTGGAATATTTTCCAAAAAAAAAAACGCCATAGTATACTATGTCGAAATGTTTTGATGAAAACGTCAAAAAATTTTTGAACTTGAAAAAAAACATGAAAACAGTCATATTATAGCATGTAGAATTATTTTATGGTGAGCAAAAGTCATTTTGTGAAATGTAGGAAAATTTTACAAAAAAAAAAACGCCATAATATACTATGTCGAAATTTTTCGATGAAAACGTCAAATTTTTATGAAGTTGAAAAAAACCATCAAAACGGTCGTATTATAGCATGTAGAATTATTCTATGGTGAGCAAAAGTCATTTCGTGAAATGTAGGAAAATTTTACAAAAAAAAAAACGCCATAGTATACTATGTCGAAATTTTTCGATGAAAACGTCAAATTTTTATGAAGTTGAAAAAAACCATGAAAACGGTCGTATTACAGCATGTAGAATTATTCTATGGTGAGCAAAAGTCATTTCGTGAAATGTAGGAAAATTTTACAAAAAAAAAAAACGCCATAGTATACTATGTCGAAATTTTTCGATGAAAACGTCAAATTTTTATGAAGTTGAAAAAAACCATGAAAACGGTCGTATTATAGCATGTAGAATTATTTTATGGTGAGCAAAAGTCATTTCGTGAAATGTAGGAAAATTTTACAAAAAAAAAAAACGCCATAGTATACTATGTCGAAATTTTTCGATGAAAACGTCAAATTTTTATGAAGTTGAAAAAACCCATGAAAACGGTCGTATTATAGCATGTCCAATGATTCTATGGTAAGCAAAAGTCGTTTCGTGAAATGTTGGAAAATTTTATTAAACAAAAACCATAGTATAGTATGTCGAAATTTTTCGAGTAAAACGTCAAATTTTTTTGATGTTGAAAAAAACATGAAAACGGTCGTATTATAGGATGTAGAATGATTCTATGGTAAGCAAAAGTCATTTCATGAAATGTTGGAAAATTTTACATAAAAACCGCCATAGTATAGTATGTCGAAATTTTTCAATGAAAACGTCAAATTTTTAGATGTTGAAAAAAAACATGAAAACGGTCGTATTATAGCATGAAGAATGATTCTATGGTGAGCAAAATCATTTCGTGAAATGTTGGAATATTTTCCAAAAAAAAAAACGCCATAGTATACTATGTCGAAATTTTTTGATGAAAACGTCAAAAAATTTTTGAACTTGAAAAAAACCATGAAAACAGTCATATTATAGCATGTAGAATTATTTTATGGTGAACAAAAGTCATTTCGTGAAATGTAGGAAAATTTTACAAAAAAAAAAACGCCATAGTATACTATGTCGAAATTTTTCGATGAAAACGTCAAATTTTTATGAAGTTGAAAAAAACCATGAAAACGGTCGTATTATAGCATGTAGAATTATTCTATGGTGAGCAAAAATCATTTCGTGAAATGTTGGAAAATTTTACAAAAAAAAACCACAGTATAGTATGTTGAAATTTTTTGATTAAAACGTCAAACTTCTTTTATGAAAAAAACATGAAAACGGTCGTATTATAGCATGGAGAATGATTCTACGGTGAGCAAAAGTCATTTCGTGAAATGTTGGAAAATTTTATAAAAAAAAAAAAAAAAAAAATGCCATAGTATACTATGGCGACATTTTTTGATGAAAACGTCAAATGTTTTTTGATGTTGAAGAAAACCATGAAAATGGTCGTATTATAGGATGTAGAATGATTCTATCTTGAGCAAAAGTCATTTCGTGAAATGTTGGAAAATTTTGCAAAAAAAACCCGCCATAGTATAGTATGTCAAAATTTTTCGATGAAAACGTCAAATTTTTTTTGTGAAAGAAACATGAAAACCGTCGTATTATAGGATGTAGAATGATGCTATGGTGAGCAAAAGTCATTTCGTGAAATGTTGGAAAATTTTCCAAAAAAAAAAACGCCATAGTATACTATGTCGAAATTTTTCGATGAAAACGTCAAATTTTTTTGAAGTTGAAAAAAACATGAAAACGGTCGTATTATAGCATGTAGAATTATTCTATCGTAAGCAAAAGTCATTTCGTGAAATGTTGGAAAATTTTCCAAAGAAAAACATAGTATAGTATGTTGAAATTTTTTGATTAAAAAGTCAAATTTTTTTTATGAAAAAAACATGAAAACGGTCGTATTATAGGATGTAGAATGATTCTATGGTGAGCAAAAGTCATTTCGTGAAATGTTGGAAAATTTTACAAAGAAAAACATAGTATAGTATGTTGAAATTTTTTGATTACAAAGTCAAATTTTTTTTTATGAAAAAAACATGAAAACGGTCGTATTATAGGATGTAGAATGATTCTATGGTGAGCAAAAGTCATTTCGTGAAATGTTGGAAAATTTTCCAAAAAAAAAAACGCCATAGTATACTATGTCGAAATTTTTCGATGAAAACGTCAAATTTTTTTGAAGTTGAAAAAAAAACATGAAAACGGTCGTATTATACCATGTAGAATTATTCTAAGGTCAGCAAAAGTCATTTCGTGAAATGTTGGAAAATTTTACAAAAAAAAAAAAAAAAAAAACGCTATAGTATAGTATGTCGAAATTTTTCAATGAAAATGTCAAATTTTTTTTATGTAAAAAACATGAAAACGGTCGTATTATAGGACGTAGAATGATGCTATGGTGAGCAAAAGTCATGTTGTGAAATGTTCGAAAATTTTCCAAAAAAAACCGCCATAGTATAGTATGTCGAAATTTTTTGAGTAAAACGTCAAATTTTTTTGATGTTGAAAAAAAACATGAAAACGGTGGGATTATAGCATGGAGAATTTTTCTATGGTGAGCAAAAGTCATTTCGTGAAATGTTGGAAAATTTTATAAAAAAAAAATACACCATAGTACACTATGTCGAAATTTTTTGATAAAAACGTCAAATTTTTTTAATGTTGAAAAAAACCATGTAAACGGTCGGATTAAAGGATGTAGAATGAATCTATGGTGAGCAAAAGTCATTTCGTGAAATGTTGTAAAATTTTACAAAAGAAACGCCACAGTATAGTATGTTGAAATTTTTCGATGAAAACGTCAAATTTTTTTTATAAAAGAAACATGAAAACCGTCGTATTATAGGATGTAGAATGATGCTATGGTGAGCAAAATTCATTTTGTGAAATGTTGGAAAATTTTACATAAAAACCGCCATAGTATAGTATGTCGAAATTTTTCAATGAAAACGTCAAATTTTTAGATGTTGAAAAAAAACATGAAAACGGTCGTATTATAGCATGAAGAATGATTCTATGGTGAGCAAAAGTCATTTCGTGAAATGTTGGAATATTTTCCAAAAAAAAAAAACCGCCATAGTATACTATGTCGAAATTTTTTGATGAAAACGTCAAAATTTTATGAAGTTGAAAAAAACCATGAAAACGGTCGTATTATAGTATGTAGAATTATTCTATGGTGAGCAAAAGTCATTTCGTGAAATGTTGGAAAATTTTACAAAAAAAAACCATAGTATAGTATGTTGAAATTTTTTGATTAAAACGTCAAACTTCTTTTATGAAAAAAACATGAAAACGGTCTTATTATAGCATGAAGAATGATTCTACGGTGAGCAAAAGTCATTTCGTGAAATGTTGGAAAATTTTATAAAAAAAAAACAAAAAGCGCCATAGTATACTATGTCGAAATGTTTTGATGAAAACGTCAAATGTTTTTTGATGTTGAAGAAAACCATGAAAATGGTCGTATTATAGGATGTAGAATGATTCTTTCGTGAGCAAAAGTCATTTCGTGAAATGTTGGAAAATTTTGCAAAAAAAACCTGCCATAGTATAGTGTGTCAAAATTTTTCGATGAAAATGTCAAATTTTTTTTATGAAAGAAACATGAAAACCGTCGTATTATAGGATGTAGAATGATGCTATGGTGAGCAAAATTCATTTTGTGAAATGTTGGAAAATTTTCAAAAAAAAAAACGCCATAGTATACTATGTCGAAATTTTTCGAGTAAAACGTCAAATTTTTTTGATTTTGAAAAAAACCATGAAAACGGTCGTATTATAGCATGGAGAATGATTCTACGGTGAGCAAAAGTCATTTCGTGAAATGTTGGAAAATTTTATAAAAAAAAAACATAGTATAGTCTGTCGAAATTTTTTGATGAAAACGTCAAATTTTTTTTATGAAAAAAACCTTGAAAACCGTCGTATTATAGGATTTAGAATGATTCTATGGTGAGCAAAAGTTATTTCGTGAAATGTTGGAAAATTTTATAAAAAAAAAAAAAAAAAAACGCCATAGTATACCATGTCGAAATTTTTTGATGAAAACGTCAAATTTTTTTGATGTTGAAGAAAACCATGAAAATGGTCGTATTATAGCATGTCGAATGATTCTATGGTGAGCAAAAGTCATTTCGTGAAATGTTGGAAAATTTTACAAAAAAAAAAATGCCATAGTATACTATGTCGAAATTTTTCGATGAAAACGTCAAATTTTTTTGAAGTTGAAAAAAAATATGAAAACGGTCGTATTATACCATGTAGAATTATTCTAAGGTCAGCAAAAGTCATTTCGTGAAATGTTGGAAATTTTACAAAAAAAAACATAGTATAGTATGTTGAAATTTTTGATTAAAACGTCAAATTTTTTTGAAGTTCAAAAAAACCATGAAAACGGTCGTATTATAGCATGTAGAATTATTCTATCGTGAGCAAAAGTCATTTCGTGAAATGTTGGAAAATTTTGCAAAAAAAAACAGCCAAAGTATAGTATGTCGAAATTTTTCGATGAAAACTTCAAATTTTTTTTATGAAAGAAACATGAAAACCGTCGTATTAAAGGATGTAGAATGATGCTATGGTGAGCAAAATTCATTTTGTGAAATTTTGGAAAATTTTCCAAAAAAAAAAACGCCATAGTATAGTATGTCTGCTACTATACCCCCAACTGCTCTGGGCGCTTGTCAGGAGCAGCCCCCTCACTCTGACATCTCTCCATTGACATGTATATGTACTGTGTGAACTGTACTGTGTGAACAACAGAGTGTAAAACTGAATTTCCCCACTGTGGGACTAATAAAGGAATATCTTTCTTTCTTTCTTTCTTTCTTTCTAAATTTTCGAGTAAAACGTTAAATTTTTTTGATGTTGAAAAAAACCATGAAAACGGTTGTATTATAGCATGGAGAATAATTCTATGGTGAGCAAAAGTCATTTCGTGAAATGTTGGAAAATTTTAAAAAAAAAAAAAAAAAAACGCCATAGTATACTATGTCGAAATTTTTCGGTGAAAACGTCAAAATTTTTTGAAGTTGAAAAAAAAACCATGAAAACGGTCGTATTATAGCATGTCCAATGATTCTATGGTCAGCAAAAGTCGTTTCGTGAAATGTTGGAAAATTTTATTAAACAAAAACCATAGTATAGTATATCGAAATTTTTCAACTAAAACGTCAAATTTTTTTGATGTTGAAAAAAACATGAAAACCGTCGTATTATAGGATGTAGAATTATTCTATTGTGAGCAAAAGTCATTTCGTGAAATGTTGGAAAATTTTACAAAAAAAAAACGCCATAGTATAGTTTGTCAAAAATTTTCGATGAAAACGTCAAATTTTTTTGAAGTTGAAAAAAACCATGAAAACGGTCGTATTATAGGATGTAGAATTATTCTATCGTGAGCAAAAGTCATTTCGTGAAATGTTGGAAAATTTTGCAAAAAAAAAACAGCATGTCAAAATTTTTCGATGAAAACGTCAAATTTTTTTTATGAAAAAAACATGAAAACGGTCGTATTATAGGATGTAGAATGATGCTATGGTGAGCAAAAGTCATTTCGTGAAATGTTGGAAAATTTTACAAAAAAAAAACGCCACAGTATAGTATGTTGAAATTTTTCGATGAAAACGTCAAATTTTTTTGATGTTGAAAAAAACCATGAAAACGGTCGTATTATAGCATGTAGAATGATTCTATGGTGAGCAAAAGTCATTTCGTGAAATGTTGGAAAATTTTATAAAAAAAAAATAACGCCATAGTATACTATGTCGAAATTGTCTGATGAAAAAGTCAAATTTGTTTGAAGTTGAAAAAACCCATGAAAACGATCGTATTACAGCATGTCGAATGATTCTATGGTAAGCAAAAGTCGTTTCGTGAAATGTTGGAAAATTTTATTAAACAAAAACCATAGTATAGTATGTCGAAATTTTTCCAGTAAAACGTCAAATTTTTTTGATGTTGAAAAAAAACATGAAAACGGTCGTATTATAGCTTGGAGAATTATTCTATCGTGAGCAAAAGTCATTTCGTGAAATGTTGGAAAATTTTACAAAAAAAAACGCCATAGTATAGTATGTAGAAATTTTTCGATGAAAACGTCAAATTATTTTTATGAAAAAAACATGAAAACTGTCGTATTATAGGATGTAGAATGATTCTATGGTGAGCAAAAGTCATTTCGTGAAATGTTTGAAAATTTTCAAAAAAAAAAAACGCCATAGTATACTATGTCGAAATTTTTCGAGTAAAACGTCAAATTTTTTTGATGTTGAAAAAAAAACCATGAAAACGGTGGGATTATAGCATGGAGAATGATTCTATGGTGAGCAAAAGTCATTTCGTGAAATGTTGGAAAATTTTATAAAAAAAAAAAAACGCCATAGTATACTATGTCGAAATTTTTTGATGAAAACGTCAAATTTTTTTGAAGTTGAAAAAACCCATGAAAACGATCGTATTATAGCATGTCGAATGATTCTATGGTAAGCAAAAGTCGTTTCGTGAAATGTTGCAAAATTTTATTAAACAAAAACCATAGTATAGTATGTCGAAATTTTTCGAGTAAAACGTCAAATTTTTTTGATGTTGAAAAAAACATGAAAACCGTCGTATTATAGGATGTCGAATGATTCTATGGTAAGCGAAAGTCATTTCGTGAAATGTTTGAAAATTTTCCAAAAAAAAAAAACGCCATAGTATAGTATGTCAAAATTTTTCGATGAAAACGTCAAATTTTTTTGAAGTTGAAAAAAACCATGAAAACGGTCGTATTATAGCATGTAGAATTATTCTATTGTCAGCAAAAGTAATTTCGTGAAATGTCTGAAAAATTTACAAAAAAAACCCGCCATAGTATAGCATGTCGAAATTTTTCGATGAAAACGTCAAATTTTTTTTATGAAAAAAACATGAAAACCGTCGTATTATAGGATGTAGAATGATGTTATGGTGAGCAAAAGTCATTTTGTGAAATGTTGGAAAATTTACCAAAAAAAAAAAACGCCATAGTATAGTATGTCGAAATTTTTCGAGTAAAACGTCAAATTTTTTTGATGTTGAAAAAAAAAACATGAAAACGGTCATATTATAGCATGGACAATGATTCTATGGTGAGCAAAAGTCATTTCGTGAAATGTTGGAAAATTTTATAAAAAAAAAAAAAAAAACGCCATAGTATACTATGTCGAAATTTTTCGATGAAAACGTCGAGTTTTTTTGAAGTTGAAAAAAAACATGAAAACGGTCGTATTATAGCATGTAGAATTATTCTATTGTGAGCAAAAGTCATTTCGTGAAATGTTGTAAAATTTTACAAAAAAAAACCATAGTATAGTATGTTGAAATTTTTTGATTAAAACGTCAAACTTCTTTTATGAAAAAAACATGAAAACGGTCTTATTATAGCATGAAGAATGATTCTACGGTGAGCAAAAGTCATTTCGTGAAATGTTGGAAAATTTTATAAAAAAAAAACAAAAAGCGCCATAGTATACTATGTCGAAATGTTTTGATGAAAACGTCAAATGTTTTTTGATGTTGAAGAAAACCATGAAAATGGTCGTATTATAGGATGTAGAATGATTCTTTCGTGAGCAAAAGTCATTTCGTGAAATGTTGGAAAATTTTGCAAAAAAAACCTGCCATAGTATAGTGTGTCAAAATTTTTCGATGAAAACGTCAAATTTTTTTTATGAAAGAAACATGAAAACCGTCGTATTATAGCATGTAGAATGATGCTATGGTGAGCAAAATTCATTTTGTGAAATGTTGGAAAATTTTCCAAAAAAAAAACGCCATAGTATACTATGTCGAAATTTTTCGAGTAAAACGTCAAATTTTTTTGATTTTGAAAAAAACCATGAAAACGGTCGTATTATAGCATGGAGAATGATTCTACGGTGAGCAAAAGTCATTTCGTGAAATGTTGGAAAATTTTATAAAAAAAAACATAGTATAGTATGTCGAAATTTTTTGATGAAAACGTCAAATTTTTTTGAAGTTGAAAAAAACCATGAAAACGGTCGTATTATAGCATGTAGAATTATTCTATCGTAAGCAAAAGTCATTTCGTGAAATATTGGAAAATTTTCCAAAAAAAAAACGCCATAGTATACTATGTCGAAATTTTTCAAATAAAACGTCAAATTTTTTTGATGTTGAAGAAAAACCATGAAAATGGTCGTATTATAGCATGAAGAATGATTCTATGGTGAGCAAAAGTCATTTCGTGAAATGTTGGAATATTTTCCAAAAAAAAAAAACGCCATAGTATACTATGTCGAAATTTTTTGATGAAAACGTCAAAAAATTTTTGAACTTGAAAAAAACCATGAAAACAGTCATATTATAGCATGTAAAATTATTTTATGGTGAGCAAAAGTCATTTCGTGAAATGTAGGAAAATTTTACAAAAAAAAAAACGCCATAGTATACTATGTCGAAATTTTTCGATGAAAACGTCAAATTTTTATGAAGTTGAAAAAAACCATGAAAACGGTCGTATTATAGCATGTAGAATTATTCTATGGTGAGCAAAAGTCATTTCGTGAAATGTAGGAAAATTTTACAAAAAAAAAAACGCCATAGTATACTATGTCGAAATTTTTCGATGAAAACGTCAAATTTTTATGAAGTTGAAAAAAACCATGAAAACGGTCGTATTATAGCATGTAGAATTATTCTATGGTGAGCAAAAGTCATTTCGTGAAATGTAGGAAAATTTTACAAAAAAAAAAAACGCCATAGTATACTATGTCGAAATTTTTCGATGAAAACGTCAAATTTTTATGAAGTTGAAAAAAACCATGAAAACGGTCGTATTATAGCATGTAGAATTATTTTATGGTGAGCAAAAGTCATTTCGTGAAATGTAGGAAAATTTTACAAAAAAAAAAACGCCATAGTATACTATGTCGAAATTTTTCGATGAAAACGTCAAATTTTTATGAAGTTGAAAAAAACCCATGAAAACGGTCGTATTATAGCATGTCCAATGATTCTATGGTAAGCAAAAGTCGTTTCGTGAAATGTTGGAAAATTTTATTAAACAAAAACCATAGTATAGTATGTCGAAATTTTTCGAGTAAAACGTCAAATTTTTTTGATGTTGAAAAAAACATGAAAACGGTCGTATTATAGGATGTAGAATGATTCTATGGTAAGCAAAAGTCATTTCATGAAATGTTGGAAAATTTTACATAAAAACCGCCATAGTATAGTATGTCGAAATTTTTCAATGAAAACGTCAAATTTTTAGATGTTGAAAAAAAAACATGAAAACGGTCGTATTATAGCATGAAGAATGATTCTATGGTGAGCAAAATCATTTCGTGAAATGTTGGAATATTTTCCAAAAAAAAAAACGCCATAGTATTCTATGTCGAAATTTTTTGATGAAAACGTCAAAAAATTTTTGAACTTGAAAAAAACCATGAAAACAGTCATATTATAGCATGTAGAATTATTTTATGGTGAACAAAAGTCATTTCGTGAAATGTAGGAAAATTTTACAAAAAAAAAAACGCCATAGTATACTATGTCGAAATTTTTCGATGAAAACGTCAAATTTTTATGAAGTTGAAAAAAACCATGAAAACGGTCGTATTATAGCATGTAGAATTATTCTATGGTGAGCAAAAGTCATTTCGTGAAATGTTGGAAAATTTTACAAAAAAAAACCATAGTATAGTATGTTGAAATTTTTTGATTAAAACGTCAAACTTCTTTTATGAAAAAAACATGAAAACGGTCGTATTATAGCATGGAGAATGATTCTACGGTGAGCAAAAGTCATTTCGTGAAATGTTGGAAAATTTTATAAAAAAAAAAAATGCCATAGTATACTATGGCGACATTTTTTGATGAAAACGTCAAATGTTTTTTGATGTTGAAGAAAACCATGAAAATGGTCGTATTATAGGATGTAGAATGATTCTATCTTGAGCAAAAGTCATTTCGTGAAATGTTGGAAAATTTTGCAAAAAAAACCCGCCATAGTATAGTATGTCAAAATTTTTCGATGAAAACGTCAAATTTTTTTTATGAAAGAAACATGAAAACCGTCGTATTATAGGATGTAGAATGATGCTATGGTGAGCAAAAGTCATTTCGTGAAATGTTGGAAAATTTTCCAAAAAAAAAACCGCCATATTATACTATGTCGAAATTTTTCGATGAAAACGTCAAATTTTTTTGAAGTTGATAAAAACCATGAAAACGGTCGTATTATAGCATGTAGAATTATTCTATCGTAAGCAAAAGTCATTTCGTGAAATGTTGGAAAATTTTCCAAAAAAAAAAACGCCATAGTATAGTATGTCGAAATTTTTCGAGTAAAACGTCAAATTTTTTTGATATTGAAGAAAACCATGAAAATGGTCGTATTATAACATGTCGAATGATTCTATGTCAAGCAAAAGTCATTTCGTGAAATGTTGGAAAATTTTACAAAGAAAAACATAGTATAGTATGTTGAAATTTTTTGATTAAAAAGTCAAATTTTTTTTATGAAAAAAACATGAAAACGGTCGTATTATAGGATGTAGAATGATTCTATGGTGAGCAAAAGTCATTTCGTGAAATGTTGGAAAATTTTACAAAGAAAAACATAGTATAGTATGTTGAAATTTTTTGATTACAAAGTCAAATTTTTTTTATGAAAAAAACATGAAAACGGTCGTATTATAGGATGTAGAATGATTCTATGGTGAGCAAAAGTCATTTCGTGAAATGTTGGAAAATTTTCCAAAAAAAAAAAACGCCATAGTATACTATGTCGAAATTTTTCGATGAAAACGTCAAATTTTTTTGAAGTTGAAAAAAAAACATGAAAACGGTCGTATTATACCATGTAGAATTATTCTAAGGTCAGCAAAAGTCATTTCGTGAAATGTTGGAAAATTTTACAAAAAAAAAAAAAAAAAAAACGCTATAGTATAGTATGTCGAAATTTTTCAATGAAAATGTCAAATTTTTTTTATGTAAAAACATGAAAACGGTCGTATTATAGGACGTAGAATGATGCTATGGTGAGCAAAAGTCATGTTGTGAAATGTTCGAAAATTTTCCAAAAAAAAAACGCCATAGTATAGTATGTCGAAATTTTTTGAGTAAAACGTCAAATTTTTTTGATGTTGAAAAAAAACATGAAAACGGTGGGATTATAGCATGGAGAATGATTCTGTGGTGAGCAAAAGTCATTTCGTGAAATGTTGGAAAATTTTATAAAAAAAAAAAAAACGCCATAGTATACTCTGTCGAAATTTTTCGATGAAAACGTCAAATGTTTTTTGATGTTGAAGAAAACCATGAAAATGGTCGTATTATAGGATGTAAAATGATTCTATGGTGAGCAAAAGTCATTTCGTGAAATTTTTGAAAATTTTACAAAAAAAAAAACGCCATAGTATACTATGTCGAAATTTTTCGATGAAAACGTCAAATTTTTTTGAAGTTGAAAAAAACCATGAAAACGGTGGGATTATAGCATGGAGAATTTTTCTATGGTGAGCAAAAGTCATTTCGTGAAATGTTGGAAAATTTTATAAAAAAAAAATACACCATAGTATACTATGTCGAAATTTTTTGATAAAAACGTCAAATTTTTTTAATGTTGAAAAAAACCATGTAAACGGTCGGATTAAAGGATGTAGAATGAATCTATGGTGAGCAAAAGTCATTTCGTGAAATGTTGTAAAATTTTACAAAAGAAACGCCACAGTATAGTATGTTGAAATTTTTCGACTAAAACGTCAAATTTTTTTTATAAAAGAAACATGAAAACCGTCGTATTATAGGATGTAGAATGATGCTATGGTGAGCAAAATTCATTTTGTGAAATGTTGGAAAATTTTACATAAAAACCGCCATCGTATAGTATGTCGAAATTTTTCAATGAAAACGTCAAATTTTTAGATGTTGAAAAAAAACATGAAAACGGTCGTATTATAGCATGAAGAATGATTCTATGGTGAGCAAAAGTCATTTCGTGAAATGTTGGAATATTTTCCAAAAAAAAAAACGCCATAGTATACTATGTCGAAATTTTTTGATGAAAACGTCAAAATTTTATGAAGTTGAAAAAAACCATGAAAACGGTCGTATTATAGCATGTAGAATTATTCTATGGTGAGCAAAAGTCATTTCGTGAAATGTTGGAAAATTTTACAAAAAAAAACCATAGTATAGTATGTTGAAATTTTTTGATTAAAACGTCAAACTTCTTTTATGAAAAAAACATGAAAACGGTCTTATTATAGCATGAAGAATGATTCTACGGTGAGCAAAAGTCATTTCGTGAAATGTTGGAAAATTTTATAAAAAAAAAAACAAAAAGCACCATAGTATACTATGTCGAAATGTTTTGATGAAAACGTCAAATGTTTTTTGATGTTGAAGAAAACCATGAAAATGGTCGTATTATAGGATGTAGAATGATTCTTTCGTGAGCAAAAGTCATTTCGTGAAATGTTGGAAAATTTTGCAAAAAAAAACCTGCCATAGTATAGTGTGTCAAAATTTTTCGATGAAAACGTCAAATTTTTTTTATGAAAGAAACATGAAAACCGTCGTATTATAGCATGTAGAATGATGCTATGGTGAGCAAAATTCATTTTGTGAAATGTTGGAAAATTTTCCAAAAAAAAAACGCCATAGTATACTATGTCGAAATTTTTCGAGTAAAACGTCAAATTTTTTTGATTTTGAAAAAAACCATGAAAACGGTCGTATTATAGCATGGAGAATGATTCTACGGTGAGCAAAAGTCATTTCGTGAAATGTTGGAAAATTTTACAAAAAAAAAACATAGTATAGTATGTCGAAATTTTTTGATGAAAACGTCAAATTTTTTTTGAAGTTGAAAAAAACCATGAAAACGGTCGTATTATAGCATGTAGAATTATTCTATCGTAAGCAAAAGTCATTTCGTGAAATATTGGAAAATTTTCCAAAAAAAAAACGCCATAGTATACTATGTCGAAATTTTTCAAATAAAACGTCAAATTTTTTTGATGTTGAAGAAAAACCATGAAAATGGTCGTATTATAGCATGAAGAATGATTCTATGGTGAGCAAAAGTCATTTCGTGAAATGTTGGAATATTTTCCAAAAAAAAAACCGCCATAGTATACTATGTCGAAATTTTTTGATGAAAACGTCAAAAAATTTTTGAACTTGAAAAAAACCATGAAAACAGTCATATTATAGCATGTAGAATTATTTTATGGTGAGCAAAAGTCATTTCGTGAAATGTAGGAAAATTTTACAAAAAAAAAAACGCCATAGTATACTATGTCGAAATTTTTCGATGAAAACGTCAAATTTTTTTGAAGTTGAAAAAAACCATGAAAACGGTCGTATTATAGCATGTAGAATTATTCTATGGTGAGCAAAAGTCATTTCGTGAAATGTAGGAAAATTTTACAAAACAAAAAACGCCATAGTATACTATGTAGAAATTTTTCGATGAAAACGTCAAATTTTTATGAAGTTGAAAAAAACCATGAAAACGGTCGTATTATAGCATGTAGAATTATTCTATGGTGAGCAAAAGTCATTTCGTGAAATGTAGGAAAATTTTACAAAAAAAAAAACGCCATAGTATACTATGTCGAAATTTTTCGATGAAAACGTCAAATTTTTATGAAGTTGAAAAAAACCCATGAAAACGGTCGTATTATAGCATGTCCAATGATTCTATGGTAAGCAAAAGTCGTTTCGTGAAATGTTGGAAAATTTTATTAAACAAAAACCATAGTATAGTATGTCGAAATTTTTCGAGTAAAACGTCAAATTTTTTTGATGTTGAAAAAAACATGAAAACGGTCGTATTATAGGATGTAGAATGATTCTATGGTGAGCAAAAGTCATTTCATGAAATGTTGGAAAATTTTACATAAAAACCGCCATAGTATAGTATGTCGAAATTTTTCAATGAAAACGTCAAATTTTTAGATGTTGAAAAAAAACATGAAAACGGTCGTATTATAGCATGAAGAATGATTCTATGGTGAGCAAAATCATTTCGTGAAATGTTGGAATATTTTCAAAAAAAAAAACGCCATAGTATACTATGTCGAAATTTTTTGATGAAAACGTCAAAAAATTTTTGAACTTGAAAAAAAACATGAAAACAGTCATATTATAGCATGTAGAATTATTTTATGGTGAACAAAAGTCATTTCGTGAAATGTAGGAAAATTTTACAAAAAAAAAAAACCATAGTATAGTATGTTGAAATTTTTTGATTAAAACGTCAAACTTCTTTTATGAAAAAAACATGAAAACGGTCGTATTATAGCATGGAGAATGATTCTACGGTGAGCAAAAGTCATTTCGTGAAATGTTGGAAAATTTTATAAAAAAAAAAAAAAAAATGCCATAGTATACTATGGCGACATTTTTTGATGAAAACGTCAAATGTTTTTTGATGTTGAAGAAAACCATGAAAATGGTCGTATTATAGGATGTAGAATGATTCTATCTTGAGCAAAAGTCATTTCGTGAAATGTTGGAAAATTTTGCAAAAAAAACCCGCCATAGTATAGTATGTCAAAATTTTTCGATGAAAACGTCAAATTTTTTTTATGAAAGAAACATGAAAACCGTTCTATTATAGGATGTAGAATGATGCTATGGTGAGCAAAAGTCATTTCGTGAAATGTTGGAAAATTTTCCAAAAAAAAAAAACGCCATAGTATACTATGTCGAAATTTTTCGATGAAAACGTCAAATTTTTTTGAAGTTGATAAAAACCATGAAAACGGTCGTATTATAGCATGTAGAATTATTCTATCGTAAGCAAAAGTCATTTCGTGAAATGTTGGAAAATTTTCCAAAAAAAAAAACGCCATAGTATAGTATGTCGAAATTTTTCGAGTAAAACGTCAAATTTTTTTGATATTGAAGAAAACCATGAAAATGGTCGTATTATAACATGTCGAATGATTCTATGTCAAGCAAAAGTCATTTCGTGAAATGTTGGAAAATTTTACAAAGAAAAACATAGTATAGTATGTTGAAATTTTTTGATTAAAAAGTCAAATTTTTTTTATGAAAAAAACATGAAAACGGTCGTATTATAGGATGTAGAATGATTCTATGGTGAGCAAAAGTCATTTCGTGAAATGTTGGAAAATTTTCCCAAAAAAAAAAACGCCATAGTATACTATGTCGAAATTTTTCAATGAAAATGTCAAATTTTTTTTATGTAAAAAACATGAAAACGGTCGTATTATAGGACGTAGAATGATGCTATGGTGAGCAAAAGTCATGTTGTGAAATGTTCGAAAATTTTACAAAAAAAAAACGCCATAGTATAGTATGTCGAAATTTTTTGAGTAAAACGTCAAATTTTTTTGATGTTGAAAAAAAAACATGAAAACGGTGGGATTATAGCATGGAGAATGAATCTGTGGTGAGCAAAAGTCATTTCGTGAAATGTTGGAAAATTTTATAAAAAAAAAAAAATGCCATAGTATACTCTGTCGAAATTTTTCGATGAAAACGTCAAAAGTTTTTTGATGTTGAAGAAAACCATGAAAATGGTCGTATTATAGGATGTAGAATGATTCTATCGTGAGCAAAAGTCATTTCGTGAAATGTTGGAAAATTTTGCAAAAAAAACCCGCCATAGTATAGTGTGTCGAAATTTTTCGAGTAAAACGTCAAATTTTTTTGATTTTGAAAAAAAACATGAAAACGGTCGTATTATAGCATGGAGAATGATTCTACGGTGAGCAAAAGTCATTTCGTGAAATGTTGGAAAATTTTATAAAAAAAAAACATAGTATAGTATGTCGAAATTTTTTGATGAAAACGTCAAATTTTTTTGAAGTTGAAAAAAACCATGAAAACGGTCGTATTATAGCATGTCCAATGATTCTATGGTAAGCAAAAGTCGTTTCGTGAAATGTTGGAAAATTTTATTAAACAAAAACCATAGTATAGTATGTCGAAATTTTTCGAGTAAAACGTCAAATTTTTTTGATGTTGAAAAAAACATGAAAACCGTCGTATTATAGGATGTAGAATGATTCTATGCTGAGCAAAAGTCATTTCGTGAAATGTTGGAAAATTTTCTAAAAAAAAACCCGCCATAGTATACTATGTTGAAATTTTTCGATGAAAACGTCAAATTTTTTTGAAGTTCAAAAAAACCATGAAAACGGTCGTATTATATCATGTAGAATTATTCTATTGTGAGCAAAAGTCATTTCGTGAAATGTTGGAAAATTTTACAAAAAAAAAACGCCATAGTATAGTATGTCAAAAATTTTCGATGAAAACGTCAAATTTTTTTTTATGATAAAAATATGAAAACCGTCGTATTATAGGATGTCGAATGATTCTATGGTGAGCAAAAGTTATTTTGTGAAATGTTGGAAAATTTTGCAAAAAAAAAACGCCATAGTATAGTATGTTGAAATTTTTTGATTAAAACGTCAAATTTTTTTATGAAAAAACATGAAAACGGTCGTATTATAGGATGTAGAATGATTCTATGGTAAGCAAAAGTCATTTCATGAAATGTTGGAAAATTTTACATAAAAACCGCCATAGTATAGTATGTCGAAATTTTTCAATGAAAACGTCAAATTTTTAGATGTTGAAAAAAAACATGAAAACGGTCGTATTATAGCATGAAGAATGATTCTATGGTGAGCAAAAGTCATTTCGTGAAATGTTGGAATATTTACAAAAAAAAAAAACGCCATAGTATACTATGTCGAAATTTTTTGATGAAAACGTCAAAAAATTTTTGAACTTGAAAAAAAACATGAAAACAGTCATATTATAGCATGTAGAATTATTTTATGGTGAACAAAAGTCATTTCGTGAAATGTAGGAAAATTTTACAAAAAAAAAAACGCCATAGTATACTATGTCGAAATTTTTCGATGAAAACGTCAAATTTTTATGAAGTTGAAAAAAACCATGAAAACGGTCGTATTATAGCATGTAGAATTATTCTATGGTGAGCAAAAGTCATTTCGTGAAATGTTGGAAAATGTTACAAAAAAAAACCATAGTATAGTATGTTGAAATTTTTTGATTAAAACGTCAAACTTCTTTTATGAAAAAAACATGAAAACGGTCGTATTATAGCATGGAGAATGATTCTACGGTGAGCAAAAGTCATTTCGTGAAATGTTGGAAAATTTTATAAAAAAAAAAAAAAAAAAAAAAATGCCATAGTATACTATGGCGACATTTTTTGATGAAAACGTCAAATGTTTTTTGATGTTGAAGAAAACCATGAAAATGGTCGTATTATAGGATGTAGAATGATTCTATCTTGAGCAAAAGTCATTTCGTGAAATGTTGGAAAATTTTGCAAAAAAAACCCGCCATAGTATAGTATTTCAAAATTTTTTGATTAAAAAGTCAAATTTTTTTTATGAAAAAAACATGAAAACGGTCGTATTATAGGATGTAGAATGATTATATGGTGAGCAAAAGTCATTTCGTGAAATGTTGGAAAATTTTCCCAAAAAAAAAACGCCATAGTATACTATGTCGAAATTTTTCGATGAAAACGTCAAATTTTTTTGAAGTTGAAAAAAAAACATGAAAACGGTCGTATTATACCATGTAGAATAATTCTAAGGTCAGCAAAAGTCATTTCGTGAAATGTTGGAAAATTTTACAAAAAAAAAAAAAAAACGCTATAGTATAGTATGTCGAAATTTTTCGATGAAAACGTCAAATTTTTTTTATGTAAAAACATGAAAACGGTCGTATTATAGGACGTAGAATGATGCTATGGTGAGCAAAAGTCATGTTGTGAAATGTTCGAAAATTTTCCAAAAAAAAAACGCCATAGTATAGTATGTCGAAATTTTTTGAGTAAAACGTCAAATTTTTTTGATGTTGAAAAAAAACATGAAAACGGTGGGATTATAGCATGGAGAATGATTCTGTGGTGAGCAAAAGTCATTTCGTGAAATGTTGGAAAATTTTATAAAAAAAAAAAAACGCCATAGTATACTCTGTCGAAATTTTTCGATGAAAACGTCAAATGTTTTTTGATGTTGAAGAAAACCATGAAAATGGTCGTATTATAGGATGTAAAATGATTCTATGGTGAGCAAAAGTCATTTCGTGAAATTTTTGAAAATTTTACAAAAAAAAAAACGCCATAGTATACTATGTCGAAATTTTTCGATGAAAACGTCAAATTTTTTTGAAGTTGAAAAAAACCATGAAAACGGTGGGATTATAGCATGGAGAATTTTTCTATGGTGAGCAAAAGTCATTTCGTGAAATGTTGGAAAATTTTATAAAAAAAAAATACACCATAGTATACTATGTCGAAATTTTTTGATAAAAACGTCAAATTTTTTTAATGTTGAAAAAAACCATGTAAACGGTCGGATTAAAGGATGTAGAATGAATCTATGGTGAGCAAAAGTCATTTCGTGAAATGTTGTAAAATTTTACAAAAGAAACGCCACAGTATAGTATGTTGAAATTTTTCGACTAAAACGTCAAATTTTTTTTATAAAAGAAACATGAAAACCGTCGTATTATAGGATGTAGAATGATGCTATGGTGAGCAAAATTCATTTTGTGAAATGTTGGAAAATTTTACATAAAAACCGCCATCGTATAGTATGTCGAAATTTTTCAATGAAAACGTCAAATTTTTAGATGTTGAAAAAAAACATGAAAACGGTCGTATTATAGCATGAAGAATGATTCTATGGTGAGCAAAAGTCATTTCGTGAAATGTTGGAATATTTTCCAAAAAAAAAAACGCCATAGTATACTATGTCGAAATTTTTTGATGAAAACGTCAAAATTTTATGAAGTTGAAAAAAACCATGAAAACGGTCGTATTATAGCATGTAGAATTATTCTATGGTGAGCAAAAGTCATTTCGTGAAATGTTGGAAAATTTTACAAAAAAAAACCATAGTATAGTATGTTGAAATTTTTTGATTAAAACGTCAAACTTCTTTTATGAAAAAAACATGAAAACGGTCTTATTATAGCATGAAGAATGATTCTACGGTGAGCAAAAGTCATTTCGTGAAATGTTGGAAAATTTTATAAAAAAAAAAAACAAAAAGCACCATAGTATACTATGTCGAAATGTTTTGATGAAAACGTCAAATGTTTTTTGATGTTGAAGAAAACCATGAAAATGGTCGTATTATAGGATGTAGAATGATTCTTTCGTGAGCAAAAGTCATTTCGTGAAATGTTGGAAAATTTTGCAAAAAAAACCTGCCATAGTATAGTGTGTCAAAATTTTTCGATGAAAACGTCAAATTTTTTTTATGAAAGAAACATGAAAACCGTCGTATTATAGGATGTAGAATGATGCTATGGTGAGCAAAATTCATTTTGTGAAATGTTGGAAAATTTTCCAAAAAAAAAACGCCATAGTATACTATGTCGAAATTTTTCGAGTAAAACGTCAAATTTTTTTGATTTTGAAAAAAACCATGAAAACGGTCGTATTATAGCATGGAGAATGATTCTACGGTGAGCAAAAGTCATTTCGTGAAATGTTGGAAAATTTTATAAAAAAAAACATAGTATAGTATGTTGAAATTTTTTGATGAAAACGTCAAATTTTTTTGAAGTTGAAAAAAACCATGAAAACGGTCGTATTATAGCATGTAGAATTATTCTATCGTAAGCAAAAGTCATTTCGTGAAATATTGGAAAATTTTCCAAAAAAAAAACGCCATAGTATACTATGTCGAAATTTTTCAAATAAAACGTCAAATTTTTTTGATGTTGAAGAAAAACCATGAAAATGGTCGTATTATAGCATGAAGAATGATTCTATGGTGAGCAAAAGTCATTTCGTGAAATGTTGGAATATTTTCCAAAAAAAAAACCGCCATAGTATACTATGTCGAAATTTTTTGATGAAAACGTCAAAAAATTTTTGAACTTGAAAAAAACCATGAAAACAGTCATATTATAGCATGTAGAATTATTTTATGGTGAGCAAAAGTCATTTCGTGAAATGTAGGAAAATTTTACAAAAAAAAAAACGCCATAGTATACTATGTCGAAATTTTTCGATGAAAACGTCAAATTTTTTTGAAGTTGAAAAAAACCATGAAAACGGTCGTATTATAGCATGTAGAATTATTCTATGGTGAGCAAAAGTCATTTCGTGAAATGTAGGAAAATTTTACAAAAAAAAAAACGCCATAGTATACTATGTAGAAATTTTTCGATGAAAACGTCAAATTTTTATGAAGTTGAAAAAAACCATGAAAACGGTCGTATTATAGCATGTAGAATTATTCTATGGTGAGCAAAAGTCATTTCGTGAAATGTAGGAAAATTTTACAAAAAAAAAAACGCCATAGTATACTATGTCGAAATTTTTCGATGAAAACGTCAAATTTTTATGAAGTTGAAAAAAACCATGAAAACGGTCGTATTATAGCATGTAGAATTATTTTATGGTGAGCAAAAGTCATTTCGTGAAATGTAGGAAAATTTTACAAAAAAAAAAACGCCATAGTATACTATGTCGAAATTTTTCGATGAAAACGTCAAATTTTTATGAAGTTGAAAAAACCCATGAAAACGGTCGTATTATAGCATGTCCAATGATTCTATGGTAAGCAAAAGTCGTTTCGTGAAATGTTGGAAAATTTTATTAAACAAAAACCATAGTATAGTATGTCGAAATTTTTTGAGTAAAACGTCAAATTTTTTTGATGTTGAAAAAAACATGAAAACGGTCGTATTATAGGATGGAGAATGATTCTATGGTAAGCAAAAGTCATTTCGTGAAATGTTGGAAAATTTTACATAAAAACCGCCATAGTATAGTATGTTGAAATTTTTCAATGAAAACGTCAAATTTTTAGATGTTGAAAAAAAACATGAAAACGGTCGTATTATAGCATGAAGAATGATTCTATGGTGAGCAAAAGTCATTTCGTGAAATGTTGGAATATTTTCCAAAAAAAAAAACGCCATAGTATACTATGTCGAAATTTTTTGATGAAAACGTCAAAAAATTTTTGAACTTGAAAAAAAACATGAAAACAGTCATATTATAGCATGTAGAATTATTTTATGGTGAGCAAAAGTCATTTCGTGAAATGTAGGAAAATTTTACAAAAAAAAACCATAGTATAGTATGTTGAAATTTTTTGATTAAAACGTCAAACTTCTTTTATGAAAAAAACATGAAAACGGTCGTATTATAGCATGGAGAATGATTCTATGGGGAGCAAAAGTCATTTCGTGAAATGTTGGAAAATTTTATAAAAAAACAAAAAACGCCATAGTATACTATGTCGAAATTTTTTGATGAAAACGTCATATTTTTTTGAAGTTGAAAAAAAACCATGAAAACAGTCGTATTATAGCATGTAGAATTATTCTATAGTGAGCAAAAGTCATTTCGTGAAATGTTGGAATATTTTACAAAAAAAAAAAACGCCATAGTATACTATGTCGAAATTTTTTGATGAAAACGTCAATAAATTTTTGAACTTGAAAAAAACCATGAAAACAGTCATATTATAGCATTTAGAATTATTTTATGGTGAGCAAAAGTCATTTCGTGAAATGTAGGAAAATTTTACAAAAAAAAAAACGCCATAGTATACTATGTCGAAATTTTTCGATGAAAACATCAAATTTTTATGAAGTTGAAAAAAACCATGAAAACGGTCGTATTATAGCATGTAGAATTATTCTATGGTCAGCAAAAGTCATTTCGTGAAATGTTGGAAAATTTTACAAAAAAAAACCATAGTATAGTATGTTGAAATTTTTTGATTAAAACGTCAAACTTCTTTTATGAAAAAAACATGGAAACGGTCTTATTATAGCATGAAGAATGATTCTACGGTGAGCAAAAGTCATTTCGTGAAATGTTGGAAAATTTTAAAAAAAAAAAAAAAAAAAAAACGCCATAGTATACTATGGCGAAATTTTTTGATGAAAACGTCAAATGTTTTTTGATGTTGAAGAAAACCATGAAAATGGTCGTATTATAGGATGTAGAATGATTCTATCTTGAGCAAAAGTCATTTCGTGAAATGTTGGAAAATTTTGCAAAAAAAAACCCGCCATAGTATAGTATGTCAAAATTTTTCGATGAAAACGTCAAATTTTTTTTATGAAAGAAACATGAAAACCGTCGTATTATAGGATGTAGAATGATGCTATGGTGAGCAAAAGTCATTTTAGTGAAATGTTGGAAAAGTTTATAAAAAAAAAACAGTATAGTATGTTGAAATTTTTTGATTAAAACGTCAAATTTTTTTATGAAAAAAACATGAAAACGGTCGTATTATAGGATGTAGAATGATTCTATGGTGAGCGAAAGTAATTTCGTGAAATGTTGGAAAATTTTAAAAACCAAAAAAAAAAAACGCCATAGTATACTATGTCGAAATTTTTCGATGAAAACGTCAAATTTTTTTGAAGTTGAAAAAAAACATGAAAACGGTCGTATTATAGCATGGAGAATTTTTCTATGGTGAGCAAAAGTCATTTCGTGAAATGTTGGAAAATTTTATAAAAAAAAAAACCGCCATAGTATAGTATGTCGAAATTTTTTGATGAAAACGTCAAATTTTTTTGATGTTGAAGAAAACCATGAAAATGGTCGTATTATAGCATGTTGAATGATTCTATGGTGAGCAAAAGTCATTTCGTGAAATGTTGGAAAATTTTATTAAACAAAAACCATAGTATAGTATGTTGAAATTTTTCGATTAAAACGTCAAATTTTTTTTATGAAAAAAACCTTGAAAACCGTCGTATTATAGGATGTAGAATGATTCTATGGTGAGCAAAAGTTATTTCGTGAAATGTTGGAAAATTTTAAAAAAAAAAAAAAAAAAACGCCATAGTATACCATGTCGAAATTTTTTGATGAAAACGTCAAATTTTTTTGATGTTGAAGAAAACCATGAAAATGGTCGTATTATAGCATGTCGAATGATTCTATGGTGAGCAAAAGTCATTTCGTGAAATGTTGGAAAATTTTAAAAAAAAAAAAAAAAATGCCATAGTATACTATGTCGAAATTTTTCGATGAAAACGCCAAATTTTTTTGAAGTTGAAAAAAAACATGAAAACGGTCGTATTATACCATGTAGAATTATTCTAAGGTCAGCAAAAGTCATTTCGTGAAATGTTGGAAATTTTACAAAAAAAAAACATAGTATAGTATGTTGAAATTTTTGATTAAAACGTCAAATTTTTTTGAAGTTCAAAAAAACCATGAAAACGGTCGTATTATAGCATGTAGAATTATTCTATCGTGAGCAAAAGTCATTTCGTGAAATGTTGGAAAATTTTGCAAAAAAAAACAGCCAAAGTATAGTATGTCGAAATTTTTCGATGAAAACTTCAAATTTTTTTTATGAAAGAAACATGAAAACCGTCGTATTAAAGGATGTAGAATGATGCTATGGTGAGCAAAATTCATTTTGTGAAATTTTGGAAAATTTTCCAAAAAAAAAACGCCATAGTATAGTATGTCTGCTACTATACCCCCAACTGCTCTGGGCGCTTGTCAGGAGCAGCCCCCTCACTCTGACATCTCTCCATTGACATGTATATGTACTGTGTGAACTGTACTGTGTGAACAACAGAGTGTAAAACTGAATTTCGCCACTGTGGGACTAATAAAGGAATATCTTTCTTTCTTTCTTTCTTTCTTTCTAAATTTTCGAGTAAAACGTTAAATTTTTTTGATGTTGAAAAAAACCATGAAAACGGTTGTATTATAGCATGGAGAATAATTCTATGGTGAGCAAAAGTCATTTCGTGAAATGTTGGAAAATTTTATAAAAAAAAAAAAAAAAAACGCCATAGTATACTATGTCGAAATTTTTCGGTGAAAACGTCAAATTTTTTTGAAGTTGAAAAAAAAAAACCATGAAAACGGTCGTATTATAGCATGTCCAATGATTCTATGGTCAGCAAAAGTCGTTTCGTGAAATGTTGGAAAATTTTATTAAACAAAAACCATAGTATAGTATATCGAAATTTTTCAACTAAAACGTCAAATTTTTTTGATGTTGAAAAAAACATGAAAACCGTCGTATTATAGGATGTAGAATTATTCTATTGTGAGCAAAAGTCATTTCGTGAAATGTTGGAAAATTTTACAAAAAAAAAACGCCATAGTATAGTTTGTCAAAAATTTTTTTCGATGAAAACGTCAAATTTTTTTGAAGTTGAGAAAAAAAACCATGAAAACGGTCGTATTATAGGATGTAGAATTATTCTATCGTGAGCAAAAGTCATTTCGTGAAATGTTGGAAAATTTTGCAAAAAAAAACAGCATGTCAAAATTTTTCGATGAAAACGTCAAATTTTTTTTATGAAAAAAACATGAAAACGGTCGTATTATAGGATGTAGAATGATGCTATGGTGAGCAAAAGTCATTTCGTGAAATGTTGGAAAATTTTACAAAAAAAACGCCACAGTATAGTATGTTGAAATTTTTCGATGAAAACGTCAAATTTTTTTGATGTTGAAAAAAACCATGAAAACGGTCGTATTATAGCATGTAGAATGATTCTATGGTGAGCAAAAGTCATTTCGTGAAATGTTGGAAAATTTTATAAAAAAAAAATAACGCCATAGTATACTATGTCGAAATTGTCTGATGAAAAAGTCAAATTTGTTTGAAGTTGAAAAAACCCATGAAAACGATCGTATTATAGCATGTCGAATGATTCTATGGTAAGCAAAAGTCGTTTCGTGAAATGTTGGAAAATTTTATTAAACAAAAACCATAGTATAGTATGTCGAAATTTTTCCAGTAAAACGTCAAATTTTTTTGATGTTGAAAAAAAACATGAAAACGGTCGTATTATAGCTTGGAGAATTATTCTATCGTGAGCAAAAGTCATTTCGTGAAATGTTGGAAAATTTTACAAAAAAAAACGCCATAGTATAGTATGTAGAAATTTTTCGATGAAAACGTCAAATTATTTTTATGAAAAAAACATGAAAACTGTCGTATTATAGGATGTAGAATGATTCTATGGTGAGCAAAAGTCATTCCGTGAAATGTTTGAAAATTTTCCAAAAAAAAAAAACGCCATAGTATACTATGTCGAAATTTTTCGAGTAAAACGTCAAATTTTTTTGATGTTGAAAAAAAAACATGAAAACGGTGGGATTATAGCATGGAGAATGATTCTATGGTGAGCAAAAGTCATTTCGTGAAATGTTGGAAAATTTTATAAAAAAAAAAAAACGCCATAGTATACTATGTCGAAATTTTTTGATGAAAACGTCAAATTTTTTTGAAGTTGAAAAAACCCATGAAAACGATCGTATTATAGCATGTCGAATGATTCTATGGTAAGCAAAAGTCGTTTCGTGAAATGTTGCAAAATTTTATTAAACAAAAACCATAGTATAGTATGTCGAAATTTTTCGAGTAAAACGTCAAATTTTTTTGATGTTGAAAAAAACATGAAAACCGTCGTATTATAGGATGTCGAATGATTCTATGGTAAGCGAAAGTCATTTCGTGAAATGTTTGAAAATTTTCCAAAAAAAAAAAAAACGCCATAGTATAGTATGTCAAAATTTTTCGATGAAAACGTCAAATTTTTTTGAAGTTGAAAAAAACCATGAAAACGGTCGTATTATAGCATGTAGAATTATTCTATTGTCAGCAAAAGTAATTTCGTGAAATGTCTGAAAAATTTACAAAAAAAACCCGCCATAGTATAGCATGTCGAAATTTTTCGATGAAAACGTCAAATTTTTTTTATGAAAAAAACATGAAAACCGTCGTATTATAGGATGTAGAATGATGTTATGGTGAGCAAAAGTCATTTTGTGAAATGTTGGAAAATTTACCAAAAAAAAAAACGCCATAGTATAGTATGTCGAAATTTTTCGAGTAAAACGTCAAATTTTTTTGATGTTGAAAAAAAACATGAAAACGGTCATATTATAGCATGGACAATGATTCTATGGTGAGCAAAAGTCATTTCGTGAAATGTTGGAAAATTTTATAAAAAAAAAAAAAACGCCATAGTATACTATGTCGAAATTTTTCGATGAAAACGTCGAGTTTTTTTGAAGTTGAAAAAAAACATGAAAACGGTCGTATTATAGCATGTAGAATTATTCTATTGTGAGCAAAAGTCATTTCGTGAAATGTTGTAAAATTTTACAAAAAAAAACCATAGTATAGTATGTTGAAATTTTTTGATTAAAACGTCAAATTTTTTTTATGAAAAAAACATGAAAACGGTCGTATTATAGGATGTAGAATGATTCTATGGTGAGCAAAAGTCATTTCGTGAAATGTTTGAAAATTTTCCAAAAAAAAACGCTATAGTATACTATGTCGAAATTTTTCGATGAAAACGTCAATTTTTTTGAAGTTGAAAAAAAAACATGAAAATGGTCGAATTATAGCATGAAGAATGATTCTATGGTGAGCAGAAGTCATTTCGTGAAATGTTGGAAAATTTTACAAAAAAAAAAACATGTTGTTGTTTTTTTTAAAAAAAAAAAAAAAACATAGTATAGTATGTTAAATTTTTCGATGAAAACGTCAAATTTTTTTGATGAAAAAAACATGAAAAAGGTCGTATTATAGGATGTAAAATGATGCTATGGTGAGCAAAAGTCATTTCGTGAAATGTTGGAAAATTTAAAAAAAAAAAAAAAAAAAACATAGTATAGTATGTTGAAATTTTTTGATTAAAACGTCAAATTTTTTATGAAAAAAACATGAAAACCGTCGTATTATAGCATGTCAAATGATTCTATGGTAAGCAAAAGTCATTTCGTGAAATATTGGAAAATTTTACAAAAAAAAAACAGTATAGTATGTTGAAATTTTTTGATTAAAACGTCAAATTTTTTTTATGAAAAAAACATGAAAACCGTCGTATCATAGGATGTAGAATGATGCTATGGTGAGCAAAAGTCATTTCGTGAAATGTTGGAAAATTTACAAAAAAAAAAACGCCATAGTATAGTATGTCGAAATTTTTCGAGTAAAACGTCAAATTTTTTTGATGTTGAAAAAAAACATAAAAACGGTCGTATTATAGCATGGACAATGATTCTATGGTGAGCAAAAGTCATTTCGTGAAATGTTGGAAAATTTTATAAAAAAAAAAAACGCCATAGTATACTATGTCGAAATTTTTCGATGAAAACGTCAATTTTTTTTGAAGTTGAAAAAAAACATGAAAACGGTCGTATTATAGCATGTAGAATTATTCTATTGTGAGCAAAAGTCATTTCGTGAAATGTTGGAAAATTTTACAAAAAAAAACCATAGTATAGTATGTTGAAATTTTTTGATTAAAACGTCAAATTTTTTTTGATGTTGAAAAAAAACATGAAAACCGTCGTATTATAGGATGTAGAATGATTCTACGGTGAGCAAAAGTCATTTCGTGAAATGTTGGAAAATTTTACATAAAAAACACCATAGGATAGTATGTCGAAATTTTTCAATGAAAACGTCAAATTTTTAGATGTTGAAAAAAAAACCATGAAAATGGTCGAATTATAGCATGAAGAATGATTCTATGGTGAGCAGAAGTCATTTCGTGAAATGTTGGAAAATTTTATAAAAAAAAAAAACATAGTATAGTATGTTAAATTTTTCGATTAAAACGTCAAATTTTTTTGATTGAAAAAAACATGAAAACGGTTGTATTATAGGCTGTAGAATGATGCTATGGTAAGCAAAAGTCATTTTGTGAAATGTTGGAAAATTTTACATAAAAAACGCCATAGTATAGTATGTCGAAATTTTTCCATGAAAACGTCAAATTTTTTTGAAGTTGAAAAAACCCATGAAAACGGTCGTATTATAGCATGTAGAATTATTCTATCGTGAGTAAAAGTCATTTCGTGAAATGTTGGAAAATTTCAAAAAAAAAAAACGCCATAGTATACTATGTCGAAATTTTTCCATGAAAACATCAAATTTTTTTGATGAAAAAAACATGAAAAAGGTCGTATTATAGGATGTAGAATGATTCTATGGTAAGCAAAAGTCATTTCGTGAAATATTGGAAAATTTTACAAAAAAAAAACATAGTATAGTATGTTGAAATTTTTTGATTAAAACGTCAAATTTTTTTTATGAAAAAAACATGAAAACCGTCGTATTATAGGATGTAGAATGATTCTATGGTGAGCAAAAGTCATTTCGTGAAATGTTGGAAAATTTTACAAAAAAAAAAACGCCATAGTATAGTATGTCGAAATTTTTCAATGAAAACGTCAAATTTTTTTTGATGTTGAAAAAAAAACATTAAAAAATGGTCGAATTATAGCATGAAGAATGATTCTATGGTGAGCAAAAGTCATTTCGTGAAATGTTGGAAAAATTTCAAAAAAAAAAAAACGCCATAGAATACTATGTCGAAATTTTTTGATGAAAACGTCAAATTTTTTTGAAGTTGAAAAAAAACATGAAAACGGTCGTGTTATAGCATGTAGAATTATTCTATGGGAGGGAAAAGTCATTTTGTGAAAAGTTGGAAAAGTTTACATAAAAAAACGCCATAGTGTAGTATGTCGAAATTTTTCGATTAAAACGTCAAATTTTTTTGATGTTGAAAAAAACCATGACAACGGTCGTATTATAGCATGTCCAATGATTCTATGGTGAGGAAAAGTCATTTCATGAAATGTTGGAAAATTTTCCAAAAAAAAAACGCTATAGTATACTATGTCGAAATTTTTCGATGAAAACGTCAATTTTTTTGAAGTTGAAAAAAAAACATGAAAATGGTCGAATTATAGCATGAAGAATGATTCTATGGTGAGCAGAAGTCATTTCGTGAAATGTTGGAAAATTTTAAAAAAAAAAAAAAACATAGTATAGTATGTTAAATTTTTTGATTAAAACGTCAAATTTTTTTGATGAAAAAAACATGAAAAAGGTCGTATTATAGGATGTAAAATGATGCTATGGTGAGCAAAAGTCATTTCGTGAAATGTTGGAAAATTTAAAAAAAAAAAAAAAAAACATAGTATAGTATGTTGAAATTTTTTGATTAAAACGTCAAATTTTTTATGAAAAAAACATGAAAACCGTCGTATTATAGCATGTCAAATGATTCTATGGTAAGCAAAAGTCATTTCGTGAAATATTGGAAAATTTTACAAAAAAAAAAACATAGTATAGTATGTTGAAATTTTTTGATTAAAACGTCAAATTTTTTTTATGAAAAAAACATGAAAACCGTCGTATTATAGGATGTAGAATGATTCTATGGTGAGCAAAAGTCATTTCGTGAAATGTTGGAAAATTTTACAAAAAAAAAAACGCCATAGTATAGTATGTCGAAATTTTTCAATGAAAACGTCAAATTTTTTTGATGTTGAAAAAAAACATTAAAAAATGGTCGAATTATAGCATGAAGAATGATTCTATGGTGAGCAAAAGTCATTTCGTGAAATGTTGGAAAATTTTCCCAAAAAAAAAAAAAACGCCATAGAATACTATGTCGAAATTTTTTGATGAAAACGTCAAATTTTTTTGAAGTTGAAAAAAAACATGAAAACGGTCGTGTTATTGCATGTAGAATTATTCTATGGGAGGGAAAAGTCATTTTGTGAAAAGTTGGAAAAGTTTACATAAAAAAACGCCATAGTGTAGTATGTCGAAATTTTTCGATTAAAACGTCAAATTTTTTTGATGTTGAAAAAAACAATGAAAAGGGTGGAATTATAGCATGTCCAATGATTATGGTGAGAAAAGTCATTTCATGAAATGTTGGAAAATACAAAAAACTGTGTGTTGTTGAAATTTTTCGGTTAAAACGTCAATTTTTTTGATGTTGAAGAAAAACATGATAACGATTGTATTAGATTATGTAGAATGATGCTACGGTGAGCAATAGTCATTTCGTGAAATGTTGGACAATTTTACAAAAACAAACGTCCATAGTAGTATATAGTACATGTGTCAAACTCAAGGCCCGCAGGCCAAATCTGGCCCACCACCTCAATTTATGTGGCCCACGAGGGCTTGCAAAGGATATGGAATGCATATCATTCAATTCTATGCCGCTTCACAGAAGTAGTTTCCTTAAACTGCGTGTCCCACAATGCATCTCGATTTTTTGACATGCGCACTGTAGCGTTTCACTCTCAGCGGTTTCCAGCAGCAGCGCAGTGTCCAATTTAGCAACTTAGTCGCTATATTTAGCCAGTTTTCAGACCCCTCGACCCCTCTTTCAAATAGGAAATTAGCGACAAATCTAACGAGTTTTGCTGGTGTTACTGGAGACTTTTGGAGACTCTCATGAAAGCAGGTATCGTTCTTCCTCTTCTCAACGAGCAGCGGGTGCTGCCGTGGACCCTCCCCAGTCCCAAAGCAGTCACAAGCAGCACAGTCCTCGTCAGCAGTCCCTCCTAGCTGCAGTCTCTGTTCACCCCTCCGCATCCAGACTGAATGAATCACGCGTGCACAAAGCCGCCGCTGGCTGATGTAAATGTAAAATTTTGGGAATCAAACCCTGAATTTAAAAATATAGAAAAAAAAAAAAAAATAAGTTACTCCGCCAGAGTGTCCCCTTTGGGTCACTTTTACTGGTCCCAAGCCTGGATAAAGGAGGAGGGTTGAATTGTGGTATTAAAAAAAAAAAAAAAAAAAAAAAAACAGAACTGACAGAAGAAAGTTCATTTGTAGATCTCAACATATTTAGGGAATTGTTTTAGTCACTTGTTGTCTTCAGAGCTAGGTACTAAATAAATTATTATTAAAACTAATAATAATCAAATGCAGAGGCAATTTTGTAAAATGATCAAGAGTTATATTATATATAAGAGATATATTTATATACCGGTAGTCTTATAATTACAACCGGCCCTTTGAGGGCAGCCATAATGATGTGGCTCGGGATGAAATTGAGTTTGACGCCCCTGGTATAGTATGTCGAAAAAAGTCACAGTAGATTATGTCGAAAAAAGTCATGGTATAGTATGTTGAAAAAAGTCTTAGTATAGCATGTCGAAAAAAGTCACAATAGAGTATGTCGAAAAAAGTCATAGTATAGTATGTCGAAAAAAGTCATAGTATAGTGTGTCGAAAAATCATCGAATAGTATGTCGAAAAACATCATAGTATAGCACGTCGAAAAAATTCATAGTATAGTATTTCGACAAAAGTCACAGTAGAGTATGTCGAAAAAAGTCATAGAATAGTATGTCGAAAAAACTCATAGTATAGTATGTCGAAAAACGTCATAGTATAGCATGTCGAAAAAAGTCATAGTACAGTGTGTCGAAAAAAGTCATAGTATAGTATGCTGAAATCAAGTCACAGTATAGTTTTTCGAAAACAAGTCATAATAAACTGTCGAAAAAAGTCATAGTATCGGATGTCAACAAAAGTCATAATATAGTATGTTGACAAAAATCATAGTATAGTATGTTGATAAAAGTAATAGTATAGTATATTGAAAAGAAGTCACAGTATTGCATGTCGAAAAAAGTCATAGTATGGTATCTCAAAAAAAAAAGTCATCATATAGTATGTTGAAAAAGTCATAGTATTGTAATTTGAAAACAAGTCATTGCATAATATGTCAAGTAAAGGTGCGATAAAAGTCATAGTATAGTCGGATGAAAAGAAAAATATAGTATGTATATAGTATGTACCCAATCATGCATGTGTTGTAGACACCGACGCCCAGAGCGGCCGTCGTGACCAAGCCTGGCCAAACTGGTCAAACGCCCCACCCCATCCCAGGCCATGGGAGCACCAAGGAGGCAGCACCCAGATAGCCACCAGAGCTGCCGGGCCGCACACACGCCCAGACACCCAGAGGAGGCAGCTGCCGACACCCCCGGAGCAGCCCGAACAGGCCCAGGGGGCACGGGGCACGACGGCCCACCTGCCCACATCCAGCCCCAACCACCCCACCACCCCCACCACAGGCCACAGCAACAGGGGGCCCGCCAGGGATGCAGGAGACCCCTCCAGACCACCACCCCCATGACCTGGAGACCCCACAGCAACAGCGGGCTGAACGTTGGGCTCCCCTACAGCCCCAAAGCTGGAAGGGGCCGAGCCCTACCAGCAACGCCATGTAAAGATGCTACACCATTGCTCCCCTATTACTATGGTTCCCCGATTCCAGACAAGGAACCATTCACCCTCCACCGTGTGTGAGTGCAACCTTGAGTGTAATGTAATGTGGTGCATTAAAAGTTGGGTTGGACTGCGAGGCAGCAGGGGACGGGCCAGAGGAATACAGAGGATGGTTCCTCTGCAGCCTTCCCTGACCCCGGTCCCCAAGCCAACGCAGGCGCCCCCAAATTCTGAGTGTGTACTGCATTAAAAGTGGAAATCGGGAGGGGGCAGTAGGGAGGAGACGAGGAGGACGCAATGCCCTGGAGCACTGCAGTCCACTCCGCCCCACAACCCACTGACCCCAGTCCCACCCATCCATGGAGCCCTAACTGTTGTGACCCTATATGTGCCTAAGAATAATATATACAGTGAGATGTGAGATGTGTGAAGTGCACAGTAAGAAGCAGTCTGGTGTGGGCCCAGCCCCCGCAGGCAGAGGGAAGTGGAGAAGAGGTGGAAACGTTCTCCAGCCTTGATGCGCAGGGCCCCAGGACCAAAAGGGAGGGGGCCAGAGAGGGCCCCACAAACCAACAGGCCCCACCAATGCCCCCGGCAGCCGCAGCACCAGAACAGCACCCCAGCGGCCACCCCAGACCCGCCACAAGCCGGTCGCCCATGGCACCCCGACCCGAAAGGGAGAGCGGGCCACCCCCAAGGATGCACAGACCGCCGGCCCCCCACGCCAACCCAGAAGGCCACAGCGCCGAGGACGCAGGGCACACAGACCGTCCGCCCTACCACTTCCCGAGATAGTACTGGCCCCGGAAAAGGCCCCAGCCAGCAGTATTTGATCCCCGGTGGCGGCATACAGGTCCAAACAGGAGCCTGTGCATGGATGAGCGAGTAAAAAAGTCATAGTACAGCGTTTCAAAAATTTTAAAAAGCGATGGGCTACAAAGAACTTACAAGGCATCCAAGGGATCACACTGTCGAAAGGTATCAATCAGGAGAAGGGTACAAGAGACTTTCCAAGGCATTAGATATACCAGGGAACACAGTGAAGACAGTCATCAACAAGTGGAGAAGAAACAGTGACGTTACCAAGAACTGGACGTCCAAAACTGATGAAAAGGAAGAGTGGGCAAATACTGCCAAGTCAAGATGTGCCATGCTGATAGACTCCTACCCCAAAAGACTGAGTGCTGTAATAGAATCAAAAGGTGCTTCAACAAAGTATTAGTGTAAGGGTGTGCATATTTATGCAACTGGCTTATTGTATGTTTTTATTTTTTTCCCAAAACCATTTGTTTGTTTTTCAATTGAATTGTACAAGTTATAGGTCACATTAAAGGTGGAAAAAGTCCTGAAATTATTTATCATGGTCTCATTTTTTACATGACAAAAACCTGGCATTTTAACAGACTTTTTCTATCCAGTGTACCTCACACAAAGACCAGAGCAGAGGTCACATTTTTAACTCCAGCAGTGATATAAGGTGCTGATGAAACAACTACCTGACATGCAGCCTAATATGACCCACTGTTGTAACAGTGTTTGTATACCCGGTGTGGTTTTCTGAGTACTTGTAAATCAGATTTTTCAGTCAGTTAACAGTTTCCCAAAGAAAGTGTCTCTCTCCTCACCTCTCAGGGCTTTCCAATGTGGAGGAGATGCAGGGAAATAACAGGTTCTTTCAAGCATTAACTTATGAGTTACAAAGTAAACCTGCAGGGAGAGTTGCTATAGAAACCTAGCTCATTATAATGAAGGCAGAGATTGAGTACAGTACCACAAGTATGTGTGTGGGGTTGTTTTTGGTTTGTTTTTTTGTATTTGTACTTTGGTACCAGACAGAGATGCTTCGGGACAATCGTAGACCACCAGGTTTCTTTGGAAGCAGCTGGAAGAAATGGAGCGAGTTGGAGAGTCCATTTTTAAAGTGAAGTCATTCTGTAACTGACGACGTTTTTAATAGGAGAGGCCAAAAATCCACAGGGAATCCACAGCTTCACAGGAAATGTCAGTAAAACCAGTGGACCTACAATGACAGAATGTCTGATGAGGACAATAAAAAGCTGAGATTAGTGAGTGTAATTAAGACTAAACTTGAAGAAAGATAGACTAGCTTCGCATTTTTTTATCTCACTTGTAATAGAGAAGATTTTAGTATTTCAGCTTGACTGCGTGAGGACAGAGAGTGAGACAATGGGCTCCACTGGCTCCAGACCCAGACTGCGTAAAGTAGCTCCATGTAATAGCCTTCAAGAAGAGGAGGGGGGACAGCCAAAACCACAATGGACCCTCCCTGCTTTGCCAGTCACTGTGGAGCAGCCGTCAGTATCTCTGGGAGGGAAGAAGACAATCTTACCTCCACTGAGACAGGAAATAACTCTTTCCACACTCTCAGGTTAGTATGTCTCCTGGCTCTAATGTTTCATTCATTTTTTTTTACTGTGTTGTGATACTGATTCTGATAAAGAAGTCTGTCCATGTGTGCGTGCTGTAAGAACCATGCTTTGCAGGAATCCTCTCACCAAAGCACAGTAACAATTCAAGCATCATTCAATCACATCCACCCCGAAGACCCCAGGTCAGCACTGCAAAATCAGCTGCCTAATATAGTTTTAGCAACTGGCTGTTGCTGTCCCGATTGATATGAGATGTTGCTCATCTGTTCAATCTTGTGCTGGGACTCTGGCAGACAAAATTTTGCATTATTGTTCTTGACTGGTTGTGAGTTTTACCCGGACATGCCATCATTATCTCTCCTCAGGCACTGCACCCACTGGTCCTTCAAACTGGCTACACAAGCACTGCCAATCAAATTGCCATGGTAATAAAAAAAAAAAAAAAAAAAAAGCTGTCCCAGCGTCACTGCCCCCATGCCATGTTAAAACCCAATAAGGAATTTGATGTTTGTTGTAGGGCAGGAACCACAGAGATGGGGGTGTCCACCTGTTTTCTACAATCGGCCAGACAGGACACTCTGGCACCGGCAGAATGATTCAGGTAAAGCATCTTGACAAAGTACGGAAGAGCTGAAGTGCATCTATAACATCAATAATTCAGATCATGCGTTTTTATATTGAGGCTAAATTAAAGTGTGCAGCAGTGCTTATGAGAGATGGGGGGAAAGAAAGTGGGAGAAGAGAGACAGCTGTGAGTGTGGGCTCTTCCAGTCCCAGTGGATCTGATTAAAGTGTTGGTGGAGTGGAAAGTAGGGTGGTCTACAGCCATGACTGCACTCAGTGGGATCTATTTTCAGGGTACAGGGAACAGAAAACCCCCCACTATTAGATATACAGTCCACAACACAAAGAAAAGTATAAACTTGACAGTCATGATGGTTTGCCTTGCATCATGTCTGTCTATATGGAATGTCTACTAAACTACAAATCCCATAAAGAATGCATTGTAATTTACTGTATGTGTATATGTGTTATTCTAAAAACACCAATACAGTGTAATATTAATAATATAATTTTCTATTACTAAAACTAATACCAATATTCTAATATTAATATTCTTGTCCTGCATTCAAAATCCTACTTAAGTAAAAGTACGTATGTGTAATATAAAATCACTTTTGTTGGAATGCTTAAAACTGCTAGACGTGAAACTTGGCAAGGGTACAGAGGCCAAAAAGTACTAGTTTAATCTATAACAAAGCATTGTATTTTATAGGTTTGTCATGTTTTTTTAAATGTAAAATCTAAATATGAAAAATTGTGTACAATATTTCCCTATATAGCCTAGCGAAGTAGAAGTAAAAAGTAGCATAAAATAAAAAAACTCACATTAAGTAAGTAAATGTACTTAGTTACATGCCATCTCTGGTTTCTTATGGCTCTGTGGTCTTTCTAGGGAGGATTCCTAGAAGCCCAGACAGCTCTCACTCAACAGGCTCATCAGCAACGGCGAGCTCACCTCCGACAAGCCACAGAGCAGAGAAGACGTAAGGTGGTCCACTCAGTTAATGGTAAGACTGCAAATTGTTAGTCTAACAAGCAAGCGTGACACAAAAAAAAAAAATCATACCTGTATGTGGTCAACTGATTCCAACGTCATCTCATTTGGCCTCTAGCTGGAGGTACAGAAGGCGTCCAGAGGCTGAAACTTGTGAGAAGACCCACAGAGAGGGACATCTTCTGGGATGAGACCAAAGGAGAAAGTCTGGACCACAGCTGCCTTCTGGACCCAAAATCTCTGCCTCACCTCTGTGAAGAGAGACAGCCTAACCAGCCAAACAAACGGCTCCTGTGCAGCAAAGGAAAAAGGATCCAGACACACTGAGCTCAAGCTCCCAGAAACAGAGAGGAAAGAACACAACAAACTGGACACAGAGGACAGTCTTTAGACCAAAACTTATCACATCTGAACTGAAAGGGAAATAGAAGAAAGGGGTAAAGCACAGAGGGATAGTTGGTTGTGGCCTGAGTCTGCCAGAAACTATCAGCGAGGATAAGGGGTGCAAAAGGGATCTGAGACAATAAGCTGGACTAAGAACACTAAGTCAACCAACTGCAATACAAACAAAACTCTTGATGTTCTGGGGATTCTTCCTACATGGCTGAGTGTATGATGCCCTCTACAGGTGAAAGCAGTGAGAACACTGGTGGCAGTGAGTCAGAGGATCATTTAGTCTCACTGTAATATTGATAGCAAACATCCAAAAATACAATTTATATTTAGTTCAAAGAGTTGGGATTCAAATCAGCCAGCTTTGAACCTTCTGCGCTATTATTGGGCAGTATAAAGATATCCCATTATTGAGAAATATCTGTGGCTCTTGAACAATAATTACACTGAAAACAGGAAACTGCTAATTGCACCATCATTCTTCAAGTGGTCTCCCTGAGGCCGGCTCTTTCAGCGGGTTTCTTTTGGGTTTAGAGAGGTAAAGAGGATCTGGACTCCTACCAAACACCTGGGGCCACAGCAGCCGACAAAAGCCTGGTCCTCAGGCACGGTGCGTTAGATGAACATTGCTGTGATCATGTTGCACAGCAGGGGCCTGGGCGGGAATTAAACAAGCAAAGATTATCTGGCAGTGGTTGAGTGGAACTATTTCAATAGATGAAATAAGCATCAAACTGTATTATAGAAATAAAAGGTTCAACATGAAATTTATTGTACTACCACTGGGTGTCATTACTGGGCTGAGGGACACTGAAATAAACTCCCACTGTTGGGTGGAGAACAGTTGTAGCGTTTATACTGTGATGGTGTGGTTACTGTTTTGACATATAAACGTTTCAGTATGAAAGATCACTTTGAGCATTTAAGGGTTTGCATCCCTGTGGTATATTAACATGATTTATGACAATTCACACTTCTGTTTTGCTTCCACAAATTTATTTGGTCTGTGTTATTTTGATGATTATTGTACAAAGGTGATCCTGAATATGTGTATGCAAGAGTAAACAATTATTAATAAATAATTAATGATTCTGAAAAAACACTGTAGATTTAAAGACCCAAAGGTATGAGCTGAAGGCACTGGAGCAGAGCAACACATTAAAACTAGACCATCTACTTAGCAAGCCATTCAATCAAAGAAGCAAAGTCTGCCAGTGAGAGGCCACTGACTGCAGACTCGAGGAGCCAGACTGACCACATATTGGGATACTGAGGAGATTTAGAGTGGCCCAACTCTTCAAAAAAACTTCTCCTTTTCCAGTTCGCTAGCCACACACACTGGGCCTTAAAGCCAAATCATCGTGGAGGGGGAGAGCCGAGAGGTCTCGGTGTCTGCCACTCCGTACCGCTACATAAAAAGAAGGTGAAGGATGCCGTGTGAGCAATTGGTTCCAATTGACAGAGGATTGGTCATGGTCAGCCTTCTGAGTGGAAATCCACGTGAGAATGTAGCATTTGGACCAGCAAGGGGCACAAGAGGCCAACAGCAGACAATGAGGGCACTGAGAGGAGTCTGGCTGCTGTGGAATAGTGGGGCACAATCTTCTCTGATTTAACTCTTCATCGGCTGGTTATTCATTTAAATTAGTGCACTGACATGGAGCTTGCATAGTAGAAATGTAACAGCCTTAGTATGAAACCGGTGAGAAACATCTGGAACTATATGCCCCTCTTTAAAAAAAAATGTTTAGAATTAAGTATTGATTATGAAGGGATGTCTACACTGACGCTTACAATAAAGATCAAATACTTGAGGTTCTACATTAATTAAGTTAAAGCACCTATGCAACCTCAAGAGGCGACCCAACCATTTCCATCCTTGTGACTTTTTCACCAATTAGCCAGGTCCTGCTCACTGAATAGGACTGGCTGCTTTAAAGTCTCAAAGGGCCAGAGGGTCAGCGCTCAATCACAGTCTGGCTGGAGAGGTTGAGTGTTTGAACTAACCACTAGTTGACAGGGTGGGATGGAGTCAAAAGGGGTGGGGGAGTGATTGGTGGAGGGGCAAGGACTCCTGCCAGCTCTAAAAGAGGAGCCTTTTGTAGCCAAGACACTGGCCAGTGCAGCCTGCCCTTTCACAGCCTAGTCGCCCCTCTCCTCCAGGCCCACAACAGCTGATGACAAGGCCCCAGCTGCTAATTATCCGGCTGATGGAGAGTCACTGAAGTGGGACTGTCAGAGCGAGGGGTGGCCCTTGTGTCTGCAATGGGATAAATTTGAGGGAGGGTGAAGACTGGGGGATAAAAGAAGTTTAACTACAGGGGCAGGTTTTTGTAAATATCCATCATCAACAAAATCAACACTTCTACAAGTCAAAGTTTGCAAATTGTGAACTGTACTGAATGAAAGCAATATTATTCAGTCTTTAACATGTGCATATTTGATGACGTAAAATTTACAAATTATTTTGACTGCTATTTAAATTTCTATCATTTGGGAGGTCTGCAGTAACAACAGGATAGAGAAATGTTTTATGGGGTTTCACATCCAATCTGATCACTATACAGTATGTGCTGGACAGTCCTGTTATGGTATAGTGAACTCAGCACCTCTCCACCAAACTGTTCTCAGTGTATCCATCCTACAGCATCATCTGCCCAGAGGACACCGGAGACGTTCCAGTTGAATTCCATATGAAGTACTCTTTGGATTGAAGTTCTCGGGCTGAAAATAAGATAGCCAGACCATTTTTTTGTTTCAGAAAATGTGGATACAGCCAAAATTTCTTTGACAAAAACTATTGTAGGCTTACATGTTGTAATCCGTGGCTTGGCAGAGGAATAAACCTGCACCGAATGTTGGTCCACACAGCACCCAGAGAGCGTCATGTCAGGCACTTTGAAATACAACTGTGAAGATAACGGTGATAGTGTTATTCACTTTATAACCTAATGATTATATCTTAAGAGAGAATTGTCCATTTGACCTTTTCCCATTAGCTGTTTAAACATTGTGGCAACATGCTGCAGCTGTACATAAACAAACTGGATCATGAATCACAAATCTTTCAATCAGGCTAATCAGGCTTCTGATTATCACCACACATATTAACTTACTTTGATATAGGCTGTAAGCTCTGTGCAAAGGGGGTCAGTAGGTCCTGGTGTTGGCCCAGAAAAGCTGATCTTGCCCTCCATCGTGACCTCTCGAGATTTAGGGAACTTTTGTCCTAAATTTTAGCGAGGGGAAAACTACTCAGTTTCTTTTTCAAATATACATCTGCATTATAGTGATTTATTGACATTGTTGCGCAGGAGCACAGTGCCTACCCAGACCCCAGATCAGCAGGTTCTTCTCTTTTGAAACATCCAGTTGTCCATAGCTCACCTTCACATCCACAACACCCATCTGATCCCTGCACAAGATGCACAACCCACATGCAAATGTTAGTGCAAACATACTGATTAAAACAGTTGGGTTCAACCACTTTAATCAACAGAGAGGCAACTAATGAAAACAGAATTGACGAAGGAGTTTGTTTATCCGGATGGGTCATTTTTAAAATAAGAGTTTTATCCGCTCTGCTCTCCAAGAAAACCTCCTTGCAGGGACAATATACTGATTCAAGATTCAAGATGTTTATTGTCACTCCGGTTATACAAGTACAAACGTGTGAAATTCTTATTGCTGGGAAGTTCCATTTAACACACACAAGAAAAGAAAAGGGTAGAGGAAGAGAAAATAATAATAACAATAATAATAATAAGAAGAAGAAGAAGAAGAATAACAACAAAAAATGACTCGGACATAAAATAAATTTACAGTAATAAAATAATAGCAAAAAAAGTGTGACAATTACAATAAAGTGACTGCTTAGTCACTTTATTGTAAGTGTCACTTACTGTAAGTGTATTTAATGTAAGAAGTGGTTGTTAAGAGTATTTAGTGCAACATTTCTTAGAAATTTCTGCAAATTTTGTGAGATGAGTATTTTACACATGGTTGCATATGATAGAGTTGAGTTTGAGACTTGTAGATTAGGTAATTAGGTTTACTCAATTATTCAGGGAAGGTAAATTATTTAGTTCACAGTAATGAGACAAGTGCAGGTGTTTTGCAAAGAAAACTGTGCAGTTTAAATATGGATGTAGGACGACTCTGTTCGATATTACACAAAGGCCTAGGGCTGACCCAAATACCATTTTTTTGGGCTTCGGTGAGAAATATTCTAAGGTATTCAAAACTTCGCAGCACATCGCAGCAGGCTGAAATTTTGTACTGTCTGTCTCCATCTCAGCTGTTTCAGTGCCTGGGACAGCACCGCTGCTACACTACTGTACACCACCTCTACACAGAACAAACAGTGACATCTGTCTGAGAATAACTAATTATAATTAGTGTTGAATATGAATATTGTTGTGTGATTATTCTTTATTTCATGATTGATTACCATGGCAACAGCCAAAGTTTCAAAACATTTGAGTGAGCCCTACAAAGGCCCACGTGACCGACCATAAAACAGTTATGAATCATGAGAGAAAATGTTTAAGCAATAGATAAAATCAATAATGTACATCATTAGTGTAATAAGTGGTGTTTCTAATGCTTTTAAAAACAAATAATCTCATTGATGCTTTTATTTGATTGCCAGTTGGGATTAATGTCACATTAGTTTGTCTGCATAGATAGACAAATTTTCCTATCAGTAGTTAATAGAAATATTTTTTACCTACTTTTAATTTGTTAATTATCTAACTTCTGTATCTATAATTTATCATTCTCAGGTGCGAGAATAGTGTCTTATAGATCTTCATGTATTTTGTTAGACACAAAACAGATTTCTTAATCTTGTAAATGCTAATCCTACAGTGTTAAAAAAGGAAAACTTAATTTCTGATTGAGTATCAGGATGAAAATTTACCCTGAGAGATGTCACAGACTGAGAGGCATTAAACCTCTTTGCTTTACAGAAAAAAAAAAAAAAAAAAACACCAGCAGGTGCTCGGGTCTAAAAGATTACATCCTCTTGTACTGCGTACCTGTTAAAGAACGGCAGGTGTGCCTCACAGAACTCAAAGCTGTTCTTCACACTCTCATGAAGCTTGAGGGTTACGGACACACGCAGCTGGTTCTCTTCTTCCCTCAGTTGATACGAACCAAGGATAGGAGGAACAGGGACCTAATGAAAAATTGCAGAAATCACTTCTGACATTAACATTAATGCGTGGGATTAGAAGAATGTTACTATGTATGTTTTATACCTGAGATGTATAGCTGCATAGTCTGAATGGCTCCAGAGGAGGAGAGAAGGGGAACTTATATGGCCCAGAGAAAGCCGAGCCATCACAGTTATCCACGCTGCTGGCAGTCAGGATACTAGAATCCAGTGAGGTGACACAAGGATGGACCAATATATCCTGTAGTGGAGAACCATTTGGTGGAAGTGTGAGGGTCACCGTCACATTTGGGAGCACCCCTTCTACTTCACACTGTTGACAGAAGAACAAAAAGTTGGAATGAAGGAAAAGAATGGAAACAAAAGTTATAACATTACTTGCTTTGCTTCACTGTGAACTTACTTTGCATGTCACAGTGCCATAAACATCCCAAAGGTCCTGTCTGCTCCTGTTACCATACTGCATGGAGCGCACTGTTTCTTTCAGCGCTACGTTCACCACAGCTCGACCGCGGTGGAGCCCCGTCTTCCAGGCTGGCTGCTTCTGGTTCCCAGCAGGAGTGGGCACTGTGGGTGTAGCAGGTGCCCCCAGTAGCGTCACATCCAGGGGTGTGCCAAGTGGACAAACCTGCAAGAGCACAGAGGGCAGCATCGCCAGGCGAGAGGCCAGCCCCTCACTATCAGGCTTACCCCCAGAGCCAAGAAGAAAAGTCTGCAGACCTGCCAAGAGTGTGAGGCCCTGGGAGACAGACAGCAGACTGGCAAGGGGTGGCCGTGGCTCAGCAGGGGCATCCACTAAAGGCAGGCAAGCTAGGATAAGAGGCCCGTGTGAGATGGATAAGATTGGCCAAAGTACTCCCTTTCCAAGACCGTCCCACGCAGCTCCAGGGCTGGTGATCGTTGACGATGAAGGCAATCATCTCTGAGAGCTACATATGACTTGTCTGAGTCTGAAAGCCCCACCTCAGTGAGCAGGAGGTGCAGCACAGTGTTGTCTTCTGGGACTGCTATATATGAGGACCCCGCCAGGCTCTTTGCACGGTGCTCCACAGTAGCAAACCTCCTGTGGGGGGAGACACGAGACATTACAAAACACTGTAGGCTGCAAGTAGTGTGACAGTAGAGATTAGAGCGCTGCTATGGTCTTCGACACTATTTAAACAGGAATAAGGGAGCCATTATAACGTTAACTCCAAAAGCTACATACCTTGAAAAGCGTATTGACACATTTTCTCCCTTCTCGTGAGCAATAATCCACAAAGCACGCACACTCATTTGTCCGGCTGCAAGTCTTCAATTTACAGATTATTCAGTGACTTCGATCTTAATATTCGCATTTTATCGTGCAGTATTACTCCTCGTTATATGGATGTGAGTAACGCAGCAACTAACTTCCTGCTGCTGCCTCATGTGACAATACCCACCAATCACACGACACTCGCGCTTGCGCACTTGCAAGCAGCTGTTCCCACCCTTCTCCACCCATACAGGAAGCTGGACTGCTAACCAGCTAGCTGTCAACAAAGGGCAAAACTGTACGAAATCAGCAAATCCATGTGGAAGTCGGCGGTATTGCCAACTCTGAGCTCTTTCCTCTAAATTGCATTTCAGTACGCCGCCAGCTGAATCTGAAACATGGCGACAACTGCTCAGCTGTTCGAGGTAAAATGACTGCTGCACCGGAGAGCTGTGTTAGCTGTCAGGCTAGCGAGGTTGCTAACTATCATTAACAGAAGCTTAACGGTTCTGACTCATTCATCCTAAGTGTGTATAGACGCTAAATAATGACCCACACAGCTGTCATAAGCTAGGGCAAATATAGTTTATTTGAGTTACTCGGGGTAACGTTAATGTTAATGCCTGTTAGTGTGCAGTAAAAGAGAGACAGATGCTGTAAAACGTCATAGCAGGGTGTAACGTTATTCGTGTCGGTTTAGTAGGTTTCTTCTTCTTCTGGCATTTCAGGTTAATAGCTGATGTTTTTGTGTGCGGTTATGATCAGTATACTCACCACTTCCTCTCCCCCTCAGGAGCCCTTTGATGCAGATGAGTACATTGAAAGGTTGGCATGGAGGACACCTGGAGGAGGCTCCAAAGGAGGAGCTGAAGCATTTGACCCCAAAAGGTACTGAAGGCGCTTGTCATTCACATTAACTGTGCACATCTGGCTTCCCCTGAACAGGAGTCAGTAACTCAGTAGAATGTCATACCCTAGGTTTTAGCCTCACTTGGTGACAATTTGGTGAAAATCATTACCTATGTGTCACTTGGTTCCCTACATTTTTGCTGTCTTATATTAATTTAAAAACAATGCACCAATTTTGCACTATCAAGAGTAATTGTACACAATCACAACAGAGAGATAATATACTTTATAATATGCCCCTGTATCTATTTCTTTTCTCTTCTATTGCACATTTAACTTTATGACTAATATGATAATGACAAGCTCATTTCTCAAAAAATGCCTGCTTTGTTTTCTATTGAAAATCATAGATCTTTATAAGTAAGCGATGCAGCTTTTCCACTCATGTCTGCTGACAGTGTAACACAGCTGATCATGCTGTCATCATAACGCTGTGTACTGTCTCAGAATGACTTAATACCATCTTCCTGGTCTACACTACAATGTAATTTACACCTCATCCTTTCACATTTTCACTAAAGTTGATTAGATGTTGACATTAAGATAGTCTTCTATCAGGTTAAATCATGTTAATAAACTAGAAAATACCCATCTCTATTCACACAATATTATGCTCTTTCCCAAAGCCTGCCAAAAGCATGTTTTCCCTCAGCCCTTGTCTGCACTTTTTGGCATGAAAGGGGTTGAGAGCAAAAATTTTGTTTCAGCATTCCAAACATAATACTTGAAAAAATAATTAGGTGTGTGTTAAGTTGATAGTCTTTTAAAATAAATTAAGATTTATTTATTTTCAGCTGCCAGTATCAACTTGGTGAACACTAACTAAGTAAACCTGAATAAACCTGAGTTGGTCCTCCTGCACTTGCCAAAGCTCATCTTGGTCCTATCTATGCTAATTTAGTGTTTTTTATGGTTGGGTTAGAGAAAAACAGGACATACTGGTATATATGTTTAAGATTTTTTTTCATGGTATTTTCACTGTACTACACTTGGGGACCGAGTTTTTTCCCGTAAGCAAAAATGCCATAACAGTTTAACTATACTGTGGATCCATCCTTATCTACGTCCTCCACAAAACTGTTGCCACCAGCTCCTTGGAAGTTCTTAGTGAAGAGTCAGAGACAACATATCTGTGGAGGCCACCATACTGTGAGTCACCAGCCAGGGAATGAGTGTCTATTGGGAAGGGATGGGAGATGTCTTTAAGCTGTAGCCACTGCTGAGGGAATTAGTCAAGAGATTATACACTCATCATTTTGGGATGTTTCCTTCTCTGTGAAATGTGGTGCTGACTTAGAACATTTGCTCTGCAGTCCTGATGGCACTTTAAATGCAGCTGACGAAGTTGCTAGTTTTCAGAGCTTCTTAAGTCTGGGGACCCAGAAATTAAGCCTCCGGCACGATTCTGTAACTAACTACTGTATAACTATAACTGTGAGGTCAGTGGGACAGATTTCACTTGTACCTAATTACTCCTCCAGAGTAAGACCATTTTTATGTGTTTTACCTGTAGCGTATGTTGATTAGGCCATTGTGAAGTTCTTGATCTGCAGTCTCTTTCATCTGTGATAGGCTGTTGGAAGAATTTGAGAACCACATTGAAGAGCTGAAACAGCTGGATGAGAAGATCCAGCGGCGTGTGGAGAAGCTTGAGCATCAGTGTCATCGCGAGGCCAAGGAATTTGCCCACAAAGTGCAAGCCTTGCAGAGAAGCAACCAGGTATGTGGTATGGTCAAGCAGCCAATCACACCTACCTAAATGTCTTTGAGCTTCCTTTTTTATTCATCGCATTACAGAATGACTATCATTTCTTTACATTCCCTCTGCTGTTTGTCAATTCAGGTGGCCTTTCAGCATTTCCAGGAGCTTGATGAGCATATCAGCTATGTGGCAACCAAAGTTTGTCACCTTGGCGACCAGCTGGAGGGAGTGAACACGCCTCGGCAGAGGGCTGTGGAAGCTCAGCGTCTGATGACCTACTTCAATGAGTTCTTGGATGGGGACCTACGCAGTGATGTCTTCAATAACCCAGAGAAGGTGAGTGTTCTGTATAAGTTCCTTCCATTCACTTCAGTGGAGGTGTGTGTGTGTGTGTGTGTGTGTGTGTGACCATTGACAAAGACCCCCGCTGTGACACTGCTGGAGGTGAGAATGAACAGGATTATGAGGTAAACCATCCATATTAATTTGTCAAGTTTATCCCTTTAGTTGGATCCCTTGGCTAATTTGGATTAATAAACTGTCATTTGCTGTCTGACAATAGCTGGCTGATTGACTAGCATGGATGTCAACATGCTCATGTCAACCCTAATTGCATTTACAGGAGGTTGTCTGGGAGCGAGAATTTGGTTGGTCCTCAGCTTTGTGTCGCATTACAGCAGCAAAGAGCTTGTGGCATTATGGTACATGTAAGGGCGGCGATAACATGCATAAGGAAAGATGACTTGCACACTTTTATTTAGTTCCTGCCCACACAGGGACTATGTTGATGTTAGACAAGTGACCCCTGAAAGTTTGATTTTGCAGTTTTATAAGTGACAGTAGGGAGATTGGGATGCTTTAGATTAATTCCTGGTAGTGGCAACATCATTAGTGGATGCAGAGCAGCAAGTCTGGGGGTCAATCCCAGAGACGAGAGTTGGAGATGGAGCTAGTTTTCCGGAGAGGCATGCAGAAATATCTGGCCAGATTCCTTTTTTTCCTGAGCATACCTCCAGACGAAGGGGAAAGAGGAAAGCTGCAAGTGAATAGCTGAAGGGGGATGGCTTTGCTAATCCTTCTGAAAGGGAGGGCTGGGCCGCCAGCGTGGAGACAAGTGCTGCTAAACCCTGACTGCAGGGAGACGGCTACATTACTTACATGGGATTTAGCTAATCTTAGCTGGGGGACAGATACTTAGAAAACCTTCGCCGAGCAGAAAGGCTGGATCCTCCTCACGGGAGCAGAGTAATGATGTTAGCTGAGGCAGGCATCTGCGGGAACAGAGGAGTTGCGGACGGCGGGCCTTTCGTAGGTCTGGGGCTTTTTCAGCCAGTGTGTATGTCAGGAGGGGCGGGGGGAGGGGGGTTCTCGACAGGGCCCCCTTTTTTAAGACAGATATCCTTGGCCGGACAGATTATTGAAGGCGATTTAGACTCCTGTGGGATTACAGCCCATTCAGAAAAGGCATGCCAATATAGAGTTGGATGTGCTGCTAAGTCAGGACTGCTGCTGCTGTTGCTGCTGCCGATGCCCAGGTGAGCGCAGCCTGTCTGTTATCAGCTCCCTGTTCAACATGGGGAGGTGAAGGAGGGCAGTGCTAAAATGATGATCCCCCAAGTGGAGACACCGCCGGCGGCCTGCCAGCTTTCTGTCTGGATGTCCACCTCTCATGGTCCTGTCGTGCTCTTGCTCTCTTTTTGGCTCACCTGACTCTCTCGCTCACACTCACTCATTCTCTCTCTCCTTCAGATTAAGGAGGCTGCTGATATTATTCAGAAGCTGCATCTCATTGCCCAGGAGCTGCCATTCGACAGGTGAGTCAGGTATCCTGGAGGCAGCTTTAGACAAGAGCACTGTCAAACAAGGGGAAGGTGGTGTATTAGTGATGTAGATTACTCCTCAGTGTAAGTCCAATGCAGGATATATCAAGTATTAAAGTTTCATAATATGATTCTCGAAATAAAACACTCATTTACTTTTTAAAATGTATAGAATTTATAATTGTCTGAATGAAGATTGCTTATCTTTTCCCCTGACAGATTTGCAGATGTCAAGGCAAAAATTGCAAGTAAGTTTGTGGAAAAACTCATGTCCCCATTACAAATACAGTAGAAGTTAGCAGCAGATGCTAATATTATTTTTTTCTGTGCTTGTTTGTGTTCCTACCTAGGTAAGTACCATGATCTGGAGCGGCAATTAATCCAAGAGTTCACAGCTGCCCAGCGCAGGGGTGAGATTGGACGTATGCGGGAGGTGGCAGCGGTTCTATTACATTTCAAGGTGACTTGGAAGAATCATATTTGATGTCTACAATTTATTTTAGTCCACATTTTAGATTTTAATGGGGATAGTCACTTGCTTCACATTTTACATACTGTTCTAACATATAAGTTTTCTTATATCTGTAAATGCTGCTTTGAATCTGCACTTGTAATGTACACTTGCAAAACAGTAACTTCTGGGTCTTTTCATTCAAGGGCTATGCACACTGCGTGGATGTCTATATCAAGCAGTGTCAGGAAGTGAGTGTAAAAAGTTTCTCTCATACAGAATATTACACAATATTTATATTTTTTGGCCAGTTATATCCACAGATTCATGGTTAACCCATTGTTTGCTTCCCTAGGGGGCCTACATGAGGAATGATGTGTTTGAGGACACTGCAGTCCTCTGCCAGAGAGTCAACAAGCAGGTGGGCGAGGTCTTCAGCAGCCCAGAGACCGTTATGGCCAAACTCATCCAGAACATCTTTGAAAACAAATTACAGGTATTACTATTACTTTTTTTTACTCATTTGTCTAGTTTTACTTAGGCATGCCTTGTTTGTTATATTTAACACCTTTGTGTCTGCAGGCCCACGTTAGAGAAAAACTGGATGAGACTCGACACTCTGATGTAGAACAGTACCTCAAGAACCTCTATGATCTTTACACACGGTATTTGTTCTCTTGTTCACATTTTTTATTGACTTCCTGTCTACACACTAACATGAATGCTTATATTTGACACACTCTTTTACACCTCTTCCAGAACCACAGCTTTGGCCACTAAGCTGTCAGAGTTCAACCTGGGCTCAGACAAGCACACATTCCTGTCCAAGCTGATAAAGAGCATCTTCTCGTCATACCTTGAAAGCTACATTGACATGGAGAGGGAATACCTTCGCACTCGAGGTGCCATGATTCTGCAGCGCTACTACGACTCAAAGAATCACCAGAAACGCCCAATTGGCACCGGCAGGTCAGATAATGATTCTCACTTTTATTCCCCACATAAGAATGGGTTAGGATTCATTATCTGAATATGTTTTACAAAATTATAATTAATTATTGTGTCACAAAATAACATAATCTTTCTACAGTATCCAAGAACTGAAGGAGCGGATCAGACAGCGCACCAACCTCCCCCTCGGCCCTATCATTGACACGCATGGGGAGACCTTTCTGTCTCCAGAGCTAGTTGTCAACCTGCTGCAGGAGACGCGTCATGCTTTTGAGAGATGCCACAGGGTGAGGCTACTAAAAAAATGTTTGCCAATAAAAGCAGTTTTAGAGAGAAAATTAGGCTGGGCTGAAATAGTTAAATGTGTTTTCTTTCTTTCTGTTTTTGGGTGACACAGCTTTCAGATCCTTCAGACCTGCCCAAGAATGCCTTTTCCATCTTCCTGCTGCTGGTTGACCATCTGTGTGTAGAACACATCGACTACGCCCTAGAGATTGGCCTCTCAGGTACACCCAATTCAGCTGATTTAACCACAATCTGCACTTGTTTTGTGTTAATCTGACCTACTGTTACGGAGTTAAAACTGGTGCCACACTATTGACTTTTGCCCAAGTCAAGGGTACTGCATCCCAAAATCAGGGAATGAATTCTTTGAGGGATGCAGGCCACAAAAGTCTAAAACCAACGGTGCCTTCAGGTAGTCCTTGTCGACTCCTAAAGCAACATTTCCAGTAGATAACAGCAGTCAACTGTCTCACTTTAACCACAGCATAAGTTATGTTGTAGACAAACACATGAAGGATAACTGGAAAGCAATGCACTGGCCCAGTATTACCGTAAATATATACAATTTCTACTTGTCTGAAAAATCCTCTGACTGTCATAACCAGACTGCTGACAAGAACAAACCTTAGAGTTTGGAGCAGATTATTCATCATGTAGGTGCTGCAGTGGCTTTTTCATTGGTGTCCTTACTAGTGACTCATGGCTGCACAAAGGAAAATATCCTCATCGTCTGTTGTGACATATTTGGTCTTGAAATGTGAACTTCAGATGCAACCTGTAGTTTGAAACGTGATGTCTTTTACTTTGTCATAAATCAGATGATGCTTGTTGCTATGGATATCATTCAATGACACGACCAACAAATTTGATGGCAGCTAGCTAAAAAAATAGAAATCAAGTTACCTTGATGCTCAGCAGGTTGTGGCCCTTTGTGGCGCTTCCTTTCATTCTGTATGTGGCTAAATACTGGAGGGTCGTAGCTTATCGTTTTCAGGAAGTATTTTATGTTGTATTTCTGTGGTTTCAATCCAGAGAGAGCAGGCAAAGGTGGTTGTATTTTCGTTTGTGAAACATATTGATGTATCCTTTTACCTACCCTTTGGTTTATTGTTGGGACTACAGCGATTCCCTCATCAGATGCCAAGAATGCCAACTTATACTTCCTGGACGTGGTTCAGCAGGCAAATTCTATCTTCCACTTGTTTGACAAGCAGTTTAACGACCAACTCATGCCTCTAATAAGGTCAGTTATCTGGGTCAAAAGTTAAAATTGTGTACATTCCACAGTATTTGGTTGTTCTTGCCACTGCTTCTCATCAACAAATACTTGTAGATGAAAGGGAGACCTCTGATTTTACCTTTTAACTTCTGTGTCTCCAGCTCATCTCCAAAGTTGGCAGAGTGCCTGCACAAGAAGAAAGAGGTGATTGAACAGATGGAGGTGAAACTGGACACAGGAATCGACAGGTGTGTGTTTCATATGTGCAAACAAAAAAACATAATAGAAAAATGAGTAGTCTTTAAAACATTTTCCAATGTGTTTTTCTGCTACTAATAGAACAATAAACTGCATGGTGGGGCAAATGAAGCACATCTTGGCAACAGAGCAGAAAAAGACTGATTTCAGGCCTGAGGACGAGAACAACGTCATGATCCAGTACACAACAGTAAGACATACAAGCTTCCACCTCCGAGCTTGCATGCAAAGTGAATCAAATCAGAAAATACTTTTTGCAAATCATTTACATCTGTTTATCTTGTTCTTAAAATAAACACTGAACTTTTTTTTTGAAATACCTTTGGTATTTGTCAGCATGTTTTCCATGTGTCACTGTGTGTGTCCCCTCCCGGCAGGCCTGCTCCAAGGTATGCGCCTACGTCAGTCGACAGGTGGAGCACGTGCGGAAGTCCATGGATGGGAAAAACGTGGACACGGTGCTGACGGAGTTGGGCGTTCGTTTCCACCGGCTCATCCACGAGCACCTACAGCAATATAGCTACAGCTCAATGGGAGGCATGCTGGCCATCTGTGATGTGGCTGAATACCGACGATGCGCCAAGGATTTCAGGGTGAGCGGGGGGGCAGAGGTCCAGGATACACATGTCACAGGGCAAAAGATGGCTCCTCCAACAAAGACCCTTGTTGTGTTTATTACTGCATACTGTATAGTGGTTAGTTCAGGTGACTCCTGTAATTAGAGCAATTATTTTAGCGGATAAGTCTATGAAATGTCATCACAAATTCCCAGAGCTTAAGGTGTCAGTGTCCAGTTGCTTATTTTGTGGCAACAGCTGTTAAAAGGTAATTATTTTAGAAGTATAAATTGTCAGTGTAGGAGACTCTGTGACACCTTTAAATTTTACTTTACATGATTGATAGGTTATAAACCATTGGGGGAATGCTGATTCAGCATTCCCAGTACTAAGGTTACTTCAACTCAACTTGTATTTCTTACATACGTTTTTGGACTTTAAGTACTCCTGCATACTTTCAGCTACAGAAACTGTTCAACTATCAAAATATTCAGCTCTTTAAGGACATACGTGATATGACTATTCTTGTTTCAAATATTGATCTTTTGTAAAATACTAAACTTTTTTCACATTTTGTTTTACAATGTAAGTCAGTGGAGAAAATCTTCAAATTCTCTTAAATGTACTCCACTTTGAAATGCTATTGCTTCCACATACTTTCATCTACAAACTTCATTTAAACTTTAAATGGGTTACAAGACTGTGAACTATTACAATATGATTCAGCTTTGTGATATCTTTTATAGTTTTTGAATGATCACAGTTTAAGTTTTATGCTTTTTTTCATACTTTTTCAGAGTTTTTAATGGGTGTGTATTTTCCTGCTTCACAGTGATGACATCGCTCACACTCTAACCCTCCCTGCATTGTATTTTTTCAAAATGTTCTGGCAAAAAACCTTGTGGGTTCTATAACTTCCACTCATACACAATTAATACATGGAGCTCTCTTTATGTCTAAGGACTTATAGTTTTAAAGGTTTATTCCACCCAAATACTACTTTACGTCTAACAACCTATAGTTTTAAAGGTATATTTTACCCAAATACTACTGTCTGTCTGTCTGTCTGTCTTTGTGTTTATCAGTGCAGTTCATCTATCTGATATGCTGTACATACATAATACATGTACAATACATAAAGTTTTTCTTCTTTCTGCCTCTTCAGGAAAATTCAAATTTACCACTTTTGACATTATTACAGTTTAGCTTCCAGCTTTTCTAGCAATGTATTTCAGCTTTTAGCTTCCTTAGGTTAGACAGTTCAGCTTCCAACTCTGTCAGCTGTATATTTCAATTTGAACTTTAGCAGTGCAGTGTGGTGCATTTGAGCTTTAACATTTTTAGGCAAGTCATGTCACGTTTCTGCGTTTTCAGCAATGCTTTACAATTCATTTCAGCTGTCAGCATTTCCACACATTTTTTAGATCCATTTTCTGATTGATTGATTAATTGGCTAATCATATCAGCGTAACATACACATGTACATGCAGGAGGAGATGAGCCATGTTTTTCAAGCACTGTGGCTATAGAGATATTGATATTAGATATGACAGAGTGTATTTTAATAAAACAGCTTACATCATGTTTCAGTCACAATACAGTGAAACCTGTGATTTATAGTTTAGAGCATGTGTCATGACAGCCTTGCAGATATGCCGGGAATAACTTGTGTATAATGTATATAGTTTATAAGGTATAATAAGTTCATGTACTTATCTATCTCCAGGTCCCTCTGGTGCTGCAGCTCTTCGACACACTCCACGCCCTCTGTAACCTCCTGGTTGTTGCCCCTGACAACCTGAAGCAGGTCTGTTCAGGTGAGCAGCTCACCAATCTGGACCGAAACCTCCTGCACGCCTTTGTCCAGCTCAGAGTGGACTACCGTTCAGCCAGACTGGGCCGACACTTCAGTTAATGACTGACTCAACACCTCACTGCCCTCCGTCCAGTAATCCATGCTTTGATGAGACAATGCACCTTGCAGATACCCGTACCTGCTTCGGAGAAAGCATCAGCCTAGCCCCAGCGTACAGACTTTACTGGGGTTGCTTTGTACATCATGGAGACAATGGCTATTGCTCCTTGAATGTGGGAAATGTGCATTTTACCTTTTTTTCCATTGTTAATTTCTCCAAGCTGAAGAAATTTAAATGTCTATTGACTTCTGTTTTCATTTGTTTTTAAATACTAATCGCCACCAATCCACATGGCTAAGATTTCTGACATATAAGTAAATGGACAACATTGATTTCTGTGCTTATGTTAAAAGAAACTTTTTTTGATTGTGCCAAATATATAAATTCTGTGGCCGCAGTTGTGCACAGGAATAAACCCTAAAGCTGCTGTAAAGGGAGACTGTCAACAATCACGCTGTCACATCAGACATCAGGGCTGCAGTAGCACTGTGTATTAGGAGCAGCTACCCATTTAATGAAGCGTAGGGACCTGACAGAGACAGCCCCACCAAGCATGAGATACAGAGCTCTGTTTGGCTAAGAGAGACACATGACCACCTATCTAACTTTTGACCTCTAACCACAAAGTAGAGGTCAAGGGGCCATCACCGAGAAGTGTGATCTGAACTATTAACAGGTCTGAGAACCTCTCTGGAGGTTTGGGTGGTCCCTTCTTAGGCTAAGATGACTGGTGTGATGGGTCAGTGAGTATGTGTCACTGTAATTGCACAAATCAACACTTGCTCTTCCAATGGCACACACAGTCCAAAGACATTGTTGGCTGGATCTGCAGTGTTTCTGGGTCAGGGGACATTGAAATGTTGACCTCTGCTGATTAAGGAAACAAACTAGAGGGGACGTCTTCACACAGGGCTTATTCGGTCTCAGTCACTGTCTTCTGCACTAAAACAAGAAGTCTGATCATGCCCCTGATGCCTGAAACTGTCTCCTATGCAAAGCTGCTCCCACTGTACTGCTGTTTACCTTAATTCGTGACTGAAAAGATGTTGCATTTTATTATTGTCCCTCTTCTGAACATCCTGAATAAATGGGGAGCTGTGAATAGAAAGTTTGGCCAGTTCTCTCTGCAAATGTCACTTTCAAAGTGAGATGAAACAGTCTTCCTTTCTATAGAAGTCATCAAGTATTCATGGGAATTCTTGCCACCAGAGTAAAGTTCTTTCTTAGACTTCAGGAAGTGAGCAGAGCCAGAGGGGATTAGATATCTACGAGTTGATGAATTGTGTGCAGTAGTCATGGACTGGGGGAGAGCCGGGGAGATAGAGACGCCTGAGAGCTCAGTTCCAGCTCCGGCTGGTTAGTGTTGTGTAGAAGGTACACAGTGCTGTGCAAGTTCAAACAACATAATTAATTAGGCTAATATTAATATTATCAATGCCACATAAATTCAATTCTCTCAGCCCTAATCACAACTGGATAGCTTGTAAAAATTATTTTGTTAGGCCCTGGTGCAAACAGTGGGTCTTTTCCAAACATTTGAAAACTATTTGTTTTTGCGGCGATTAATGTGCGTGGCGCAGGAAGGGGTTGGGGGAGAGGAGCCGGGCCAGGGACGATAACTGGTGTGGAGACGAAGGCAGAGGCACAGTCTGGCCCCAGGGACTCCCAGCGCAGGCACATGGAAGAGGGGGAGGGATGTGTTTTTGGGCTGGGTGTTTGAGCAGGTGGAGGGGATTAGTAATACTGTCAACACTGGAGAGCTGGATAAGACTGTCCTCTCTTACTCGTCGGTTTGAGCAGCTCTTGCATACACATTCAGACACATAAAGACGCTAACACATACAAACACAGGGGTGACAGGACAGAAGAGGGAAATGTATATGTGGTTGAACTGACCATGGAAAAGTTGTTCAGGTTCCACCTTTGATGAGGCTGTAGGAGTTACTCATCCACATCCTTCCATAAAACTAATAACACTCAATAAGCACTGTCAGTATGTCTCCCATAGTCATTCAGGTACAAGGAAACCATCCTAATATCACAGTGATTAGCCCTTAATAAGTGACTCCTATCCAAGAATCTTAATGTTAACACTTCAGGATGTTGATGTAATAGCTACTTCAGTAAATTTAGTTAAACAAAATTTTTAAAAAAGCCACAATGAGACCCCAACCCAAATGTTTTGAAGATACTGCATGTCTGCCATTTATAGCACAAATCATCTGCTTTTTAGATTCTCATGTGAGTCTGTAAAAACAATTACGCAACTTCAAAATTCTCCAACTGAATCCTCTTTTCCACTGACCACAGATACCCTCATTTGTTTCCCCTTTTTCATGCATCTCCCTCCCTTTGTTTCCCCTGCCAAATCATCAACCATACTTTCCTGTCTCTCCACTATTTCTGCACACCCGGCTGGTCCTCCAACATCCCATAAATCCTTGCTTTCGGCACATTGCAACTACCCCAACTAGGCCGGCCCTCCCTCTGCCTCCTGGAGCACTGACAATAAAGCATTACAGCAGTCAATCCATGTCAACAACAGCTTTGCTTAATTCCTGCTAAACACGTTTAAACTAAATCTTCACCTAATGATGCATAATGATTTGCTCTTTAGTGTGCTGGCGGCTCGTATCAATTTTGGTGGTGTATTTTACCCACCATCAGAAAGATGACTCAGGTGGTCTAACTGTAGCAGACAGACAGAGACGGTATTAAGGATCCCCCTGTTAAAATTAGTCAGGTAATCGTGACTAGACACAGTGCAGAGCGTGTTGCCCTCATACTGAACTCATACTCATCTCTCATACTAAATGTTGCTAGCTCAGATGCCTATTTAATAATAGTTTATAAACATAGCATCTCTAATTGCATTGTATGCAATACAATGACAATAAAGGCGATTCTGATTCTGAAAAAATAAAATAAAATTCTGCATTTGTAAGTGATGCAACAGATGGGATCAGTGTCAAATGTTTGATTATTTAACCTCAAGAAACGTCAGAGTTGAAATAATTAAAATGTGCAGTTGATTTGAGAGTGGTGTATAAACTGTGAATCCATAGAAAGCACTTTGTCCTTTTCAAATCTATTCTTTAGCATTTCTCTGTGCGAGACTTTCCTGTTGCAGGCACACAGCCAGGCCCTCTGATGTGATGCAGATGTTGCCCTGGCCTTGACCTCCTGCCCATACGATGCCGGGGCCAAAATGGCACAGGTGCCGCGCCACCTTCAGTCTTGGGCAGCCGGGAGCTGCACTGTGCAGGATGTGAACGCTGCCAACTCTCCTCCTTTGCTCACTTTTCTCATTATCAACTCTAGTCTGATGGGGCTTAATGAAACTCTCCCTTGATTTCTGCAATCATACACAACTGTCCTTATGATGACGCAAAACCAGCGTGCTTGTCCGTTTTTTCGACCCTCCCCCATGCCTGCTCTCCTATAAGAACACTATTAATTCTCTGCCATAGTGGAGTGTTTTCCAGTGCTATTTCCTGGCCCGGTGCCTGTGCCTTGCTCTCTCTTGGCTGGGTTTGTCTGGTTGACTGCTCCACAGGAACAGACTGGCACTCTAGCTGAGGGCTCCAGGGTCTGCACACACAATCCACTAAACATGTCTCTGTGTGAAGAGCTGCACTGCCTCTGAAATATGAAGTCCTGATTTACCACATATTAAGCCTAGCTGTTATAATAAAGATTCGTGTGTACTATCCTTTATTATTATTAATGTGTACAGTATGACTATAATTTTAGTAGTGGTAGCAATATAAATTATAATTAAATCTGCAAAAATGCACATTTCTATTGTTATGTCAATATAATATACGCGCATGCATGCTTAAAATCATGCAACATACACCCACTGGCTGACAAATTGGCAGATGTACAAATACACATAAAAATGTCTACTGTATACACGACATTAAAATCACACAGTGACAGTATAAAGAACAAATTGATTCTGATGGTTAAGGGACTTCAGTGCTAAACACATTCACTCACGGGGCAAACAAACATCTGTTTGTTTGTAAGGCCTATGGCCCTCCTAACCCACTGATGTTGAACCAAGCCTTCACACATGCCAGAGAAACAAATGAGGTCTCTCTCTCCTCCACTGAAGATGAAACACTGCATCACCAAAGCATGTGCATTTGTCTAATCAAGCTTTTGCCTGCGGCTACATCGAATGTAAATGAATAGGCTTGTGTGTGCCAGCCTCTATTTCTGTTCATGCTGGCTGGTGTTTGATGATGAAATGGTGCCGTGAACATCAGACAGAAGGGGGCACTAGTGCTCCAGTGTTGCTCTCCTCCCCTGTGGAGCCCTCTCTTCCTCAGAGCTCCTCACAATGGGGATCTGCCTGAGGGGGGAAATGTTGCTTTTTTAGGTCTGTGAGCGCATATCCCTTAATCCCCAGCCATGATTGACAATCATGATTTAGGGTATATGGTGTCCCATTCTAATCCACGAGCAATGATTTCATTTGCATACCTTCCATACGTGGCCTCATTTTGGAGGAAACGGCTGCCTTTGTAAGTGATACAGAAAGAGAGAGGGAGAAAGCTGAACTGAGTGAGAGCGAGATAGAGAATGAGGAGAAAAAGAATGGATGGGGCAATGTTTGTGGGTTTTTTCTTCTTTTTTTTTTGCCAGGAGGAAGATGATAGCAGTCTCCATGCCCAACCAAACATCCCTGTATATATGCCTTTCCTCTGCAGCACTTTCCCCTGTCACACACAATGCATGTGCATATTCAAACTCTCAATCACAAGTATATTCAGAAATGGAAAGATATACGGAGACGCAGGAGCACTGAGGAACACACAGAGATACTCCCTCACACGATGCAAAACTAAATTGCTATTTGCTCATTTTATAACCAAGTCAGGCTTAATTATAATCATGGGAGTTTGGGAGTTACCGTATAATCTCTAGAAGGTATTAAGAATTACCCAGAGCACACCACAGTGTAAAAGAAACAAATACAAATACGTACAATTATTTCCCAGTCATAACACCCAGGGGAGTCTGAATCAAATAATGCTCAGTGTTTGGTATGCCCACAGAGACCATTCATCCTCACTTTTATCTACTGAGGAAGTGGAACAGAAGTGAAACACTGGATAAAAGGTCAAAGGGGTCACATTTCAGTGCAAGGTAAAGGTACAAATTATGTATAAGGAATGATTAATTGTATGCTTAGATATAATCTGATACTGAATATCCAAATATATTTACATTTTTAAGTTTTCATAAGTATTTCTATTGCTTTTAATTTGCTACACACAGCCTGTCTTTTAGACTTATATATAATATTAATTAATATATCATCTATATAGTAGTACATAAAGTAATTTTAAATATTGAGTAAATAATGCAAAATTCCACTTTATCTGTTTAATTACAGTATATGCAATACTGACAAATGCATATGGCATTACAGTATTAATGTGATTGAATTTTTATATTGTTCTGTTATTACCAAAATAAAGAAAAATATATATTATTTTTAGGACAAATTATTTGTCGTTGAGATGTTGCATCATCTCAGGTTGCATTAGATGTAAGGTGTGAGGTAATATAATTATTAAAAACAAATATAAATGATAATCTAATTTTAATATCATTTTAACTTTACATTTTAGTTGATCTGATAAAATGGTACAGCCATTAAAGCGTGAAGTCATAAGTTTGAAGATGTCATTTAGCTTATGGTATATTAAAGAATTATCCTGTAAATATATAGTAATATATATGAAGAGTTGAATCCAGCTAATACATGATTTATATATGAAACACACGATGTGGAATAAGTTGATTTTAACAAAAGTACTTAAGGGGAAACAAAAGCAGAAAAGTGTATGTTAAGGGGTTAAACCCTCTTAAGATTTAACATAAGATTGCATTAAATGCATAGCCCCTGTTTTCTACCTATTTAAATTCACACATCAATCCACACTTTAAATATTATAATAGCAATGGTGTCATTTTCAAAACAAATGTCAAATGTTCCTCATCTATATTTATCTGATTCTAAGTCCCTGAGGCGACACTGCCAAGGTTATGCTTACAATAGAGGGAAGCGATAGTGAGGAAGCCTCTTCCCCCTAAGTAATAACCACCACCACATACTGTACCATCCATCCAGCGTTCCTCTCTGACTGACTGAGCCTGGCCAGGTCTCTGTGACAGAGGACTCCCCTTTGAAACAATAACAGTCTGATAATCTCCTCTTATCTCCAGTGTGTGTAGTGCCTGGTTAACAGGCTGTCTACTTGATGGGTGTCTCTCCACGCCTCCGCCATAGGGGAATGATCGTGTCATCATGGACCTGAGAAAAAAAGAGCAGTACAATGAAGGAAACAGTAGAGCAAGGGAGAATTAATCCTATATGTTTTAGTAGAAGTTGCACAATATTACATGTAAAAAAAAAAATGTGCATGATTCATTTGGGAATGAAAGGGCAAATTAAATGTGTTTCACTTCTGCAATAATTTTCTGTCTTTTCAAAAAAAAAAAAAATCTAATTCTAGCTTGACAAAGAAGGCAGGTGTGTGGACAGAGTAGTGTGTCTACCTGTCCTGAGTGTCCTCCTCCTCTGGCCTCACCCAGCCCACTTCTCATCCAGGGTGTCAGTGTGGGAGGTGGCGTGGAATTAGGCCGCCTGAGGGTGTGAACACTTGAACATCGCACCCATCATCCCACCTCTTAGCACTGTTTACCAGGCCTGGCCTAATTGATTCCCTCTCTTTATCTTTTTACCTCCTTAATTTTGTTATTAAGTGTGCGGGAGAGGCGCGAAAGCTCCTCTTTTTCCCATTTTGAGAAATTATACTCTTGTACTTGATCCAGCTAACAGGATTTTCTTAAATTACTTTATAAAAGACCATCTTTTAACTTTCTTCTTTCTCTCTCTATCCATTCATTAGCAGGTCTGCCTGAAGGCCTGCTCACATCAATTTCTTGGGTTAAAGTTACAAACTTAGGCAGCTCAGCTCGACGCTCACGGTGGTTTGCGGACGAGTGGGGGTGGCTGGGGGTGGAATGGGGACGAATTATTAATTTCTGAAGTATTAGAAAAATAAAGAGATTGAATTAAGAGTATTGGTCCTCTGTTATCCAGCATGGCTAGCCTCAGGGACTTACTGTGGTGGAGGACATTATGCAAATGCTCTCTCTCTCTCTCTCTCTCTCTCTCTCTCTCTCTCTCTCTCTCTCTCTCTCTCTCTCTCTCTCTAGCAGTCAATCTCTGCTCTCCTATAATCTGCCTCTCTCGGTGTCTCTGTCTCTTTAATCTTCATCGGTCAGCAGAGACAGAGACAGTGTAGAGAGTGTCTCCTGTCAAAGCAGCTCCTCTCCAACTCGCAATTCTCTCATTCATGAAGTGGCACCCACATTTCATACCAAATGTTCATAATCAAGGTTTTAAAGACGCTGGAAACTAGAGAGAAACCTTCCCATTTTCTATCACTTTATCAATGGTGAGGTGCATGTATAGCGTTATCCGTGGCTAGGATCAATAGGCTGAATCCAGAGCTGTTGGAGTCCTGCGCGGGAGCATCTGAGGAGGCAGAATCTTTATTTTGCTTGCAGCTTCACAGTAGATGTTGTATCATATGAGATCTTATCAAAGGGGAACTGATTTTACACCAAAGTCTATTTACAGGTGTTGAGAAGTACTATTGCATATGTGAAAAACTTGCATAAAGCCTTTTAATAAAAGTAATTGTTCAGGGAAAGTGCACTGGGAGTGACTATGGTGACATTTAAAGAGCGAAATGAGACATTAAGGGCTGGCAGAAGGGGAGGCGGATGGGTCCAACAAACACAAGGCTTTTATCCAAGAGACCACTGTTTGTGTACTCCCCCTGTGCACTGTAGCTGTTCGTGTCCCATGTTCACAACGTTCAGTTTTATTTTTACTTAACAAACCTAGTAGCTTTAAGCTGAACTATATCATTTTATAGCACCTAACTAAGTGGTCCTGATGGCTAAAACTACAAGGGGTGTGACAAAGCAGTGATACTGTATCTGACGAGTCAGGATTAGACTACAAATTTGAAAATGAAAGAAAAAGGGTTTGGAGGCTACATTAGCCGCTGCAAGCAAAATACATCCAAATCTCTGACTGAACTGTTGGCTGTAAAGTTGCATTGTGGGTAATGTAGGCGCCAGGTTTTGACAAGGTAGAGGAAAGCATGGTCAAAAAGATGGCATCTCAGGTTCTGCTGCATCAATTTTGGTCTTTTTTTTGTTTTAAACTGTTCATTGTGAGAACGATAATGTTATCAGTAGAGTACACCTCTAATGGTGAAGGGAGGATGGAGGTGGAGGGTGGTGGGGTTGAGGGGTGGCATGGAGAATGGAGCTGAAGGGACTTCACTATTCACGTATTCTTATTATTTATGCATCAATGGTCTGTTGTATCATGAATTCAACATTTATAGTTTTCAAAACACAAGTGAAACAGTGGCTACAACAAAAGCAAAGATATGAACACTGAAAATGTTTTTAATGGATCCAATTCACACATACATTTGTATGTATGTATGTGAAATGACTATAAATTAAGATAGTATTCCTTTAAATGAGACCATTTTTCACAAGCACAAAAATCTACAATTATTTTCACATCTTCACATCTCTCTATTGATCTTAGGCTTCTCCAGTATATAGAAAGTTAAGCTAGTAAAATACCACAGGAGACTGAATATTTCCCTATTTAGGACAGACAAGTAAAAGCAGGTTAAATGTACTCATCATCCATGAGCCATAAAAATCCAGATAGCCTAAGCTGACATGCAAAACTCTGGTCAATATTGATGTTTATTCAGGAAGGCTGATGAGGCCCATGTTCAGTTAATTAAACCTTAATAGAGGAGATGGAAGAAGATGATGAAGAAGAAGAAAAAGGGGCAGTGTGGATGATAAGAGGAGGATGGCCAAAGGGGAGGCAGAGAGGAGGAAGAGGAGGAGGGCAGCGAGGCATGGTGTCAGTAACAAGGCTGGTAATCTTACAGCAGGAGGGGGAGAGGTTCCCAGCAGCACCGGCGGCATCCTGCTCCAGCAGCGTACAAGGTACTAGAGGCAGAACAGACAGGTTTGATGTTAGCAAATATTAGCTTTGTGCAGGACGTGGGTGTACTCTCTTTGACACGTTCATTGCATATTCAGAGACAGATGTTCCGAGAACGAGGAGAGGAGGAGGAGGAGGGCGGGAGGCTGAATGAAAGGCCTGAGATGGCAGAGTTGCTCTCGGAGGAGCAAGTAATTGGCCCCTCGACGGTAGAGGCGACAGAGAGGCGCCACACACACACACACACACACACACACACACACACACACACACACACACACACACACACACACACTGCTTCCCTCGCTCATCTCCTCTGCCTCTCTTCCCAGATCTGATAAAGGTAAACGTGTAGCAAATTTGTCATTTGATGAGGGAGGATTTCCACAAACAGAGCTGACATGATGAGGCTGTGATCTGCCTGTATGAGAGTCAGCAGGGGCCCAGGCAGGCAGAGATCTCAATCCTCCCTCTTCCTCTTCCCCCCTCTCGCTCTGTGCCTCTCACATACTGTCACACACACACACACACACACACACACATACACACTTGGCTGTGTTCACATGGAGCCTCAGTCTCAGTAATTGCTGCCTGCCATCCATATCTTTCCCCTTCTCTGTCTCTGAGTCCCTCGCTCTGCTGCCGTCTATCTCTCCTCCTCAGAGACATCCTCCTCTCCTTTTTACCCGTCTCCTCTTTTCTCCATCAAATAAAGGGCCCGGCCCTCGCCTCAGCATCACACTCAATTTCTGACTCTTTCACTTATCTCTGGGCTCCATGCCTGCAGACTGCTCAATTATCCACACTCACCTAGCTTCCTCTTCTCCTTCTTGCCCATGCAAAAAAAAAAAAAAAAATCAAATATTTTCAGTGCCATATTGACGAGTTAAAGAGGTTAATGGTCAAGAGCTCAGTCGTAGACATGAGCTGAGTGATAAAGTTGCAACACACTCAGGTGATAACAGCCCCACTGGAATAATACAGGGATTTATGAGCAGGTTTTTAGGGGACTCGTATCAGATGGATTCAGAAGGACTAAGTTCAATGAAGTTTAGTGGCGATGGCCTATTCAGGCTCCTCAGCCAGAAATTGACCTCCATTACCACAATCATTCTCACTACAGTAACCCCTCCATAGAGATTATGAACACACTCTTTCAAAGTGATCACGAGACTCTCCTCTGACCATAAAAACACATCTTCCCCATCCCACCACACCTAATTGCTCTGCACTTCTACAATCCTCTTCTCAGACGCATACCCCCTCCTTCTATCCTTCTCTCTCCTCTTTTTTTTTTTGAGTCTTTTTCTCTCCATCTGATCAGAGAAGGAGTCACTGGGTTTGAGCCTTTCCACTCAGAGGTAATGGTCCTGCCTCTGCCTAGTCCCATGACTCTAATCCTGGGACTCGGGACCCCAGCTACTGCTCTCCTCCATGCTGCCTGCTCAATGCCCCTCTGTCTCTCTGAACGGCCCCGGTTTATGTTAACCCTTTCGCACAATTCTGTAAGTCTGAATGCAATTAATTGTTAAGCATTAATAAAGTGAACAGGGCTCAAAATAAATAAGCAGAGAAGTTAAAGGACTGTTTTTTTCACATTTTGGCCATCATTTATTTTGGTAATAGTAATAATAATGCACAAAGTTAAACCTTTTGGAAGATACATCTTTTCAGTTTTTTTTTGCTTAAATCTTAAATGAGAAGACCAATTGCTGTCATACATACTGTACACTGTAAATTATTTGACTGTACATTTACATATGGTACATGTATCTGCATGCTAAAGATGAAGTTAGAGCAGCAGCCAGTTAGCTTAGCTTAGCATAAAGAGTGAAAACAGTGGGGAAATAGCTTGCCTGGTTCTGTCCAAAGGAAACCAAACCCCCTACTAGCACCTCTAAAGCTCACTAACCCATTAAATTACGTTATATCGGTGATCGGGAGCATGAGCATGCACCCAATCAAGATGTAGCAAAAGTAAAATTGCAATATGGACAAACAGAATTACAATTAAAAGGAAATAAAGAACAAACATATATGAAGAATTACACAGGATTTATTGTGTGAGGGATTATTACTCATATTTCAGGTGCACTCATATTAGGTACAACCTCCAAATAAAGTGGTTTAAATGAGTGATGCATACAACTGAGCCAACTTTTTCCCTCCCAGTAAAGATTCTGATACCACAACTCACAGTACCTGCTGATAACAACAAAAAATTACATTACAATCAGTTTTACGTATGGTAATATGAGGCCAGGGTTTGCTGTGGCACTGAAGTCTGAGTCAGCAGCCTGCTTGGACTGAATGAACGTAATTGAAAACTGAAGTTTCTGAGGACATTAATGAGCAAATTGTTTTGAAGGAACAGTGTGCCGGTTCTGGCGGTATCTAACTGTGAGGTTGCAGATTGCAGTGAACTGATGCCTCTCCTGTGTGCCAAGCGTATGGGGGAACTACAGTGGCCGACGTGAAAACGTGAATGACCTTCTCTAGAGCCAGTTGTTAGCGTAGGTCATTTGGAGCAAAGCCAGTGTGTAGAATGTGTGAACATGGAAAGTGAGTAGTGAAGCAAGAGAGAAAGAGAGCGGTGGTGATGGCAGAGTAACGTTATCAAGTCCAGCCCAAGCAGGAAAAGCTAACAGCGTTTGGTTTGTATGCTACTGCTGAAAAATGGCAGTGCAACATGACAGACTCCATCCCTACATAGATATAAAAAAAAAAAACTCATTCTAAGGTAATGAAAACATGACTCTTATTTTCAGTTTATTATACACTAATGAAAATATACCAATTAATATTTTATTCCCTTTCTGCCAATTGATCCCTCTAATTGTTACACTGGTCTTTTTATGTGGATCTGTCAAGTCAGTATCGGCACAGATGCTGATAACTGCTTCCCTTGTTTAGGGCTAAATTACAGGATTATAAAACAATCTACCTAATCATCTGACAGCTTGTGTGACTTGCCCCAACAACTTCATGATGATGTTGATGTTCCCAGATCTCAGCAATTAACTTGGCGAGTACAATGTTATCATAACTGATAGAAATAATGGCCAAAACTAGGAAAATACGACCCAAGTTGTAATAAACTGGAATTATCCTAACCAAGCCCAGAGCTCCCTCCGTCAACTGTTTGCTCCCTTATGTACATTCTTCCTGTTTATTAAAGAACGGCACCCTGAAACATCATTAGGGAAAAAAAGCTGTGCTGCCTGGGAGAGGTCTTCTGTGGTGGGAGAGGAGGGGGAGAGAAGGGGGGCTCAGAGGAGAGCTGAACTTTGTTAATGGAGTGTTTCTCCGTGCAAGTCACTCAGCTTTGAAAGCCAAGCCCCCCGGGTGAGGACTCTGAAGCGCAGGAATCAGACATGCACAATCAGTTCCACTCCTTAAATCTCCTTCAGAATCATATCTTTTTGAGCAGCCTTTCCTTAATTTATTTCTCTATCAGTTAGTGGGTTGTGATCTGGCGAAGTGCTTCGGGAATAGGAGGCACCGCTGAATGGTGAAATGGAGAGGGTTCCTCTCTTTCTGTTTTCTGCTCCCTCGCTGATTTCCACACACACTCGCACTCCCTATCTCTCCCCCTGTGCCCTTGCCATCCATTTAGGCAGCGCCTCTGACTAATTTGCCCATCACGCTTGCTGTCTGGTCCTTTACGGTTGGAGATGTTTTGACGTGTCTCTCTCGGCTCGCTCTCTCCACTGGCACTGTCTCCACTATGATTAAGAATATTCTGATAATAAGCAAATGCCAAGAGTCACCGAATGGCTGAGGAATCAGGAGTGCCACAGCGTGAGAGAGTGTGTTCCTCTGCATCAGTGGAAAAAATGTTTAGAGTGAGCGGTGCATGCACAGCATTTTCACTCAAAGGAAATGTAATCCAAAGTGCAGAAAGAGTGGGGCTTCTAGAGGGCAGATTCTTTATGCTTAAGATGAAAGAGACGCACGCTCACAATGTTCATTTATATCTCAGATTTCACAATTAGGCAATCGATGACAAATGGAGTCATATCTCCAATTGATTACAGCTAATTGTTCAGGGGAGTTGAGGTGGATTTGTAAGTGCCAGCATGGACATAGGTGCCACATTCAAGCACCCACGTGGTCTTTCTGCAGGGCCTGAGTCAACGCCTCATGCCATGCAGCGGCTCACTCCGGAGGTCACCCTGTTTGACTCTTCCCACAATCCCCTTGGAAAATAGGGCGTGTCACTGACAGGAAGAATGTGCCAGGCCACCGCAGAAACCCCCCTCATAACCCCCACCAACCCAAAACCTCCACCCACTGGACTCACCAAGTGATTAGTTGGGGATTAAAATATTTGCTGGGCAAATATCTGCCTTGGCTGTCTGACCCAACATCACAGTTCAAAGACACAGGCTTAACCAACTTTTCTCTTTACTTGACAAACCATCAAGACATCCCCAGTCCACACCCAGTACACAGGCCATGAATCATTTATAACCTCCAGTGAGAATAAAAATCCTAATTTCATGTAAAGCTTTGCATTTAAACAGTAAATCATCTGATCACACTGAATATGTGTGTTGGGTGTGCTGGAGCTGAAATTCTGATAATGCAAGTGATGTTTTTGTGGGCCATGTGCTCCATTGAAACTGAGGTAATTATTAGAGAAGTCTAAAGCACAGAAAGATGTATACTGTGGATTAGTAAGGACAAACACTGACTGCAGGAAAGCACAAACCTTGTGCAGTGGTGGTAGACTCTTTACTTGAGTAAAAGTAAATGCCACAGTGTAAAAATATTCCTGCATTTGAAATGTTACTTAAGGAAAAGTATAAATCAGCTAAATGTACTTAAAGTATTCAAAACAAAAGTAAAAAATTAATCCACATAATTTTTGGTGCCCTTTATTTGTCCAAAGAGCTTCTTCCTCTGCTACTTCTTTTTTTAGCTTCTTCATCTCAAGTATTAATACAATAAATTTGTCTAATATAATATAATATAATATAATATAATATAATATAATATAATATAATATAATATAATATAATAAAAACAATTAATTATTATTATTATATTTAGTGGTAATATAAACAATTAGAATAAATTAGTGTCTCAAGCAAAACTAATAAATGTATTAAAATTAGACAACATACTAATACTTAATCATGTACAAAACTTTGAAATGTTGGAAAATTATTTTCAAAAGGTTGAATATATGAATAAAATACTGACAGATGTAAAAAAAAAAATGTAGTAACAGTATCTTCTTTGTCTCAGTGTCTAGTTTGTTTCGTCTCTGTATAAAGCTGAGCAATGATTTTCACCATGGATTAAATTTGCAGATTACTTTCTCAGTTAATTATTAAAGTTTTGAAATGTCAGAAAAACATTTAAAAAATTAAATGCAAATAATTTCCCAGTGCTTGTTTTGTCCCATTAACTGTCCTATAAAAAAGACAAATTTTGCCTTAAAACAAACTTCAACAATTAATTGATTTTCACAGTATTTTCTAATATTTTTTGTCATTCAACTGATTGAGCAAAGTTAGATTTATGGACAATTACTGTACTTATTCAGAATTTTTTTTTTTTTTTTGTCTCAGGCCAAAACTGTACCACTGGAGGGACTCGGTGCTAAAGGAGCCTTTTGATGTTTGTTAATAAATGAAAATAAAAATATATATTATGCGTTTTTTTTAAAAGCAGTTTATGAGTACTGAGGTAACTTTTTTTAATTATTATTTCCACATAAAGTGCTGAGTGCAGGGGAGATGAGGAGAAGCTGCCAAGTACATTATTACCCCTCAGGGCCGAACAACACGCACCCCTGGGGACTTACATCACTCAGCAAATTAAGAGTGCGCTCTGAGGCTGGGGCCGTCCACCTCAGCAGCCTCCACCACCCCACTGAACAATACAACCTGCACCACCACCGCAGTGCATTCATCTCAGCTCTATGCCTGGTCTTGTTATTCCTTTATTATGAGTCCTGGCCACTAACTCAGGGGGCTAATATTGTTTTGCTTCCGACGGTCATTTGGCACCGAGTGTTCTTAATTTCTTGCGCCCCCTCTCTCCATCCTACCTTTTCTTTGTGTCTTGTGAGGGCGGGGGCAGACGAGGCATGTCGGCAAAATGCAAAGGTTTAATTACTTTTTGTTGAATTAATTAAGGAGGAAAAACTTGTTCTTGGGGAACAAAAGTGAGGCTGGCTGGAGGCAGTGGTCAAGAGCGGCCGTGGGGTATAAGGAAAGCGTCATAGTAGCCTGGCAGCCTCAGAGGATTTAATTTAGAGTGGGTCTCCTGGAGGGCCCATCTACTGGAGCCCGGGGCCCCAAATCGACCACTTGGAGGTTCTTATTGGTACCAAGCTTACAGCTATCCATCACTGTCACGCCACCCTCTGAAAACCAGGGCACACTGGGGAGAAACTGCATCAGCACTTGTAGCTTCAGGAATCTAGAAGTCAATGTCTGCAGGGTGGGTTCTGCTTTAAACCTGAAAACTCTACATAACCTTCTTCCTGCGCCTGCAGACAAGTTCGCTATGAATTTGTGAATATAAACACTACTTTCTAAGTGAGGAAAATAATGATGCATAGCCTGGAGCTGCTCCATTGACAGAACAAAAAGTGAATGTGTTGATACATCAAATGTTTGTTTTAGTTTTTACACCCTAAGGGCTGCAAAGTTTGAACCAGAAAACGTAGCTACTCATGCTCCAATAAAACCTCTCTCAGGAAAAGGAAACTCTTGTTCGATATGTGTTTGATGAACACATAATACCTCCCAGTTGAATAATATTATTAATTAATATACCCCCGGCATCACTCACTCTAAATAATTAGCAGTCCTTTTACCATCCACTGTTATGCCTTTACTGCTATAACTTACACAAATATTAACATGTAGTAGATGTATCAATACATTATGTTTTTGTTTTATTTTTATATAATTGTCATTTTCCCAAACAATTTCCTGCTGTACAATAATCAAGGTACAATGCACAGTGTTGAAACTTTAAAGGAATAGTTGACCGTTTTGGGAAATATGCTTATTTGCATTCTTGCTCAGAGTTGCTCAGAGAGATCTAACTCTCAGCGAGGAAGCTCCACAACTAAATTTTGCTAAAAATTTAACATATTCTTTGATAAATATGGTGTTTCCCTACAAAGCAACCTCACAGTACATTAGTAGGGATTGAAACCGTTCAGGTAAAAATCCAAACCGTTCAGTTCGCTAGTCACGGTTCAGGTTGTGTATTTATAGTTTGGTTCATTTGAAATACGGTAGGAAATGATGAGATTTCAGTATTTTTTTCCATCCTGTTTTTGATCACACTAGATATCAAGGCCTATGGAAAGAGGCTGGGACACGGGTGGACAGGAATATGAGGTATAGCACACGCACAATGTAACTGAAGCCGCAGTCGTGCGCTGTTATTGGCTCAATTTCAGCAAGGGCGAACCAGATTTTACTGCGCATATGTTGTACCGCCAAAGATACGATGCATGGATGGCGTGTGACCCTCCTTCCTTCTCAAACTTCTCAGTTGGCAGAGACGTTGATGAAGTGCAGAGTACGGCTGTGATTCCGTTAAGGAAATGGCGAGTGGACACAATAAAGTACAAGTAGAGCATTAGAGTGTGTGGGAGCATTACAGATTTGGTGTTATGTATGACAGTGATGGCGAAAAAAGTGGTGGGTAAAACGTCAACTGTGTATCAGCACTGTGCAACATGTGTGGCTTGTGCTAGCCGCAATACTTCCAATATGATGAATCATTTATGGAGACATCACTCTGGTGTGTCTGTTGATAGCACAAGGAGGAGAGAGTCAGGGAGGAGAGAGCAACTCCTTTTCCCAGCAGCATTTAAACAGCCTCTACATGCAGACTCAGACGGAGCAAAAAACACAACTAAAGCAGTGGGGAGTCGTGGAGGACGCTGGATTTCAGCATATGATTAGGGTACTTGAACTGCGTTATAATATGCCGTCTTTTGGCCTCTTTCTTTCTCTCTCTTGGCCTCCATGATGTACCATAAATACCATTTACCGCTGTACCAAACTAAACAAAAAACCGTGACCCCAAACCGTGATATGAACTGAACATTAGTGTAATAAATCCTTGAAATCTTTATGCCCAAAGATGAAACAATAAAAAATAGTCCAACTGTTTTAATTTAGGTAGACCACCCATAAAAGGGAGTGGGTGTTTAAGAGTTAAACAATAAGATCCTATATATTATAAGACCCATTTTGTTTGATTTTACCCTTTACCACCTTTCTGATCCTTAAATCTTTACATTTATGAGACGGTCCCTTCAGTGTTCAAACACTGAACACACAACACATTCTCATCCCAACACATCACATACTGACGCTTCGTCAGATCCCTTGCCGTCACTTTACGATCACGGTAAACAAATGCTTAACACTGTGAATTCAAACAAAAACACTTACGCTGATGCAACAAAACCACAAAGTTAGGTTTAGGAAAAAAATACTGGAGCCTGGTGCGTCTCATACAGGCCCTAAAGGGTACCTTGTGCGACGGCATCACAACGACAGATTGATGGTATTGTGTGCACTGGGAATAACAGGCTTAAATAAAAACTGTATGTATAGTAAAGTTGCACTGTGTATATGGATGAATATTTAGTATGTTAAATTCATGGATATTCACCTTTAACAAGAATATTTTCAGGCGTCTGTCAGCCAAAGAATTGCTATCGTTGATCTAATCTGTCTGTTGCAGTTTGGGGCCTTGTCCAGATCTCTCAGACTTTCAGTTTCTCCCTCTTATCCAGATCCACGGGCTCACACGAGTGCTCAATTGTGCCTCTGTACCCTGATTTCATTTTAGAAATGTCCTGTCCCTATTCTGAACCCTTATCTCCTTATCACATTATAATGTAGATGTCCAACAAAGACATGAACATGAGATTCTTTCTAACACGTGAGGAGATGCTTCACTTGGCAAGCCAGATAACTTCACGATGTGTTGCTGTGTATTTGTTTTTTTGTGCTTGTGGCAAAGGGGGAGGGGAAGACTGTTTGAATACTACATCCAAAGTGTGCATGACAGAAATATCACCAAATTAGATGTCTCTAATCCCTCGGGAATATGAATTAGCCTGGAATGAATCAGTCCTCAAATGAGTAGGTGTTTTGAGGAAAGAGAGGCACTGATATAACATGCTGAAGCCAGTAAACAACAATCCACAATGAAAATACAAAAAGGAGAGCGAGTGCAGCTGCCAGAGGAAGATGCCAATGAGATCTGAGACATTACATTCAGTATCACAAACAATGAGATAGTGCCATTGTCAACAGAGGATTTTTTTTGTTTTATGTTTCTTACCTTTTGGCTTAATGTGAACAAAATCTTCAGAAAATATGGCACTGTTTTTGCTCAGCTTCTTGGTGAGGGTTCCTACTTTTGTTTGATTTGTTAGTACATCTAATAGATGAAGTTTTAGTTCAAAAATGACATTTATAGACTGAAACTGCATGGAGCTTTATCTTATTTTTAAACAGAGTTGGAACCTCGCAGGACGAAACAGCCTCATGTTGTTGTACTACTTTGATGTTGAGAGGGGGAAAAATGAATTTGAGTTTTTGTGATTTAGTGGAAGTGGGTTAAATGGAACTAGTAGATGTGTTCATGTCGTCACTGCCAGTGATTCAGTGATCAAAGCTGCTACTTTCTGCAGCCTTTGGGTTTGTGGTGTGTGTGTGTGTGTGTGTGTGTGTGTGTGTGTGTGTGTGTGTGTGTGTGTGTGTGTGTGTGTGAGCCAAAGAGCTGGTGCTGAACTAATGCCTACCGTCGCCAGAGTGTAGAGTTTCTCCTACCGGGTGGCCGTGCAGCCCCTTAGCTCTGTGTCTCTCCATGTGTCTGCCCACCCACAGTATGGAGGTGTTCAAATCTCCATTGGGACAAATCTGCATATCTCTGGCCCACGGCTCCTTCTCTCCCTCCTCTCTCTCTGTTTCTTTCTCCCTAACACACTCATAAACACACACAAAGATCCACTCCACCCCTCTGATTGCTGGTAAGTGGCGGTGATGGCAGCCAGAGTTAGGGCTACTTCTACAGATTATCCTTTAAAGCGTCAAACCGTTTTGTGGGGTAACCAATGTGGCATGCAATTCTTTACCTTTCTCAATTTCTTATCTACGCTAGAAAGGTATAACAGTGCAAACACAGGCTTCAAAACACAGTGGTGTCCATGCTGAAATATAGGAGGACTTCCCTGCCAAAGGTTCTGCAGCCTTGCTAATGAATTGCCAATTAAAAGCACTGTAGCGTGGCCTGTAAACTAAAAGTGAGCACTTTTTTTTTTTTAGAGGCACCATCTTCCCCCTTAATCACACTATCAAGTTGTAAGATCAATAAAGCTTAGTGCTTAAGCTCTGTTTTATTTTAGGGAGGAAAATGGAGGCAGTGTACTCTGTAAATGTTCTTACTGGCACATGTGAATTTCTTTGCTCTCAAATTAAGCAGGATTAAGGAGTGAGGGGAGGGGGACAGGGAGGGACAGAGGGGGGAGCACCGGCGTCTTCAGACTGCCGCTCATGTGACAATAGCTGAGTGTGGTCAGCCAGGATATCGGTCCAGCAGTAGGCTGACGTGGGAGTTGTGAGGGTCCCCTAAGGGACCGCTTCGCAACAATGACACATACAGATGGGAGATAAATAAAGGAAAAACTAAAAGTGTCTTAGTAAGGTGTTGGGCCACCATGAGCTGCCAGAACAGTTTGATGCACTTTTTTCTCAAAGTCTCTGAAATGTAGTCTGATAATCAGACTAAACGGCCAGTGTGCTTCACCTCCTTTATGCAACCTGACATTGTGTAGTTCACGTTAGCCCATTTCTTGTTGTGAGGAGGGGTTATTTTGTTTGTTTTGCCTTGACCAATCAACAGTTAGTGACACATCCATTCGCCGTGGTGCTGAACGGACACTCTGAAGCTTTGGAAGCAATAGCTACTGTAGGTGCAGTTGACTAAATTTTCTTCACATCTGTGAAAGAAAAATGTCACTTTATTTCTGTACGTTGACTTAAAAAAACTTGTACAGCTTTGTCAGTCTTATCCACACTTGTTGCCATTTTTCTGTAGCTTTTTTTTCAATCATTTGTAGGTAACTTCAAAATTCTTCAAAAATGTTTTCCCTCATCCAGTAATTTGATGATGATGGTCTTCATGAATGAGTTTGGGTTTCTTCACTTGTTTGTACAGCCCAGTTGCACAAAAAGGCATTTGAATGACCCAATAATATGCTACACCCAGAGCTAGAGACGTAAAATATAAAGTTAGGAGGACTACTTACGTTAGGCAGGACGGGAGGTGGAGCAGGGTGTTTTTGTATGTAGTATTTACACACTCATTTTAAGCTCAACCATGATTTTTAGGTTTGTTGCCTAAACCTAAGTGAGTGGTTTTGTTGCCCCCCTGCTGGTACTGCACCTTCATACAGGTGTGTAATATGTTCATCTCATTAAGGCAAAATGTGACACTGACACGGTATCCTCCAGAGGACAGGCAGGCCTATTACATGCTTTGAGGTGATATCGAGTTGGTCTGTAAAAATCAACATCAAGTTCAAATTTCTATTAGTGAACAAACAACTTTCAGTCATAACATGTATTTGGCGATAAAAACCCTTTCATCATATTGAGGAACACAGATATGGTAGAGGTCCTTATTGGAATATCATAGGATTATCACAGTACCTATTAGCTATGTATAAAAGCTATTTATACCTGTGTTTTCATAAAGCTACACTAATCCTGGATGTATATAAAAAAGAAAGTGATACAAGTCAGCTTGGAGAATGGTTGGAGCAAGGCAACAGCTTTAGTCAGCAATGTTCAGTGTGACCTAATAGGAATACAGTGGCTTGAGGATGCCTACAGTTAGGTGTACTTTAAAAAAGTATGAGTATAGAGATGAGTTGTACCTCAACTAAAACAGATTTCAGCCAGGCCTTGTTATTACCTTCCTTCTCTCGTCCCCACTTCACACACACACACACACACACACACACACACACACACACACACACACACACACACACACACCTCTAGCTCGTGTTGACCAAGAGCAAATGAAAGCAGGCAGACCCGGAGAATGGATGAGGCTGTGGCCACAGTGTGAGGAGGGGAGGAGGCCCCAGTGTGCTGAAATAGCTTAGGCCCCAAAAGAAATGAGATCCAGGCACTTATTTGTCAGAGTGTCTGCCTGCTCTTTCCCTGTCTCTGCACTGTGTGAATATGCATGAGGATTTGAGAGGTATAAATAGCGGAGGTGTCCATATTGCCACTGCGTTTTCCATCAGCACAGAGAAAGGCTTTAATGGGCTTATTATGAACCGCATTACATCACCAACGGCAAATTACAAATTCCTTAAGGGAGAAGGAAAGGGAGAGCTTACTCTGTGGCAAAGTTTATGCAGCTGACAGGTCACATGGCCCCATGTTTTGGTTTAAGTGGAGGCATTGGTCCCAGGGCTGCCATTTAATAGCTGTAACACTATTTGTATCGTACAAAATTGTTGAAAACATACTCGCTATACAATGAACACATCTGGAGCCAACTGCATCAGTAACTGGGACATGGATTCTAGAAAGAGATGTTACGATTACCACAAATTTCCACTGACCTTGATTATATTAAGTAAACAGCAGAAGTCTCTGATGGATATCACAAAACCCACCAGTTAAAACCAAAACTATCTGCCTGGCTAAACACCATTAAAGGTAAGGGACGAAATATATAATGTTGTAATTTAAGTGAACAAACCCTTTAATGGATTCTTTAAAACATCTTTAGCAACTGCCACATAAACACAGTGCTCTGATTATTTCACTCAAAAAGAAAGGAGGAGTACAACTCAACCTGTAAAAACATTTGTTTAATGTCTTCTGTGGCTCTGTAGCTAGTTTTTTTATTTGGAGAACAAAGTCTCAGCTTGTCTTGATAAGTCTAATTTTTTTTGACAAACTAGGGCTGTGGAGTTTGAAAGACATTTACACAGCAAATAGAGTCTAATGAATAAACACTAACCAGCTATATTATGTATTTAGTGGACTTGCCTTTATATAGCGCCTTTCTCGTCTTCCGACCACTCAAAGTGCTTCACACTAAATGTCAGCATTCACCCAATTCACATACATATTCATACACTGATGGCAGCAGCTGCCATACAAGGTATCACATGCCCATCAGAGTCTAATCTAAACACTTATAAACACACCAATGGCACAGCCTTCGGAAGCAGTTTGAGGTTCGGTATCTTGCTCAAGGACACTTTGATATGTGTACTGGAGGAGCCGTGGATCGAACTACCAATCTTCCGAATAGTGGGCAAGTAACAGCCACAGGAAATGTAGGATCCTGGCAATCTGGTCTCACACCCTAACTGCAATGAAAACCCATCCGCACCATTATTAGATGCTCAGAGCAACGAAAGTAGTATTAAGAGCAAGAAGTGAGCTGACTGCGGGAGGGCGGGGTGGTGGATGGGTCAAACAAACAGGACTGTCACTCAGGGAACTGGCATTACTATTATATGTATATTTTTTATTACGTGTGAAACCCCAAATTTACTGATTTTTACTGATGCGTTGTTTCATGTGACGTTATGTCATGTGACCCTACACTACTGAGTCACATGATGCTACGACTCTACCTTATGTTACGTTACAAGCATACTTATTTTAAGCCAAACCATGATGTTTAACAAACCCTAACCAAGTCGTTTTATTGCCATTGTTACATAACGTTAACCATGTGTTAACCGCAACAGTTTCACAGCATGTAAACTTTCTGCCTCAAGACACCACGCAAAATGCTGCTTAGGGGTGCTGGGGGCTCGTGCCCAAGAGGCAAAATATGACAAGTAGGGATGACATCACATTGTTGATGGAGTTTGAGCCATACTAAGGACTCAAAGTCTACATATCTTGGTCTCTACTGCTCAGACTCTCGCAAGTCCCCTATATTAACAGAAGTTAATATACACTAAATCGCTGAAGTACCTTTTAACAGACCTCAACAGGGAAAGCGTGACTCAGATTCTCAGCCTTAATGAACCTAAAGTTGTTGCAACATAACAGTGATTAAAAAAAAAAAAAAAAAAAAACTGAAACTCTGCAGTAGTTTTATTTTGTTGTTACCTCTGTTTTGACTTTCAGATTCCCCTGTGCGTTTCTGAATACCATCTTCGCTTATGGTGTTTAAATTTGTTTAGCAGCGTGCACCCTGGCCCACTTCCACCCATAGTTCCTGATGGGGATTCACTCAGTCAGACTTCTGTTCCACTTTCTTTTCACAGTTCTGTCTTTGACCCACTTTGATTCACCTCAGTCTCCTCGGCATCCCATTAGAACCACCTCTGAACATGGCAACACTGGATGAAACAAAACCGAAGGAATTATGGATATATAAGTGGAAATATTCCATCCCTCGGGGGAATGAAGAGATGAGCATGAGGTTGCGTCACCAGAGGATGGCAACTACATGGTAAACGGTGCATTCAAGAAGAGCACAGAAGGTCAGAAGCAGAAAGCTCCCTGTATGGCTGAAAAGAATGAGTACAGCCGTGAGAGATTAACATGTGAGATACAGCCAGAGTCAGTGTAGGAGAGAAAGTTGAGGAGGGTGGGCGAGGAGGAGATGAAGCAGTGATCTCATGATAAGCCTGATAGAAAGAGGGCTCAGAGTTCTCCCAGGGAGCAGGTCGAGGGAGGTGGATGGATGCGGCAGACGGCACATCGGGCACCCCCATCAGCGGGACCTCGGCACCGGCAGAGAGCCTGCGGCCGAGTAGGTGCCAGTGCAGATGCAGATCGTCAGAGAGAAACAATTGGGCAGGGGGCAGCGGGATGGGCATGAGGGGAGGCAGATAGAAGGAGAGAGGGAGCTAGGGAGAGGGTACCATCCCTGCTGCTCTTTATCGCAGCCATTGATCGTGGCGTGTGTGCATTGATCCAAGTCGACCATCTGCTAGAGTTAGATAAGCGTGCGAGGGCCTGGGCATTGTGCTGTCACTCATGGAGTGTGCACTAAGAGAGAGAGAGAGAATGAGCGAGATAGAGGGAGAGCGAGATAGAGAAAAAGGGAGTGGTGATGTTGAGGAAGGAGGGGTGCTTTGGCTGCAGGGAATTATGGGGGCAGGATTAGCCTCCTCACTTGCAGGAAACAGAATTTTAAACGGCTGTCTCCTGGCTCCCTCACACACACACACACACACACACACACACACACACACACACACACACACACACACACACACACACACACACACACACACTACCCCCCTGTGTCTTCTCTCCCTGCCCCCACCCTGACTCCTCACACACTCTCTATTACAGTGAACTTCATCAGAGCAGCTCCAGTGTGTGTGTGTGTGTGCCTCCAGAGGCCACACAGTGGACTGTCTCGATGACTTTGGTGGCCTTGAAGCCCTCATCTGCTTCTTCGCTCCTCTCGACTCCAACATCGCAAGAAAAGGAACTCCACTTCATCAAGATGTCTCATTTCACATTCAGGTCTCATCATCATCATCATCATCATCATCATCAAAATTGTCATGGTGGCTCTTATCAGATGCCAATGCAATACATCTTTCTTTCAAGTTCCCTTTTTGGAGATTTCTGATGCAGTTTGGTGTCTAGAGATGGTTCAAAAGACATCAAATTTGGTACTAAATCATGAATCACTACAGCCTGATTACAAAGGCATACAACCCGTCTGTCCCATGAAGAAATATCCAAGTCGGCAACTCTTGCTTAAGGAGCCTGAAATGAGATTCACATTTTGTTGATGATTTCTTAAAAATCACTTTTGATCCACCAGCAAAGAGAGCCCTTGGAAACCACAATCCCCACTTTTTTCTGTTTGTTCACATTTGGCTGCCTTTTTGTTTTACTGGCTAATCCAGCAGGATTTAGAAAGAAACAATATGGTGTATCACAGTCGGTATTTGTGTACAACGGTAAGCCCATGTGCATTCGGCTGAGTGGCACCTGTCCCCTTCCCCCTGGCTTGTAGTGTTTCTAGAAAAGGGAAAATACGGAGGATTCGTGAAATATTTTGGTTGCCAGGGAGACCTATAAAAGAGCAACTGCAGCAGCATCAGGGCCCGACCTGAGGGGGAGAGTGGCAGCAGAGGGAGCGTGTGTTCTCGCGGCGACGGAGCCTACCATGCCCCCACCCTCGCCCCAGAGCTCACCCTATCTTCTGTGCAACTGTCTTTAAGTCTATTCTGCTCTGTTGTTGCAACTTTTTCTTTGCTCCATTTTCCTCTTTAGAATTTGCACATTGGGGTCCAACGCACAAGACCGCTGCTTTGTGGGAGGGTGGGGGTGTTTTTGATGTGAAGGCGAAAGTGGTATGGAGGGATTAGTGTGGCCGGTTGGATCATCTTACAGCCGCCGACCCCCCCGCACCACCACCACCACCAGACTCGTGGACAATGGGGATTAAAACTTCTCTTATTCTTCGGCCCCAAACGGCAGGATGACAAAGACAGTATTCCTCGGGGTCTTTTAACACCGGGCTGCACAGCTGAAGTTGTGGACGGGGTGGGGGTTGGGGGCCTGGGCAGGGGTCTTATACAGAAAATTAATCCTATGGAATTTTCTCCTCATTGCAAATGGAGATTTGTAGCTTTTGCCTTGCTATCTGTGGCCAATCCCACATAACGCATCAGCGTCACTCAATAGAGGATAACAGCATCCGGTGGAGTGAATGTTTATATCTGAGGCACCCAGGGGCCAGACACAGCTGATATGCATCTACATCCACGCAGCAGCACAGCTTCAAAGGGAAGGTGTCAATGGCTCATTTGGAATAGATGTGATAGATTAATTATATTTCACTTACACTGGCATCCCACAGCACAGCCCCTTTGCAAATTACAAGGCCCCGGCATCAGTCACCGTGTCCAAAATACTGAACAGGCCTCAATTTCTTCCTCATCATTTCACTTAGCAGTGCAGGACTGTAATTCTCTACAAGGGGGAGGGAAGGTGTTTCTCATCTGAAATTGACCATTAAACGTAATGTCATGTATTGTGCATGCTAGGTCATCTGAATCATGTGAATTACCTGACTATTATAACCTGCCTGCTGCTCTGACTCCACCCCGACTCAACAAAAGGCAACTTCTAGGTTCGATTATGGCGGAGTGAAAAATCACTCTGCCATCATCACAATGTATTGTGTTGTTGTTGTTGTTGTTGTTGCTGGTTGGCTTTATCCCACCAGAGGAAACTCACAATGTCACTCCGTTCTTTTTCATTGATGAATAGAAAAATGCAATGTTGTCTTTGGGGGTTGACAGCGAGCAATTTCCAACAACAAATGACAAACTACCCCCTCCTCCACACGGGTGTGTGGCAAAATTGTTTCTCTAATAAAAAAAAAAAAATGCATCTTTTGATTGTGAGGGTGGGGATATTTTAAATATATGCATATTATCTTTTTCTCTTTCACCCTAGCCTCTCTCACCCCCTCCCCCTCTCTCTCCTATCGCTCTTCCCTCTCTCTCTTCCCCCCTCTCTCTCTTACACCCTCTTCTCCCCTCTCTGTCTCTTGCTCTCTCGCTCCCCCTCTCTCTCTTTGCAGTAAATAAAAGATTAAAATGACTGTTCTAAAAACACCGACTGGTCACCAGAAGATAATTGTTTCAGCTTTGTTTACTGTGCGTGAATGTTTTCTCCCTTTTTAGTCCTTTTTTCTTTTTCATTGTGTCCATAATTAAAATTCCTTTATTTTCAAAGTAGTTCTAAAAGAGGGAGCTAAATTGCCTTTTCTGTGTTTATGTTGTCATTGGCCCACTGTCGGGAAGGGTAGAGGAGGGGGAGGATGGGAGACAGCAGCAATGTCCTTGGGCTGGATGGAAGATCAACTTTTACTGTATAGTAAATGGCATATATACCACAAATATGAGTGTGTGTTGCAGGCAAGTAAGTCAATGTGTGTTTTTACGCATATGTACTTTCAGAGGTACACATCTGCTGCGACACTGGGTGCTCATTTTAATGCTAAAATTTATTTTTTTTAAAAATCAGATCTTACGTTGTGCTTCTGAAGTAAATTCCCACCTGTCTTCTATGAGGAGGTGGATGCTGGATGGGGTAATCTAATATCTTCAAATTGGTCGTTATACACAATTGAGGTGTTGATGGATCCCAACAACAACAGTATGTAAATGTGAATGAAAATTACAAGAGCCACTCTAACACCTTATAATGAACACAGCGTCTCCTCAAAAACTCACAGCACAAACACTGACCTGAAACATGCTTATGTGGCACAGGCAGCAGAAATGAATTTCCGGAAGCCTGACTTTCATGCACATTGATGAAGCCACAGTGTCGCTCCCGTTCGCCTCCCACCACCAGGCTGTAAAGTCTACACCTCCTCCTCCTCCTGTTTCCTCAAGCAATGTCAAAACTGAGAACACATTTGATGATCAGGGAACTCATTAGAAAAAGGTGACAATGAGGTTTCGCAACTCTGAATTTCCACCAGCCAATTTTCTACATCTCCCTTTGCGACCCAGAGCACGGCCGGGGAGACTGACGTGGGCTGCCTCCAAATGACGATGAGAGGGAGAGATCAGAGGGCCTTTTGCCCCTGATTCAAGCCAGCAAGGGCCAGAAACAACACCATATTATAAGCCCTCATACATAACTCACCCACAGGTCCAAGACCAGGAATGTTCACGCATACATACACTTCACACTGATCCAGAAACATACAGACTATACAATCACAGTCCCCTCACCCCTGCTCACAGTGCTATCCCACTTCTGCTTAGCCAGGCGCCCATAATTGAATCTCAGGTTGAGATTAATTCTAGGAGCTGCACTTGACTCGGTCAAAAACAACTATTACAGGGAGGCAATGTATTTTTTTACACAGCACTTCACATTGATTAGGCAATGTGCAGCGATGAGAGATGCATTGGATTCTAGATGACTGTCATTTGCATTAAATGAGGGGTTTGCCACATCCAGGGGAGAGGGGCTGCCTGACACCGAGCGGAACGGACTGCGTAGCACTTTCCATAATGTACGGAGAGCAACACACACACCTGCATGCACAAGTGCACACACAAACACAAGCCTACACATAGGTTTGTATGCATATCAATGTGTCAACCCTATATGCCATACATACAAACACAGCTGGTGATAGTGTATGGGTGTAGTAATGTGGAAATGGTTCAACTACATAAGTTTTGACTAAGATCCACACTGTTTTGGGTTGAGATGGGTCGGGTTTGCAGTAGATCACAATGGCACGATCATAGCATCTGCAAATATAACTTCTCTGTTGGCATTCCAAGGATGAGCTCAATGAAACAGTGTGATCTTAGGGAAGCTAGTGGTCCAGGGAAAGCTAAGGCCTGTTTCATTGCAGGGTGAGAAGAAGAAGAGGGGCGAGAGGATGGAGGGAAGGCAGAAGTAGTTGGCGGGGGGGTGGGGGACTGAAAAAGGCCCTCTTTCAGTTTTGAATGAGAGCAGGAGAACGTTTTTCTTGCCTCCTCCCGTCGTGCTGTCAAACTCGATCAGCACTGAGGAGCAGTGACGCTGCTCGCCTCCCAGACTCCCCCTCTGCACAATGGAGTCTGCGAGGACCCACCATGCATTTCACATTCAATTTAGCCCTCCCCGGGACATGGCTGTCAGGGTCAGCTTCGGCGGTATGAGACAAGGCTGGGGGGGAGGCCAATGTCTTGGACTGTGGCAGGTTTCGAGGGGAGGAGGGGAGTAATGACAATGCTGATGGGTTTGGGCTCACAGTTGAGAGAAGGGGTGCTGGTGCTGGTCAGGTTGGAGGGAGGTCGGCGGGGACAGAAGATCCAAGGAGAATGGACAGGAGATTTGGGGTGAAAATGGGGGTGATGGAGGGTGGCCTCTTCCCAATAATAAAAAACTCCAAAAGAAAGGTCTGGCCAGGGCCTTTATTCGATGGAGCTTATGCTGCTTTCCATGGGGTCCTCAATGGGAGCTAGGAGACTGTTACTCTGCCGAAGCCCATTAGCCAGCATTAGGAGCGTCCACACATCCGCACAAGGAGATTTGAGACAAACCCTAAACAGCCCACAATAACCGCGAGGTACAAGCCTTGAGCCTTAAGACCTCGGCTTGGCCCAAAAGGGCCTTGAATAGACGCGCCCCAAATCATGTTGTTGAACAAATCAGGTATTAAGGAGAGAGGAGTTTGTCCGAATTTACTTTCCCTAAAGACTTTAGTTAAGCTAGTTACTGCGGAGCTTTAGTTAGGCGTCGGTTGCTTGTGCGCAATTGTGCATGTGTGAGGGGCCATCATTCTTCAGATGTCTTACACTATGACACCCTACAACCCCCTCTGCGACATAAACCCTTCCATCTCAACCCCCTCTCATATATAAACACAGCCACACTGAAGCCTAAACTCACCCACTCCAAACAATGGGCCGCTATTGGCAATTAAATGGTATTTGGCGATCCAGGGTGCAAGTTAATGGTATTACTGTTGCAATTCTTCTCCTGAATGGCAAAAAGGATTCCCCTCTCCACCAATAAAGCACTACTCACTGTCTTACCAGCATTACATAGCTTACCTTGGGCTTATGGTTCACGGCCTTCTGATTACCATTTGAATATTTCCTTTTTCCAAAGTACTGGCAGATGTAGTCTTAGGTGCTGCTGGGCCTCCAGCTATTCACCGGTGAGGAGGCCAGGCTGTCGTCACCTATCGCAGGCCTGTCCTTCACACCGGCCGGTGCTCTCCCACAGCCCGTCACTGGACAGCCACCCAGGTAGATATGCTGTTCTGCTTACTCACATTGCTGTTTGGATTTGTCACTCACACCCTATAGATGCCTAAAGCATAAAGACAAACTGTTAAGCATGCATCAGTAGCCTTTTGCAAAATGCTTTCAGGTGTGATGGATGCTTTACAATTAACTAAAAGCACTGACTCATAAAAACCCTTTTTAATATCACCTTTATCGTGGTTATAGTGGAAGGCATTTTTATTCCTCACCAGTGGTTAAATCATTTTTCTCAAATAGGTCTCCCATCTCCTGTTTGTCCAGAGATCCGGTTTGGCAGGCGCCTTTTCTATGGACAAGATGCTTTGAGGGGAATATGAAAAGGCAGATTTAAAGGTGACGGCTGGTCAGAGGGGAGAGAGAGAGAAACAGAGCCTGGTTATCACAGCTAGGCGACTACATTTAGAACGCCCCCCCTTCACCCTGAGCTGAAATGAACAAGGGAGGAAATACTGAAATTGAACAAAGTCACAGCGAGAGAGGTCTGCTCCAAACAAAGATGAATGGAATGATGAAAGGGCCGAAAAGCTCAGGGGAAATATCTAATGTATTTCTCTACTGCTCTATTCATTCACACCTTTATTCTGGTCTGAGGCACATTCTCACAATGAAGTGAGCCTCAAACTTTATTACAGAGATGCCGCCAAACTTCAAATGCATGTGTGTTGAAATACAACCCCCCTCTAATATGGAACAATAAAACTGCCCATTTTGTTGTAGGGCCCAATTAAATAATGATTCCTACTGAAGGAGCAGGGATGATGGCAGACCAAGGCCAATACATAGGAAAGGCTAGGAGATCAGTTGAGTGTTGTTTATAGATTTGGTTCCCACAAGCACTAGAGGGACTCCCTTAACTTGACAGACCAAACAGATCAGGCACAGAACAGAGCAGGCCCTGTCAATAGTGAGGATTATGGGAGCGGCTGTTTGGCCTCCAACCATTTTGCCGGCCAGAAGACACAAGAGGGCTCTATTTTGATTCAGTTCCACTCTTATTGTCAAGTGTCTCTGGTGCTAAAAGACAGACTGACAGAGATTTGGAGAATGACTATACACTACTGCATGCTGAATTGTTATTTTTTTGCTTTATTCAAACATTTGAATAAGCAGTAACATGGGCTCAATTAAACAATTTCAAATGTTTCTTTAAAAACGTGTCATGACATTGACTTGGGAGCAGTTGTCCTTCATGCTTTATTAACCTCCATTAATGTAAAGAAAAATGTATGCAGTCATGCACCCTGCCTCTCTAACACCCTACTTTAAAACTGCCTTCACCCTGTAATCACCAGTATGTGCGTTCATGTGCTGCAGAAAGATGGCGTCTCACTGGCATTGTTCTGTTCCTCTGGGACCTGACTGGTATTGCAGTACAGTTTAAGCCATTTCAGCCACAGCTATGATCTTAATTAGCTACACCTAAAGCCCATCTCTTCCCCAGACAAGTCTAATTAAGCCCAGCGCCTTTCCCCAGCCAGAGCCCCTCTGCTGGCTAAAAGGGAACCCGCAATCTCTTGTCCGAGGATTACAACCTGGGATACATCACAAGCAATCATCTTCCCCCACAGCCCCAAAAACCATGGTCACTGCCCCCCATCCTTTTCTCATGAAAGGCACAATACTATTTCCTCACTAATTTGCAGTGTGTGCATTAAACAGCCTCTTCACCCAAGTCAAAGAGGAGAAACCCTCTTACAGGAGTCTTAATAAGTCCAGGGCAGAGAGGCTAACTGTGTAGCAAAGAGCAATCATTCCTTTGTACATGGCAGCAGTCGCTCAAGCTAAACAGCTTGTTATTAGTAGATGGGGGTGTAGCTTTTCTGCATTAGCTCGAGCAGCGTCTCTTGCCTCGCTTGTGAGGCTCCAACTTGTGTGTGTGAATGCATTGAAAGACGCTTTCTTAATTGGATAGTTGCCTTAACCCTGCGAGAATCTTTGATCCTTATTGTAAACTTTCATTGTTGTCCATCAGTCTTACGGCAGCTACTGCAATTGCTGGGTCTCATCTTAGCATCCTAAACTCCTTAGTGTTAGTATCAGCTCAAGCTCTTAGCGTTGGATAAGCCCTTGCTAATGTCATAATGGTGATGATTTGGCTGAGCCCTCCGGCGTTATGTCAATTCAGCCGAGGGAAGTAAGAGCCACAATTAACAGAAATTAGCTAAATGCTATTGAGTGGTTCCGCGTATTTGAGGGCAGGGCGTTGACCCTAACAACCCCAAGCTGTGTTGCCAATCAATTATATTTTTACTGCTGCAGGCCAACTCCATGATTGTGAGCATCAGGCAGAATCATTCAGTCAATTAGCCAAGTCGCTGTTGGAGATAATCTGTGAATGCTTTATGCCTCATCATCAGCTCACTATCAATAGATGAGTACACACTTTTATAGAAATGTCTAAATAGTAATGAATGATGGACACTTTTTTCGGACAATTTACATAAGTATCAGTGTATGACACATATCAGAAATATATGCTATTGAGAAAAACTTAACATGCAGTTCTTAAAGCTGCAGTGGGTGGAATTGGAGCAAATATGATTTTAAAAAGTTATTTTAATAAAAAGGTCATTATATCCCGACACTACTGCATGAGACAGGTAATCTAAAAAAAAAAAAAATCAAGTGACTCTGTGTCCTCTGGTGCTCCTAATGGCATCTGCAAGATTTCACAGACTGGAGGAAAACAACCAATCAGAGCCGAGCTGGAACCTGCCGTCTCTGAGCAGCTGTCAATCACTCGCAAACTCTGAATGGTCAAACTAGGCAGCGCTGATCAAATATGAATCAATATTCTGTTACTGTAATGACTATTTTTTGCCTCAAATGTTTTCAGAATCAACTTCTAGTTACTGTTTAGTTGTAAAGTTTGTAACCCAGCAGCCATGCTGAGATCAGCTAAGGAAATACCAAGCACCACCCACTAGCCAGAGCAAACTTTCTCATTTTACAGCTAAACAGTAACTACAAGATGTTTCTAAACACATTTGAGGCAAAAAATAGCCATTACAGTGACAGAATATTGATTCACATTTGATCAGTGCTAGTTTGACTGTTGGATCTGAATCGTTAGTGATTTTCGGCTGCCTCCGTTGAATAAACAACCAGTAGGAACACTCTCTCTCTGAAATGACCTGTGATTGGCCAGTCTCCCGTCACAGGCTAGCGTTTTTAAAGCTTGAAAACAGAGCCATGAGGAGGTGTGGAAGTCTAGTTATCTCTCAGAGCATTTGAATTACAATATGCTGAAAGGTTGACAAAAATTGAACCTACTGTAGGTTTGAAAGACAATCATTCAGTATTAAAGTATTTATAGCAGTGGTACAGTAGGAGCACAGTGGAAGGTGTTATTGGCTCCACTCGCAGTTGAAACAGCTGAAATGACTCTGTGCACTCTCACTTTGAAGTTCCTTAGCAGACTTGTGGGTCAGACCTCCTGAGGAGAGAGAAAGACTCAATTCATCAGGGTGCAATACAAGTGAAAGTAGAATACTCTTCATGTCCAATCACTGGAGGGGGGCTGAGGAAGAGCAAGTGTGTGAGGCTGGAAGTGAAACTGCTGCTGCAGGAAAGAAGGAGCAGAGCAGAGCAGAGCAGAGCAGAGGAGTGTGTGGGGATCTCCTGCGAGGAGGCCAGCCCTGGGTGGTTCTCACTGAAAGCCTATTTGTGGATGAAAGTGCAGCAGCCCTGGGGTCCACTCACACAGAGAGACGAGGCCAGTGATTAAAGGGGCGTGAGGGCAGGACGGCCCTTTAATTTGGGGCTGCAGAGGAGGGGGGGGGGGGGTGCAGGCGGCACTGGTGTATCTGTAGCCAGACAATGGCGATTACCTTCCTCTTTATCTGGCAGAGAGGGGGCTTTGAGAGAGCAATCTGAGGAGCGGAGGAAATGGCACGACACAGGATTAGCGGCACAACAGGACGGTAAATTAAATGTTGGAGATGAAAGAATGAGGCTCTGACATGCATCAATAGAGAGCATTTGCTGCATTCTAATAACAGCAGCCGAGGAGAAATACCTGTAGAGATTAGCGTGTGTGTGTGTGTGTGTGTGTGTGTGTGTGTGACTTTGGACGTCTTTTGTCATGTGACAACCCTCAAGCAAACAGGAAGGGTGTGTTTGTGACCATGAATGTAACTCTACTATAAAGTGTGTGTGTGTGTGTGTGTGAGAGAGAGAGAGAGAGAGAGAATAGTGTTAGCAGGTCACAGACACTGAATGTGTAGAACAATCAATAGTGCGGTACGTCTACCTGGTCAGGTGAGATTTAAGTGCAGGTTTTGCACAGCCATAACTTGGTGATGGTGTTGACTGGTTGACACTTGGACTTTGGAGTTTTCTATGTTCCACAATGACCCTGAAGGTTGTTTATGGACATATTATAAAAAAAACAAAAACAAAAGAAACAGAGAATGTAAGTCAAGAACGATAACTATTAAAGATAAATGGTCATTGTCAAAGCGAGATCAAACTACTACACTCGTACACGGTCTTGCAACATAATAACTTAAATCTCTCTCTTTTTTGGCACATCACTACCACACCTGAATTTATACTGATTAAATCTGTGCACAGGGCTAACCAAAAATATATATTTAATAAAAAGTAAATCAAGGTTAGGCGGCGTGTAGTTATTACACTGAGGGTTATTATAAACTTCATCATCCAGAGCCTGAAAGACCGTATCCTTGAGTCAAAGATTCACCAGAGATTTGTGTGCCTTCTGGATTCATATCTCCACCATTGTGCCATAAATATAATAACCGATAACCATTAAGGCTGTTTTCAGGATTGGGAACCCCATGTCTCAGGTTCATGCAGGAGGACTGGTGCAATCATCTGGTCAAATAACTCACATGGAAATCACCTTTTTACATAACATTTACATGATGTGATGTAATCGAGTGCCATAACTGATAGTTAGCATTCATAAAGAACTCTAATGCAGATGTCAAAACCCCCAAAATCTAATAGATGTGCTGCAGCATTTCCTGGCTGCCTAATTTGAATATGAGTGTGTAAGTGTGGGTATATTATTATGAGGCTGGCACCTATCAATACAAATGTTGTTCTGAATACGACCCACAACACCTCCAGAAGGATCATCAATAAGTCGCTGTCGACTCCCACATGACACCAAAGGCAGCTGAAGTCTCCTACGCAACACAGTACACTCAGCCCCCAACATTACTAAATAATCCTGCATATATAGGATCCTGAGCATAAGTGTTTCTTACATCATCCGTGGATCCAACAAGGATCCAAACAAACCTATCAGAGACTTGATGCAATTATTAAATGTTCTAGCAAAAGTTATTTCCTCTGTGTTAGATGCAGTTTAGATATTTACAAACAATAATCAAACATATTCAAGTCATCATTAGTGAAAAATCAACACTCGCAAACATTCTCATTAGTGTCTAGCATTGTGACTGACAGGTATTATAGATAAAAAGTAGGAAAATAAAAACAGAGATGAGTGACACAGTGACAGAGTTATGAAGGCAAAGAAAAAGTAGCAACGAAGCGTCTGATGCACGGGCGACAGCTGACGGGGTGAGCGAGAGCGGGTCCTGAATGCGGGCAGAAATGATTCAATCAAAGAGTAGCTTTATCTAGGTTATTACTACACTGAAGCAGGATGATGAAGAGGAGGTTCGCCTTAATCTCAGCCACAATGGAAGGGAACAAAGGCGTACTTACAAGCACTATCAGCCACAAATATCAAATCAGCTCTAGCTGCACCTAATCCTGCTAGACAGCATTGTTGATTCAATGAACCTGCGGTCAGAGACATACACAGCCATATGTGGTACACACTCAGACACGCACACATTAGGTGAGAGCCACTATATGTCTCATGTCGTCACCTCAGGTCATCTCTTTGTCTGTAACTGTTGATTACACTTACTTTTCAAGCACCACTGATGCATATATCTGCTCCAACTCCATCTCATTAAAGGATAACTTCTTCTGTTACCACTACTATCATAAGACCTATACTTATACTTCCTTATACTATTACTAAACCTCATATTATTCCCCAACAAAAGCCCCCTACAGATCTATGACACACTTTGTGACCCCTAAACGTCTGGACAACCTTGTCTTCAGGGTCCTGTCCACAGTAACAGCAGCAGTGGTGGTGGTGGGAACGTCCTTGTTCAGGATGGCACTTGGCAGAGGGAAAAGGACACTGGCAACTTCATTATCCCACAATAACAGGCTAATTATTGTGTTTGTTAGCAACAAATCAGAGCACAACAGCCTGCATGTCCCTGTCCTGTTTTGAGCATCTTAATTACTTACCCCCCCCCCACACCCCATCCCTCTCTCTGTTGCCACTGCTGCTGTTGTTATTTTGCATATAAAAGGCAACAGCTAATTGTCTGGACTATAAATATTCGGCATGCAATTAGCATCCTGGCCTGCCTCTGCGTTGTGTTATCACCTCGCTGTTTGGTATGTGGTGCAGACCGCACACTCAATTCTCCATATCTAATGGGAGTTTGATAGCAGCGCAGAACCTTTGTTTCTTAGAACAAATGACAGCGAGCGCCTCCCTGTCGTCTCACCCCTCCACTTGGCTTTGAGGAAAGAACACATCCACATCATCACTTGAGTTAGGGAGCACTAGAAGGTTAATGCCACACAGATTATACCTGTGGAAGGTGTGCTACGTTAAGTAAGGAAAGGCAAGTTTATCTGTATAGTACATTTTGTAAACAAAGACAATTCAAAGTGCTTTACATAATGTATCAAAAACATTAAAACAGAATGAAAACATTAAAATGCAAATGAAAAAGAACAGAAACCTAAAGGAAATTAAAATGGTCATAATAGGGTCATGGTGTAGCAGCAATAATAATAATAATATAACGACAGGTGCAGTGTATGACATTTTTTTTGTTGTAATCTGAGAAAGGACAAAACAAGCTAGGCTTAGATTTGAATGGTATAAACAGTCAGTATTACAACAAAGAGGAAATTCACACAGCTCTTGGTGACAACAAAGTCAGCTCCACTGTTGCAAGTGGAATACCGCAAACGAAACGTTTCCCACTGGCCTCGAGGAGAAAGAAAAAAAGAGACGAGGAGGGGCCGAAGAGAAAGAGTCAAAACACCACGGTACGCAGACATTCTCCACCTCACCTGAAATCAAAGAGAGAGGGGCAGGGGAGAGGTGCAGAAAAGAGACAGCAGGGGTGGATGGGTAAGAAAGCCTTCACGGATGATTGCAGCCCAGTTTGAGCTGCTAAAGTGCAGACGTGAACTTCTTTCATCTCCCTTCAGGGTCACTGTCCATGGAGGGAAGGGTCCTGTCATCCTGCTCTCACTTCCCCACAGTGAGCTTCCCAGCTCCTCAAGATTCCCACCTAGCAGAGCCATGGTGTCCCGTGAAAGCCGAGCAAATGCAGCAGGAAGACCATCACCCCAAAGCTGAGAGCACAACTACATGCAGCAGAGAGTTGAGGCATCACAAGAAGCCTGAAGAGGGTTAGAAAGAAGTTCACTTGAGGATGAGCCAAAATGTAGAGGAGGTTCACAGTAGGGCCAAAATGGATGATTGGATGGAGCACATGCAGAAAAAGAGGCAACATTTTTTACATAATAAGTACAACTGTGGTGATGAGTAAAAAAAAGAAAACTCTTGAGACTACCCCAAACCCCCCCAATCAAAAATGATTAATGAAAGACAGAATAAAGCAGGTGGAGATTTGGCAGTGGGGGAGGGAGGCGGAGAACTGACCCCAGTCTATGTGGAGAGGCCGGCTGGAGCCTGGAGGCTCGTTAGAGGCAAGATCCTGAGGGCTCCTAATTGGGCCGGCCTGGTCCTGGCACTCTGAGAGAGAGAGGGGAGTCAGTCTCAAGATCTGGGTTTGGAGAAGGGGAGGATGGAGGGGTGTGGGAGTTAATGGTGAAGGGGGCTTTCCAAGTCACATGAAAGTTTGTGGGGATGAATGTGCCATAATTAGATTAATAAGTAGCTTAATTTATCGCAGCAGAGGATATCAGCGGCTCCACATTAGAGGCAGGCCAGAAGATTAGCCTCGATCGGCGTTTCCAAAACACGATTAGCCCCCCGGCACAAAGACCAGGCTCTTTCACAGGTTCCTACCACAAGGGCTGGGATTAGAGAAACATGTTGAATAATCAGCAGTGCCCCTGCATGCTCCTCTCAAGTCTGCACCGCAGTCAGGGGTGCACTGCAGCCCTTTGCCCCCTTCTTGTCCTGCACACAACACTTATCAATTAGACTATTACAGGGCCAATTAAAGTCACGAGCAGCTACACTAACACCAGGTTGGCCTGTGCCACCCAGGTTCAGACACCTTCTGCATGTTCATTTTATCCACCTGCACTTGTTGATTCGTAAGTCATTTAATAGCATCAAGGAAATCACTGTATGGGCAGTATTCAGCCAATGGCATTTGCCCATGAAGTCAAGCCCAGTCAATTAGCATCTTGGTGTGTGTATGGTCACTAAGTCATTTGGATATCCCAAGAGCCCCTGGGGACCCACAGCTTCATGGCTAATTGATTGTCCCTCCAATCTCCTCTAGAATGCCAATAAAGACCTCAGCATATGTTTGCTCCAGTCCCAGCCACCAGCCACATGCACCATGAATGCAATGCTCTTACTAAGCTTTAGATCCCTTGATCCTCTACATCCGGCCTCTTGTTCAAAAATGTGGATGAAAAAAAAAATTGATGGGCCTTGAGCCAAGATGTTTGCGGAGTAGCCCATCTAAAGTAGAGAGGTTGCAGCTGTTAGACATCTCCTGATAGGGTACTCAAGCAAAATCTCTTGGATTCCTCAAACATACAAAACCCTGGCACAAGAGTACACTTGACCAGTCTTTGTTTCTGTTTACCTGGACATTTGAGGCATCGCAAGGGACATGGGGAGGGAAATATCTCATACATTAGAGATATTCATCCTACCAGACGGTGCATATTACTCCCGAAACTGAGAGCCTTGGTATTTCAGCACTTCTGGGCACCGCAGGAGCACATTTACAACATCTGATGCCACTCCTGCTGCAGATAAGCTAATCTTCGCGTGGTTTATACCTCACAGAATTGTGGTATTGTAATAAATAAATATACCAATGCAACACCAACAAGAGGCTGGTGTAGACACCCCATCATGAATATGGACCCTCTCTCCCCAGTGCATGTTTATAAATCACTCAGCTGTCACCCCCTTGTCAGGGAGATGAGTCCTGTTTACCCTTGAAAAACCAGCAACTTTTACATTTCCCGCTGCTGTGCTGCCACCACAGGCCAATTATCCCGTGTGACTATGCCGCACCATGCATTGGTGATAATATGCGCAGCAGAGTCAACATGTCTTACAGACTGAGCTCGCTGGCAGGGGTTGGCTCCTGCAAGCCCCAGCCCACCCTGCCCAACAGGTCACTACAGCAGGGCTCACCTCTGGTAGCTAAGCCGGAGGTAGACTATGGCTGGATAAGTGTGTGTGTGTGAGTGTGTGTAAAGTGTGCAGATCTGAATCTGACTCCACCAACACTGTTATTATCATCCATGCTTTCTAGATATAGTATGTGACTTCCAAAGAGTACCATCTAGTGTTATAGTGTACAATAGCTCCACTTAAGAAGAAGAAGAAGATATTCCTTTATTAGTCCCACGAGGGGAAATTCAATTTTTTTCACTCTGTTGTTAACTTATACACGGTACATGCAGACCTGAACACACACATGCACAAACATGCAACAATGGAGAGATGTCAGAGTGATGGGGCTGCTCCTGACAAGCGCCCCGAGCAGTTGGGGGTTTGGTGCCTTGCTCAGGGGCACCTCAGCAGTGCCCAAGAGGTAAACTGGCACCTCTCCAGCTACCAGTTCACACTCAGTTCTTGGTCCATGTCGGGACTTGAACCGGTGACCCTCCGGTTCCCAAGCCAACTCCCTACAGACTGAGCTACTGCCGCCCCCATAATGTACAACAATACATGCAATTGGTACTTTACTTTAATATCTCAAGCTTCTACTGCCCTACATTTCTGATGGAAACGTTGCTCCGCTACATTTATTTGACAGTTATAGCTAATTTAATAAATTTAGAGTTTAAAACACATATATACATGTTATACAAATCAAAGAGTATATAAAATTAACTCCACCTGAACAAGCTATATTAAAATATGGCTTACACATAATTATAATCCACTAATATAGAATAATTTAACACTGATAGGGATCAATCTGCAACATAAAGAGTACTATACTTTAGGAACATTTTGCTGATAAAACTTGTGTACTTTTTGTAATTTTGTATGCATGTAATGTGGTATATCACAATATTGCTACTTTACTTAAGTTAAGGATCTCAGCATATTGCAACATTTACAGTGTGCCATGTTTTCTAATTTCTCTTCCTCCTATATTGAATTTTATTAACCTACATTTACTTTACTGGAACTTTGAAACAATCACAGCATACGGACACTAAAATATACAGTAGCTGTATGTAAAACTTTTGTCTTTGCAATTACATTTTTGTAAATAAAAGTCTGAAAGTGTGCACTCTAGTGTCAGCAGTTTCCTCTCTTTTATGATCCTAACTAAACCTTTAATACTTCCAAGCTCTTTATTCCACTTTATTATATGAATTAGTGCTTAAAGCAGAAATCAAGCTTAGTTGGACTTTTTAAATTGGTATCTTGACCTTTGAAATCCCTCAGTAGCATCAGATTGTTAAATTCAAGGGCTGGCTGGAGCTGAGAAGAGGACTTACCTAGCTGGAGAGTCACAGAGTGAAAGGTAAAAAGCAGTTTGGACAGACAGTATGTGCTATGGAGAGATGTGACAGCTCAGAGACCTTGTTGAAACACTGTCAGTAACTTTTAAATCCTATTTTAAGTGTGACTTAAAAGTGAAAAAACACTTGGATGGCTTAGGTTGTTATCTAATCTATAAAACAGCATTGACAATATACCAGGCCATGATCACCTGTGGTGCCAGCTCCACCAGTGGTCTCTCCAGAACCTCACCCCAGCATCACGGCCCAGTACTCTTTCTGCACTCTGCTTGTTAGATAGCAGCTGTTACCCTCTCTCTCGGAGAAGCAATGTCTGTTGCTGAACAAACGAGGCGAAAATAAAACAAACTCTGGGCTTGATCGGGCCATGTGCAGCGTGCAGCGCGTTGCGCGCCCTGCTCCGCTCCGCTAGCTACCCCGGCAGCTAGCCTTCACCATGCAACATATTAGAAACCCTCGCCATCAGGCAGACAGCTGGCAGCCTTCCCTCGGGAATGCCAATTAAGTTTGTAAATCATTTAGATAACAAAACTGTACAAGAGAAAAACATCCCATAGAGGCGGACGTCCCCGCAACTCCCAGCAGTCCTCACCATGACCTCCACTGCACCCCCCATCTGCAGCAGCCTCAGGAAACACCACCTCAGAGCATACGCAGACCCAAGAGATCAGCAAATATGCTCAGAGAAATACATGAATACCAAATCAAAGCCATTGATTTTGTCATGCTAATGAGCTGTTATAGCAAATTAAGAGATGATGTTTAATTAATAAGTTGGTGCCTACGCCATCAGATGAAGACTGGCATAACAGCCTTCTCCTAAACAGTCACATATTAATTGACAGCTCCACAGCACTGTAGTCACTTAGTTTGGTAGTAGAGTCAGTAGAAGACAGGTTGGCAATGAACATCTCAAACCTGCCATTGTTGTCTCTTTATGCCACACACAGTGTTGCGACAAACTAAACCACTGCTTCAAACTTTAGCACTATGCCTGATCAAGTGTCCAAAGTGGTAACCTGAGTTGTTGGCCTTGGGGGTAAAAAGCTGGGTAGGGATTAGAATAATACCTAAGTAGCTTTCTGAAAATTGAACCCTTGAGTAGGAAAGGAATATGTGGCCTAAGGCAGGAGTGTGACCCACGCTCTCGTACTGAACTCACAGGCTTGTTTGTTCATCTCAGGCGGCCCACTCCACAGTTGTTTCAGCGTGACACACCAGGATGTGACAGACAGAGTGACAGCGTGAGTAACTAATTGAGACGGGATGTAAAAGAGATCCTCTGAGCTTTAAGTAAATGGAAGCGCCCCCACCCCTCCACACATACACACTCAGAGCACTATCCCTGCTCAGGGCATCTCTATCAATGTTAATTAGCTGAGCAATGATTAATATGGAGGCTAAATGAAGTTATTTCATGTAATCACTGTTTCCTTTGAAAGATCATTCATTATGTCAATAAAACTCTGAATTCCAGTAAGACAACATTGTTACAGCGAGAGGGGAGAGGTGACAGAGCTGAAAGACCGAAAATGAAGAAACGCAGCAATGAAGAATGCAGTCCGCAAATTACCCCATTCCCCATACAGGCCCAATTTATTCATTCATGACAGATTTTCTTTCATATCCTCCATTTGAACCAAAATGCCCTTCTTCACAGTTTTCTCTTTGCCTTTAAAAAATGTAGATTCATTAATGTACTTGTAGCTCCCATACTTCCATGTGTTTGCTATTTTCGGCTGCAGATGGTTCGGAAATGGTCATCAAGGCACACATCTAGACAAACTAAACAACCCAATTTAGATGCAAAAACAGAATGCAAAATCACTTTTCAGGCAGCGATCTACAATTAGTTTTCATAAATATGATAAAGTTCATCACGATATCTCTGCACTCAAATTATTTTTAGCAAACTTTATTCTACCAACCAGCTAACACATCTAGAAAACAATTCTAATTTAAGTTAATGTTGCATCAATTTGAACTGACTTAAAGCTGAAGTTGGTCACTTTGAGCAAATAACACTTAAAAAAATGTTATTCTTATAAAATGGTCACTATATCACAGTTTTGATTCGACTGTCCATGACCTCCACTGCACCCCCCACATTGTTGCTGTTTTGGCTCGACTGTCCACCTGCATTATTACACAATGATAATGTAATTCAGACATCAATCACAGCAGACGATGTCTGCTTTTCTCACTGTGATGGATAACCTTCATCCAGCAGGTTTCAAGTCATATCATTCTCACATCATATTGTAATTACTGTAAACCGTGGCTGCATGGGAGGCAGCAAAAACATTTTCCTGAAGTCTACAACTGTGCAATGTATTGGACAATGGATGGCAGTGATGTAGCAGACACATCTGCAGGAAATTGGCTGTGCAATATATGAAAAACATCTGTTGCTCAAAGGTAAAGAGATTGTGGGCTGTGGCCAAAAATAATTTAGTGCAGCACAGTGTTTTGTCTATCTGCCAGACGGGGAAGAGTGAAACAAGCTGTAAACATAACACTGACATATTATCACCCTATAAAGTTGGTATGGCGAACAAGTTAGCAAACAATTGCCTATTTACACCATCAGACATAGAACACCATTAGCGTTCATTTCTACCAACTCCTGAGAAAAATATCTGACTCTTTAGCTGTTAAATGCTCCTCTATCGTAACCAGTAAGTTGCTAACTTCTGTCTGTCTATCTGCTGAGTACTAGGCATGTAGCATACAGTGGGTTTATCTGAGCTTTTTCACTGAAAACAGCTGCCTGCTGCTGAAAACTATGGTGTTGCGCCAGTGAGGCTATGAAACCAAAACAATGAGCTGAAAGACGCTAAAACCTCCAAGCAACCCTGTTCGCGTCACACACAATCTGATTAACTGTTAAAAGGATCAGTGTGTAGGATTTGGCTGTATCTAGCGGCAAGGTTGCAGTTTGAACTGAACTGCAGAAGAACAACGGTGGAAAATGTGACAAATGTAAATGTCCCTCTCTAGAGCCAGTTATTGTAAGAGTGGCGTAGGTCATATGGAGAAGAGTCAGTGTGTAGGGTCTGTATGTGGGAAGTGAGTGGGGAAGCAAGAGGGAGAGAGCAGCGGCGATGGGAGCAAGTAACGTTATCAACTCCCGCTAAAGCAGAATAGAGTTTGTCCATTCTGTGCTACTGTAGAAATATGGTGGTACAACATGGCGGACTCCGTAGAGAGGACCTGATCCCTACATAGATATAAACGACTCACTCTACGGTAACGAAAGCACATTTCTTATTTTCAGATGATTATACACTAAAGAAAACATATTTATTAACAGCATATTCCATTTCTGCCATTTCTTCCATTGTTACACAGTGGTCCTTTAAGATGAAAAATATTGATCAGCGCAGCTTTAGGAGTAGAGATAACTAATACTAAAATATATATCAAACAACAGCCATAGCTTTTTCTCCTTCAAGGAGTGTTTTCCAACAAGAAACCCCACCAGCTGTAATACCACTCGACTCAACTGTCTGCTTCTGTTGACCCATAAACCTCATATGCACTTACAATATCATCTTCCTGACTTGAAATTCACCAATTGCTTTTAATTCACCAATTGCTTCACCATATGGGCATCTGCCTATAGGGTGATGAAGGCAGCACATTATGGCTGGAGCAGAGCATCGGCCACTGGCGGCAGTGCGGCACAAAGACTCAAAATCTAACTTTCCAATGTTTCAGCTCTCTTGTAAATCAAGAGCAGCAATCAGTAGATTAAACTGTTTCCATTGTCAGCGTCTCTGCGCCTGATTTACTCCTCCTCTCTCTCATCATCGCTGCTATCAGATGACCTCTCTTTCCACGGATGGCACAAGAGCAGACGCTGACAGCTTCATAATTCTCCTGACAAACAGCTCAGTAAATGATCACTTTCCCCCTATGTTAACTGCCAGAGTGGATGTAAAGCACTCAGACCCAGGAATGAAGCCTGAATTTAATTTCAGCAGCCTGTGTGCTCCATCTAGATATACTTTTATTAAGAAATGAATTCTGGTAATTTTAGATACAAGCAGTGTAAATGCACAGACAGCTAATAGAGTTTCATTTTAGAGAGGCCTTTTCGTTTTGGTGGGCTTTTAGAATCTAATCTCAGCCTATTGTCAGGATGGTCAGGGTGTCTAATCACCCTTAACCTTGCATCAGTGCCATAACCCCCTTCTTTTTTCCTTGCCCTCCAACAATTTAAACATCATTTTAACATAATAACAAGACTTTAAGCATCATAGTGACTGCACCTTCTACCAGAATCACCACAGCTAATGGGATCTAATCTATACAATAATGGACATTAATATATATGCAAATCAGCCGAGTCTACATCTCTCACGGGGGAGACAGACCGAGTTGGCATACACTTGTATCATTTCTGTCACATGTGTCACTTAGTTGTTAATTACTGTTAACATTCCTAAAATGCAAATATGTAGTTGTGCAAATACCGCAGCACATGTATCCTTAAGTAATAATGTTCTGGGAAGAGAAAGGCCCCCTTCCCCCCTTGAAGGTCCAGCAGTGTGGGGGGAATTTGAGGCACTGGGGGTTGAGGGCTGCAGGTCGGCTGTTCAAAGCCACTCTGTGCATTGTTGGGTAGTAGGGGATTAGGTCTCTCCAGGCTGCAGAATTTGCTTTCTAATTAAAAGGGATAAGATGTAGAAAAATAGTGAGGGGCATTACTACTGTAGAAAAGAAGGGGGGTAGAAAGGAGAAATGCTGAAAAGAAGGGATAGACGATTGTAGTGTCACCACTGGTGTTTGATCACAAGACTAAGCAAGAGTTACCAACCTCTTGTTCTGACTCTCACTGCCCATTTTCCCTCCTCTGTACTCCATCTCCAGCCTCCATCTCATTAACTCGCCTCACACTGACACACACACTTTGAACCATTGAAAACAAAGAGAAAAGAGTCATGTTATTTTTCCTTTTCAATATTGTTATGTGATGGCAGGAAATATACATTAATGTTAGATGACAGGCTGCAGAAAGTACTCTCTCTTTGTTCATAACATTTAAAACCTTATATATACTACTCAAAAAATGAAGGGCACACTTAATGATCACAGTATAACACCAAGTCACTTTCACCTGCGTCATTGTAAATTAGTGACAACAGGTGCAACCCCAAAAAGGGAATGGTTTTACTTGTGGCGGCCACACACAGGTGCTCTCTCTGTATACTTCCTGACTGATTCTTCTCTAGTTTTGTGTTCTGCTAGTGTCCTTGTCACTACTTGTAGCATGAGACGGTACCTGCAGCCCAGTCAGGTTGCACAGGTAGTCCAGCTCCTCCAGGATGGCACATCCATATGTGTGGTCGCAAGGTGCGATAACAAAAACCTACAAACACCTATAAAGCTAAGTAACTAACATGTTGTATCTTGTTACTTTTATCAGGACAAAAATTGAAGTGTAAAAATGAGAGTTTCGCATTCGACAGCCGGTGATGCTTCTAGGCAAGAAACTGTACGGCACATAACCTCCCATAAACTTGTTGTTTTTACACTTCAGCTTTTGTTCAGATTAAACGAATAAGATATAAAGTGTTAATGTGGAGGTGCTGGTAGGAGACCAAGTCTAGTCGTTTCTCTTGTTTCCAGTTAACTGCGCTAAGCTAAACTAGCCAGCTGCTGACTGTAGCTTAAAATTTATGCAAATACTTCAAATACTATGCCTCATAATGACCTAATAACATTTTCCAAAATGTCCAATTACTGTTTTAATACTTTTATTACTTTTAATTTTCAGAGGGACATTTTGTACTCTTTGTTCCACTACATTTATTTATCAGCTATAGTTTGTTTCCAGAGTACAATTTAACATAAATGTGATCATCTTATAAACTATTTACACTAACAGTTAAAATTAGCACCAAGTCAAAATACTGCAATAATATAATCCCACTTACACATCCAAAAAGACAATGTATAATAACTAATATAATACTCACAGATGGCACTTTTCTGCACAAGGAATACTTTCACTTTGATACATAAAGGAATATCTTATCTTATCTTATCTTAAAGGTGCTAAATGCCAGATTGGTAGTATCTCTATTGCCCCTGCTTGGCTGTCAAGATGCCCACAGCTGAGCCGGTGACTCGCAGCAGACAGTGCTAACAGTGCTAACAGTGGAAATGACGACGCCCAAGAGTCTAGAAGCAAAGAGATAAAACTATGATGCTTTTTTGACAACAGCTGCTACATGGCCCTGTGGTAGCACTGCTGCTTGGACTGAAGACACCAATGAGTTTGTCACCATGGATGTATAAAGGCACATCTGTTAATTTTTTAACTCCCAACAGCCAAGAGGAGCAGACAGATACCAGGAACGCTGAGACAGAACTCATGATCTCCCAACTTCCCAAACTGTACAAACTGTCCAAAACAAAGAAGGGTGGGAGGAGGGGGCCTGAACGAAGGCTAATATTCATCAGAAACCTCCATATCTACCACCCATGCTGGAACATATGTAATAATATCAGTTCAGTAGTGTCTTTGGCCGGCAGAAGCTTGGGTAGGGGAACAAAGTGAGCCATTTTAATAAACTGATCTACTGCCATCAATGTGGCCATTGGACGGTATTAGACTGGTAACAAAGTCTAGGGATATGACACCAGTGTGAGGGACTGGATAACAGGCTGGACTCAAACGCACGACAAGGAGAGCAGATCAAAGTTCACAATAATCTTTAATAAACGGGCAAATGGTCGGTACACGACAAAACAGTCCAACAGGCTAACAAATCCAAGTCACTAGGCAAAGGCAGGGTCAAAAACGAGCAGAGAATCAAAACACGAGAAGTCTAGGTCGCTGGGAAAAAATAACGCGAGGACGCTTGCACTCTAGGAGATACTAAGACGAACTGGCACAGAAGGGACGGAGAACACAGCTTAAATACTAAAGAGAGGAGTGACTAACTATGAACAGGTGGACACAATCAGGGCAGGGAGACGATCAGACGCAGGTGAGGGTAGTTGGAAAGTAGGTCAGGGAATCTCATTCATTCATAACACGGAAGAACAGGAGGGCAGGAAGTGACGTGCTCTGAAACGAGAGGGAGTTAGTTTTTAAAGTAAAACAGGAAATGGACAACATTCACAACCACAAGGACAAAAACGTAACTTAACCATCTCGGGGCGTGACAACCAGGGGCAATGGGACACAGGTAAAGGCTGCAGGAGACCAGCTGGAGACTGGTAGGACAGTTAGTGCTGGTTGCAAATGAGGCAGGCATTTACAAATTATTGCGTGTCCTCCTCCAGGGATGCCCATCAAAACCTCTGCTGCAAAATCTCCTTGGTGCACTGGATTTCCGGGTGGCAAGTAAGTCTGGAACTGTGGGCCCGCTGGAGAACATCGGACCGCAGGGCAGAGGGAACAAACAGGCGATAAGGAGGACAGGAACAGGGACTGGGCTGGTCCTCCAGAGCCTCCTTGACCCTTTCCTCCACATCCGAGGAGAGTGAGACCATTAGCCACGGTTGGGGGAGGATTGTGTCAGGACTGGAAGCGGATTCCTACTTTTCCAGGAACTGATGAGACAGGGTATAAGGTTTCATGTTCCATGACCTGGGTCAGTAAGACAGGGAAAATTTGAACCTTGTAAGGAACAGCGACCACTTGGCTTGCTTGGAGTTGAGTCTCTTGGCTGACTGGATATTTTACAGATTTTTATGGTCAGTCCATACCAGAAAAGGTATCTTATCCCTCCTAAAGGGCCAGTTTGACCACTAACAGCTCTCAGTTGCCTATGTCATAATTTCTTTCACTCTGGGTCAGTTGTCTAGAGAAGAAGGCACAGGGGTGAAGCTTCTAGTCTCTGGCTGCCCGCTGAGAAAGAACCGCTCCCCCACATCTGAGGCATCCACTTCCACCACAAACTGGCTCTCAGAAGGGGCTGAAGTGAGTCTTGTCTTGAGGGACTGAAAGGCTTCATTAGCCACTGGAAAGGATCATTGGAGGAGGTCAGGGCAGTGGGGGTGGGGGTGGGGGAGCAGCCACCATACTGTACCCCCACATGAATCTTCGGTAGAAGTTAGCGAACCCCAGCAACCTTAAGAAATGTTTGCAAGAGTCAGGAATGGGCCAAGTGGTGACAGCGGAAACCTCAGCAGGATCTGCTTGAATGTTTCCCTGTCCCACAATGTACCCCAGAAAGGAAACGGAGGAGGAATGAAATTCACACTTCTCTGTCTTGACAAAGAGGGAAACATCCAGGAGTCACTGCAAAACCGCCTTGACATGGTGGATGTGTTCCTTCTTGGTCCTGGTCCAAAATCAAGATGTCCTCTATGCAGACAAACAAACATGACACTGAACATGTCATTCACTAGGGCCTGTAAAACAGCTGGGGCATAGGTGAGGCCTACCGGGCTGTAGGCCAATGGCGCAGTCATGGGGCGGTGGAGGGGAAAGGAGGTCGCCTTGGCCTTGCTAAAGACATCCCTGAAGTTGTGGTAGTTGGCAGGTACCCCTGACAGGTCTGCTGCCAAACAAGTTAGAGTGGATATCTGTGGAGCGGCGACCTGCTTCAGGCAAACTTTCTGGCAGGCCGAGCTTCATCCCAAAATGGCCCCTGTGGCCCAGTCAATATTGGGATTATGATGGTAGAGCCAGGGGTAAACCAAAATTAGGGGAAGCCAAGGAGACCGCAGGATGCGGAGCTGGATGGTCTCATGGTGGTTGCCGGAGAGGACCATGCAGACTAGAACTGTATGATGGGTAACCATGCCCAAGAGATGACCATTAAGGGCACTGGCCAGAACAGGAGACGAACCTGGCTGCGGTTATTTCCAGGATAACAGTGGAGCAGGTAAGTCAGGGACAGGCAAGGTCAGCAACGGGGAATCAGTCCAAGGCTGAGTGCTGGAGAGTCTTGAGGGTGAAGAACAATCTGGCAATGAGTGTGTGGAACAGGGCAGTTTAAATACTGAGTTGTTGACTGATGATTTGCAGCTGTGTGGTCAGGTGAATGGATGAGGTGAGAGTGGCGGATTGGTGGGGTGAGGTGAGGGCGGAGTTATGGAAAAGTAGAGCGTAGGCATGAAAAGGAGCAGATTGTCACAGAACCGGCTATTGGCCAGTAGCTAGTAGTGCTAGTAGTATGACACAAACAGAATTTAAACAGTTGTAGGCACTTTATAAACATGCAGAGCAAAAGCACAGGGCTCAGCCTGTGGTCTAATGCATACATCTATTTTAGAAGTCCTTGACATGAAAAAGTTTGAATTGCTTTCAAAATCTGTGTTGGATATTTCTAACTGCTATTTATGTCCATTGCTCACTTTATGCTCCTCTGGGAAGCAGCTGAGCAAAAAGTAAATAAATAAATCATTTAATAGTTCTAATAGTATACATATAAAATGTTTATACTATAAACTACAACTCTATGTACAAAGGCTATTTTGTAGGGACATTAAATATGACAACACAATTGAAATAATTGTTTTACTTTTGTATGATACTTTGTATGGTGGACATTTTACTGGCGTCCAGTCGTCGCTTTTAACCCAAAATGGTGGAAGTGCAGCTCTGTTACTGGATGTTGTAGTGGAACAACCTCTTGACTTTCACTTCATAGCGATATGTTATTTGACAATGCCGTCTGTTGGGATAGCTTTATCAGCTGTAACCATCGTATGAGAGTTTGCAGAGTAGCGGCTGTGAGCTAGCCAGTGGGGCACAATCACATGCACAAACATACACTGAATGGCATAAGCGACTGGCTGGTGATACTAAGCATGAAGAAGCTCCGATTACAACACACAAAGAAGGACAGCAACTTCATTCTCTGCTTAGGTAGACATTACTTCTCCATATCTTTACATAGTAAACAGTTGTTTGCTACATTAATGCTCTGAATATCATATAGACCCCTTTCAAAGTACATTTTCTAATAATGATCCTTTTGTACTGATACTTCTACTTGTAATGGAGTATTTTTACACTGTCGTATTGATCAATGAGCTCAAATACTTGGTTAAAGTGAAGTGTTAAAGATCTCCAGAATACTGAAACACTTCATTTGAGCCACTTAATTGTATAATAATGAACCCAGGGGGGCTGGTCTGTGACCCAGCATGTGTTTTTATTTAACCCTTTACTCCAGTGTCCAACCCTCCTTCAGTCAGCATGCTGCTGTTTTGTTACCGTGTCCTCCAGCAGGGGTCCAACTCTCCCCAGGCACCTTACAAACGAAGCCTGGGTTTTAAGCACATACCGAAGCTTGCTTTTTTCCCCTGAGCCCCGGGAGGTTAACGACATGCCAACGACATGCCGGTAGAGAACAAGACCTCCGCCTCACTCCCCTCCTCTCGTGGCCAACCCCCTTACCAGCACACGTACTGGGGTTTTGTGGTTGTTCTGCACCAGCACAAACCACTCTAAAGCCTTCAAGCCCTGGAAACTCCATCTCAAACAGAGCTCATTTCTTGGTAGTATCTGGTTGCGGGAGCACCCCCCCCACACCACCACCACAACTACCTCCTCTATTTTTACCAAGCTCCATGAAGCTCTCACCTTTTACTCCGAGGCAATCCGATCCTATTTGGAGTGTGTGACGAGGGCCATTCTCCATCACCTCACTGATCAAGAGCACCCCTGTAAAGCGGGCCCAGGGATGAGCAGGTACAGATTTGGGGAGAAGAGGGAGTGGGGCATGTAGTGAAAGAATCTGCAGTGAGCCAAGGAGAAGATTAAACGGCAGCTAACCGTCAGTGCTCCTCTACCCCCTCCCTCTTCCCTCAGTAGTCCCTTCTACTTCACTGGTGTCCTAAGGGGGAGTACCAGGGGGAGGGAGGGGAGGAAGAAAGCAAGGGGAGGCCAGTGGCACAGTGGTGGCTGAGCCATCTTGTCATCATAGCAGGACAAGCACATTCAACCGTGTCCTCTGTACCCTCCCATCTTATTCCAGACACTGTATTGCCCTCTGCTGAAATCCATCAAAACCCGTCTCTCAGCCCCTGCCCCCCCCTTGTTGGAAGAGTGCTCTCCGCTGGTGTCTTTTCTTTTTTAAAGGGCAGAGATGAGTCCTGGGCTCTGCAGTCTTTCCAGGCGTCCAAATTAATTTGCGTCTGGGCAGCAACATAAGCAGCACGGGGCTATTTGATGAGAGTGTAGGGCAATGACATGCACTGGCAGTCATGCCTTGATCTCTTGCTTTCTTTCCTTGTCACTTTCCACCTCACCTTAGTGCCAGACTCATGCCAGCCTCATCCACATGGGTGGCACATAGACCAAACCTTGTGTTTCTAAGGAGTATAAACTGACAGTACACTTCAAATTAAGTGTTTATTGTTCAGCAAATATCCTTCTTAATGCAATCTTAAATTAAAAACTTAAAAACCACAAGCAACCCAAAAACACATACGATAAATCATAAAGTGTATTGTCCTCACTGCAAGTAAAATAAGGATGCTCTGCACTGAGAAATTTGTGAAAGTCCCTCTGCTAATTTTCTGATCAATACCTCAAGAACAGATCAGTTTCATATTAATAAACACACTAAGGACATCTACAAAACAGCATTCCTTTAGTTTGATAAATGGATGTCAAAGTGAACTTAATACAATTTGACATGCATTTGAAGTTGTGATCTGAAAAGGGGACCACAGTTAATGCCTAATTAGCATCCCTAAATAATAAAGCAACTTAGACTAATAATTATTGCATGTACCCATTCTACCAGTTGCACTGACAATTAACCTTTCTCAACTGGTGATTCGCAATTTGAGTAAATCCTGTTATCAGCAAATATAACACATGGCACACACACACTCACATACGCGTTTCAAACACCACTCAAGGAAATCTATGCAGTGTTTACGGTCGGAAAGCAGAACAACAAAACAAACAGCAGATATCCACTTTCAGTAAACACCACCCAACCACTTATGCAGTATCTTCCCAGTGGCTTAGAGTGGGTGGGGAATCAACTTTAGGTGGCTGCTGTGAATGTCATTGAACTACTTGTGTTTATGCAGGCTTAATATTGCCATGACAAGGTCTCTTTAAACACAACAACGAATGCTTCAGAATGTATCGGGTCAATTCTGCTTGACGGTCTAATTTTATAAATGCCTGGCGCTGCTGTCTAGAAATTAAAATTTAAAATTTAAATTTTAGGACCTAAAGAGTGGTGGAAGAATTGAAGTAACACGGAGCAGTGGCGGAGAATCTCTCAATAGACAGCGTGGTTGTCTCTGCTGCTGTTGACCCTGTTCAAATAACAAATGCTGTCCAAGTCTCTGATATTAGATCACTGGAGCCAAAAACACGATTACCCAGAGACAAAATAAAGGTGAAAAGATTCAGGATTGAGCATTCTCCCAAAATGTCTCTCCCTCATCCCAATTTGGCAGCACTTGGCTTGTTGCCCACTCACATCGTGTGGACGGCCCTGCCACTGTTGCCATGGGGATGTGTGGACCTGCGCAGGCCCTGAAGGCAGAATGGCCTGGTGGTGAGGTGGGGGTTATCATCCGCAGCAGACTCTGCCGGGCCTTCATCCAGAGGCCTGGGTGCAGGAGGAGCTGTGAGGCAGCGGAGGTACCCCCACCCTCCCACACATCTCTGCAGGGCTTCTCTCCCGGTGGACGCTGCCGCTGTTTGGAACCCAGCAGAGGCTCTGAGATGGGACTCAGTAGTGTAGGGCTCCAGCCTGTCCACTGGGGGTCGGCTGCCTGACTCCCGTAAGCCCGGGCCAGACGGGGTGGGCTGGGGTGGGAAGGGGCCAGGCGAGGCGAGCTGGACTGCGGCCCAGTGCGGTGACTGCCTGTCTGCCCAGGCGCTGGGCCACGCTGCCACTCCTCCCTGGGCTCGTGCCCCTGCACTTGGATTTCAAAGGGATGTGACAGGGGGACTGGCTTTCCCTCTCCATTGCAGGGTGCCTGCCCCACCAACTTCTCCAAAGCCCCCCTCAAACAGCTTTCAGCCCCCACTCTCCCCCAGCCCCCAAATGCCCCTCCAACAGCTTTTCTGTTTCAGCCATGAACCCAGGCTCCCTCTCACACTGTGCCATTCCCACCACTGCTGCCTCACATTTGGGAGGAGAAGGGGGAGGTTGTGCTGCTACACTGCACCCATCTGCCCCATGTCTTTCCATGCTGTGGACCATGATGCTGCAGCATGGCTCTCTGGGCGCCGTAAAGACTTTGGCAAGTACACTGGGCCTTCAAGCACCCCTCCCTTTGTATTCTCCCTGTCCACCACATGCACACACTGATGCACACCATCTGATTTAAAATGTACTTACACAAAAACTAGTGCATGTGATCATGCTCATGTCTTGGAGAGACAGATGGTGGTTAATACAGATGGATGATTTACACTGAAACTGTAAAACAATAATGTGTTTAAAATGCACTGACTTTACAAGCTACCTCAGTTACGCCCACTGAACCCCAAGCCATCTGCGAAAGATCTGAGTCAGATGCGGTGCCACTGTGTCTGTGGCAACCAGCTCATTCAGCAACTGGCCCATCATCAGTAAGCATCCTACAAAACCGAAATGACACTGACAGGCTGCGTTTCAATTGGCTGAGATCTCCTTTTCTCCCTCTCTCTCTCTCTATCTAGATTTCTCTCTTCATCGCTCCCCGCATGGCATTTCTCTGGCAGGTCCTCCAGTGAAATTCCTCCCCTCCTGGTCTCGGCATTCCCGCAGCCAGCCTCCCTGCCTGGGCAGAGCGCAGTGGCTGGGGTTGGGTGGGATGGTGCTCCCCCCAAGCTGGTCCCAAGCTTCGGCTACAACTCCAGCCCACAACACATTCCTCCAGCCGCTGACCAGTCCCCCCAGCAACCAGGAGAGAGGTGAAGAGAGGAAGGACACAGGCTTAGTGGTTTTTTATCTGCTGGGGTGCTACACAGGAATAATACGCATGTGCATGAAACACTTTTTACAAAACATCTTTCACTCATCAACATGTTCTGATGTGAACAGCTCTTAGATCATCTTGACTGATCTATTTCTTTGTGTTTTCTCTACAAAGGTTCAGTTCAATGAAAAGCCTCCTCACTGATGCTCAACAAGGTGCACATGAAGACCTGATGTTTCTCAGCATGATAACAGACTACGCTCTCCTCCACATCTCAGTCCTTCACAGAGATGTGATGGGGTGTCAGTCCAAAGTTGCTCCTGGACAGCTCAAGTAGCAGTAGGACAGGAGCCGGATGGTCCCCTCCTCCACTCCCTCCTACTTCTCCCCCAAGCTGAGCCAGGCGCTGTGTTTACTCTCCTAATTACAGGGGAGGGGCCGGCTGACAGGCGAGCCATCACAGCTTCCCCACAGGCCCGGGGCTGGGAACGCTACAAACACTCCCGAACGCTGTCTCCCAAATGTGAGGACGATGTCCAACTGTCACGGGGGAACCTTCACTGGCAAAACCCAAGGGCCCAAAGAGAGATATTAAAGACATGAGAGGAATTGGCAGAGTTGGCACTAACAGGGGGTACGCTTGAGAAGTCGAAGTGGGGAGCTGGGGGCATCGCCAAAGTGTCATTCAAAGCAAAGTGGGGTTTGGACAGGGCACAAACACTGACACACACGCCACACACACACACCACTGCTCTTGCGCTTATCGAACTATGGCGGGAGATGTACCAGACAAGAAATCCAAGCAGTGGAGCCACCAAACCATGCGATGGAGCATGTTCATGAAGAAAGTTAATCCACTGGATAACATTATTCACTCCTTCTGGACTATCTAAAACACCATGCTGCGTTATGACTTGATCTTTTTTGCTATTTTAATAAAACACATGCCCAGAACATCAATTATTGGTTTTACAAACACACAATACTTAAATTGGATGTTTTACCTTCACTGAGCAGAATGCTGTATGTGCAGAGTTTACACTGAAATTCATTTGCTAAAGGAGAAACTTGTCTGTGCTCACAGTCTGGATGTCAATTATGGTCCAATATGCAACTCATACAAGTGTGAAACTTGAAATGTATTATGTGCACTGATAATGGGATTTTCAGCCAAGTAGGAGTCATCTTTTATCCAGCAGTTAAACTTTTGAAATGAGCAGAAAGGAGATGATGTAATTTTTAAGAACAAGGCAATTGAACTTTTTTTGGGGAAAACCCATATCAGACACAAATTATTATTCAAAGCTTGATATCTTATATGTCGTAAAACATGTCTGAAGGGGGCCTTTAAAATTGGACTCATTAGACTGGCATATTATTTAATACTTCGTAACAAGTATAAAATGATCCGGCCGCACAGTTTTCTACTTAACTGTATTAATGCAAAGTATGAAGCCCCTTTGCAAGGCACGATGGAGAAAAGAGAACGACAGTAGCTTTGATCAAATATACAGAGTTTAATAAACTGTACCTTCAGTGTGTGTGTGTGTGTACACTAACCCTCCTACCAGGGAGGTATAATCCACTAGAGATTGTAATGCTCCAGTGCTGTTGGGGGGTCTGAGAGAATCCCTCTGGAAGCATGGTGGCTGACCCTATCACATATCCAGGTCAAATAAAAAGAAAGTGTCGAGAGAAAGGTTAAAACGTAGGAGTCGTCTCCACACCGGATCTCCCAACCGACGGCTGAGATCGTCCCGTTCCCTGCCGGCAACACACACACACACACACACACACACACACACACACACACACACACACACACACCTCAACCCCGAGAGGCAAGACAAGAAAACCATTTGATAAATCATGAATAGTCACAGTTGTGCAAGTGCTGTGACCATTTCTAAAATTTATTATGGGGATTACACACAAAATCACACAATGCAACATTTTCAAATGTGTTATGAATGCCTCCCAGAATCCAATTCAAATCCTAGGTTACCAAATAAGCCTGAACAAATCCCCCACATTGAGTTCCTACTCCTTTGAAGACTTGAGAGGTCCGGTCTGCAGGGCAGGTTTTACCACGCCATGCAGACACCTCAGCACACAGAGGAGAAGGCTACCGGTGGCTAAGGTGGAGAGGGAAAGAGGAAGAGAGCAGGGTGGTGGTTTAACAGTGATAGTCTTTATTTGCAAATCATTTTTTAATTACTTCCAGGACGGAGGAGAAACATTTCTTAGCGCAGATACCAAAATATAACATAAATTAAGAGTTACATTAGGTCGTACATAGAGGATGTTTAACGTAAAAGACAGTGATGTGTGTTTGTTGAAGAAGCAAGAACTATCCAGAGTGTGTGTTTAACACAGTTCAAGTTTAACCTTGAGGCGGCCGAGTCTTCTCCCGTCTTACATTTGTCCTTGTCTGTTTTTCCACCAGTCTTGACTTTGCCTCCTCATTGATGATCTGAAGGCGAGTGTGTTTAATTGCATCTGTTTGTTTGTTGGCAAACTCCTGCACAAACACAACACAAACAATTATGGCACTAATTAAAAGGCATGTCATATTAATGGAAAGAGCAAACTTGGCAAACACACACACACACACACACACACACACACACACACACACACACACACACACACACACACACACACACACACACACACACACACACACACACACACACACAAAGCCACAGCGTTATCGAGCCACCACGTTTGAATTCACAGAGAAAATGCGTGTGGAAAAATAAACCCAATAATTTCATGATCAGCACATCTTTCTCATTACAGAAGCACAGCACTAAAAACCTAGCATATAGACTCCATTCAGCAGCATTTTCTATAATCATTTTAAGCAGAACTTTGAGCCATATTTGTGGCATCGTGAATAATTGCATAGAGATAAAAACCCCAGATGCAGAGTGCTGCCTGGTGAATCCGTCTGTGCCTCTGTCAGTAAACTCTCCCCAAACTGACACTGAATGGGGACTCTCCCCCTTTAATCCCCAGGGAGGAGACTGAATGTGTTTTGATGACCTTTAGGGCCAGTTACATGTTACATTACACAAAGGTTTAGCTCTTTGTGATAAGGGAAGAGCACGGGGAAAGCCCTGTGTTTAGACACCTTTCTCACTACGCACTGCACCTTTTTTTCTGCAAAGCAGCAGCAGCAGCAGTGGCAACGTATCTATCAAACCTGCCAGGCTAATTAAAATACAGCTTGTGATTATCCTACTTCAGCTCCTCTCTCTCTCTCTCTCTCTCACACACACACACACACACACACACACACACACACACACACACACACACACATCTATCCACAATAATTACCTTCTATAGCCAGGTTAAAAAAAAACAGGTTGTAATCTGTGATTTTACCAACTTTGCTTAGTGCTTCACATGACCTTAAAAATAATGACAGAATATAAAAAAACATTACTACTACATTTGTCATTTCTTTCTGTCAAAATAATGACTGAGATATGAGATTCTGTAAACTGAGATTAGATTAGTTTATTAGTTTTTTATAGATCTAAAAATGTTTTCACCTAATAGTTGACTTTCTGTCTGTGTTTAATAATAAAAAAGAAAAGAGGATTTTTTTTCATAAAATCAACTCTAAAGTAACTTATTGTTTTAAAGTCAAAAGGCAGTACGCACTGAGGTAAATTTAAATCCCAGATTCAGAGGAAAAAGCACATTACAGATTATTATCATTTTTATATGAACTGACCATGGCCATGGATTTTATTCCCTTTTTTCTGGCTCTTTTTTAAGCTCAGAATGAATTCCACCAACACATTCCTCATATTCAGCCATGCGGATATCAAACAAGGAGGGAAAAGGCAAAGGAGAGGAGAGGAAAGCTGCCTGGATAGTTAGAGCATGTATGTATAGTATACATATATGTGTGGTAAATGTGCAGCTTTAAATTCAGACAGCTCACAATAAACGTGTGGGATTTATTTTTGCAAAACATTTAAATCATTTTTTTTATTTTAGTTTATTAAAAAAAACATACATATCCATTGTATAATTTGTTTATGATGTATTTTCATGGCTGGATGAGGCGCAGAGCAGGAGGAGAAGAGAGCTAATTATCCAATCTTGAAATAGGATTTTTCTTTTCAAGGCTATCAAACGAGGGTCAAACGTCCATGCCTGTACAGTGCATTAGTAAAGATGTATAGGCTGCACATTAACTGGTAGAAATCACAGGTTGGAGCCGGCCTGCTGAAATCCTCACCCTCAGGTTGAGTGGAGCAGAGGCGGAGATAAAAGCCGTCGTCGTCAATTAGCCGGGAGTCAGTGGGAGCGCTGCTCGCCAGAGGCGTTTAACTCCTTCTCCCTTTAACCGTCCTTTTAAGATACAAAGTCCCTGCGGAGGGCCTGGCTTTACACTTTAATAAATTATTTAGCAATTTAAACGGTGAGATCCGGCAGATAACCGCATCACACGTCAGGATTTTCCACGCGGCAGTTTGAAAGTCTCGCGTTAGGGTGCATTACCACGCAGCTGCTAAAATATGAGGAGATATTCACCAGAAATGTTTAGCTGCAAGTTGATTATTCTTATGTTGCTTTCTCAGTTCTATAAAAGAGACTGTAAAAGATCCTATTATGGGCCTGATGCGTTATAAGGCGTAAAAGTAAAGGAATATAAAACATTTGAAGTCTGTTACTTTAAACTTTAAACGCGCTAAAATGATTGAGTCTTCTGGCAGGAGTCTGGTGGAGTCTGTTGAGGTAAAAATGTGGGGAGGCTAAACTGTGACCTTTGTGATGGTCATATACTGTACAGCAGCAACACAATTAAAAAGATTTGGTTTGAAGCTGTCCTCTATGATGACATCTTAATTTAAAATCAACATTAACAGGTGAATTGATGTGGTTTTACTCTACTTTCTTCAACAGCTAGCAAAATATGTGTATTACCTGATAATAAAAACATGTGTAAACATAAATAAAACTAAGCGAAACAAAACAAACAGGGATACCTGGATGTGTTGCAGTTCCTCCAGACTCACAGCAAAGCTTTCCCTCTGCAGTTAAAAGAAATCCAGATATGATCCATTCAGCAGCTTCCTCTGATCGAAATCTGTCAAGAGAGATGTCACTGAGTTTGTGAAGTTGGTAGATGTTGTACCAGTTGGTGTGAGGCTGCAGCCTGAGTGGAAACCAGTTCTCCCAGCAGCTGTCACTGCACCTTTGACTCTGGCCTTCCACACGAGCCACGGAGAGGAGCAGAAATGACGGTTCATAAAAGCCCACGGTCTGCCTGTGTTTATAAATCTAAATCAATATTCAAATCTGTCTGAAGTGAGCGGGTGTGTCCGTGCAAGCGCGCAGTGTGTGTGAGACAGTGTGTGTGTGTGAGAGAGAGAGTGTGTGTGTGTGTGTGTGTGTGTGTGTGTGTGTGTGTATGTGTGAGAGAGAGAGAGTGTGTAGGTGTTCCGCAAAGCCTCTTAAGATGATACATTTACCAAGCCGTGACAAAAACCTTCGGCATATTATTTTGAAATGGGCACGCAGGTTCAAAATTCAAGTGACATAAAGGAAGCTTATTTGTCCCTCTCAGCTCCTAGGTCCTCCAGTAAATAACAAATAAGATGAATCCTGTACCAAATGGCTATAATAATACCACATTTTTATAAAATATTGCTACCCTCCATTATTGTTATCATTGGATATTATTGTGCAATGTTACAACACAAAACTTAAAACATGCACCATGTTGTAAATCGAAAATAAAAGTGGCCTACCTTCATATTTATCTTCTTCATATCTTCCTCTTACGCGTGTCAAGTGAAATAAATGAAAACGTCTCCATCAGGATCAGCGGCCTCTGTCCGCCTTTCTCCCCGCTTCATTCCTCCTCATCTCCCGGTGCAGCCGCACTGCAACTCCGGTGCTGCGTGGAAGTCATCGGTTGCTCGGTGTCTCTCGGTGGGAACTCCCCTGTAAATATTGTGGGTGATTTTTTTTGGCTCAGGCCCGTATGAGGCTGATGGGAGCAGACTGGCTGGCTCTGTGAATGGGAGGACACTTTTAAGAAAATAAGTCGCTCTAAATCCCCTTTTTTTGCGACGCGCTGGAATGTGAGAGGAGGACGGTGCAGCCTTCACAGGGAGAGCTCTGCTGCGGTCCACGCGGGTTTCTCTCTGTCTTGTTGTCACATAATTAATTTTATGCTCTTTAATGCAACATACAGCATATAAACAGCCCCATAAAGCCCGCAAATTCATATTAAAACATTTCATGTTCCTCAGCTGTCTGGAACTTTTTATTGTGAATAAATCTGAAAAATTGTAAATAAAATATTTGATTACTTTTATACACACTCAATAAAGATACGTGATTATTGGAAAATAGATTTTAAAATTTCTGAGTGTATTCACACCGCTAATATGCTGTGCATACATTATGTTTTCAGAAAACTATTAATTTGCGCATTTATCAGCCGCCCAGCCTTCGTGTAACTTTCCTCAGTTCAGTGCATCCACTGGATAACGGCGATGTGGAGTATAAAATATAATAAAAATATGATTAAACTGATTTTTCCTCGGTTTAAACACTTCCCGACATCCACCGGCAAAGCGTTTATTTGTTATCAATGCGGTGGGATGGGGATGTTGTCAGTCGCCCTCTCGCTGCCATTGGCTGAGGACTGTGCGTCAAAAAAAAAGTAGCTGGAGACATTTGTTTCCCAGAAGAAAAAAAAAAGGAAAAAAATCCTCATCCTCCCCACCGGTGTGAGAGACGGAGACAGAGACAGACCTCAGCTCAGTCCTGCGGCTCCCATTGGCTGGCAGTTTGTACAAAATCCAACTCAAACCACTTCACTCACAACACACCAACAAATCCTAAAGGCGTACATGCAGCCTCCTCCATCACTCCGCCGCTGTCGCACCGCTTCTAAACCTCATGCAGGCGCTCAACATTTAACTTTTATCCGCGCTGTTGTTCTGCTTCTGAAGGAGACGGCTGCTGCTGCTACTTGGTTTTGTGTTTTTTATGCGCCAGGACGCCGTTTATCTGCATTGACTTGTATTGTTTCTCCTGGAGGAAACCAAGTAGACAAAGAACTTTACATTCGTCGATAACAGGGTAAGTGTGACTTTAATTATTGGTAATAGTAGTATTCAAATTATTAGTATTATTAATGTTATTATAATTACCAGTATTTTCATTATATCGAAATAAGGAATCGCGATAGAATCAAAGCAGTGAAACATAATTAGAAGCCTAATCACATCTGTTATATAACCACATTTAAAAAGCTTACATCCATTTTCCTTAAAAGAGGGAATGCAACGTTTTAACAGTGGTACTGGTGCTAAAATAAAATCTGCAGACACTCAGAAGAAATGCCAGTGAGAAGGGCGCACGCTGCCAGGCTAAACCCTCTTATAATCTCTGCCTTTTTATATGAGCAGAGCACAGGCGAGCGCGTCTGCACCAAACCACTCAACATAAATCGACGTAAATGATGTAAATGTACACAGAGCATCCGATAATTATAGTGGCAAACTAATGAAGTTACATCATGATAGTCTGCTGATTGAAACAACGACGGACTCTAAAGTGAAGATTTTCTGATAGCATAATTTCCTTTTAATAATAATGATATGATTCGTGGAGCTTTTATTTGACATGTCAGAGTCTCCCTGGTTGAAGCCAGAGCTGCTACCGAGGACACCGAGTCCACATTCAGTGGGTGAAGTTACTAACCTAAACCCTGATCCTCTTCACACTGCACACTTGTCGTTGATGTGCACTTAAAAACGAAATAAGGCAATAAAAACTGTATATTTTTGGATGATTGAGGCTGAAAGCTGCACCGAAAATAAACATTTAGGCCTGCTATCGAAATAATGTTCCGGGGCCTTTTCTGCCTGCTGGCTCTCCTCTGTCTCCAGAGACTGACCACTTAGAGGACAATAAACCAACACGTCACATTTCATATATTTCACTCGTGTTTCAAGGATCTGGTGACACGTTGTTTTTGTGCGTAATTTGGGAACTAAATTCAATTAAATAAACACGTAGTTTTATTTTTTTTTTCTGCAAAGTGCTGATAATTATTCAGACTAAAAAATGATTTTACATTTCAGCACCGCTGCAGATTTGAAGTAGCCTGAAGCACTTTGGGCTGTATTGACACCAAACTGCAGCTCCACTAGATGCCACTCGGATTATCTCGTTAATTCATCAACAGAAAAAAAACATTTATCATAATTAATTATTGGACAGGGTGATTATTATTGAGCGGCTGTGTGCAACCGGTAGACGGGTGTGTGTTTTAAGTGTGACAGATTGGGATGTGGGGGTTAAAACCGTTGGATGTTGAAAAAAATGCAACTAATCAAGACGCGCAGTGGGGATAGCGGCTGAGGGTCAGCGAAGTTGAAGTGACAGCAATCACACGTTTACCGGTCAACACCACACTGCACATTTAGTTCTGTCTAAACGAATGTTCAATATGGAAGCACGTCGCTTTTTTTAACTGAATTAAAGCTTTTCAGCATCAAATGATCTCATGTTTGAAATTTAAAAAATAGATTTTCTCTCTAAATTGCCTTCAAATTTCATAGCAATGTTTTTTCTTAAAAAAGGGATACTAGATGCCATTTTTATTCAGGATTTCTGAAGTATTATTTGTAAAGCTGGTCATCTTAAACTGATGAGGATTATTTATGTCGACTTTGCGTATTTTATAAAATAGGTTTCCATAACATCAGTTTCAGTTTCTTTCTTCACATCACACTGATTTTCAGTTTATATTTCTGAACAAAACTTTACATAAATATTATATAAATATTACAAAACAGAGCCAATAAGCCGAAATAAAGCCAAATATGAAGTAAATAGATTTTGATTTTTAGTTTGTATTTTAAAGTTCAAAGTTTCTATATTTAATTGTTCTGTCTTTCTTATACAGGAGCCAGTGTCTTTAACTGAACTTTCAACTGACTTGTTGCAATTATAGCGCTGGTGTATAGCTTGTTTGTGGGAGGGGGTGGGGGGTGTAGCGATGAGGACAGCTGGAGATGTGGTTGGTGCTTTTTAAGGAGCGCCGTGCGTTTTGGAGAGAGGGGCTTATTTATATATCTGTTCTTCACAAGGCGCATCTTCATCGATGTCTTCTTCTCTTGTCGTTTTTTGAACAGCTGCCCGGCGTAACACGGACCACGCTGCGAGCAGAGGACACCAAGTGCATATCGGGAGCTCTATCAATTTTTCAAAATTTTCTCCAACTTCAGCCCTCAGACAAACATTAGCATGATGTCGTATCTAAAGCAACCACCTTACACAGTCAATGGCCTCAGCTTAACTACTTCCGGAATGGACCTTTTGCATCCATCAGTGGGCTATCCAGGTGGGTGTAAACTTTCTGAAGAATAATAAGGAGTAATGAAAGAACAGTTATGGCTCGGGGCTGTAAACTTAATGAACTGGGAATGTTAGTGTGTAATCAGGACTTATTTTAAAGCGACTAAATCTAATAATTACTTATTGAATATTAAATTTTGGGAGATACAGCACAGAGTATTAATTGTTAAAGAAATCAAACATTACACAGGTTATTTTAACAAACTCCTTGCTCCAACGCACTCAACTTGAAAGGAGCAGAAGTGTGATTTTATTTTTAGATGTGCCTTTCCAATGAATGACTGGCAAACTGCTTTGATTTCTGCTCAAACTGCATTTTTTGGAGGGGGGGGGGGGGGCACATTAAGTACATGAAGTACATCAAGTGCTTCAATTTTAGCCACCGGCGTCTAAGTCTCCCAGGACTCGTGCGTAATTACACAAACAACAACTAAAAATATCTAATGTTAGAGATCTGCCTTTGATGACTTTTGATATTTTTACTTGCATGATTGTTTGTTTGTTTTTATTTGGATTCATAAGTAAATAAATGTATTTAATTTAAATTTCCCTTTTACTTGTAGCAACGCCGCGGAAGCAGAGGCGAGAGAGGACAACGTTTACGCGCGCACAGCTCGACGTTTTGGAGGCGTTGTTCGCCAAAACTCGGTACCCGGACATATTCATGCGCGAAGAGGTGGCGCTGAAAATCAATCTACCTGAGTCCAGAGTACAGGTGAGTTAACCAGAACATCAGCCATATTTGAAAATGATCATCGATATAGGATCAATATTTTTAGCCATGGAAAACTAAAAGAAAAAAGTCTGTTATTTGTGGAATCCAAATCAAAAGTGGCACTTTGGGTCTAACATTTGAATGTTTAAACAACTGTATAGATTTATTTAAAATAGTTTGTAGGTTACACCTTCATCTCATTTACGGGGTAAATATAAAAGATGCTCGAGACTGTGGAAATGAAACTGTTGGAGAAAAAAATCTAATTTATATGTGCACTGTAAGAAATACTGGCCTTAACCCGTGACTGACAGTATAGCTAAAGCTTAGCATTTTGTGTTCCTTAAATCAAGTGGAAAACTTTTACCAATGGGGTGAGATAATACCACTTAACGGCAGATTCCTGTTTCGAGAATTTGAGCAGTGAAACGAGACCGATCAGTCCACTGCTACCAAAAAAACTATCTATATCATTCTGGCAAAAAATTGAATCGAAGGCAACTGGACTTAGATTTGTCCCTGAAGACGTTTCGCCCTTTATCCAATGGATAAGAATGAATATGACCTGGATGAATGAGAACCTTCACAGACTATCTATATCATTTTAATTTGGACTGAAAGTAAATGAAACAATCTGTCTTTTTTTTCTGCCACATGAATTAATAAAAAAATGGAAATTATTTGCAGTGGAAACGTTTGTGCTCTAGCAATATTAGAGTTTGGGTTGTGTAAATAAGGGATCTCGACAATAACTTGTACCGGTCTGTGACTCCTCCAGGTCTGGTTTAAGAACCGGCGGGCAAAGTGTCGCCAGCAGCAGCAGCAGCAGCAGAACGGGGGCCAGAACAAGGTGCGACCTGCCAAAAAGAAAAGTTCCCCAACCAGAGAAGTAAGCTCAGAGAGCGGGGCCAGCGGCCAGTTCACGCCCCCCACCAGCACCACCACGGTCCCCGCCATCTCCACCAGCACCGCCCCAGTGTCCATCTGGAGCCCGGCGTCCATCTCTCCGCTCTCAGACCCCCTGTCTACCTCCTCCTCCTGCATGCAGAGGTCTTACCCCATGACTTACACCCAGGCCTCGGGCTACAGCCAGAGCTACGCAGGCTCGACGTCCTACTTCGGCGGCATGGACTGCGGCTCTTACCTCACTCCCATGCACCACCAGTTGTCAGGCCCCGGTTCAACTCTCAGTCCGATGAGCACGAACGCGGTCACAAGCCATCTGAACCAGTCCCCGGCGTCCCTCTCCACCCAGGGCTACGGGACGTCCGGCCTCGGCTTCAACTCCACAGCAGACTGCTTGGATTATAAGGACCAAGCGGCGTCATGGAAGCTGAACTTCAATGCCGATTGCTTGGATTATAAGGATCAAACTTCCTCGTGGAAATTCCAGGTCCTGTGAACAGAGCAATCAGTTGTCAAAAAAAGTGCACAAACAGTGACGATCACATCAGACACGGCGCTGCCATCCCTCAATAAAACACTGGTTCAAATGTCAGCCGGGCTCGGCGAGGCAGGGCCCTCAGGGGCCTCGGGTTTTTGGCATGATGGTCTTTGGTCCTCCTAGAGGAGAGGTTTAATTTATTTTAGCACTGGCAAAGAGATTTTTTTCCCCCGTTCATTCACAGGTTGTAGCCCCTCATCCATGTCTGTCAGTGTGCCTCTATGCGTAAAAAACACCTGTTGAGGGCAACACAGAGTGGACTCTGAAAGAAAAGTACGCCACGGAACTAATGTTTATCCAAGAACAAAACTCACGTTCATTCTCCTGGTGAAGTGCTCGGGCTGGACAGACCTCCTGTGGGCTTCTGACACCGACCTGCAGGCAGAGAGACATGAGGATGGTGTGTGGACATGGATGCACTACTTTATTTAAGAAAAAAGTGTTTATAAGGAATCAATATGTAGTTTCTAAGAGACAATCAGTGTGTGTCTTATATAAATGGTACATATGTGTTTTTTTTATCTGTGCTAGCCTTCGAAACTGTGATCTGTTGTATTGTATGCAATTTGTGAGCCCCCCTCGCATCAGACTCTCTGCTGTGATTTTAATAGATTTCTAACTTTTTTTGAACAACGACAAGATGCTAATGGTTAACTGACCCAGCATCACAAAGAGAGACGAGACTTTCCAAGCACATGGTAGTAATAATCCAGAGTTAGCCATACTGGAAATGACTCTCGGCTGCTGAGAGCTCCACACTTGCTCCCCTCCATTGATCTCAACACACGGTGATTGTGGATCCTTCACTGGCTCCAAAGATGGTGTGACCTCACCGCTGAAAAGACATGAATAAAGGTCCTGTGAGCTTATTCTTTCATCAACAAACGGTCTGTGTGTGCGTGAATGTGTGCGTGTGATGGGGAGGTGAAAATGGTGCGCGTAAAACTAAGCGTGGATTTTTTTTTAGATTTATTTGAGTTATCCTTAAACACATAATTAAAATTAATCACGGAAAAAATAGTCACATTTTGCACAACCGAAATAGCCTCATATTGAGTAAAACCCAGTGATGTACAAGTTAGGATAACCACTCTAATTTTCATTTTAAATAAGCATAACCTCAAAAATAATCAATATTTGGTGGAAAAATAAAAGGAAAAAATGATTTAATTTAAAATTTAATTTAAAGTTTACATTTTCAAAAAGTGGAGGATGGTAGTTTAGCATGTGTTAATTAGACCAATAATCAGTCTCTTACTTCTTAATGGTGACCAGTTTCCTCATGCATCATTAATTACCCCAATATGCGATATTATCAAAACTCCTATATTAAAACATAACGTGGGTTTAAATCACATTTCTCGTATTGTAATGTAGCCTATAGTAAGGGGGAAAAGTGTTAAAGATCTGTTAACGAAAATAGTCAAATTAGTTTAAAAAAAGAATATGGAGTCATAGTTTATCTAATGCTCAGGTGGCGAAATTAACGTGTTTTCCCCCTTTTCTCTGTTTCCGGTAGTTCAATTCAGATTATCTCAACACAAAGAGAGTGTGCGGTTTGAGAAAGCAGTGTTTAATCCCAGCCTCCGAAAGATGTTAATCCCAATATTTTACCGGCGGGGGTTTCTCTGGGGCGCAGGGGCCCCAATCAAAGAACCACCGCATGGGTTCGCCTGATCCCCAAATGTGCGCTCTAATATGACGCCTAATAATCAACAAGGGAAATATATATAAATACATTTTATATTTCATTAATCTATCAATAAACCGCATGCGCCAATTTGTTTTAATTACATTACTCGTGTAGGTATATAATGCATCTGCGTAAAAAGCACAAAAATGAACTGAAAATCACTGCAGATATTCTTTTTGCTGATGATTTTTGGTAGTTGGCAGTGTAGGTGATCATTTCTGTAAATACGATGCTGGGTGGTGAATTTTAAAAAGTCATCCAAGGGGATAAACATGCAGAAACGGCACTAAAACCTACAAAGTTACTGCTTAAAGCAACGCTGTGCTGTATTTTTGAACCTGAACTCCAGGGGAAAAAAAACACAATATTATTCCTGTTAAATTAACATATGGGCTATATGATGACTTTGAAATACTTTATACAGGATTATAACTTTTTTTCACCTGCATGCTGCGTAATGGGTTTATTTGCACATTTCTTGTGACGGTGCACAGAAGTTACAGCTTCTTAAAATAAATCTGAGTCAGGAGGTGAGGGCTGCTTTTAAAAAAAAGACTGTTTTTATATTACTTTTTTTTTTTTAATTTTGCTCCAACTCTCAAATCCAGCGTTACTGTCAGCTTGACGACAGGAGACAATAAAGTCAGAGCGGCTATGGGATCTGTAATGAGTCGACATGGCTCTGCAGTGGGCTAATTGTTAGAAGTCCAACATTCAATTAGCATCCTTGACATTGCCAATAATCTCTCTTTCATTGGAGTCTCCGCTAAAGGAGCACACTAATTAAAAGCGTTGCTTGAAATAATCGAAGCGTTAAAGAGAAGAGCGACTTTGATTCCACTCCTGCGTGGACAGAAAAATAGGTGTGTGTGTGTGTGTGTGTGTGTGTGTGTTATAGGGGGAAGGAGTGTACTTTTGAAAGACTTAATCATACAAAAGCCCGTATCCATAACTTATTCAAGGGTGAAGCAGAAATAGCTGTTTATATCCTGGTGCCTATGTCCTTTTTAATTTATCACACAGGCCGATTTTAGCGCCATAATATTCAAGAATCAATTAGAATTTCGCCACAACACAACGCCAAGTTTAGCAACACGCATATGCATCGTTATGGAGATAAACAATGCAACAATTGAACTTGGAAACAATAGCCCGGGCTGACAGAATCCTGAATATTCATGAGACGCGTCTCCTCTCAGTGTCAACAACTCCTCAACAACAGACTGCTCGAGCAAGAGAGAAAGACAAGTGTTTCAGGCTGCAGGGTCACTTTTTAAATGTCAGATGGCAGAAAACTCTTATTTCTAACGACTGAGAGAGATGCAGCAGGTGACTGAAAGGAGAGGGAAACACATGAAAAGTTTGAGGACTCCACTCAAAATTTCACTATTAAAATTAGGTGTGGCACTACAGATTTATTATAGAATTACCGTATGCGTAAAGTTCAAGTCTCTGTATACAGCCAATGAAACACTATAAGGAAGTAAGGCCTTTATAGAGAGATTTAAAGATGTAACACAAAGAAGCAGCACTTTAAATGTCCACGCTAAACAATGCACCCCCTTGGCCCTGATCAATGCGCACTGATACATCCAAATATCAGCTGAAACACAATGGCTTCAGCCCGCTTGTTATTGTAACCTTGGAGCCTCGTGTCTTCAAAGTGCACAAGTCATGAGGAGGATTAGACATCCGGCCTCCACAATGCTGCATGCATACAAAGAGTTTTAATCAAGACCAAAGCAGCGCTGAGGAGCATATGGGACCAACAGACGCGGCATTAATCCCTCTTGGTTTTTGTCTAACAGCGGGCTGCTCAGCGCCCCTCGTCCCCCGGTCTGGATGCTGTCCGGTCGGTCACTAACACGAGTCATCCTCCGCAAACCATCGGCCCGCTCAAAGTTGGTGCAGAAGCCTCAACGCCTGCAGGGGGAACTGGGGGATTATTCACCGAGTATGTGGTCTGATCATCACTCATGAAAATGATATGAGAGGATGATGAACGAGCGATATAATTTACAAAATATCAGAAAGAAAGAGCCACTCTGTCATAGTTAGGATATGGTGATTGTGAGATTCCCACATGGGTTTCCCTGCACAAGTCTGCAGGTGTTTTCTCCTTAAAACAAATAATCCAAGTCAAACTACGATCTGATTTTGCTGTTGAGCTCGCTGAAACTTTCAATGAATACAAAGTAAGTAAGAAAAAGTGCTGGGAGATGAAAAGGCAAAAAAAAAAAAGTTTATTATTGAGAAGAAGAGAAAGACATTACAAGGAAAAGATTATAAAAACCGCCCAAGAATGTGGGGCAGTTTGTTAAAATTGCAAAAATAAAAATTATTATTATTATTATTATTATTATTATTATTATTATTATTATGTGCCTCTAAATTAAAACAAATAAATCATAGTAATTTAGATTCAAATTACCACATTGCTTTTAGATCTTATAACTTGTTTGATAGCTGCATGGTAGGGTGCATGCTATTTACAGTATATGCATGTGTATTCATTGTGATAAAAATAAAAATTAAAGCTATAACATAATGATGTAGGGAAAATGTGCCAACAACTATTTAAAAAAACAACAAAAAATAAATATTTTTTAAAGATAATCCAGCAGTATCCCCTTGAAAGTGCTTATCCAGGCTTAGTCGACATTTTCTGAAATTATTTAAGTTTGTGACATCATCAATGAATTTGATAATCTTGTCAAAGATTAAATTAAAAGGGGTTTTGTATAGCCTACATAATAACAGATTTAGATGTTTTAAAAAATGAAGTCTAAAGAGATTTGAAGTAAGCGCAGTAAAAAGCATGTTATTTTAATTTCTCAGACTGCTCACACAAATCCATGGATTTACAGAGATCCCAAACTGATAATGATACTAGCAGCTTGACTAGCTGGAGGTCTGACGAAGCAAAGGGCCACACATTCTTTCTACACCAGCGAGCATCGCACAACCTGGGAGATAAATCAGAAATACTCCAAATAGTCCTCCATGACCTGCAGTGATTTATTAAAACCCATTCTCATAATGTTGGTGCACTGTTTTTTTTCAGCAGTCCTTTGCCCACATAAGTGCTCTTTTAAAACACAGTCTCACCAAATATGCCTAAACATTTGGCTTATGATGTTCATAAGCCCCACAGGACACAGAGGGCTTATCAGTTCATTAGCCACTTGATGGCCTATTTCAAGTTATAGTAGGTGGGAGGAGGGCGATGGATGAGGATACCACCATCCATTACTGAGGCATATTTTGTTAAGCTATTCAGAAAAAAAAAAAAACCTCAAACCCGTAAGAAGATTACCAGATCTCAGCATATGTTAAAAAACACATTATTACTATGCTTATGGGTTGAGTTAATACCTAGTTAGTTAAAGCTCACCTAGTTAGCACTAAAGAGGCTGCCCATTTAAAGGACATTTTTTCAAAATTCAGGACAATGCACTCAATATAAATCAACTTGCTTATAAACATTTAAACAGAAATAACTAAATACATTTATGTTAGATTATCCCATTGTTCTTGTGGACAGTAACAACATATTAAAATGTTGGCCTTTAGTGGTAATGCACTCTAAGCTTGCAAGTCTTTCAAACTCCTTGGATTAAATATTCACTGACCATTAATAAAAATCTCCTTATGATAAATGGAAATATTTTCATAGTGGATTATGCTTCGTTCTAATGGTGACATCCCCCACACAGCAGGACGGTAAAGAGTAAAGTGCTGAAATATTACAAATATAATAACCCCTAACTGATGGATAAGGGTCATAAATAATGCTGAAGTTCAGACAGACAATTTGGGCACTTAGTTTTAAATGGAGGCACATTAAGCTTCAAAACAACAGACAGTTCTCATTATTGATATGTTGGTTTCTGTCATTGTGTGAAGCCATATAAAATACTATTTCTCCAATGGAAATATGTAGGGAAAGAAATACATATGTTGACAAAGATATCCTCAACAAAAGGTCCAGCTTATGGTTTCTGAAAATTTCCAACCACATCTTGTGGCCTTTCTCAGAGGATGGAGGAAGTTGTTTTTCCTACTAGTCCCCACAAATTCAGTTGCATGAAGGACACAAGATGTGGCTGAGAGCTCCAGAAACAACCAGTAAATTGGACCTTATGTCCAGATTTTTTTTCCAAGCTACTGCTTCCAAGGTCAAGAATGAACCCTCAAGTTCAAAATATTTCTGCATGGTTAATTCAATAAAATGAACACTATCAGGGCGTGTGGTCTGAGCCAAAGAACCGATGGACATAACCCACTATAATCCCACTCGAAATCCCACTGAGTCGAAGCAAAGTGAAGATTTTGGGGCGTCAGAAACAATACAGTATATAATAAACGTCAGTAGTGGTATTTAACAACATTTACATAGGAAGCTTTTGATATTTTCTTCTGGCTTAGTATTTCCTTTCAACTGAAATTGGGGGAAATAGCAGGAACAGCTGACATTTGACACTGAATATAAGCCATGATCAAACTCCATAGTTAATGGCCTCAAACACACCTTTTGATCACAAATAGCTTACAAATTTAATGACTTCATGGTGAACGGAGCCAATTTCTCTCCATTCTGCCAGTATTCTCACCACAGGCTACACGGTATATCAAAAACAGCCACAGTGGATCGCAAAGGAGAGAAACTAGTGCAGTAATTATAATTTACACATTAATCCCTGGCCCCATGAATTCAGCAATGTCAATGAATTCATTCATAAAAGCCAAGTGCTCTCTGTGTGTATTCATCATTACCAGCACCATAATACAACAATCATGTTCTTTAACATGTTTAGGTATGTGAGTATAAAGAGTACCTATGTTTCTACTGAGCCACAAGTTACCTGTGAAAGTCCTACTTGTCTCCTCCTCACCAGGCCGCTGAGCCCACGAGACTCCTCATTAAAACAATTAACACAGGTGTTCACTGATAATTTACACCTTTCTAACACTCCATCTCTTAATCTCCTGCAAACACTAGCCTCTTGTGAGACGATGGGCCTATAGGAGGAACCACAAATTAATTAGCTGCATCCACCAGATTACACCTTGGAGACCCCCCCCGCCTAGACGGACAGCTGCAGAGAGGAAGGAAAGGCAAATCAGCCCAAAGGCAAAATTTCCTCTTTTCTTATTTCAATATTTCATTGAGTGTTATACATCAATGAACTGCTGCTGGGTGTCATCGCACAGAAGTTAAGCCTTTTGAATTCATGGCCCCAACGTGCCTCGAATGCATGAAAGCAGGCGTTTCAATCAGACATGTTCAAAACAAAGTTCAACTTCTAGAAACACCACATCCACATGACTGAGACACTTTTTCACAAGTAGCACAGAAACAACTCTAAACTCAAAAATCAAGCCAACTCAGCATGCATACGGGCATCTCTGAATACAGCAGTTGTTATTTGTCCAGTGTGAACGCATGGTGTAAACACTGTCCTCAAAAACCAGTTAGAATAAGCATGCAGTAGGGACAAGGGACTTCTACAAAGCTGGAAAATAAAGGCATGGATTTCTGATGGCAGACATTTTGACATGAATAGCCCCAGCGACCCGACCCCGAATAAGTGGTTGATGATGACTGAGTGAGAGCAGGAAAAGCACAGGCGTAACTGACAACATGAATGATGGCTGCACGGTCAAAGAAGGCAAAGAAGGTATATCGCCAAGATGTGAAAGTCAATTGTTTGTTCCATTGCAACATAAGTGCCCAGTAGCAAAGTTATACTTCCACCATTTTGGATTGAAAGCGACTACTGGATGCCAGCGAAACATCCGCCTGAAAAGTGCTGTGCAGGAGTAAATCAAAATTATTTCTATTCTATTGTATTCTACTGAAATGGCCTGTGTTGAACAATAAAATATTAAAAATATGATACGTGTTTTCAGTCCAAAATGGCAGCATCGGCTGTTGTCAAAAAAAAACCCCACCAGACTTTCATCTCTTTGCTTCAGTACTCTTTGATTCCTTCACTGCTGTCCATCCTGCGATGACGAGTCTGCTATGAAAAAGGTTCTACTGCCACTGTCGGTGTACACACACTAAGATAAGATAAGATAAGATATTCCTTTATTAGTCTCACAGTGGAGAAATTCACAATAAAAAACTACATGATGATCTTGATTACTGAAGGTTTATTTTACACCCCTGTGCTGCCAGACAGTGTCAGACCCAATAGGCCTTTGTCACAGAGCTGGAGCTGAGTAATCGTTAAATTCAGTTGTATTTGTGATTTTCCTGCTATGACGAGTCAAAATGTCTGCTGTAAAAAAAGTCTATTATGCATCTGCTTTAATACAAGTTAGAGGCACAGCCTAAAGTGTCTAAAATCACCTCACAGAAATGTGCATTATTTGTAGAGCTGCAATATTTCTCTAAAATGTGAACGTTAGTTGGCCACTGATCTACTCACAAATCCCCAAGAACATCTGATTAGGGCCGACCTCGACCAAAGAAAGTCTTAGTCGACTAACACTCAAACGATTTTATCGACTAATCAGTCTTTACCAGAGATTACCAGAGATGTGCTAGTAAGCTTCTTTCAGCATGAAAATAGCATAAAAAATGACTAAAGAAAGAGCTATGAAAATGGACTAAAGAAATCGTACGGTGCCTTCAAATGGAACTCGTGGACTTGTGTTTACGAGATGGGAAGTTGTGAACACAATATGTGTGCCGCTCAAGTGGTTAAGTCGTGAAGAACGCCGCTGCTAAGTAACGGCAATATTAACGTTACTGTCTCTCTAGAAGCCACAGAGGCTAACAATTTAGCAAGCTAGCAAGAGGGTAACACGATGCAGGAAATGCAAAGACATACAGACAGAGGAGAAAGAAGAGGTCGTTAATAAAATCAACATTTTCCTCAGACATATTATAAAATTACCAAGAAAAACAATAAATGGCTAAAATTACAATATACTGTACAATATTAACGTATTATGCACCGATAAATGAACTTCCATTGGCTCCTCCATTTCTCACAGCGTCAACAAACACAAGTCATGAACTCGGACATTTCAGAAACTTTCCACTTAAGAGGTCGTGAATACAACATGAGGGGGGCGTTCACATGGGCCAAACACGGTAAACACAACCACATTTCAAGGCATCATTTTTTTGCACATGCAAACCAAATACAAATGTCTGCCTTCTTTTTTTTGCAAAAAGTAGACAAAGTATTTTTTATTCTATAGTCAACTAAGACCAAAACAACCGATTAGTCGACTTATCAACTGGGGACAGTCCTATATCTGATGGCCCAAACACACAAAATCCTCATTAAAAAGATACAACCAAGAGAGGAAGTGCAGAAAACACAACTAACATGAGGCTATTGAGAAAGCATCACATTTTACAGTCGAAACGAGTTTCTGGCTTGAAAACAGAGCCAACTGCATGAACACAGCAACAGTTGCCTGTTGAAGGGATGACGCTCTGTGGCGAGAGAGCCAACATGGCCGTTAGGCAGAGACAAAAAGTGCTTCTCATAATGCAGGCCAAACATTAAATATGGCTTAAGGGTTAAGAATCTCCGCTAAGTGAAATCTTCCAGGGATAGCCAAATTTCTTTCTTCTTATACAGCTAATTTGACAGTTTCAAAAACCCCTCTATCCTCCTCCGATCAATTTTACCTCTTAATCCCCCCCTTTCCCCGTCCACCTGTTAGTCTGGGTCTGCATGCATGCCTCCCTCTCTCCTGAGAGCATATGGGGCAGTGGCAGACCCAGGGAGTCGTTGATTGTGGGGACAGATGCAGCCTCGTCTCTTCTTCCCCCTCCCCCTCTTCCCCCTCCCCCTCCTCCTCCTCCTCCTCCTCCTCCTCGTCCACCCGCCACAACCAGCCCTTCCCTCCTATCCACCTGTTTAGGTCACAGACCAGGGGGATGAGTGGCTGTGCGCGTGCCACACCAGAGGCTTGGCCACTGCTTTGTTATCCCACCCAAGACAAAAGGGTATTTAGGGGGGCCGGCTGCCTGCCCAAGGGAAACACAATGCCATGAGGCTGGCAGGCCCGTGGACTCGGGGCCGTCGATCACGTGCCCACTTTATGGGAATGAGCGTCAGGGGGCATCTGTTATGTGTGAGTGTGTCTAACCTGAGGTCTTATGCCAGACAAGGGAGCAGGAGACAAAGAATATGACGTGTGTGAGAGAGAGAGGTGAAGGGGGGCACGCAAAAACAATTGCATCTATTATAATAAAATGAGGTCTACAATTGAATACATTGTGGTCCAACTAATAACAGGTCAACTTCTGCTGCTAATGAAATTCATATTGAAGTAACTTGTGCTTTATAATGTATGCTTTAACGTTTCAGCATTCAAAATATGTTGGTTGAGCTTTATAGTGCACTTGAGAGTAACTGTAATGTGTAATAAGTACAAATAAAAACCCCAAATAATCCTTTCAGAACTGAAAATGTCAATAATCTACAAGCTGATACAAATCTGTAGTTGATTATTTACTTTTTTAAGAAGCAGGTCAGAACATTAATTTATTTTACAATGGAGGCCTCTGTCATAGAGGTTAATGAATACATACTAACTTCAACTTCCACTGTTTCATGTACTACTATATGATTAATATGTTCTGACATTTTGACTACTTTTCGTCTCGGACAGCCCTTGCTGCAGTGCTTGCTCACTCACATTGCTTCACAGATCAATAAAATTGATTAGTTCAAACAAGCAATGATTAGCTGCTCCCATCAGTTTCCTGGTGAGGGTGGCGCTGTGGTTTATGAACTCCAGTGGAGAGCAACGTTTTCATCAACCCAGTTTGACCTTGTTGGATCTCTGTTTGATGCCTCACATTGCTCTTTAGTCTTTCTTATAAAACATAATATAACCATTTCTAATGGTTAAAACTGTTTAATTCCTTTATAATGTGGTGTTCCTGTTATTCTGTCCATCCCCCGAGCGCCTGCTCTGAAAACTCATTTAATCACGCACATGTTTTTGCTTAGTCTAGACGATGTTACATCATTCTGGCAGGGCTGTTTGTATGTTATTGTGTCTATTGTGGCTTACTACATCGTGTCATGCTCTCTCGTCAGGCACGGTTACACATGGCTTGTGGCGCCCTGACCTACAACTCCCCCTCTTGTTTGTCAGCGGTTGTTTGGCCTACTTTCATAAAGACAAACATGGCCATTTGTTTTGTTTTGCATTTACATGAAAATGGAATAAACAAGTGGCAGGGAGGGGGGACAGTTGGGGCAGTATTTTGTGTGGGGGTTGTAGAGCAACTTCTCAACAGTCATAAAAAACAATAACTAACTGGAAAATTATAAAAACAAAAAGCATGTCAACACATAAGAATAAACTGTCTAGTAATGAAAACCTGGTTTATACTGATTAAAATGAAAGTCCCACTAATTAAAGACTCTCTCTCTTGTACTACACTTACAATTACCCAACATGTTTGTAACATTGACGAGGAAAATATTAATTTGCTAACTTTATTTTTCACCTCAGTAGGTCTTCCCTGACCTTCTGGACACCAACTGACTGGGCCACGAGGCTGAATCCGCCCTCCCTCCCCTCCTCTCTCACTCCATGGACAGTAAGGATGCTACAGTTCGTTAATGAGTGTGCTCCATAGCTCTCTAAGAGTCCTTAATTAGTGACACACTGACACTGGCCAGCCATCCACCAGGAGGGGCATGCTGGGAGGATGGGGAGGCACGATGGGGGAGGGGAGTCCAGTTTATAAGCCCACTGTTGCTTTGCTCTTATAAGAATATACATTGTTGAAAAAACAAAACAGATATCTAACCTATTCTGAATTATCAGTCCACCAATTGGATTCCTAAAGAAAATCAATTGTTTTGACATGAGGAACTTGATCAAACAAAATTGATTAGGTCTTTGAAAGGGTGTGACATGGATAGCTCTCCGAGGCTAGGCAATGGACTGTAGCAAACACATGTGATTGAAAAGCTTTAAATGGGTGTCAAACAAGCAGGGACATAATGTTTGACTTAAATTATCAGCAGTCCCACAGGAGGCTTCTGGGGCCGCTCCCCAGAGCCAGGGGTGTGTGTGGAATACAAACAGGGGATTCACCAGTGACCAGTGGGTCAGCGCTGGAAGAGGGACCGGTGCTGGTCGCTCCTGTGGGACTTGGCGACATTCCTACAGCAGCTTTTTTAATTTGCTGGACATGACCCCCCCTCGCAGGCGCTAACGGGACAGACAACACTTCTAACATGCAGCCAGTCGTTTTGAGTGTGTGTGTTTGCGGGGCAGGGGGGGGGGGGGGGGGGGGGGGCTGTTGTAGGGTCCCAGATGGGTTAATGGGGAGTTTAGCATCAGGATTACAATGCAACAGGGTGGCTTCAGATTGAGTAGTGATTACCCCAAGCTCACACTGGCTACCCCCTTCTACTGCTCACCAACACCACCGCTGGAGGTACAAATAAACACAAAATACAGTACTGTCTCGATTGTCTTGTCTTATTGAACTACTGAAATGGAATTAAAATCCATATGTTTTCACCTAAAAAACAAATGCATACTACAAAAGCATAAATATGTACAAATGAGTCTAAATGAAGCAAAAAACAGGTTTGACCAAAAATAATGTATAGAAAGCAGAGTTTCTGTTTTTTGTGTCTTTATTGAGGAAATAAATTCTCCAATCTCCGTCTTAGCTATCACTATCAACCACTGAGTCTACTGTATGTAAGTGATACAAAACAAAATGTGCTCCCTCTCATGGCCATTGCTTGTTATTACCATTTTTAAAAGTTAAGCTGTATAGTTACTGTAACGTTTCTTACTTAGGTGTGTTTAGGGCAAAAGACAGTGTTTATGCTTTTTTCAGCCCTTCACTCCGTCCTTCTCCATCACCTCCCCACCAGGAACCCTCCACCAGGGTGCTAGACTAATCTGTTTGTTAAACGTGTGTCTTGCCTCTGCACCCTACATCTCCCCTTCCTCCCTCCCTTCCTCCCCAGCTGCTGGCCATCACAGGTCCAGCACCAGCACCGCCAGCCAGCCCACGGAGATTGAAATGTTAAGGGCAGGGACGACAGCTCCACTAATTAAATTCCCCAGGTTAATCCCTGCCGATCCCCTCATCACACTCTCCAACCAGGCCCTGCAAGGAGACAGGGGGCAGAGACCGGGGGAGGGGGGAATAAACATTCAATACTAGTAATGGGGATGAAAAATTCAAAAACAAAAAATGAGGCTTAATGTGAAAATGCAAAGACTGAAACGCTGCACGTGGTGGTGGTGGTGGTGGTGGGGGGGGGGGGGGGGGGGTTAAACAAGCAAAAATGTGGACAAACAAGCATCTGTGTGAAGCAGGAAGGACACACTAACCTCACCAATTAAACATGTGCACGCTGATGCATCCCAAGGAAAAAGGGCATGATGCATCATGATGACAATCCATCAGCCTTATACATGATGTAAAGTAAAACAATGCTTCTGCTTATTACAGCATTTTCTTGAATATATAGACTGAACCAGCAGCTCCCATGTTGCCTGTGCCCTCACATTCCCAGGACAAGCCTCAGACCTGTCATCATCTCAGCAGGTACAGTGGCCTGACGTCTGACCCTGTGCCACTGTACTGACATGCTGACAAACCACTAGCAAACTATGTGACCTTGACAGCATCAAAAGCCTCACACATTCCACCTCCTCATAAATGCAGGGCAGAGAAATTAAACTTCAAACTGGTCTGAGGGAACCATCTCGCTTTATTACGGGCTTTTACTCTGAAAGACACCATCAATTGGCCATGATATCACTTTCCAAAGAGAAAACAAAAGAAAAGCTTAATTTGTCAATGCTTTACACCACTGCTGGAGAACAAGAAGTTATCAATCTTATCTACCTTTCCACAAAATGTACTCCTACTAGACTGAAAAATAACAACTACATATGCTTGCTAAATTTTATCCATCTGAGTTATAATATTCACAGCAGATGCATCATCAAAAAACAGCACTGCAATAAAAACGACTGTCTCAATAGATTGTTGGTGGTGAATGGATATAGTACGTACAGGAAAGTGGATTTAAATGAGTGGAGCAGGTGCTTTTCTACACAGTGGGTGTGGTGTTGGGGAAGACGCAGGCGTATCACACGTGGGCGTGCTGCGTCACAGACACCACGCGCCTGCGTTGTGGCTTCGCTCAGAGGTGTAATGCCTGATTAGGGGATTACAGGAAAGTGCTTCTTTGCAGTTCTGTGAGAAACAATTATTAACATGTTGGTGTCTCTAATCCTGGATAAACACAGCTTTTCAAGAACAACAGCGAGTCTTTCTTCCCCCTTTTTTTAAAAAAAAAAAAAAAATCTGTGTTTAAACCCCGTAGTCACTTGAACTCCAAAGCCTAACTAATACCAGCAGAGGAGACAGGCCAGTCGTGTGGAACACTGTCATTACAGAGGTTGTGCTCTTGGTGGAAGACATGGCTGGCCAGCAGGCCTTCGCATCAGAGGGGAAATCCAAATTTAGCTTGGGGAGAGAGAAGCATTGTGCTGAGCACTGCTTGTTGAAAGGGCATTAGACTGAAACATGTTCACAGCCTGTAATCTTTTATTTGTTTGTACACTTTACTCATGTAATCTGCTTTCTACTAATACAGAGACGATTTGGTAAGTCATGCTGGGGAACCGGCGGATAACAGATCCAGGTGGGGTAGTATCACAGAGACTTACGGCAGGTTGACGCTGCATACTATTGAATTTTAACATGGACACATTATTGTCGAACAGGCCTGCTACCAAGAGTGTTGAACTCTAAGCATGGGAGTGTTGACTGCTTGGTTTAAACTACTTATTTTAGGAATGACAAGCAGCACAGCATCTGTGGGATGCTATCAGGGATTTAAGACCCATTGTTTAGTTATTATAACACTTAAAACCAGTACTAAAGTAAACAGTATATGACAACAGTTACCACAGTGACTATCAGACCTTCTTGCAACCATAAAATCCCAGTTTATGCCCCTGTCATCGCAAATGAAGTGTGATTGAACAAGACGAATGTCTCCCAGAGATCAGAAATGTCTACTTTAATAAACTAAATAAACACACATATCGAGTGATTCATGAACCGAACTGGAGACTATTTAGTGCCAGTTTTGTGCGATAAAAGTCGAGCAGGAAGCAATCAACACACTGCTGATTCCTGAGCCACCAATCTACCCTCACACACATACACACACACTTTATCATTTCAGTGTTGCCTGTGGCTCTGAAATACAGCACATCAAAACAACCTGTAAGTTTCATTTCCGATACCCTTGAACCTGCTGACTGGCCATACTGTCCACTAGCTGACACTTTGAAGAGTACCTCATCTCAGTCGTCTCTCCTGCCGCCATTCTGTGTGGTCCTGACAAGAGATGGTTGATGATACATTCACTAACATGGCTGCTATGAACAAACATGTCTCACTTAGTCAACCGTAAGCTAATAAATAAAAGCAATTCTAAACTTTAATTAATGGGGGAAGGTATATCCGTATAAATGCAACAATTAAGCATTTCTTTCAAATGCATGAGCATATATTGTGATCATGTCAATGCACTTTTATTGACCACTGAGTCAGGAGCATACCAGTGAGTATCACCATGGCTCCAGTCGCCTGGTTTCCACAGAAGAAGGTGCCGGTGCTGGTGTGCAATGCCGGGGATGTGTTGTGCCCATCTGGCAGGGCAGGGTTTAGCCCTAATCCCAGAGCGCCTCTGCAGGGGAGCCCCAGTCTGTCGATCACTGCCCCCCTGCTGGCTCCTCCAAACTCCTGACCTCAGTGCACAAACACAGACCCCTGTTACAAGAAAACAAGCCTGCACAACACATCAGCACATAAACTGCAGGGCACTATATGCAAGATTAGTTGGAGACCTTCATATTCCACAAACCTTCTCTCATCTTTCATATGTCAATATTGGGTGAAGAGTTTCGACGTCCAGTAGAGACATACAGGCTTAGGTAGCAGCTCCAGTACACAAATACAGACACTGTGAAAGACAAGAATGAAATACGACCCCCACTAATAGGAAAACACAGAAACATATCCACGCACATGCAGAGGGCGCAGAGACTTGTTTTTGTGAGGCAATGTAGAATAACACATTTATCACACACACAAGTGGAGACCGAGTAAATATACACACACATAATTACAAAAACATAGACAGATAGGCAAACACACAAAGACACCCAGAAGCAGTCACCCAGCCATACACACCACACACCTAACCACTGATAATCCCCTAGACACAGGGACACACTCACACACACACACACACATACAGACCATCATTATGTTTATCACTGTGAACCAGCCCACCGACACCCATCACTCTAATTCCATTTGTCTGTTTAGATTCGTTTTGCTTTAATCCTCCCTTGTTTGTGCACATCTGCAAGCACTGCAATAGTACAGACACAGCGAGACCGGGAACGAGAGGGAGAGAGACGAAGTGAAAAAGAGAGAGAGGGAGAGAGAGAGCTCACAGGGAGGACTCTCCCTCCTGACATACTGGTCCCTGTAGCTCCAGCAGAAGGGGCAGACAGGCGTACTCTCCTTACCCAGGGAGAAGCTCCCTGTCCCAGCCACGGAGATGCCGCCAGGCCCGCAGGCCCCTGTAATCACTGCAAACAGTCAAACATCCAGTCACACAGGCTCTTACACCAACACAACATTACAGGCTTTTTACACAGTATTACACCACATCTTATTATCCCATTCAAGTCCCTCTATTAGCTCAATTGGATGGTGGGATTTTCATTTGTAAATTGGGGGATTTTAGATTAGCTTGTCTGTCAGCGATGAAATGCCCCCTGAGACTGTGAATTATGTGACCAATCACATATGAATCAATGCTTACGCATACTGTAGTGCATGAATGGATGGTGTCAGCAAGAGGAAATGAAGCAACCTTAACCTAGATTATGTACTGTACATATGCTACATCACAGATGTTATCGATGTAAGCATCACAGCTGTATGGCTGCATGGTCACAGATTGGAGAGTCTTTAACTCAAAATGCTAAGCACAGGCATATGATTTAGCCTTAATGTATCAACAAAACGTGAATGACACCATTTTTGTGTAGCCAACAATAAGCAGTGTTGGCTTTTATATGGCAAATAATATTCAGGTCTAATAGAGAATTATTAAAGAGATAAATATTAGCTGCAATACACACCTAGCAGCAACATTATGCAGAACTGAAGCTGGTTGGTTGAAAGGAGGAGAATGAATTACCCCTCTTCCTCCCCAGGCCTTCCATTCAGACACGGAGTGAGAGGGAGAGGGAGGAGAGAGAGGAAAAAAGGCACCCCGAGCTAGTCGAGAGACCCGGCAAATTATGAAAATGCCTCTCTGTGTCCTAAATGGAGGCCGAGCTCTTTAATGTGGCACAAAATTAGAACCTGGGGGAGGAAGTGTGGCCCGCTTGATTGGCGAAACCCCTCCTGGCCCACTACCCTCCTACCCTCCTCCCTCCCCCTCTCAAAGCACACAGAGATATTATCCTGTGGCTGGTGGCGCTCTCTTGTATTGGGGAAACTGAAGGACCCCAGAGAGAGCCCAGGGGCGTCCATAAAGGTGCCTAATTTGTCAGTTTACTCCTCAATTATTTAAATAGATCTAAGAAGGGAGCGGAGAATGGGGCTTTTTCTGCCTCTTCGCAGTCAGAGGCAGAGAGAGACCTTTCTCCACGGTAGCCATTTTCAATTGCGCTCTGCACTGCTGTCTTTGATATACAGAAGTGCTGTAGTGGAGAGGGGCTGTATCAAATAAACAAATGTGTGTACACAAGATAACAACGGGAACTTGGGGATAATATTCAGTTTGCTCTGAAGAACTCAAAGTTATTTCACATTTACAGATTAAAACAAACTTTACGACCGTGTGCACACAAAACACACAAACACACATTAAGGTGTCTATGTCATAGAGGGGCAAATGCACACACATCTATCTGTGAGGATTTAGGTGAGGTCTGAATATAAAACGGGGACCCTTTGTTACTCATCCCTCTGCTCTTCCATCCATCCACACTATCAGGTTTATAACCCCACCCCCCACTATCCTATCAGCACCCCACACCCAACAGGAGCACCAGCTCACACCGCCTGGCAATGCCAGCTCTCAGCCAGAGAGACCACTGGAGGTATGTGGGGCCTGGGGCCAGAGATTACCAAGCAGTTGAAGATTGATCCTGGAAATGGAGATGTCGCATTCCCCAACCCTCTGACCTCTAATCCCTCCCATATCTGCCACTATTGTTTGGTTTGTTTTACTAGAGGGGTGAGGTTGTGTGGGTTGAGGAGGATGACGATGCTGTGAAGGTGGAGGGGGTCCACTTAGGGTCCTAAGGTGACCTTATCTCTCCCATGCTTCTGGTGGAGGCAGGTAAAGGACCCTCTCTACGTCTGAATGCTTTGCCGCAGACCCCTATTGAGATGAACTCTCATCTGTGCAACAACAATCACTCTCAATAAGCTCTATATCTGCAGCGATGCCAGCACCGCGTCCAGTGGCAGTACAATAGCCTGGGTGCGCCTACACAAAGACGTGAGCACCAAGACAATAATAAAGGCCTTTAAATACAGGAGAGACACTTGCAAACAGCAAAAACACTTTGTCTGTTTTGGCACAAGAGATGCATGGTAACCCAAATACAAACAGGAAACACAATGGAGAGCACTACAAACACCTGTACAAATAAACTCAGTCAACCTGCAAACATGCTGTACCTGACATACAAACAGTGGCTACCACACTCTGAGACACACACACACATCAGAAGTGATAGCAAACAACCTGAGATAAGTCAATCATGTCAACACAGACTGACGTTAATGGGCCTAATTCTACCCAATACACATCGCTGAGTTTATAGGAAAATATTTAATTTAGCCAACATAACAATACCTTTAAGTATGTGAAGAGATTTTTAAAGTTAATGTCATCTAAGCATTGCAGTGAACCAAGTGACTAGAGTCGCCATTTCAGATAAACCTGCAACTTAGTGCACTAGAAAAATGACAATCCAAAGCTAAAAATACGTGTGGAGTTTGGTAGCTGGCATTGGCAACTCTCACAAAGATGGGTGGCACCTCGTAAACATCCTTGAAACAGGTTTCTCATGCTTAGGAAAGGGATCTGCCGGCAAAGTTTTTTAGAGTGCAAGATTCTGCAAAATCTGTGGCCAGCTCAGTATATCATGCCTCTCACACCCTCTATTCTCTTCCCAAACACTAACCAACACACCCTGGCCCTCCGCCTCCCTCCACTCCAAGCTCCCATCCAGCCAGGGAGAGGAGAGGAGAGGAGATAGGCCCAGTTGCTAAAGCTGTCTTTTCAGCCCCTGCTCCCGCTCGGTCTATCTGAGATACACAGCAAGCGGAGGTGTCGCTTTTCCGCTGGCATTTCGGACAGTATCTACTTATAGACGGGAGAAAAAGAGAAAAGAAAAACAGAAGGGGTATTATCAGGGAGGGATGAGAGCAGCAAAGGCATTTTGTCTTTTTATTCCCCTCCTAAGCCCTGGGCTTTGCTCCCAATCCGATTGGTCGATACGGCCAGGGATGTAAATGAAATGCAAAGAGGAATAAGGCTGGCTTCCCATCTCCAGTGTGTGCCCCCCTAAGTCCTCCGCCCCTCTTTCTCTGTCTCACTCTGTCTTGCTCTCTGGGCTGTTTATGGTGTTGTGTTTCTGTCTCCCCATTCACAGACTTGCTGCTCTCCCTGTTTCCGTCTCACCCTCCTCACTCTGCCTCGTCCTCCTCCTCCTCCCCTCGCTGCATCCCTCCCCTCTCCCTGGCTGGGCTCACGGCTCTTATCTCCTCAGACGCCCCACATTCCAGCGTTGCCGTGGCTCCCTGCCTGCATCCCTGGTCACGGCGATTCCATGGGTTCCCACAATCCTCGGCAGCTTGCTGATTTAGGGTGGGCAACTGACTCTCAGAGACAGGGGAGAGGAGAGGAACAGAGGGGTTAGGGAAAGACAGGGCGAGAGGGGATGAGAGGGTGGCAGACAAGAGAGGGATGAAAAGGGGAGGACAGGAAGAAAGTAAAGTAAAAATAACAGGAGGGCATGAGACAAGAGGTGGCAAATGATCATGGTGTAAACACAAAAAAATGAATATGTAAGTGAGATTAAGAATAGTTGAACAAATATGATCAATATTGATATGTATTAGGCCTTATCTATTATGAAAAAGGTTCTAAAAATGTAATCTTTATTGAAATATTTGAATCTGTAGAAAGCAGTTTTGACTTTTTTTTCGTTCTTTTTCTTTTTTTACAAGAAACCAAACCATCTGTTCTACAGCAGGTCGACCTCATCATCCAGCCAGCTGACAGCCAGGCCTGCGAACAGAGAGGGCAGATTACATTCTGAGAAAACTACACATGCCCTCGCTGTCCTTCGCTTTCTAGTGGTTTCTCAAACAGCAGGCTCCTCCAACAGTGTTTTATAAATCTTATAGTAAAGTTTGACCTCTGTGCAACAAATTTCATGGCCACAAGGTTCATTAACAAAGCACCAGCATTTACAAAAACAGTGCGTCACTATGGTTTTGGATCCTGCGAACACTCCAAAGACAAGCGACTCTGGTGTGCTCGCTGTGTTTGCATGCTACGTTGTCTCTCCAACAACCCTCGCAGAGCCAAACGTCCAGAGAGCTGGGAGGCTGGTGGCCTTGCATGTCTTCGTGTGTCCCTGGAGTTTGCATGACTTTGAGCTTGTATGGTGATCAAAGTACTTTGCTTTTCAGTATGCCGATCTGTTTATTGACTATGTTTATATGCAGTTCCGGCAGGGAAAAGGCTTGGGTGGAGATTTAAGCGTGTTCGCATACACGTTGACATGCAAAGACATATCAACACACATGCACACAGAAGCGCACCTCTAAAAGGGTCCCTGGCATTGTGACATTTCACATTTCATTTAAATCCATGGGGGATTATAGCCCTCCCATTAGGAAGGAAGAGAGGAAAAAAAAACACTCAAATCAAATCCATTAGTTTTAAACATTTAAAGGACCATCTAAGATGGACTGATGGAAGGATAGAGGGGTGGGTGGGTGGGTAGTACTGGTTATGTGGAGTGAGGACTGTGTGGCACAGCACAAGTCTGTCCTAGATTAAACAGCCGCTCTAATCCCCTATTTCTGCCCCCAAATTGGTTTTCCCTCAGTCTCGGTCTTGCCATCCTAATGTGAGAAAAAGAGAAGTAGAGCAGTTGCTGAGGCAAAATAATCAGCACGTTAAAAGCTGTGAGAGCAGAAGAGGAAAGGGAAAAAAAAAGACCAAGATGTAATGATAAAGCAATCAAATGGGTGATTTTAAGGGGAGCATGCGCAGTTTGAGTGGGGTCAGTCAAGGCTTCCTGAAGTCAAGCTCTGTCCTTGGTCAACTGTAAACATTGATCAAATGAAGCATTGCTGAGTGGTCGTTCTCTGTCTTTTGTTCAGACTTCTTTCTCCCAGTACGCCTGCTCAGCATTCCTCTTAACTCCCAGCTCATCCAAATGTCCAAACTTTAAATATCATTCTGTCCTTCTGAAGCACCACCTTTAAACCACGAGTAGAGGCACATAGGCTCAGACTTCGGCTGGACTCTCAGCACACTCTCAGTGTGCCAGCTCCATGTAGAGCTATCTTGTCATGGGGTTTGCCTCCGGCTCTGGCGGAGCTCATCTCTCTCTTTGAGCAGGTCAGTAATGGCAGAGCGTATGGCGGGGGCCTGGGCGTCTGTAGGTTCCTTCTCCAAGTAGAGACTAAAGTGCTGGGTGCTGCAGGTCAGCAGGCTGTCTGGACTGTAGCCCCGGTGACCCGAGCGTAGCAGCCTCTCGCAGGCCAGGGCCAAGTTCTTGTCCCAGTTTGGAGGGTAGCCTGAGTGGGCCTCCACAATCTCCTTATACAGCTGCTCAGCAACACACACATACACACAGAGACACACACAAAAGCAGATGTTACCACAAACAACAAAAAAAAGCCCCTGAATATGTCAGCCTTTGCCTTGTGTGGCCCTTAAATCTTCCCCATTATGGTAAATGAGAGTATTGTTGCATGTTTGTCGAGGTCAGACTCACAGTGTAAGACAGCTCAAAGAGGCGAGCTTTCCCCTCTCCCTGCATCCTTTCTGCCAGGTCAAACAGAAAGAAAGCCGTCTTCATCCTGAAACAAAGCACGCAGGCTCAGGGCTAAGTGCTGGATGGATGAGCCATGCAGATCCACACTCACAGACGCACCACTCCAATGGAGTGATTTATGTAGATGCTGCCACCAAATACAATGTACATGTAGATGCTCTACCACACAAGACTGGTTTATGGAGATGTTCTAGCGGGCTAGTATGCATCGTGACGCAGCTTTTTATCTGCACACTAAAGTATACAACCTCTCCAAAGAGGAAACCAGTGTTTTTGTAAAAAAGTTTACTGTACCTGGCTTGCCACATCTCCTCATTAGCGACACGCTCCCAGGATGCAGGATGGAAACTGTTCACACATGAAAAAAATATTTCTTTATCTAAACAGCTTCAGGCGTTGGCTTGTGCACAGTTCCACTAACTATAAATGATTATTTATGTGAATATATTGTTCCACTCGACTGTGCAGGTTTTGATACACTAAACATCAGTGTTTGCTGCATAAACATTAAACGACTGAGCAACAATACGAGCTAGCACATTAGACAGGGAGTGAAACCACATCTCCCTTTTTCACTTTGTTGACTGTAAACACTTGACCTCTTCTTCAAAAGAATATTTTAGCAGGGTTCCCGAGCTAATATTTGGCTTGTGGGCATCGGCGGACACGCTTGTCGTGAGGGTGCGGGAAATAATGTCACAGTATTCAGTCGTGGATATCTGAGTGAATGAAGGGCTGCTGGCAACAGCAACAGAATATGGAGCTTTGACTAATTCCACTTTTGACACAGTTATTGACAAAATGCAATAAGAAACTCATTATTTTTCATCTTCAGTCTCATTTTGGATGGCTGAGGGCCTAATGTCTTGCTCTGGTTGAATTCACAAAGAGCTGGATCACAGCATGGAGAACAGGAGACAACCTCACCGAGGGAAGCTCTGTGGAGTCTGAGGAAGGGTGATGGAGGAGACCACAGAGAGACGAGGGGGCGAGGAGATGTCGCAGATGAAATACATGGTGAGGATTTCTAGTTCTATCTACAGATCACAAGTTGTTTTAAACAACCTGCAAAAGGATTCTTGTAATAGACCACCTGCAAATGACATCCTGTTTATTTAGCCACTTAAACCCTCCTGACTTGCCACTGGGCCACTCTTTACAAACACATACTGTGGAGCTAAACAGTGTTCAAACCCACATAACAAAATTTAAATTCTAGTCAAGATCCCAAAGTTTCCAAAGATAAATATGTCAGGCTGAACTTCAGAGGAATGTGTATCAATGATCCACAGGATGTAGAATATTTCAAATTGGTGCAGCCATAAAAAATAATTTCACTCAGTGTTAACATTATATAGCTTCAATGAAGGGGAGGACCAGAGTACCTATGTTAGTGTCACACAGTGTGGAATAACGTGATTTTTTTCAATCTTAAAGCTACTTATGAGGTGAAAATGGGGAAAACTATGTTTAGGGGTTAATCACATACCTTCCCATGGGGAAACATTAATGATTCTGTATATCTGTGTAAGCACCTGTTGTGTGGCTCGCTCCAGTTGTAGATGTTTCGAGTTCGATGGGCCCACCTTTCAGGGTGAAACTGCCTCTGAACTGGCACCAAGTAGTCACACACACCCAGGGGCCAACGAGAGAAGCTGTGTTCCCAGCTTGAGTCTCCATCGGTCAGCCCAATGCAGGCAAACACATGCCTGCTGCAGAAAAACAAACAGACCACCTCAGTTATTATCCATGTCAACACCCCTCTTTCCCCAGGTAACTGATGATGGGGAGACATAGAAACACAATGTAGACAAACATCTCCTCACATCCCAACACTTTCTAGCTTCCCTCCAGTCACCACAGGCTCTGGCCCTGACGGTTAATCCCAGGGGTCAGTGTTGCCCCACTGAGAGACCGGCGTGTTGGCCTGGCAAACACTGCCCCCTGGTGGGCTTGGTATTAACAGGTCTCAAGCCTGTTTCTGGGTCTCTGTTCCTCTTGGAGGAGTGGGTGATGAGAGCAGGGAGCAGCAATGAGTCCACCGGAGACTGTTTAACCAAATCAAGTAGATTAGTCGACTTCTGTAGTTCATCAAACTCCTTTTATGGCCTCAACAGTTCTATGAGCTTATCGTCTCCCTTCACTCACCGCTGTGTCGACCATCCCAGTGATCTCTGCCTCATTAGATCTCCCACTTGTTCATTTGGACCATTGTTGCTCTCCCAATTCACTCTTCTCCCTCCTATTTATCTGTTCAGACCACCCTTTCAATCTCTCTCGGCTCTCTCCCTGTGTCTCAGTAACTCACCCTGTGTTGTGGGACAGAAACTGCTCCAGACTGAAGGTGTCTTTCTCCTCAGGGTGGACCGGGTCCCACCAGCGGCCAGGAAAGTGCACCCCAGGGTGGTGCTGCGCCAGCTTGGCCACATACCAAGAGTATGTCATCATCTAGAAAGAAGAAAAAGTACCACCAACTCTGTTTAAGTCTTTGTATCCCTGTGATGTGATTAGCAGTTAAATTACCACTCAGTGTACAAATAACTTAAAGAAAAGGATTTATTGACTTTCAGTGGCTTTTACTCTACATTTTTCCTTTTTCACTTAAGAGTCCAAAGTTGAAGGCTCTTGTTTTCACATTATAAGAACATAACATGTCAATAAAATACACAGAACGCAATAATGTTTAACTGTTTTCTCCTGGCTGGCCAGTAAGCACTCTTATTTTTACACCTATGTTTGCAATACTATTTGAACTTAAGTATGTCCAAAAGGAACTTTTACTTGAGTTGATTCATGAAATTGCACTGCACACTTCTATAATAATCAAGCCAAAAAAACCCAGCACAGCTTCTCTGATGAAAGTAACTATCAGTATTACGTCCAAAAGTCTCTAAATCTAGAAGGAAAGTCACCAAGTCTGTAACACTGACAGTCCCTTCAGGCTTCCCTCCAAAGTCACTGCCCCACAATAATCATTACAAAGATAAACAACAAACATGGCTATTGTTAGTACTCAAAGCTGTCAAGCTATCAGCTCATGCAAGACTCTCTCTCGACTGATGTGCAATGAGTACACAAGCACAGGTAGAGAGGCCGGTAGCCCATCTAATAATTTCATTCAGGCTGAATTAAATGATTGGATAAGCTTAATAAAGTCCTGCCAGAGCCACAGATACCAGATTTTTTGCATTTTTTTGTCAGAGCATTTGATTTATTTATTGCTGTCAGTACGTCACATAATTTGAAGATGATTACCAACCCTAGCTTTAATAATACAAATATCTCACTTTTGATTTGTATCAAATAGCAAAACCTCAGTGAAAGCAGCTCAACAAAGACGGGACAGTGGAGAAATCAAACCTCTGACCTCCTGGTCGACCAGACGTGCGTCGGGCCGAAGACCCTGGCAGTAGAATAAGTAGCGCAGGGAGTTTCCAGGCAGATCTCCTCTGGTCAGGATGATTGAGTCTGTTGGGAAGGACGCCAGAAGTTCCCTGCCGAACCTCTCGACCACGCTGTTTCTGCTCTGATCGCACTCCCTTAGGATTATCAGCACATACACATCGTACTGTATGTCATCAAACACAAGTTGTGTTTATTTGCATTTAAAAAGCTCTCGCTAAGAAGTGTGTGTGATGTGTACAACTATGTGTACGAGAGTGTTTGTAGGTACATTTCAAGGTGCTCTTAGGGTAAGTTGTCAGTGCCCCCGCCCCTTCCCCTCCGCAGAGCGCTCTGGCTGCCTATCTAATCGTGGGGAGACAGGTGTGATGGGTCTGACAGCACAGGCCATGCTCTCCCCTTGATCAAAGCCGCTCAGTGATGGCTGTCTGGCACTCCCCAGCACTACGCTGGTGTAATCTGCCTCTTCGGACAGCTAACATCTCAGACTGAGCTCTGTGAGTGGAATCTATGTGCTAACCGTGCCTCTCTTTAGCCCCTACCATGGGGTGAGCAGAGAAAAACCTGACATGTGGAGTTCAGACCTGCGGTATGAAGCGCAGCGGAGAAACAAATCAGGTTGACTCAGGGAAAACTTATGAAAGGGGATTTTAGAAGGAACTAAAACGAGAGGGGAGTTTTATTTCATTTTAACTTTACTCAACACAAGTATTTAAAAGTAACTTTGGCTCTAGTGTAGTTACAGCAACAGAAATACTGTGAAGTCAAATTGAGTCCACAGATAAATGCACACAGACTGTACAGAATCTGACTGCTTTTTGAGGACAACCAAAAGAAACTGTAAAACAGGAGCAGTAGAGTGGTGCAGGGATGACACATTTTTGAAAGCCAACCCTCATCGCCCTGAGTTCCCTCGACAAAAAGCATATGGGATTTTTCCATTGGGTTTTGGATTATTGCAGAAAATAAACTCTATAGCAAACAAACGCTTATGATACTTACATGTTTTGTGATGCGTTCATCTCCACAAATGAAAACCCCTTTAATGATTTTTGAAGTGTGAATGCAATCACCAGAAGTAAAAAGCTATATTGCTATATACAAATTACACCACGGTCACGTCAGCGTGAGTATACACAACAAGGCTGTTATGGTGGACGAGTCAGTGTCATGATGTTTTGTAGTCTTATTTAGCCACAGCAACTGCCTGTTTAAGCCACAAAAGCTTCAAGTTTACAAGTGGAAGATTTACTGACATACCGGTACTTTTTATCATCCATCTAACTAAACACCCATTCAAAAAACCCATTGACTTTAAGGCGAGGGACTTGGAAGTGCTAAAATGCTAACTCATTTCCAGGTTTTAGGACTCATGAAGTACAATACATTTGTTATTTGTGTGTATTTTTTGACAAGTTCACTGGTGTACTGTGATCACAATCTTTGCTTTTGGAGAATCAGTTTATATAATTGCTTGCAAAGTGTATGGTACAAAAATAAAGTTATGTCTTATCCCTGTCAAAATAAGTTTTTTAAGGGCAGTTTTTGGCTCTGTACTCCATTGGATTTGAAATGAAACAACCCAAGGGCAAAAAGGACTATGAGACACTGTTCACCAAAAATGCATGTCAGCAAGTCAGCATTTTAATCTCACTGTTTCTTATGAAACCCAATGTGTTGTTGCACCCAAACAATGAAAAACATATATTAATACTGTTCTGATATTTATGGACCATAATGTATGTTTCCATCACACCTAACGCCTAACAACAGGAAGTTAGTTACTGTAACTGAGTGCAATGCTCACCTGTGATTGGTGTGCACCATATGTGCCAGGAGAGCCATGGTGAGGACCCAGCCTGTGGTCTTCCACAACCCCCCACGGCCCAGCCTCCTCTCCAGCTCAGTGTGTGTCCGGCTCAACCCGAGGCCTGCCAGCACACACACCACAGCATCACTCTGGAGCCAGAAACGCTCAACCTGCAGGAAGTGAGTACATGTAAACACATACACACATCAGTGTTTCCTGTAGGTTTTTTTATTCTGGCTCTCAGTCCAGTCCAGGGTTCACTAATGGACCCATTCCAGGACCAGCATCAATATATACTGCTGTTTCAGTGCTTGTATTTCAAGATGTGTGAACTGACTGCTATATATGATTTCTCATACATTGAAAATTGAACTGAATTGTAATTGTTACAGTAATGTAGAAGCTAGGGTTGACAAATAGATATTGAATAGGAAAAAAACAGATATTCGAATATGAAAACATATTCAATTGTAAAAAGACTGCACTGCATGATGGGACATCTCTTCATTGACTGAAAATTAAATGTAACATTAGGTCAAGCTGAACAAGGGATAATTCAACAACAACTGTAACAGGAAGCGCTACGCTACATTGTGTAAACCAACCATGTACCTATTAGCTGTGCGCTCAAGATCAGACTGGAGACGTAACCACTTAAAAGATGGGTGAGCAGTGTTTGCTGTCTTCTGATGTTTGTACTTTTTAAACAGAAAACACATTTGATATTGTCATATTTACTAGAAATAACCTGCAATATAGCTAAAAGCGAGCAGGAAACTTTCAGGCAATCACCTAGTGATCTCCCTCCAGCCAGCTGACATCTTATTTAGGTTCATGTACTAAAATGAGGAGGTGTCATGTAGATTGGGGTTGAACTAAGGGACAAATATATCAGCTATGGGTGATTGAGTGCATCGCGGGTTCTTTCGGGGGTTTATTTCAACCAGCACAGAGATGGTGATTGTTGGAAAGACTAATCAAGACGGTTTTGGTGAGTTTTACTTTGTTTCTGTCGAGTTTGAATGAAGTGTTTATTATGATGCTCTGCCGCTGGAAAAGCTGATCTCTCAGCTGAAACTACTAACCACTGCAGGTAAATAAAAACAGAAACACTTTGGCTTAGAGAGAGGACGTCTAACTGAGCTGAAGTCTCATAGCTCACCACTCCGAGCAGTAGGGGTCTGCTGATGTCCAGGTTGGCTCTCCAAGCAAAGAACAGTGAGTAGACCACCAACATGGCAGTCAAAAGCCAGGACACTGAGCGACACGTCCTAGGATAGGAAAGGTCAAGAATTATTCACGATACAAAATTTTTTTCTCATTTTCATTATCACTTCATGAATATTGCTCTTCCTGTGCTGCCATTTCCACATATGTAGTCTAAGTCCATAAAAACATTAATGCAGGGATGGAGATCACAAGCCTGAGAGCAAATGTATACACAAGCCAGCTAAGAGGTGCATGATTGATTTTCTAATGCAGACTGAGTCATAATGAGCTGATGCCAACTGCTGAATCACAAACTCATTACAGTACAGCTGTAAAATGTACTTATGCACTAAAAAGAAAACACGTTACCCTTGAGGCAATAACAAATCATCATCTGGACCTGAAGAGACACTTTCAAGCCAGAGAAACTTACTTTTGGTTGAACTGATCTGATGGGTTCCACTTACAGGCTACTAACACATACTGGGATTTTTTTTGTTTGTTTTTCTCTTCACATTATGCATAATTAGTAAAATAAAAAAGTAAATGTTGATGTTTTTTGTAATAAAATGCCCTGATGTTCTTTAAATACATATAAATAGTTCCTCTCCACATTTCAACATTAGGTAAATTAGCATTTGCATGGCTTCCTTTTGGCATCCTATGAAATGACCTTGCTCTTTTTCATCTGTGTGTATGCAGCCAAGTTTATCAAAGTGTACCCCAGGAGAGGGCGAAGCAGGGGGGTGGCCAGCGCACTCCGGAGCCTCGGGGCTTTGCTAGGCTTTATCAGCTCCACCCCACAGACCCCAGAAAAGGCATTGCTGTAATGAATTACTGGATCACACCACCACACTGCCACATACAAGCAGCGATTTACTTGTACACACAAACATGTCTTTGAAAATCCAAAAATACACATCAACCTCTCTTGATCTGAATGCGGAGCGTCGCGACAGCTTGACAGTTAGGTGCCTCGGTGTTTTTTTGTATTCTCTTTTTCTAAGATCAGCATTTTGTCAGTGGTTTTGTTCCCTGTCTTTTACTCCAGGGGATTAGATTTTTGGTTGAAGTGGCTGCTGAGATGTGTGTGACAGAGTTTGGTGTGTTGCATGCCGGCGTCTCGCTCATCCTACCTGTCCCATGAGGAGAGGAGAAGGCCTATTCCTGCCAGCACCAGAACAGGAACTGAAAGGTCTTCCAGGCAGTGGTTGAACTGGGCCCTGCCCACACACAACACACACATAGATCACATGTGATGGACACCAAAGACAAGCTCAATTACCCTCCCTGCTACTGAACTCAAGGACACAATTATTAAATGCCCCCCATCCCCTATCAAAACAAACTCCTTGGACTGTGTGCTCCTTCTTTCAATTGGATTGACAGATACGAATGACTGTGTCATCCACCCCCCACTGCCCCATCCACTCCTCACAGTGCCTGTCAGTCACAGAGCGCTTGCTCAGAGCAGAGAGATAGTTTCCTGCCTCTTCCTTAATACCCATCTCTATTTGACAGCTTATTGAGTCTCTATATCTCCCAATGTACACTATGTGTGAATGTGCTCACGAGCGTGTGTGTGTGTGTGTGTGTGTGTGTGTGTGTGTGTGTGTGTGTGTGTGTGTGTGTGTGTGTGTGTGTGAGTGAGTGTGTCAGCTTCTCCAGTGGGTTTACGTCTCCAGTGCGACATGCCTGTCATGTTCGCCTCTCTTCCCCATCTTGAAGGTGTGCTTGTCCATCAAGCAGCAGGGGTGATGGGAAGGGGTGGGTGCCTGGCAGAGGGGGGCTCGTAGTGGGGGGTCTTAAGATGCACATGCACCCCCATCCCGTCAGCTGGAGAAAGATACCGGGCGTGGGATGACTGCAGTGGTGGTGGTGGTAGCGGGGAGCAGGGAAAGGAAGGGTGGAGGAGGTGGTGGGGGGGGGTTGCTGGAGTGGAAAAATACAATTTCTCCAGCTCTATTGCAGTGTCTGTCATCACAGCTTGTCACGCTTAAACACCAGAGCTGAGTGATCATTTCAAACTGCTGGAGAAACAGAACACAGCGATTTGGCCCTCTAAGCAGGTTCAGTTCTGCTTTGATGGGAGAGAGTGGAATGGGAAGAACAAAAGCTGCTGGGGAGAAGAGAGAGGGAGAGAGAGATGGGCTGCAGAAATGACTCTGGGCTCTCAGAACAGATTGGAGCGTCCGTGGTTAAACCTTTGTGTAAAACACCAGAACCAATGCAAAAAGTGGTTGGGTCCTCCATCTGTAGAACCATGTGTGCCCTCACTGTGCCTCAGATCAAATCCCTCCCAGTTTTCTCTATTGTTTCTTTCCGACTCCATCTTAGCGCTTTCACGAGCCAAGATTTAGTTTGTTTTAATCAGACTCTAGTGTGGTTTGTTTGGACAGTTGTGAACACAGTGACTGTGATGCAGACCAAAACGTGTTGTCGAAGACCGCTTGACAGAGATGTCTCGGACTTCCAAGCGAACCAAAATGCAGGGTGCCTGTGCAGGCATTTGTTGAGATGTACAACAATTAACATGAGTGGGACAGGACTGACTGGACTTCTGAAGAGGTCTGATATTTGGTTGACCTCTGGGCCGAAGAGAACACAAAATATTCTAAATAAAGTCCACAAAAATAGTGATGTTTATAAAGTCGCTGGAGATAAACTGGAGGAGAAGGGATTCACGTGTACAGTGGATCAGTGCCGAGTCAAAGTGAAAACCCTTTGACAGTGATATAGCAGTGGCAACTCAAGATGAAAAAGATAAATTCGCTCTTTGATACACACCCCTCAGCAAATTCATTCTTTTATTTGGCCCACTTTAATTTGTGCAATGTAAAACCTAGCCAGACTAAATAGAAAACGAACAAAAAGTATAATTTTCACTCTGGTTCAGATTAGCCAAACAGACTATGACTTGTGAAAGCATCCTTAGAGCCAACTGTCTAAGTAGAAACAACACTACGGTTGTATAGACATCCAATCAATGGTCCAGTGTGTTCTGTCAGTATTGTTCATCGTAACTTTCTCAAAATGATCATCTGACATTCACACCCACCTAATGCCTTGAAATGTGAGCCATTACCCCCCATTTTTAAGCAATATCACCTCTCATGAACTTGTTTAATTCAATTTGAAATTTGTAATTTGAATAAAAATAGTAATAGATAGTTTAGTTTTAAATGTGTGCACAATTTAGGAAAAAAGAAAGACAAAAAGCTGAAAAAAGGCCAACCAGACTCACTTCAGCATTGAGGTCAGGTTTATAGAGCTCTCTGTCTTTGCCTGCAAGCACAAACAGAATACAATGAAAACAATTGGTATCCAAGATAATAAATGTCACCAGAGCGCACATGCCAACTGAAGGTACATGATAAAAAAAAAAAAATCTAGAGTAGTTGCAGGGCGGGGCAAGAAGCACAAACCAAACTGAAGGTGCCGTATTCAGCCCTCAGCAGGTGGGTCAGCAGGCCTGACAGGGTGGTCTGATCCCCCCAGCTCCAGCGGGCTGTGTTGAGGTAGGAGGAGATGGGCAGGTAGATGTACGGCAGAAAGCCAACGAGGAAACACGCTCCCAGAGACACAAGGCCACGCAAAGACAGCTCCTGTCGAGATTGGATTGGAGAGAGACATTCACAATTTTTGTAATGTAAAACTGACGCACATTCAAAAAATGTACTATATCATTCTGTAGCTTCCCAGTGATGTTCCTTATGGATTCAAACTCAAAACATTTACATTTTGGTCAAAGTATGTATGTTTTAGCATCAAAAAGCTATTTTCCCAAGCCCTTTTAAAAACGTTTTTCCCACATGACCTGAGGGTTCTGCATGATGACACTCATACATACATATACATATATCCTTCTCCATCCATTCAGTGTGTACTACCTACAGTAACCTGGCTAGTCCTCGGCATGCTCCCAGCTTGGAGAAGCAGACAGGAGTATGGGCAGAGAAGCTAAGCAATGTGCTGCTGTGGACGCCACGTTAGTTTGGATATGAAAGTCACACAACAACACAAACTAACCGATCGATCACAATATATATATCAGAAGAATAATATAAAACTGTCTTTCGTATATATTTTTCTATATTGTATATTTCTTTTTTCTCTATAATGTCACTTAAAGCTGTTATATTCATTTTGCACTCAAGTACTCACGAGTACTTCTCATTTGTCAAGTATTTAATTCACACAGGAGTATACAAAAATCGGTATATAGACCTATAGATTTATTTACTGAATTACCAGAAAACATGCTATATTGTGATATATATAGATATCATTATTGAGATATGGAATGACCTATATCATGACAGAAAAAAATAAATAAATGTGTAGCTGGGACTGTAGATAGGATGGCAACAAGACTGTGGAAACCTACTGTATGTTTTTACTAGCATCCTTTTGTTGCCTGTCTTGAGGTTTCTTAAACACACATGTATAATCTGTTCTAAGTGAACTTTTATAAATAAGACCCAAAAACTTACCCTGAGAGAGAAAAGTCGGTGAAGGACCCAGGGAATGATGAACAGTACATAGAGCACCAGGGTGTGCTGGTTACAGAGCCCCAAGCCACAGCATAGCGCTCCCCAGTGTGCAATCTGACAAGGTCAAGCATTTAAGTACAAGTGTATATGTTAACAAGGCATCTACAGATTGATCAGCAGAGAGTGAAAGACTGGTCCCTAAAGAGCGTTACCTTCCCCCTCTCTGTGGTGTTTTCGGCACAGTGGAAGCTGGCAGTCAAGAAAAAGAGCACACCAACAAAAAGGTTGTTGAGGGTGAAGACCTCTGCCACCATGGACCACTGCCAGCTCAGCCTGGACACAGCGAACAGCCCTCCAGCCAGTACTGCTCCAGGTCCGGGTCCTGCCAACCTGACAACGAGGGAGGAGAGGCCTTTGTAATTATACACAACTTTAGAAAGAGTTGCAATTTCCCACACAAACCCAGGAATATATTATGTGCATTCAAAAATCACAAACAGTCCCTGATTCCAACCAAACTGAGTAATCAGACAGCCCAATATTCAGATATACCAATCCAAGCCTTACTTTTTGCTCTTAGTCACTTTTAAAGGCTACAGAACTTCATGTGTTTTTTTTAGTATTTTATTTGATCCAAGTCACAAAATAACAAAGTCAGCAGCTTCACACAAAATTAAAAAGCTACCACTTCCCCCAGACTAATTTGGGGACCCATTATAATCTTCCCTCGACCCAAGTTTGCTTCTCGGACAAGACCTTGAAAAACACTCAGTGAATTGGGCCATTCACATATCATGAGAACTCCCTCCCCGGCAGCCGGTTGATCTCGAGCAGACTGGCACAGAAACCACCGTGGTAGAGATAGCACTTTATCCTCAGCTTCTTAAATATAATGTGTGCACAAAAGTTTCCCCTTCCTCCTCTCCTGTACTGTCTCCATCTCCTTTGCGGTAATTGAAGCAAACTTGGGATAATCTGTCATACGCTAAGACCCACCACTTACTAAAATGAGAGACAGAGGGGGAGAGAGAGAGGCGACAAATGATGGGGAGAAGGGAAAGAAAGGGAAAATAGTGCAGAGAAGTGTGCGTTAAAGGGGTGAGACAGTGTGTGGGATAAAGGATGAAATATAGAAAAGGGAAGAAAAAAGTTCAAGAAGAGAGAGGGGAAAAAAGAGAAAGGAGGAAAAAAAAAAAAAGCAGCCCAGTCTCCGGCATGCTGGCTCTGAAATATGAGCAGGCTCGACAATTAGGGAAGTCAGGCAGTATGGCCCTTTCCGCCATTGTGTGGAGTGGCTTAGAGTCCTCATCAGCCTATCAGCTAACTGACAGGCAGAGAGCTGCTCTATTCAGCACCGCAGATACAAGCTGCAGGCCAAACGGCTGCCAGGTCCCTTATGACCCCACAATCCCTTGCCGGTGACAGCTTCAAGCTCCATAGCAAATTAGGCGCTCTCACATTACAATCGCAGAAGACAGATTCCATTAACGGTATCTGAAATTGAGTAGAGAGCAGGCCCGTTATCAGACCTGACTCATAAGCACCGCCATTAATCACAAGGCATGATACCATTTATACATTTCCAGCTCTCTGCCTGCCGCTGTGATAGTCAGCCACAAAAGGCCTGATGAGACTTAGGCTAGGGGAACAATGGAGCTTTCTGAGGAAAGCGCGGTAAATCAGGAAAAAAAGGAGAGGGAGAGCGAGAGCAGGGAAGAAAAAAAAAAAACTCTTGCTTGCTGACTACTTCCCCTTTTTTCTCTCTCCTTCTCCCCACCATTTTTCCTCTGTGTTCACTGTAAGGCGAGCTTGGTGAATGAGTATGTATGTGTGTGTGTGTGTGTGTGTGTGTGTGTGTGCACACTTAAAGGGGGGTGGACTGTGTTGATGGGGCGTCTAGGAGTGGGTCTTAATAAAAGATAGCAGCGTCTTTCTCGCTGCACCGCTCCAGGAATTAGCTGTAACTTGAAGGAAGGATGAAGAAGGATGGGGTGGAGGGGGGCGGATGTGGACTTTTGTTGAGGTGCAGAGACCCCCCCGCACCCATAATTTTACCTCCTTGCATGACAATTAACCCATAGCTCATACAGCTAGCAGGGGGGCTGACACTGGGTGCAGAACAGTCGTGGGGGTCCGTGGACGAGGTTATTACACCAAGTATGTCCCTGCCTCTGAAGCCTCGTCTGATAGTCGGGCAGCACTCCTCACATATTAAGAGACACACACAAACATGCAGGCGCGCACACACATTCCTGTTCCTCAACTTCTTTATTCTCCCCGAGTGCCTGACAAATCTCTCTGTTAGAGCTTGTCAGTCCGTAAGAGCCCAGCGATGTGTACAGTGTGGGCTGTAAATGACCTGTCTGTCTGCGCGGGACCACCTGGGTCCCAGTCAGCCTCTCAGCCTCTCCACAGCTCATTCTCCAGGCTGGCTGCTCCCAGGGCGCGCAGATAAAGCAGGACACATTCTGACACCAGTGTGGCCGTGTTCCCCGTTATCACGACTCAATGCAGTGCAGGATGCTGCTGTGCTGCAATGTTGTGGCTCAGTGACAATGTCCTGGTTGAGACGTGGCAGGAGAATAACATGGCTGACAACGAGACTATTCTAGCCTGAACTGATCAACCCTGCCAAAATGCCTGTGTCATCACTTGGGTAATTAACTGAATGACAAATAGTATGCATAAGGCCTGGACTGAAGCACAAACTTTGTGATAATGTAAGTGGTCACAAGGCAAAATAACAATAATTCAGCTTATTTTTGCTAAAAGTCGTACATTAATGAAAATGCTGAAAAAGAAAATATAGAAAACAAACAGAAAGAGACATAAAAGAACTAATGAATGACAATGATAAAACAAGCTCTGGTAAGCAATGCCCCCTTCAAGGACACAACAAAAGCTCATCACTTTGAAGTGTCAAAATGGGACCTGCCTCATTCACCCCCTCAGTTCTACAGTATGGGCCAGAGACGTGCCAGCGCCAGTCGCCTGTGCTAAATAACAGCACACAAAAAGCCTACAGCAGCACTCTGCACTGAATGAGGCTTCACAATGGAGGTGGCCAAGGGAGCCACTGTCACACACCACCCTGGGGAACAGACAATACCACAGCTGTGCCATCGCGGATCAGCGCTACAGTGTTCTGTAACCGAGTGGCGGTTTGGGGAAGCAGCGCTGGAAAAGAATCACACATTCCTGAAGAGGCTAGAGAGCCCGAGAGAGGAGGTGGCCTGCTCGGGCTCAGGCGGAGGTTTCCAGCTGGCCCTCGCTGACACCCCAGGGCTCTCCTCTGGCCAGGACACTAGGCAGGCTACTTAGTAGCTATTATATGACAGTAAGTGTCTGGTGCACTGCTTTGAAATTTCAAAGCCAAGCAGCAATTGATATACACATTTAAGCTTTAAAATAATACATTATGTATATGTGTCAGGATATCAAATACTAACTACAATACAACAGTGTTTTAAAGTCAGTTGATGTATGGATTAGAGTTGAGCAATTATGATTTTCAGTGGAATTTTATCATTATAATACGATCAAATCATCATATCTTATCACTTTAACAAGCACTCCTCTAATTTACACATCAAGTTTACTTGTCAAACAGAATACTAGTCTGCATGTGAAAACAGATATGTAACGTCTTCTGTGGCTTTGGAAGAGCTTTCCCATGTTTAACCCTCTTCTCTGGGCTTGCCTAAGCACAAATGTGAAGAAATTTTCGAAATTGGTCAAACTGTTTGACTGAAAAGTAAGTTGGTGTTGTTTTTTGTTGTTTTTTAACTACTGTTATTGCAATAGACTCCATTATATTTTAGGAAAAAAACAGTTCCATGTGGCAAAACAGTAGACATAGTATGATCATAAAACGGCTGTATCTCAGACAATTAGGAGTTTGGCATCTATGAACTCAGAACAAGTTGAATATCAAAGATATGCACAAATTATATGCAGTGTAAAAATGTTTAATGTGGAAAACATTTAATAAACACAATGTTAGCATTTTTTAGCAAGTTGGATACTTGTGCAAAGTATGTCCATACCAAATTTCCAAAACTTCAAATCAGAGCAAATGTGTGGCATTTTTCCTTACCATATTAGATATGGTGTTTTGGCACAAATTGGTTAAAACACAACCTAGATGACATCATCATCATTATTATTCCTTAGCGTATGTTACAAACTGAGGACATGGACCTGGAAAAACAACCAGGCTGGGAGAGTTTTACCAAAGAGGCTATTGCGTTGCATTATGGGAATTGCAGGATGTAGTGTTCTGGAGGATGGACACTAAATATCAGACAATCTCGGCCGCTGCAGCTACAGTTCTTTTGTTTGTTTTCTTATCTCTTGTAAGTCACCTAACAATATGGAAGTGCAATATTAAATCACTGGACTGCTTCTTTAAATTAATCATTTCAAGCAAATTATAATTAAGGACAAAATTATATGACGTCATTAATGCTTTTATTCTATGCATGAAGACCATAACAGTTACATAATTAATTACACTGCATATTTTGTCATTTTGCATAAATTTGACAAATCATGATACTTTTCTGATAAACTGAGCCATTTTACTGATTATGATTATTACATAGATTATTGAAATCACATGATATTTTGAACTTGTTAGGCTGTTCTACTTTGTGAAATACCCAATGAATGCTTCTACTTGTTTGTATCATATCTATTTAATTTCTTAAAATTATTTGGTGTGAAATTATCTTGAAAAAAAACAGTCATCAACAAAGTTTTACAATATCATAAATACTGAGGTAAATATAATACATATTTCATTCTTTCAGTATTGCCCAGCCCTAATCCTTTTTTTATAACTGACTTTCAAAACAGTATAATGGAATCTGGGGTGCCAAAGCCTAATTTACAGCCAGTCACCAAACCAGGCACTTCCTCGTCTTTCCTGCCTCATCCGGTGTGCGAAGAGGAGGCTGTCTGCTCGAACAGAGAGGAGGGTAAATAAGGGTCCCTCAGACACCCCTCCTCCAGGAGAGAGCTCCAGTGCTCCAAGTGCGTGTAAAATTAATCACCACAATTCTGCTCAAACAATGCAGCCACTGACATGACAATTTCTTCCAGAATGCCATCTTAATCTCCACCCAACACACAAAAATTACAGGAAGAGGGGAAAAAAAACAATTTGCAAAAATCCTGTGTTTATGCAATTCACTGAATGCCATTTTTATTGCTGCTTTTTCCAACAAAGTCATTAGGCACACACCAGTGATACATAAATGTTGCTGTATAGATTCCATTAACTAATTCTGGGTGAATTGTAATTGCCGAGTCTGATCCGTCTCCGTGCCTGGTGCCTTATTAAGACTGCCTGTGGTGGGTGAGGAATGTAATATTGACGTCCGAGGCAGACACAATCTCGGGCCCACGGGCGAAAGGAATATTAAACTGGTACTGTATTCTGCTGTCTATCTAGCCCCTCCTCCCTCCCCCGCTCTATCCCCATCCCATAGCCAGTAATGAGGAAATAACATCTTCATTAGACATCTGTTTAACTGTATTAGAGGATGAGTCCTGGGGGAACCATTGGTCATGCTGAGGATGGGGGGAGTAAAAGAGGTCTGTTGGACTACAATATGACGGATGAGATACTGCAGAAATGCAACAAAAGGTCCAGAGATTGGGGCCTTTTAAAAAGACAAACTTAAAATTGTCTTCTGCATTTTCTGAGGAAAATAGGAATGGATGTATTCTCTATTGCCACTTGGGATGAAGATTTTATCCGACCACAGCAGATGTGAGAGGGAGGGGCAGCTTTGCCACCTGCAGGGAGAGGTGAGAACATTACCCAACAAAACTCAGCTGTTTCCAAGATAACACAACTCACACTCAAAACAAAACGATGCAAATGGCTGCGAAACAGCAATCCCCACACACATTGCTCCTCACATGACCCCAACAAGACGCATGCAACCCCACCCCTGTGGAAAAACAACCCACCTGAGCGAGGAGGGATGGCGCCATCAGGACCATATGGTGAAGGTCCTTATAAGGAGCTGAGGACGCAGCACAAGGCAGGCGATGGCACCACGCCTACCCTCCCGTCCACTGAGGTATCAGCTGTGCCACATGGGCCAGCTCTTGGCGAGGGAGCCTCTCGCAGGTGTGCATTTTGTTTCGAGGGCCGCCAGGGATAGGGGAGGCCGGGCACGTTTGGTGCGCTTCAACAGTCCTGTTATGTAATCATGTGATCAAACAAAAAGTGCTGATGACTGAGCGTTGCGAGGTTGTTTTTCTGCTCTGATGGCTGTCAGCGCGCTAACGTGTCTGCTCCTGGTTTCTCAGGATAAGCTCGGGAATGGAGAGAGATTCCTCCCAGGTAGCAGAGATTCAGAGCAGCTTTAGCAGATAAACTGTGAAACGAGAGAGCACCGAATGCCAAGCTGTCTGGATTATCCCGCTATGAAGGGTGCATTCCTCTAGAGACTCACGGCTGAGGCCTTTAGCATTCCACGGGCAAAAATGTTTCTTTCTGTGAACCTCCAAGTGCAATCGATAGTAATTATCATTACGTCCACCATCCTCAAAGGCTTGTCAGGCCATGGTGTGAAAACATAACAAGACATGCAATTTGGCCATCAAACCATATGATCAAGCCAAGAGAACTGTAATTGACAAATCAAAGGGAGGCTAAGTGCTACATTTAAACTTATGCAAGAGAGAGAAGTGGCTTCCAAGCCTATCAACTTACATTCCCCCACATTAAACACGGCAATCTGGCCGACTAATTTAAATTGATACATCAAAGGCTTGCCATGTTGGGTATACTCCAGATGAATTTCAAGGTCTTACAATTTACTATTTGAGAGAAACTGCCTTCAAGTACCCATATTAACTTCAATACATTTTGCCATCTGAAAATAATCACACAAAGCGATGATTTGTTTGGGGGGAAAGTCTACTTCTCAGCTGATGCAAACCTAAAAATAAGAAATGGTGAAAAAGTTTATAATGGCCTCAAAAGGGACAAAAAACAAACAAACAAAATACATCTCAGAATTTAAAAAGGCACAGCAAACTGGCGTCACTGAAAAGGCAGAGCAGGTACGAACGGGTGTCAACTGGTCAGTTTTGGCATTTCATCTGAGGGAGAGGCCTGGCCAGTGAATCCCTGCAGGGATGTGGCATGACATCTATGCCAGTCATCTTGGTATGGTCAAAGCACCCAATGCCCTCTGTGCCAGAACTGAGAGGGAGGTCTTGACCATCCGGAAACCCCCTCTTTCACCCCCTTCATCTTTTGCCCTCTCCAGTAACCCCTCACCAGGCAGAGTCTGCCAGCTGATCCACAGCCACAAGCTCATCCCAAACTCTGAGCAGATAATGACTAAAACCTTTTATGCTTATTTTTCAAATTGAAAGTGTAGATTATACGTTCATACTTAAGAGCTTATATGGTGTGACTGTGTACTCTGGCTGAAGTCCTTGTTACCCATCATCCCTTGTTGGGGAATGGGTGGGGTTGGAGGTCCTCATAATGACTTTTTACTTGACCATAATCCAAAATTGGATCTAAATCCCCACAGATTACAAACAGGGCTGCAGTTAACATGCACACTGTGAGCCAAATATCAGCCCAGACTGCATGGATATTTTCTGGCCTCAAAATAACTGTAAATGTCTGGCCAAGAACAGAGTCCAATCCTCCAATTGACTGGTAACTCATCAAATGTTTTAAGACTAGGGGGGCAGTTCGGATACAAAGCCAGATGCCCCAGAGAAGCGCAGTGTTCCTTCCCTTTCTTTTTGTCCTCTCTTTATTCTTATCTTGTCCTGTCCTGGGAGGAGTGGTTGAAGCTGGCAAGTTTTGATTCACCTCTGAGGGTGTAAGGCTGATGCAGGCTGGGCTTAGGGCCAGTCCCCTGGGGAGCACTTCCTCCCAAGCCCTACTGCAGCAGGGCCGGCCCTGTACCCTGACCTACTCCGGACCACCTGCCACCTAGCATACACTAGCCAAGCACACAGGAAGTAGGCCCAGTGCTGAGCACCTGGGAACACACACTACTCCATTTTCACCTGCTTTTCTCCCCACTATCACAACCTGCCAAGGTGTACAGCGGGAAGAAATTACATCATATTCAACAATTCCTATTCTGGAAGAGTAAATTAGAAGTATACGCCATGCTTGGAAATGCCCCGGTATGCATAAACAGTGACAAAAAGGAAAAATGTTGACACTAAGCTGCCACCAACAATGTAATGTGGAAAATTACTAAGATCAGCAAAAGGGTGATGTAAGGTAGTCCAGCCAACCATGGGAGATAAACACACACACAAAGAGGGAAGGGGTAAAATACTCCTTACATGATAGGGTCAGCAGCAGGCGAAACTGCAGGGTAGTAGATGGCGATGCAGAGACCGTAAACTGTGCTCATGACTGAGAGAGGGGAGAGATGGTTGAAGCGAGGGGAGAGGGAGGAGCAGAGTTAGTGATCCTGTTCCCCTCAGACCCAGGAGGCAAGAAGGGGGAGATAAGAAATCGTGCCATGTCAGGATTGGGAGCATGCTGGGCAGTGGAGGAAGCAGGAGAATAGGGACGTCGGGGTGGGGGATGGAGGGCACGATAATTGTGATATACATACACACGCACGCTCACAACGGGTGGCTGATGGGTAAACAGGCAGGGCAGGGTGGTGGGAGGGAGGAGTGTGGCTGGGCTCTGCTCCTGAATACTGAACAGAGGATCAGGGACGACACTGCCAGTCTGTCAGGACCCAAAAATACCACTCTCTGTTCCAGACAGCATCAAGATGCAAAACGTCAGTAAGGGAATGTTTGAAGACACCCTCCACTCAAAAAATGTCTTCTTTTCATTGTAACTTCCGTCTGATGTTTGACTTTTGCGATACAGATTGATGCATGAGCAGAGTTTGTCACCAGACGGCTGCTGTCAGATTCCTCTGGTAGAGGGGGAAAGCTAATCTGTGCTTTCCTGAAATCTAAGTCTAAGACATACACACCCAAGCACAGTTTTGTGACATCTCATCTTGCGTAGATGCCAATTATGAGTCAGAGCTAGACCACTTAAAACGTCCTGTCTTTGCATTATTTTCACTAAGGCACATTCATTACTGCAGGAATCAAAGAGCACTGGAATAATGTAAATATGAACAAAGAGGAATTGTGGAAAATGACATACCTGCAGACAGTAATGCAGAGGGCACCGCAAGCTGCAGCTCCCAGCAGACTACTCATCAGGTTGACACTGTGGGCTGGAGAAAGTGAGGGCAGAAGACACAGAGCCAGACGAGCTAGTAGGGTAAAGACAGGGTATCCTGGAGGATGGGCCACCTAAGAACAAAAGGACAAAGTATGAAATCGAAAACGCGATGAGAGAGAAGATGAGACAGTCAGGTAATGCTTCAGTCAAGATGTGCTTCTGTATGTGTGTCCTTGAACCCCAAATTGCTCCCAAAGGCATAGCCATCGGTGTGTGAATGGGTATTTAGATTATCTCCTGATGGGAGCTATCGGCGTATGAATGTGTGTGTGAATGGGTGAATGCTGACATTTAGTTCAAAGCACCTTGAGTGGTCAGAAGACTAGAAAAGCGCTGTATAAATGTAAGTCGGCGTCTACCATATGTGGAGAACAAAGGGATACAAAAGCCAGAATGAGAATATAGGAAGTGAGCATGAAGCAAGAGTGAAACAGTAAGGATGTCTGATATTTACTAGCCCCTTCTGACTGAGTAGGAAATCTAGCTGCTCTTCTGCCCTCGGTAGATGTGCTGTAGAGCTGCAGTAATGGAAAAGCAAGTCGCATCTATGATACCAGAGCCCTCCTCTCCCTCTGAACTGCCCTCTCTTCACTTCTTTTCCTCTGGCCTCTTCCCAAGGACAGTGCAGCTCCCTAGAGCCCGTGGTAGAGCACGTGGTGCTCTCCAGCCCCAGCCCCCAAACCACCTCCGAGCCGCAATCACTCTCGCCTGGGGGATCTCGGCAATCACAGCAATTAGCCGCTAAGTCTCCTCCACCCTGATAAGGGCTCAGTCATTAAACACAGACTCATTCCCTGGCACTGATAACATGAGCCATGCAGGCAGGGAGCAGGCGCAGCGCTTCAAATGAGCACAGAGCTGAAAGGTGAGAGTGCGACTACCTCGCCGGTCACCTCAAACACAGCAAATGCAACAAACAGAAAAAACTCCGCCCAAACCAGACGGAAGGTTTGGGAATAGAGCATGTAGGTCAGGAGAAGTCAAGGAGCAGAAGAGAATAATAATGTAGAGAATAAAAAGAAGAAACCATAGAAACTCAGCACACAGCTTGGTGAACTTCGTGTTCGTGTCAGACAGGTAGGGTAGCTCCACCATGTTGAGCATCAGTTAAGAGCATGTGGAGAAAGGACTGTGAGGCCAACAGGAGTGGACAGACATGCAAAGGGACAGCTGGGGGACAAAGGCCACAGGGAGCATGGAGAAGCAGAACTCTGGAGCTCTGGGGATCAGAGGGGGGGGCAGCAGCCTAGGGCCCAGGGACGGCCTGCGAGGCCCTGGGGAGGCCTGAAAGGCAGACAGGCAGGCCACACGGACTGCAGCACTAACGGCAGGATTACTGGCATAGTGACACCGACACAGCCTCCCTAAAAGGATCACAGCGGCGTAATAAACTTTATTAAATAATAAAACTTATTATAACTGTTAACCCGATTTAGTTCATTCTTCGCGGCTTACACACACACACAAAAAAGAGGGGTGGATATAATAAGCCTTATACCGTACATAAGGCAAAGCCTACAAAAGCCATCGCCTTACCATTGACTTTAATTGGATTTGAGAAACGGGTTGCAAATTATAGCATTCTCTACTTGCAACTTAGTAAAATAAGTGTATAGAAAAGAAGGGGAAAAACCTGTGGACTGAAAGTAAATTAATCTGCTTTCTGCCCATGCTTAATTAAACTTCCTTAATGCTTATAAGAGTTAATGAGTGAATTGATTAAACAATACAGCTAATACTTACCCCCAGCTCACAAGCAGTGGTGATCAGCTCTCCTGTGGAAGAGAATAGGGGAAGAAATTAATGTAAACCCAATAATTATTATTAAGAGACAAGTCTGCTCCCAAAGTTTTCCCAAATCAAATACTTGCACTGGGGTTTTGCATTAATTTGCCAGGATCAAAACCTACAAATCTTCCCAGTGTGACATTTCCTAAGCGGCACGCTCATTCTCTTCATCTCTCGCTTCTCCCCTGATGCCTCTCTCTCCGTCTCCGGCACATACACACTGATATAAACACACACACACACACACACACACACACACACACACACACACACACACACACACAAACCATTAGACTCCCTCTCCAATGCTCTGTCACACAAAGACACACATATGCTGATCTGAGAATAATGCTTTCAGTCCCATCCTCCCCGTGCATCAGGGTCCTTTCCCTTCCTCTTTCTTCTGCCGCTCTACGTGCCTCCCTCCTGCTCCCACACTCCCAGTGTCTCAATGTCTCGTTTAGTCCGTTGGGCACAAACAGAAAGGCAACGTTGGTGACAGTCACAGAATGAGGTAAGCTGTAAAAATAAGAGCCGGTTGCACAATTTTTTGACAAGCTCTGTGTGAGGCGCAGCACAAAGTGAAAAGAAAACCCCTAAAAGCTATTTGAGGAAGCTTTAATGTATCTGGGCACAAACCCATTTGTGCCAGAATACACCCAGAGCGTTTCAAATTATACAGATTTCTCACCCAATGTTTGCATCTCCCACTCATGAAAATTGAAATTTGGTTCAGATTAAATGACATTGATAAATGTTTGGGTTCAAGACAGCTCCCTCTACTGGTAGCTGATGAGTAGTCATCTCCCAAATCCAATACAGCCAACAAACCAGTGGCCTTGTTTCCTGCATCAGGCAACAGGCTAGTCAGTCTATTAACAGCATGCCAGCTACAAGTAGGATGCAGTAAATTAATACACAGCCTAATAAACAAATTACATGAAAAAGGTAAAAGGTTTTTTTTTATTATTTCAACCAAACATTACAAAACATTGACAGAGATGAGGTGGTTCTTTTCAATCCAAGCAGCAATAAGTAAAATTATGTGTTCAAAATAAACATTTTCAGAGGAAGGACATGGACCCTGATGCAGCACCAACCATTATAGAACAGAACGGCTGAGTTTCAGATGGCACTGGCTGCATCACATATTTTGCAACCTTGCCGATACAGTGAATTATTATGCCTAAATTTCTGCCACATGAGGAGCCCTAACTCTTATCACTCTAATGGACCATGAAGTCAGAACTCCTCCACCTGCACGGCTTAAATGTTTTCTCAGCTCCATTTCACCTGGCATGAGCCGCCAGCTACCTGCCATCATTTTACATCACACTTTCACATCCTTCATCGGTTTCTCAATTTCACTTATTTTCCCTCAGTAGTGGCACACTTTTACACCATTCAACACAGAAAAACTCAAACTAATACTGAGCCAAAACATCCATCTCGGTGCCACAGAGATGCAGTTCTGCAGCCCCAATACTAAAAAGGGAAAATATTGACTCAACGGGGTAGCAGCACGGGTGCCAAGAGTCTTTGTGATAGTGGAGCATGGGCACCCACACCAGTCTTCCCATAATCCCCATCATTTCCACACTCCACATTCCTAGACAACAGCGTACCCGCGGGGCTGTGCTCAAGCCTCTGCAGGGCACATCACACCTAAAGAGATTAGGACACAGAGACGGAGACCTGGAGAATTCAGAAGGGTGTTCAGCTGGCACTATCAGAGCGGGCATCCTGCATGGTCCCTAAACACTGTGGAGAAGGGGCTGGCCATTTTTTCAAAGACCCCGTTCGCTCGACAGTAGCACAACCAGCAGGGCTACGCGGCGCTCCAATTGCCTGCTCTCTCTCCTCGTCCCTCCTCGCTCATATCTGGCCGAGCTTTTCACATGCTTTCATTCTGCGAAATGTGCATTTCCCTCCACAGCAGCTTGTATGCCAGAGCAGCGCAAACCTAACAAGCAGAGCCTTCATGCCCTCAAGTCCACATTTACAAGTTTGTAACCTTGCTATCACTTCTAAACACTGTTTGTAATTGTGCAAGGCAGTGCTTCATAAACTGCATTACAAGAATGTTGGAAAACACATTGGCCTACAACGTAGGAAGTTACTGAGCAAAATACATTTGGGTCCACTGTTAAGACTAGTTACAGCCTTAACAGAGTAAGACAGTGCAAATTAAATTTATGCATACACATAATATCACATTTAAACAAACCAGAGAGATTATTTAAAAAAACACAGCTAAAACTAGTTAAAAAAATAATTACTGCAAATATGTAAAAGGGAGAAAATTTTGACACAGTCATTAACTTTTTGAATAACAAAGTGCAGGTGACTGAAATTAGGTGTGGGTCAAATGGGCAACGTTAATAATACTGTGACAGTTATCATTGCATACACTCACATTAATCCACTGGGCCAAATCTGTTTTTGATCCTGATAATTAAGTATGATTAAAACATGTTTTTACATTTCAAAAAAGCCTTCTTATCACATCCTTTCAGTCAAATATAATACTGAATTCCTTCTAGAAACATAATCTACCTTTCAAGACCCCTTCAAAACTCATTTATATAATTGAATAAATAAACTTAGTTGCCCCACCAGGGCAGGGAATTCATTGTCTCACCAGTGAAGACAGTGAACACAGTGAACCCAAGACAACCACTATATGCACACAGTTAGGCTTAACATATGAAACTGCAATGGCATGGGGGAAATTTTAGTGTTCGTTCTTTATACTTTTTGCACATGGTACAAAGAATCACTTTTATGTATTTTTATTTAGTAGAAATGTTCATCCAGAAGGTATAATCTCAAATGCATTTACCCCTTTTGCAGTCAGTCAGTAGCACATAGTAGACTGTAAAACGGTGCTGGTTTGTGACCTATGTATGATCTTAATGATGAACCCTTTGAAAGCCCACTAATATGTCTCACGTTTGCGTATGAGTTTCAAAAATCAATGTATTCGTGTTTATGTATGTTGTTTTGAAGCAAGCTCGATGATGTTTCTCACGCAACTTCATGTTTTTCAAGTTTAAGCAGCTGTACCTGCAGGACCACGGGCAGCAGCGGTTCAACTGCAGCAGCTAGGAGCTAAAGTTACACCCAACAAGGCGCCACCTGATTGGCTGCCCGGTAACACAACAAAGTCACGTGACAAGAGGAGCATTAGCTAGCTAGCTAGCACCCACCTGAGTCTCCACCGGGGACCGTTCTCTGCACACAGGGCACATACAGAGCGGTGACACAAGCGACCGTAGCGCCTGTCAGTATCCAGCTTGTCCTCTGCTCCGCGGGCATTTTTTTTCTCTCCGGATAAATGGCGACAGTTTTCAAACAACCGCTAATGTCGAGTAACTAGCAAGCTAGCAAACGTTAGCATCCATGCATTCGGGCGCTGGGGACTGTACTTTAAATAGAACCGTGCGCTACTAGCTACTGAAGACTGATGTTAGTTTAAAACTGAAGTTGAGTTAATATGACCCTAAGCAAAGACGTAATTTGACGGTGTCATTTGAGGAGGCTTGACAGTTTAAGTCAATTAAAACGTTTCTGTTCCCGGGAAGAAGCAACCCAAATCACGTCAACGAGGTAAACTCGCGATACTACCGGACGCGCCACTCTTTAAAGTTACAGCACATGTTACAGCAGTCATCAAAGTAGTGATTTCTGTTGTAGCCTGTAGTTGAATAAATAGCAATTTTCTTTCGTTGCAGCCGTGAAAGACGAGTGTTTTTTTTTTCCTTGGATGTGCTGCTTGTGAAAATGATTGTACTTCCTGGCTCACTGTGACTCAGAAGAGTGAGGAGCTGAGATCTCTCTCATCACCTGTTCATATGACTGAGGGAGGGTCTGCACCTGCTGTCTACACAAGCACTGTGGAAATTCATCTGAAAATAACTAAGGAATTATTTGTTCCATGTCTGTCTTTCAATTTATCTTAATTTTTGTACATTTGCTTGTGTTTTCAGATTCTTCAAGTTTCACAAACTAGTTGTCACATCTGTTATATAGCCCAGTGGTTCCCAAAGTGGGGTCCAGGGGGGTTTCTGGGGGTCAGCAAAAAGGGAAATCATTCATATATTTCCATCCATAAGTAACACAGTGACTGTTTGATGTATTTTGGTCATGGGTTTCATGCACTTTCTGTAATTAAATATTGAAAAGCAAAAATCCTATCAGATGGGGAACCCTAGGACAAAATCTCATCAATTGGGGGTCCATGGTCTAATTTGTGTCAGTTAAGGGGTCCTTGATGTGAAAACATTTGGGAATCACTGGTGTAGCCTATACAGGATGTAACAAGTAGCCTATGAAATTATTCTGTACCAATTTTGTATTTTCAAGGTCAAGAATTAACTCTAAATCAAATTTTTTTGGATGTCAGCAAGTATTTAATGTCTACAGAGAAACAGAAACTTTAACCTCGACATTTTCATAGCTGTGTAACTCTGTCTGCTGAGGATGATCATATGATTTAATCAAAAGCCTCATAATATTTACTGAATTAACCTTGTAATGGAATTCTTTTGCCAGGAGCTGTTTCCAAGGTCAAAACTAATGTTACTGAGTCTCGGTTGTGAAGATCATGTATTTTGCATACCTTGTGCGTCTACAAATTGAACTGTGAAAGTGGTTTGCAACTTTCCACTATTGCACAATTGGCCTCGAACCTAGTTCAGTGGCTCACCCCCGACTTCCTTCACTTTTGGATTAAGGCTGCAACTAAGCGTGTGCTTCATTCTCTTTACTGTTGTTTGGTTGTTGTAGATGCAGCCGAAACCTGTTTTCTGAGTTGACTGTGGCGCTACTGAAGAATCAGGTGAATGATGCTCGATGCATGACAAGGGGTTCAACACAGAGGGCCAGCTTAAGAGTGTTGACATTCCAGGTAAACCCAAACTCAAACATAGCTGCCTGTCTCATCCGATTTGGAGCCTTTAAAAAAAAAAAAAAAGCTCCACATCACAGTCACTGTAGCCGTCTTTAAACTCCTGGGAGTTGGAATATGATGGATGGATTTGTCTGAAATTCCTAATAGATGTTTTATTGTGACCACCCAAAAGAAAGAAAAGGCATTTTTGAGGTACACTGCCAGCACACAGACAATATAATTTCCCTCTGAAACTGCACATTTAGATGTTGTGTCATACTAGAGCTGTTACTTTACCTGCTGCTGCAAACACAAATTTATTGTATTAATTAATTATAGCAGGAAAGCAATAGATTATAACTGAAGCAAGATACATGCACCCATAAATGTCTCACAGGTGTCCATATATCACAGGTTGAAGGGTGACTGTAATAAAGAAATTGCCCTATTGAACTGATAATAATCCCAGCCCACCATAAATGAGTCTGATCCCTCAGTAAATTGAGCCCTTGGTGAGGTGGAGTGGTGTCAGCACCTAGCCAACTCTCAGATGGCTCTCTAATCCTCGCTTCCCTCTCACCACCACCCTCATCGTCTAATCAGTCTTGAACACACACATAACGCTCACACCCATCTGACACACACACACGCACACACCCAAGTACTCACCCTTCCTCGCACTCGGGCTCAGCCATCTCTTCAGTGTGATGTCACTGCTAATCCACGCTTGGTTATCCGCTGGGCTGCAGTGCTGCCAGAGGGATATGGGGAGGAGATGGAGTGAATTTGGGGAGGTGGTGGTGGTGGTGGAGAGGGAGGGGGGTAATCAGACACGTCATAAAGTTTTCTCTCTTAAACCACCACTTCCATTAGCCCCCGCCACATAGGAAACCAAAGTCTTGCACCCAGTCAAACTGAGCAGCATATGCACTGACAAAGGCTCAATATTTCAGCTCTGATGGGAAAGATATAACAGTATATTCACAGAGGCCTGTAGCTCCCATCCGAGGCACAGAGGAATCATTAGAGAGTGCTGGATTAAGCACATCCCCTAACCTCCCCCCTCTACCACATGCATCCACAAAATGCAAGGCCTTTTATTGACAGCTTGTCCAAAAAGAGGAATTACCCACATGGTCGAGGCCCTCATTCCATATGGCACCAGGCTATTAACAAACATTAGTTGTCTGTAATAGCAGTGGTATTAAATTCATTATCTTTCCTATGTGAGGTGTGTGATTTTGTGTGTGTGTGTGTGTGTGTGTGTGTGTGTGTGTGTGTGTGTGTGTGTGTGTGTGTGTGTGTGTGTATGTGTGTGTGTGGTGCTAGAGTGCACACACTCAGTGTGTGCCAGTGTGTGTGATTAGAGACTTCTAATGTTCCAGCTCTGGGGATTTGTAGCATGAGATAAGAAAGGGCATTAATGGTGAATTGTGACGGTCCAACAGAGCAAAACTGTTGTTTGAAATGTGCATATGTTCCCTTTGCTGAATCGTTTTTAACACAAACAATCTACATATTGTCTCACATAGAAAGGCATCTGTTTTTTTAACTCACAAAAACACACAGCATAGCCATGCATGAGCAAGTGGCTTACGACGAGACCAGTGAGTGAAATTCAATCTATTTGATTTTGTATTTTCCTCACTTACTGCATATCTGTTTTAATCTTACCTTAAGCATCCTTGAAATGAGTTGTAATCCAGTTAAGCCCTTTTGAATCTGCTTCACAGCCATATTACACCCATTCATCGCCCCATAAACATTCGCACTGCTAAACAGTAGCTCACTGAGAGTGTCCACAAGCCAAAACTCACATACTGTAGATGTTAAAAGATCAAACACTGTGGCATTTGCATTTGTGCATGTGTGACGCAGCCACTGCAAAGAGAAACATCACACATTTTAGGCACAATATGACACGGTAGACAGTGAGTCAAGTCACTCTAGAGCCCCTCCACTTCCTATCAGGACCAGTATTCTGGGCAAATCACACCAAAGCTTCAAGACACATGACAAGTGTTTGCATTAATATTCCAAACCTTGGATCAAATGCTGGGCCGACAAAAGTCAACAAAACAAGTCAATTTTCCTGCATTTTCTCCTTCAGAGAGATTAATTCTCCTCTGTGATCCTGTTCTCATTACAACAAGCAGGGGACTCAAACACATGTAATAACAGGGCTGACTGCTGTTCCTTTGTAACATGTGGCTACCTAAATGATCCTAAATAAGATAGATGACAAGGATAAAGCAAATCATAATCGGCATTTTGCACAATGGAGCATAATAGTCTGAGGAGAACAAGGGACAACATACAGAGCTCCTGTTTCCATCGCCTGGAGCAGCACACCTAGTCGAGAGCAATTAAAATGAGAGGATTCAATTTTGTCAAACACCAGGAACCTAAGATAAATCTCGTATCTCATTTTCCAGCGGAGGACACTGCCTCACGCCGGTGCTATCATGTTTGTTGTGATATTTTGAAGAAACAGCTGGCTACTGACAGAGTTGGTAAAACAACCCCCTTCCCCAAATGATGCTAATCCCAATCATTTGGAGTCCCAGGGGTGAGAGAGAGAGGGGGAGCCGGGTGAAGCTGGGAATAAAAGATGGCCTCAGACTGTGGTGTTGGTGGAAAATTTAGACAGAGCAGGAGGGGAGGAGAGCAAGACAGCACGTCTCTGCATGGTTTCCATGTGGGAGAAATCCACTTACTTGAACTGATAAAGATTTAATTAACACCAGACTCTGCAATTACTCCATAATTAAAGTAATTTGTCCCCTTGTTTGGATGAGTAGGCAAGACGCCACACGCCTCTATAAGAGCAGATGAGAGAAAGAGGGCATCAGAGGCTCAAAGAGGTACACTCTTCATGTTTGAATTTAATGCTTGATTTTCCCCTCATATGTTATAATAAAATATTTGTACCAGCTTCTCTTTAGTCCGTGTTTATTTGCCTTTTATTTGACAACTCATTTGTTATTCATTGGGAAAGTATTAAGCTGAGTAGGCTGTGAACAAAGTATCATCAAGAGCCACATGAAATAGTAAATAGGCCCGATACAATCATAATCCTCTTCAAACTGCACTGCATACAGCTTGAATTGTGTAACGTTAGCGCTACAAAGCTCGCTTAAAGCTATAAAATGCAATAAAAAATATTACGCTTTTGTTTTACAAGATCAAATTACATGAATCAAAAGTGAGAGTCCTGTGTGAGGTGTTTGACCTTGAGCATGGATAAAGAAAGGTGGGACTAATTTACTGCAACATATCAGTGCAGCGTCTCTAGTGACTAACCACACCAGACAGAAATAGTGAGGTATTTACAACATCGTCCAATATGTGCCACCGTGCCATGGCAGTCGAATTTGCCGGCAGATAGAAAAAAAAAATTGACTGCCAAGTTTACTATATTAAAAACCAGGGAGACAAATGTGTCTTGTGTTTGCTTCTGAGGGTTGTTACTTAATTTATGTGAGGGGAAGAGCACTATCTCTTATTTACAGATGATGATCTGCATATAATTTGCCTCAGTTGCATGCTGGGTAATTGGGGTAAATATCACAGTCTTCAACTTGCCAGCTAAGGTGTCCTGCTGATAACTTGGCGCATAGCCCGCAGCCACCTGTGGCATTTCACATGTAAGGAAACACATAGAACGGAGGCTGAAATCTTTAAAACAGCTAGTTGATGAGATCTTCTGCTATGTGGCAGACAGCTGCCGCACATTATAGTCCAACCTACATGTAGACCTTTTCATTGCCATGCTTTTTCTCGGGCAACAGCTTTGGTCCAAGTTTACTTCCTGTCAGCTACTGCATTAATGGTGCCTTCAAATGAACTCGAAGCTTTCAGAAACTTTCCACTTTACACGCAGTTGTGAATACCATAAGAGAAGGCGTCATTATCCCGACCCTATTTCAAGGAACCCTAACAAACATCGCAACAGGAAACACAAAAAGGCCCGTTTATAATGTTTATGTTGTCAAGTTTGAAAAGGTCCAGAGTGTGTTTTCACGGCACGTCGTCGATCTGGAAGTCGGCCATTTTGGAGACTCTGGACGTAAACAGCGCGACAGAATTCCAGACTGTTTCTGAATATTGCTGCTCAGAATGGTCAATTATTGCTGTGCAGGCTGTTTTCAGGTGAAAACCTCCAATATAAAAAATCATTACAAAGAAAATGGTTTGATCACTGTTACATTTTGCCGTAAAAATGTTTCCTTTAAATACTTTTATAAATGAAAACCTTACAGAGTTTTCTCAACTCATAGAATCTGAGATTAAAACATAAAACAGCTTTACTGGCATAAGTGCAACAACAACAATATTTTGAAGCCCTGTCTAATGAAAGACACTACTGAGTTGCATTATGGGAAAACTAGGATTGAGCATGTTTGGAGCTTTGCTTATTCTGTAGGATTTAAATGTCAGGATATCTTGGCGTTTCCTACTATGATATTTTTTTATCGGTCTTTTGAGAGTTCCCAAACATTCATGGAAGTGCAATAATAAAATGTTGGACTACCCCTTTAATATTATGAGCTTCCTCACTCTATTCGTTGACTTATCATCTCAGTACTTCATCTATTCCATAAACCAGAGGTTCTCAGTCTTTTTTCAGCCAAGGACCCCTGACAAGATAGAGTATACCTCTATATGTGTGTCCTTTGGAATAATTTGACACTGCATAGTTTTTACTACTATAGTCTTAGTTACGTGAAAGAACAATACAGGAGTTATTTATTAAAAAGATATTAAACATGTATTAAACATGTGCAGATTCTAAGAGATTTGTTCGATTTAAACAATCTATGAACTATTATACCTAATATGTAAAAATATGTGTTGAACTATGAGGCCTTTTGTAAAAATCTCATCATGATAATTTAAATTAATGAATCTGAAAACTTTTCATCGACGAGTGGCACTTTGAGAATCACTGCCGAAATCTGTAACTAGGCTAAATAATAATGATGTGCATGTGTGTTATTATTCAAAGAGGCACCTTTTAGTACAATTGTAATGAAACTGATGCAAAAATATGATCCTGTAGAATTGAGTTGTGTGGCCGTGAAGTGTTAGAAGTTAATTAGGTTTAAAAAGGTGATGATGGAAGTACTGAGGTTTGTGTCAGTCTATTACAAAGACCAGCATCAGTATAGCACATGAACCTCAATTTCTCATCCAGGAAGTTGGTTCAAGAAAAAAAAAATTGTATCATTCCACTTTATTTGCATAACCCTGCCCTGCTTAAGGCAGGGGAGCCACCGAATGATCTCAAAATTAGCATGCTGTCACCTTCAGTGTCTCTTCTGTCATTCAGAAAAACAGGCAAGTGTGCAGACACATGAACCCATCTCACATCTACTGCAGAAATGTTAATTAGGAAGCATGGCATCCCACAGCTCCATTCCTCTCCAAACGCCTAACTGACACGTTATGTATTTAAATCCTTTTCATGTGCCCTTATTATAGAGGAGATGGAGTCACATGCGAATGATGGGAAATGTCATCATCGTCATCGTACAATTTTTTTTTTTTGCATGCACATAAAAATAAAAGCTAAAAATTGCTCACAACTGTGCATAATTGTCAGCCATGTCTTATGTATGATGCCAGGATTTAAATCTGGAATAAATCTAAGGACAGTATAATTAATTAGAAAAAAACAGCATACATATCTACTGTGGAAGCGTAATTGCACATATAGAGGATTTTCAGGGATGGTAAATTTAGTCATTTCAATCTCTCATTTCAGCTGTATATTTAATGTATTTATTCTGTGTCTTTTTCATAATAAACATCAAACTTCCACTTCTTTGCTCTGTGTTTTTGGCTATTGAATGCCGCAGGCTCTGTAGTTTGGTGGGCTCAGTGCCAACCTCTCTATTGTTGAAGAAATAGTGCCCTCTTGTGGCTTCAGAGGGAAACTACACTCTGCACTGAACACCAGGGAAATGTTGCTCATGCAGTCATTTTCTATGGTAAATATTAAGATGAGGCTGATAAGGTATAAATGAAATGTGAATGAAATAGACTTCAAGAAAAAAAATTGTCCCTTATCTCACAAAATACTGCGTTTGATAGAGCTATCAAAATCCAGGGCCATTGTGGCAAAAGATAGCAGGGAAATGCTCAGGCTGAGGAATGATGAAACACGTATGTAACGTATTAAACATTACTGCTATGTTGTGCATACACAGCTGAGACATCTGGAGTTCAAAGGCTTCATAAAAGTAGCTCCATCAACTGCACATACCCTTTCAACCACTGAGTCAATATCACAACCTCACAGGACTGTCAGATCTTAAAAAGGCCTAAAATCAGAGACAAACCGACTCACTTTAAGGTTATTTTTAAAAAATATTTATTCTTTGCAAAGGAGGCATTGGGAGCATCAGTGCGTTCTATGGCTTGTGTACAGAGTTCCTGTCAGAGACAAAATCATAGAACAAGCCCTTGGGTGAACCAAGGGCCCCACCCATGTTTACCAAGGAGGAATGTTTGAGGCAGCTACTCCGCAGCTGTTACAGAACACAGTCTTAAGCAATGGGCACAGTGTTTGAGCTGAAAGTGTTGGAGAGGAATGCTACTGTACAATACGTGGCTTCAGCACTTGACCCCGCTCAGCGGTTACATAAAATCTGAAGAAATCAAGTGATTCAGAAATGCTGTGTGGTATGAGCGAAGCGTAAGGCTGCTGATGTTTCTCTTAGGGAGGAAAAATCCTCCAGTAGTCCACCACTGCTTCTGAGGTCATATCTTTGTGAAGTCAAGGAGCCCTTAATCAAGGTGGATTCTGCCCCTCTCTCAGTTTTATTCATCATAATGCAAGCTGAAGAAAAATTCAATGCTATAATAGGAACGTTACCCTCGACATCTGATTTTAATGCTCAATATTGTATTTGATAAACTGGAGGCAGAATGACTTCCCTCTACATACGGGCACAGTCCAGTAAACTAACACCGCAGAAGAATGCACAGATTCGTCCCAGATTCTTTAGTTTCAATTCATCTGCTTCTTTGTTTTTGGACAACTTGACTCATCCGCACACACATACAATAGAACCTACCAATTTTGGCATGGTGTGCGATAATATCATTATTCCCGTGGAGCTGTTCGCGAGCAGCTGAACAGCCTCGACTGTAATCCAGAGCTGTCAACACTCCACCGTAGCAGCCGTTTGGGTTTAGGATTGTTTACAGAAACACTTTGGATTGGAGAAGAGTGGTCGTCACATCTTGCATGTGGAGAAAAAGAAATAAAAAAAAGAAAAACAGCTCCTCCTTATATTTGGTATAATCTCTGGATGCTGCTGAGACTGTGCCCAGGTTTGACAGAGTACAAATCATTGGATCAGACCCAGCGTGGGATAAAGCTAACAACAGTGCAGATTGAATACAGTACGTGTGTGTGGGGCAGGAACGCAGCTAGCAAGCAGGTGCGGTTGATGCGTATGGCAGTACAGTTCCAATGTTAGCTTTCACTGCGATAATAGGCCTTACCTATACCTCTAACAGCACATTGAGAAAGCAAGTTGTGGAAGTAAAGTACCACCAGTGAGGAGTACTGTATTTCAGTACATTCGTCGTCAAACCCTGCGAGCTTGGTTTAATTCCTGTGTTCTCTCTGGTTGTGTTTTGGATTGTGGGCGAGATCATAGAAAGGGGATTGGGGTGAAATGATGCAGGAGGGCGATTTACGCAAAGCCCAAGGGCACCCACACAGTCCAACCCACGCACACACACACACACACACACACACACACACACACACATGCACACACTCTCAAACATTCTCACACACATTATTTATGCAGGAGAAAAAAAATATATTAACATTTGCATTACAAAACAGTACAAGGGCGTCAGTGTAGTAAAATACGTCTTCTGTCAGATAAAAATGTGCTGAAGAATCTGTGTGGGCTGTCGTTTCCTTATGTATGCAAAACTATCTCTCCCTTTGCCTTCAACAAAATATCCTTTCCCATTTATTAAAAATATTCCCATGGTTTAATGGGATTTGAGGCACTGGATTATATCTCTGTACACAAAAAGTCTTTTTCACCTCCTCAAAGTTTGTTCAGTAAATGGAAGCCAAAATCTGGAGAGCTACATGATCTAGATGTCATTAAGGGTTCAGGGCCGACGGGGCGATGGGGAACACTTAGCTAGCTAGACCCCAAGTTTCTCCTGGCTTTTCTCCCAGCCAACAGTCCAGCTGTCTGGCTCTGTAAAAACTTTGTCACAAACACACCAGGAATTCAAATATAAACCCCTTTTTCTTTTCCAACAGGCCCCAATACACCAATGTCACCTGGTTCAGCCTGATTCATGAGTAAATTTCATTCCTTCTACAGCCATAATTTTACAACCCTCTGATGGAAAACCAGCAGTCATTGTAGTTTAAAACAGCTGTGTTTAAAGCGGTCGGATCGCAGGACAACTGAAACAGTATTTCATTCTGGAGGAGCAAGGCATCTGTGGTCCGGTGTGCTCCATGTCTCTGTATCCCACAGTGGCCATCCAAATAGCCACGAGAGGCCCTGAACAATCTGTAATGGCTCTCCGTTGTGCAGAATCCACAGTATATGACCAGAACGTGAGAAGACTTACTCCTTTGCACAGCTGGCTTACATGAACAAAAGAAAGCACAAAATAATCGGAACAGTTTCACAGCATGTTGGCATTCCTGTCTAATCTCCTCTGCCGGAGCAGGACCCTCCGGCTCAGTCCACCGGGCCCTGGAAGATTAGCTTGGAACAGCCCTGAGCGAGGCTGAGCTGGGTGGCACAGAAGGGACAGGCGGCGTGGAAGGCGTGGGTGCCGTGGGGCAGAGGGATCTCCGCCCAGTACTTGACTGACTTCTCTGAACACACGTGTCCACACGGCACAAAAGCATGAGTGGGCGCACCTGTGTCCACGTAGAAGGCCGGCTCACAGCCCAGCCACAGCGGCACGTAGGGCCCGACCACCCGGCACATGGGGCACTCTCGCTGGGTGTTGGGCTCCTGCTCCGAGCGGTGGCCCCAGTTGTGGTAGCCGTGCACGTGGCCGCAGGCCAAGTAGACCCAAGGCTGCTTGTCCTCCAGAGACGAGAGGGCGCGGCTGCGTTGCATGCTGGGGAAGGCGAGCGTGTTGAGACCCACGGGGCACTGGGGTCGCGCTGCGTTGATCTCCTGCCTGAGAGCCTCCAGATGCTTTTGGGTGGGAGTATGAAAGAGGCCTTCTGCAGTACGCCACAGCAAAGTGGCTCCACACAGATCCACCAGGGAGCCGTCCTGCAGGATATTACTCTCATGCTCCACCTGCAGAGGGTGGTGTAACAGACACACATTTAATTTCACTTTGCTGATCTCTTGCACGTAACCATCATAACCATTTTCTATTTGTGTTGCGAAACATATGCTTCATTTAAGTCACAGTGACATTTGTGCGGTATACGTATACTGTATGTATGGAGCTACTGACCAGTTTTCCTGGGGTCTGTGCTGAGCGGGTCTCCCTCAGTGTGTAAACATCCCCACAAACAGAAATCTCCCTCCACACGCCAGGCTTCGACTCCTCCGTGAACCCACCCTTCGGATGCATTACCAGCACACCATTGGTTGTAAGTCCGTCCATGTGGCCGTCAGGGTTCTTCCATTTTGCGGCTTTCTCCTATAGGCGGGACAGAGCACGGATGCAAACCGATGTGATGTGTGGCAGTTGTTTATCTGGTTAAACCTCTGCTAGAACTACATTTAAAAGGCACGAACTAGACATCCAACCACAGTGTAGAGATACTATATATCTACTGTACCATGGTACACTAGCTTGTAATTACCCCAAGGAAGATGTTTTTGGAAGAATCAAAACCAGCTGCATAGATGCGAGCAGTGTAAGGCGGGATCCGCTCACAGACAACTCGGCAGGCAAACCGGGAGATGGTGCTCTGTGTGATGGGAGTCTCCTCTCCCTCCTGGCCTCCTGCTATCGTGTCAGTCACCACAAAGTCTATGGGGCTCTCAGTGGAACGGCCGATCTACAAAACAACACAGTAATTCATCGCTATATTATATTGTTTCTTGTGATCTCCTCAGTATATTGGTATGGGTGAAAAGGGGTTTGCTTTTAATTCCCTGCAGAGTAGGGCTGCAAGTTTCTTACAGCAGCATGTTGTTATATCAGTGCATCTCTGAAGAGAGTACAATTTTCTTTACAAAAATAATATTTCAGGAATATTTTTAAGACCACAGAGATCAACACTGAAAAAGCTGAACAGGCACAGGTAAAAATAGGCATTTCCCCTTTTCATTTCCTCATTTTTGTCATCTTAAAATTGTCCTGAAGTCCTGTCTTTTAATAGTTTCCCCTTCTCTGCTGTGTCTGTGTTTCTATTTATTCAGTGTTGTTCAAACACACATGGATACAATACAGGGCTGAATGTGAAGCACGTGTCTGCAGTGCTGACTTCCCTCTGGTCGTCGCCTCCTCGCTGTACATTCACATTAACGCTACAGACAGAACAGTGGGCAGTACACCTACGGGACACATGATCTCACGAGTGGAGTGGAAAATCCAGGAGGGGAAAAAAACAACCAAATGTGCAGAAATGTTGAAGGTGTAGCTGCAAATATTCTTAATTAAACCATAATTTGGTCAATTAAACCATTAGTCAATGGACAGAGAGTAAAAGGGAAACTATTTTGATAGCTCCTTCATTGTCCAGTCAAACATTTGACTACACCTTCTAAGATGTATTGTTTCGGGGCTTCTCTTCATCATATACAATATTAGATTATATATATTTGGGTTTGGACTGTAAAATGCATACAGTAAAACAAGCAAGCCATTAAAACAAATGATATGAATACATCCCCTTGGGTGCTGTGTGGGGCTGTCAAAGTTATAATAATGTGATTGTTAAAGCACAAATAACGTAAATTCGTTTTAGCGCCACTTATTTCTTTAACGCATAAATGTAACCCAGCTGCTATTTGAACTTTTGGAGGCTATAGCGGATTCAGTATTAAACTAGAAAACCCAAGGAATCCATCGGTGCCATCTGTGTCATACTAGCTTGTCACAAAGAAGGCTAAATAATGCTCCAAACTTGCGCTAAATTTTGGCGAGGAAAAACTGACATGGCCATTTTCAAAGGGGTCCCTTGACCTCTGACCTCAAGACAGAAGGAAGAAGGAAAATGAGTCCTATGGGTACCCACCAGTCTCTCCTTTACAGACATGCCCACTTTATGATAATCACATGTAGTTTGGATCAAGTCATAGTCAAGTCAGCACACTGACAGCTGTTGGGCTGCAGTTTGCCATACTATGATTGCAGCAGATTTTTCTGTGCTAAGTGCAGTACCTGTGAGGGTTTCTGGACAATAATTGTCATTGTTTTGTGTTGTTAATTGATTTATAATAATAAATATACATACATTTGTACGGAGAAAGCATATTTGTCCACTCATGTTGATGAGTATTAAATACTTATCAGATCTCCCTTTAAGGTACATTTGAACAGATAAAAAAAAGTGTGATTATGATTAATCATGGACAATCATGCGATTAATTACAATCAAATATTTTAAGCAATAGACAGCTGTAATTTGAATACATCGCCTTGGGCTCTGGGAAATTATAATGGATCAATAATGAAATCATCAGTAATCATTAGTTGCAGCCCTAATGTTCAAATGCTGATGATTCAACCGGTTATTCAAAGCACAATCCTAACAGCTAACAGCGTTATTTAAAGGGCTTTTACCTGAAACATGTCTGTGTCTTTATCATGGCTGTACTCCACCACTACCGTGTGGTTCCTGGACAGTGTGTAGGAGATGCTGTGTTGGCCTTTACAGTTCACCGCCTGAAATATAACAAACAACTTGTTACAAAAACGCTTTGCATTGTGACACCATATTAAAACACAACATATACATATTTTAACAAATTTAAGCACACCATGGGAGTGTTTTACTGTTCAGTGTTATAGTCAGGGAGGAGAAACCCTTTGATATCTGGGATTGTGGCTTTAACACCAGATCTGAGAGTGCCACAGGTTCACAAGCAGGAGCCACACCATACGCCTTATGCAATCATTACATCGCTGCTGACGGTAAATTACAGGTTAGAGCAAAACAAACCCCACTATTAAAACGCACTCAAATGATGAGTCACATCCTACGATTCAGAGCGACTGTAGTGCTCGCAGGAAGAGAATATATATTTGTCCTTATTTCTACCCTGTTATTTACAACAACAAAATTCGCAGGCTTTTTATTACTATGGATTATTATTGGGTTTTCTTTTAACAGACATTAAAGAAAGAACATTTCTTACAATCTGAGGCTGGTAGAGGACCAGGGAAGAGCGTGTAAAGTCACACTCCCATGACAGTAACCATAAACTGCCCGCTGGCCTCAGTTAACACCAGCTCGTCTACCAGCTGAACTGCCTCCATCTGTAAGTGTAGCGAGGCAGTCTGGGTTAAAGCCACTCAGGCTCAGCTCCCATCAACACTTTACCACATGCCACTATCATCACGCTCTAATCTTCGAATTCCATTTCCCAAACACCATCGACCCCCCCCCCCCCCCCCCAACTTGTCACGTGCAAGAGGGAGAGCGAAAGTGGGTCACCAGCGCTGCCGTGCTCTGCTGTAACATCAGAGACAGACGGGGACAAATGTCATCATCGCATGCAGTCTTGTCTCGTCTACGCTGCTGCAAACAAATGGCGCTCCACCTGTTCAACGGCTAAAAGAAGCTCATGCACACTCCAAACAGAGCCATATATTTATACCAGTGCAACGCCACGCCCCCAAAATGTCACACACACTTCCTCAGCTGAAGTATGGGAAATAAAAACACAGCACCCCCTCCATCCCTGAAAGTGTAAACAACCACACAAATGCAGTAATTGAGATCAAGTGTGGAGATGAGAAAGTAGGGTCAGGATTTGAATAGGAGGCTGGCAGTGGCAACATGGGAGCTCCTCATTATCTGTCATGAACACCAGAGTGTGCACAGACACGTGAGCTTTCCCTCTCAGCTTCTGAGCCACAGAGCACTCTCAGTTCATTCGTATGAGACTGCTGCACTGTGAGGGAGCCGGAGCAGGCTGGTGGACTGCTGCCGTAAAAAAAGAAAGTAACAGACTAGAAGCTAGAGCTGTCAAAGTTAATGTGATAATAATGCATTAATACAAATTTGTTTTGATGCCACTAATTTATTTAACGCATTAATGCAACTTGCAATTTTTAGGTTGTAGTGGGTAGAGTGACGATACTGGCATCACATGAAACTAGAGAACCTAAGGAATCCATTGGTACCAATCATGTCATACTAGCTTGTCACAAAGGAGGATAAATAATGCTCCAAAAGCAGGCTTAATTTTGGTGAGGAAAAACTGACATGGCCATTTTCAAAGGGCCATGTGAAGGAAAATGAGTCCTATGGGTACCCATGAGTCTATTGTGTTCATTACTCCCATTATCTAACTAGATTGTGACGCACTACGTCACTAGCTAGCTAGCTACGACGTTAAGCCCAAACTACCGGTAGCTAAATTGAGAAAATAGGATGGCAGTTACACCAAGCGATGGCAACAGGAGACCAAAACACATCATGTGTCTTCACATGACTGAACCAGTGATGCTAGCGGGGCGAAACAACATCTGATTACAAAGTGATATTAACATGATTAAATTGAGTTTCTGTTTATCACTAAACAGGTCTTAAGTAATTAGGTTGAAAAGTTTTATAATACAAATAGTTCCCGTGGCATCTAAGGGTACAAATGGTAGTAAACATTATGCTTAATCAAAGTTACGATTATGAGGGGGTCCTTCAAAACCTTCTCCCCTGTAAGGGGAAATTTTGAGAACTCCTGATCAGCCAATTCAGTGTCTATGGAGCAGTTCAACACTTTATACCCATGACCTCACAAGTTTTACTGTAGGGAGTTGGCTTGGGAACCGGAGGGTCACCGGTTCAAGTCCCGCCATGGACCAAGAACTGAGTGTGAACTGGTAGCTGGAGAGGTGCCAGTTTACCTCTTGGGCACTGCCGAGGTGCCCCTGAGCAAGGTACCAAACCCCCAACTGCTCGGGGCGCTTGTCAGGAGCAGCCCCCTCACTCTGACATCTCTCCATTGTTGCATGTTTGTGCATGTGTGTGTTCAGGTCTGCATGTACCGTGTATAAGTTAACAACAGAGTGAAAAAATTGAATTTCCCTCTTCTTCTTCTTCTTTAGTCTTTGACTTTGGACTGCATTGAGCTATAGGAATAACATGTGAATTTTGAAATTGGGCGAAGTTCCTCTTTAAGGAATAGCTATATTTGACAGTGTACAGCTGGGAGTGCTGGCAACTGCAACAACTTCCTCTTCAGCTCACCCTCAGTATCCTAGGCCTGAAAACAGGGTGGCAGAGAGGAACCGTGGTGAAAAGGTGAAGAAGGTCACATCATTTCCCATCTCTGAAATAGTTTGTCACTAATTGTTTAAAGGCTGCTCTTTGCTCAGTTGTGCTGTGCAATAAAAACTGTCTGAGAAATAACTTGTAGCATGGAGCAACAGAAATATTTTGCCATATTTTATAGGCCACTGCAGCAAAACGTTCAGCTCAGTCTCAACTGGAATGATACACAAATCTCTGTGATGAAAAAGCCTGTTACAGGAAAAACCCTCTGCGCAGATACCAGGAGTCAAGTTCCACAAGGTGAGAGTAACCTGAACCAGAGGGCCTGTGCTGGCCGGACAGCTAAACTCCCAACAAATGTCTGGAATATTGGCCTCCAAGAGGTGCAGAGGTAAGCAGGTCCTTTCGCTTGTTTAGCAGTTTTGCTTGGGAACAGAAGGCAGGAGGAATGCAGCAAGGCAGATGTGTTATAGTGAACGAGGCAGTTTCTGGCAGGCGATCCAGTGCAAAGAAAAGCTATGAGGCCCGGCTAGGAACTACAGTTATTGTACTGGAAATGTCAACATTAAGGTCTGCCAACAATAATGTAAAGGAGTTCACTGCACGTTCTGTAAGCTACTGGAAACCAACTCTGCTGCTCCAAAAACTGTTTCAAGATTTCCCTTCAGCTGTGATTCCTCGATCAGCCGGGTCCAATTCAAAACTGCCTAAGTGCGATGACAAAATGACTCATCACCCTCTGTCTCAGTTATTCATTTGTACATTTTTGTCTAAAATATACATCAAAAAACAAGAGTGAACAGAGAGTCTATTCAATAAATCACTTATTAATCCTGCGCTCTGTTGTGTACCTTGCTGGCCTGGGGTGTATTGAGGATGTGCACAGTGCTGGGCTTAACACCATTGGCTTTGGTCCTCCTGTACAGCGCAAATCTGCTTTTCCGTCTACCCCGATCTCCATTGGGCAGAGAGCCATTGTACCTGTCATGGAAGGGGTGGAGGGGAGGAGAGTAAATTAGCAAAACAGTTTTAAAAAATGCCATCAAAAAAAAAAAAAAAAAAAAAACACATCTTTTGTAGCTGCAAAAAAAAAAAAACATGTGTCCACTGAGATTTACAGGCTAAATTCTTGTAATCGTTTAACAAGTAAACATGGAGAATTAGAAACATTCATGTGTTGTGAAAAGCAGCTTTGCCATGCATTACATCACTGGAAATCTAATGCACCCTATTAGCAATCTAAGCGTTACCTTGGATAATGTCTCTTATTATATAATGCACTGTGGTGCTTGTGATTTTAGCGAGCCAACTCTGTGTAAACTGCAGCTGTTCTGTTGCTCCGTGTCCCAGGCAGGAGCAGGTTTTAAGATGCACGTCAGGTTCGGGAACGCACAGTTCGGGTGGAGAGCTGGCTCACATGACTGACACACGTTCTCTCGTAGCTGTTTTTTTTTTTTTTTTTACACTGATACAGAAAGGTCTGAGATCTCAATTTCAAAGCTTCAGCTGCAATAGAAGAGCATTCTCTGTTTTCACTTCTCAATATCAGACTCAGGTTTGCCCCTCAGTCTTCCCCAAGCAGCTCCTTGTGAATGAAGAAGGCCCTTCCGGTACGACTGCTCCTCTCCCCATCCACCAGCTGGTTCCTACAGCTGGGACACCCCATGCTCTACTCCCATCCAACACACAGACCTTCTGTCACACGCTCACACGACACCACAGTGTGCTTAACCGACACCTCGCAAAATATTAGAAATAAAAACCTCAAGGCTGCTTAGCAGTGCATATCATGAGGGGCTGAACCCTTAAACTGCTACATAATCTGACATTTCTCCTCTTTCTTACGACACAGTAGCAACAAGAGTCCCTTTCTGCTGCCCCCTACCTCCCTCCAAAGCTAGTCCACCTGTCCCGTGTCTCCTCACGGCTGGTCAGGCATGGAAACACATGGTCCCAGTCAGCACAGTGCACAAAGCTGGCCTGTAGGACAAGCCACCCACAGAGACCTAGAGAGGCACTGAAGGATACTGTGGACAAAACTACAACTAACACACTGACAGCAGGAGGACAATGATGAAATAAAAGTGGATGAATAATTGTACAAGTGTTTTAAAATATTGAGATTGTTCACTATGGTAAATACTCCTCAGCTTTTACTTCTAATGTTGATTATTGTCTCATAGTGGTTTTCTTTTACATGTTGCTTTAAAAAAACATTCACTCTAGTAACAAGGTACAGCACAGAAATCACATAAAAACTTAACAAAAAACAACTGAAAATTTTCTCCCATGGTCTTATGTGGTCTTGACCCTAAATAAAATCCACATGCAACAGTAATACTGATGATCTCTTATTAATAAACACACATTTGAAGCTAAATAAAACAGTGCGCTGACTCTATGCTCCAATTTCAGTGACCTGTCCTAGAAACTCCTCACCTAAATAAAGAGCAGCTAGGTCGATATGTTGTTCAGAGTAGGGCTGGGCAGCATGACTTATATATATATATATATATATATATATATATATATATATATATATATATAGTCAAAACTATGTAAAAATGTCGATCATATATATTTTTCTATATCTTTTCTATTGCAGTATAGGCTAGGACCATATCTATTTATGTTTTCTCTATAATGTCACTTAAAACTGTTATGTTTGTTATGCACTCATGTTATTAAAATGAGAAACTACACAGTACTTTTCATTTGTCAAGTATTTAAGTCACACAGGAGTATACAAAATAGGCTTTATACGCTTTACCATGTGGGTATTTCATAATATAGACTGATTGAACTACCAGAAAACATGCTACATCGTGATATACAGTATATTGCTATGGACATATGATATCACCCATATTGTGACGTATTTTGGCCTCTTTGCCCAGTACTAGTTCAGAGTTCTTGTTACATACCTGTGCCGTGATGTCTCAGATAAACACCACACACAATAAGATGACATGCTGCTTCGTATTTCGTCATGATGAAGTCTAACTGCAGAATTATAACCGGGCTCTTTGAGAAAGGCCACATGCCTTCTGCTATTCACCATTACACTGAGGAACAATATTCTGTCATCTAGGAACCGCCACCGTCACATTAGCCAGGACAGGCTTTTTAAAGCTGCGCTCCAACCAATTGCAATCGCTTTCCCTTTTGACCTGTGCCAGACAGAGAGGCAGCAGAAGAGGCAGCGGATTTACCTTCCAATACTTAGTAGTGGGGAATAGAAGACTCTGGCGTATCACCTATCCTCCAGGGTTGCACTAAGGAGCCAACAGCACCTCCCACCTCTTATGTGAACATGAAAGGCTAGAATGAGGAGGAGGTGTGCTGCCTTGTTATAACGCTCATTAGCATGACACAGAGGCAGGGTGGCCTTAAAGGGTCACAGAGGAGGTTAGATCAGACCTGGGCGTTATAGGGCCCGCGTGATGGTTCTGTCCGGCCCGGGAGGTCTAAAAAAAACACACACAATTTTACTGACGAAGCTACAAAAAAAAAAAAAAACAATAAAGAAGCTTTTATTTTGAAATGCTCGTGTAATGTTAGTGTGCTTCTTCCTGTCACATTTGACACGGATGTAACTGACGTGAGTGATGTCTGAAGTAGCATCAGCTGCTGAGGCGGCAGTGTAGCGAGTTTTCAGACCACTCTAGCAACTCTTTGTCAGAAAAGCGACTTGCGACTTTTTCTGGTGTTATTGGAGACTTTTGGAGACTCTGACGTGAAAGCACATCTTAATTGTTAATGTTAAGTTAAATGTTAAGTTTTGTTAATAGAAACATTACTACCCAAAACAGTCCTGTAAGGTTCAAAGACTCCTGCATATAATGTCATTTTATTAATAATATGCTGTTTGGAGTGATTTTCAGTATAATAAAGGCTGAAAAATCTGTTTGCTATAGTGATAACTGCCCACTCCTGGGTTAGATGGCGCTGCAAAGTAAGACTGCAGGCTATTAGTGCTTCAGATAGGTCCATCTAAACTGTACATCACCACTACACGGGAGGCAGCCAGATGGCACGGTGAATGAGAAGAGCATCAGACAACTGACTCAGATTTAAGCTGCCATGGCCTCAAGTATCCATCTGACTGACATAACCTTGCACAAGACACTGACACCGAACCAGCTCCAGCTACACCCTGACCTTGTTGTAGAGCTGAGGATGGCAAAAGGATAAATCTTCACCTCGGGTGAGTGTATTTTAAAAAAAAAAAAGGCATTGCATCTCAACAATTAGTGCCAGTTAGTGCCAAAGTTGATTTGTACACTTCCTTTACCGAGCGGTTCTTTAGGGAGAAATGTACAAAGTTCAATCAATAGGGCCAGTCTCTCCGCCACAATGGACAGAGGAAGCTGAGGGGAGGCAAAGGCTGAGTCCTGATCAATCCATCCTTTCATTTCCAGGATACCCACACATACCCCCCCCCCCCCACCCCCCCACCTCACTGACCAGCACCAAGCCAATCCGCCCAGGCAGAGATGGGGGGCAGCCATGCAAGTAATAAGAGCCACCACAGTCATGGCGACAAACCACTGAGGGAACTGCTGCTCAAACAAGCTTTGTTCCATGCTGTCAGCTATCTTGTCTACCATCGGTTTTATCAGTGGGATGTGATGTCATGGCAGTGATTATACACCCGTCACATCTGATCCAAATATGTGTCTTTATGTCAGGAGAGAGAACAAAAGTATTGACTTCAAACATGCCACATGTTCAGCCCGCGGTAATAAGCAGTCAGCACTTTTTTGTCCCTTATAATAAGCTGTGAGTGTATGGGTGGAGAGCAGAGGACAAAACCACACACTCTGCATACGTAACCTTTATAAGAAGCTCATTTCAAGTGCTTCAAGCAAAAGCTATATACATGTAATTTCCACAGCACATTGAGCACACCTAAAAATGCTCATTTTAAATCAGTTGCAGTAGTGGCCAAATTCCAACTACTGATGACACAGCAGGTGTTTTCCATAATGCGGCAGCCGTTGCCCTTGACATCAGTTTATCCATATAAACATGATTGTTCAGAATGATAACTGGCTGCAGTTTCTCCTGAACAAACCCTGAAAAAACACAGCAGTGGTTTTGAAATAGTTTTGACAAAAGCAAAAGACACACCAGTTTTTACTGGCAGGATGAGACACGTATCCTAATGCCACTTTAACTGCCTTTATCTAACATCAACATATTAGGGATGGGTGGGCCTATTGTTTTCAATTTTACAATATTAGTGCCAATATAAGTCTCAGTGTCAATGTCAACACCATAAGCTTATCGAAAAGTTTAAATGTGTTTTTTCTGCAAATATTTTTTTTTTTTTAAATATAACAAATGATACCACATAACTCAAATGTAAAATGCAAGGGGTAAATTAAGTACATTGTGAAAATGTCTAAACAAGATGATCTATTGCTATTTTTTAAAATCTAATTTAAGGACAAGTGTCACAGTATAAAAATCACACCAGAAACACACCATTTTAGAATAGGCAAAAATTACACATTTATACTTTATGCAAAAAAAACTGCATGTTTTTTTTTGTCCAAAAAACATGTGATTCTCATAAAATGGGCACGTCTGTAAAGGGGAGACTCGTGGGTACCCATAGAACCCATTTTTATTCACATATCTTCAGTTCTGCAGTCAAGGGACCCCCATTCTAGTTTGCCTTTGCCAAAAGTTAGTGCAACTTTGGAGCTTTGTATTTCGCATCCTTCATTACAAGCTAGTATGACTGGATTCCTTCGGTTTTCTAGTTTCATATGATGCCAGTATCTCATTTGTATTGATATTTTCTTACACCCCTATTCTAAACACAATGCACTTTGCCTGAATAAAGTAGTCTAAAATAGCCAACATCTTGATCAGGATATATCTGATAACTTAATAAGTAAACAAGATCTGATTTTCACTTAACTACAGGTTTGGCTCAAATAATTGATTAATTAATTAGTCCATCAATGAAAAACAAATCATGATTGATGGTTTAAGTACTTTTTTCTAGTAAAAAAAACAGTCATTGGGTCCAAGTGATAAATTTGTTGGATTTACAAAGAACAGATAAATCCTGTGTGGTCATTTTTAGGGACCCCCAATCTGACTTTTTCAGTCCCGATGGACTTTGGACTGATCCTGGTCACTTCCACACAACACTGCTCTCAGATCATTAAATTGTACACCAGAAACTTGGTTAATTTTTTTTACTTATCAGGGATTACAATTCCTTTTTAATGACGCAACAAATTTATCAAAACTTTAACAGGAATTTCAATATGTATATAGAATATAAACATAAAATTGAATTGAATGTATCGGCCCCATTGTCACCAATAACCGATCCAGCTATCTGAGTCAGAATCGGCCTGATCCAGTATCTGTATCGGTGCGCCCCTAGTAATTCATCCATAAGCAGTTACTCCACTTTTCCCCATTTTTATATCACAATTTACATGTATATTGTGATATCAAATTGCACATATTGTGATGAATCCATATCTCCTACTCCTAGCTAGGGGTGTAAGAAAATATCAACTATCGCAATATTATGTTTTGTGAAACTATCGATTCTCAAAAACAGTGTATTGATTTTTAATTCACAGTCTGTATGGGGAGATTAATTCACCTACTATTTCATTTGCAAAGTAAGGCGTCCTCTCAAAGTAGTGCTGTGATGTTGGATATTACAGGGACTGTGATAAATGCAGACCCCAGCATTGCAGAAAAATAAACCTTTTTACTCACATTTTGTGTTTATGGTGTTCTTTATAATATAAGTAGTTTCCTACAATTAGATTTTAAAACTTGCCATATATAGCCTTGCTTACAGTATTGCAATATATCACGATATGCTGAGTCGTTACCCCTGTTTCATGATACCATGATGATGTTCTCCTAGCTGATGTTGGTCTTCACTTATCCAAGAGCCCGACAGTAACATCCCCCTACCTGACCATGTGGACATGGATCAGCTCACTTCAGCCAGTGATCTAGAGGCCGATTGAAGCATGTTAGAAATAAAACAAATGGCCTTGTAGTGCATGCACGATGTAAAGTAGCGCGGTCTGAGTTCACAGATAGTTTTGAGACTAGGGAGGACTCTGGGGTCTGGGGGAGGGGACCATCACCACTTCCGAATTCCTAAAACCACATGAATCCAACTTTAAGGTGGGAAGGAGCGCCCTGGTCGGGATATGGGGTTCATCTCACCCGGGTCTCTGGAGCAGTCCTGAACCAGTCTACCTGCTGGACGTGTTGGTCCGGATGGAACAGGGCTGCCGTTTCTGTCCCGTTATTGTCATGAAATGAAACGTCGCCACTAACTCGGCGAAACGAAAACGTACACATTTCTGACTGCGCACGTGTCTGATTAGCGGAGTAACGTGAGCGCGTGAATCTAAACGGGGCTTGACGTTTTCCGTCAATATATACTTAGCTGTACATACGTCTATGTTTGTCTAAATAAAAAAAACACATTATTAACATCCGCACCATAAAACTTAGCCTACTCGCGTCGCTGCGTAACTTCCCCAAGATAAACACTCGCCTTTACGTGAACGTAGAGGAGCCTATAAAGTAAAGTTAGCATAAAACATACATTAGCAAAGCGGCACTTACCCCAGGACTACCAGCTCCCCGTATTTCACCGGGTCTTTGGACGGGGCGCAGTGCTCCTCTTGGCTTGACGAAAACATGAGGCTTCTGGCTTCACTGTGTAACATTAGCTATACAGTAATAACAGCGGCTCAAAAAAATAAAAACAAAACACCGGGAATTACCTTCAAAAAACACGACAGGCTCTCATTTCAGCTCATATATCCGGCGGCATATGTCTATGTGGCCACGCCAATCCAGTTTTCTGTTAATAAACTGGTCTCAAACTTCTTTAGCGTGACATGGCAAAACGTAACTTAGTTGGCGGTTGAATCCGCTCTGAAGCAGATACAAAAACAGCGAGGAGCAGGGCCGGACTGTACCATTCCCTTCTTCTGTACTTTGGGTAGGGGTGGCTGCTTTATAGATATTTCTTCAAAATAATGTTTTTTTATCAAAGTGTGCTATTTATTGTTATAACAGTTATTATTTATATTATATTAAATTATTTAAGTTTAATTTATTGTTGGGGAAACAACGTTATCTTACTTTGGTGTAAATCTCCCTACTTTTGCCGCCTCACATGGTCAATGGATCGCCCCCTGTGTTATGTAAACAAAGAGTACAATCTGGGAATTCTTAAAGGGATCATACTTCTCCTGATGTGTTTGCAAAGTTTCCCATACCTAACAAGAAAAAGGGGTTTCCACACTCCTTTTTGTTTGTCATAACATGCTTTGGCTTCATATGACACTTTTTTTATGTCACATTTTATTAGATGTGACTGCTTTTGTGTGAGGTCGCGCAGGCCTGAGCGAGCCTGCAGAAGGTGGGGCAGTAATAGTGGGAAACACATGGTGAAAATAATCATCCTGGTACATTTCCTGCCTGAGATAGCATGCAAGGAGTGAAAGGATGGTGAAATCAGGTTTGCTTATTTTACTGGTGACCCCTTGGGCCCTTTCTACAACTTTATTTGATTCTGACTTTATTGCAGTTGGCTAATACATGTGATTGTTTATGACTATTTAGCTGTATGCCCAGGAGTTTTATTTTCACATTATCATTGCTCATTCTGATCATTTAATTTAGTTGCCAACTATTCTATTCTATTCTCATCTTTCCTTTTGCTGGTTACCAGCCTATAGGTATAGGCTTATTTACAGTATTTCTGTAATATTGTATTAGTCACCTGGCTCCAAATCAATCTACTAGCACCGAGGCCTAGTAATTTGCCTGATCACTTCTTCTGAGAGTGACTCACAAAGTGCTTAATGTAACCAAATGTCCACACCTTATTTGAGGATGTCAAGAACTTCTCAACCATCCAATATCCCACAGTCGTTCTCGCGCCTTTCTGATGAATGTGCCACTTCTCCACTTTTGTCTGGCAGCCTCATCAACATTTTACTGCCTCTGTCTTGTTTTCACAAGAACCTGCATGGCTGGAGGTGCTCACAGCTTCAGCCCCCCTCGGTGGGCCTATTGCCTCTGCAATTATGGCCTTCTGTTTGAACTGCTGTTGAGTTTCAAAGAGCAATAACACTTGGCGCAAAAACAAAAGGTAGTAGGGGGTCACTGAGGCCCATGAAGGTACTTTCCTCCCCACCCTTAAGTACATAAACTCTGTAGATACATTGATGTGTTACGCCAGTTGTAAGCACTACAAGTCAGATTAATCTGTGGCATTTGTTGGTTCCGTTCATAGCTGCACATACTTGTCCATTAATAGTACAGAGGAGTGAACTTCAGCTCCTTCAGCAGTTGTGCACAAGGATCAAGCTGCATTAGGCCTTTAACTACAGACCTCGGGGCCGGACTTAAAACTGTGGGTGTAATGAATGTTTACTGCTCTTTTGTGTCACTGTCTCTTTCCGCTTGCTTTCATCCATTGGGCATTGTCTGTGTAAACGAGCACTACAGTGTTTTCTATGTCTGTCTGACTCACCCTCCCGCATGCACGCAAGCACACACACACACACACACACACAGTAGAGTTGGGGGGTGGGGATCAAAGGCTCTGGCACATACCACACTGATGGAGAGCAGATGCAGGGAGTGGGCTGCTTTGCTGAAGTTGTGCTGGTGTAGTGTGAGTGCAAATCTATGTTTAGGAGGAGGAGTTACAGTAAATGTTACCAGGCAAGATGCATGCAGAGGAAAGGGCTACCGCAACAAGCTCAGTTGCACAACTGAGATCAACAGTGTGAGCAATGATGACAGAAAACACAAAGCCCCAGTTAACTTCCTCACTGCTTTACACATCAGACTTTCTATGGAAGTCATGATGCTATCCGAGAGCATAACATCCGGCAGAGTTATTGCTGGGTTTTGCCATAATTTCAAATCTTTTGTCATTTACCCTCATAGGATGACATGCTTTTCCAAGAACTGTGAAACATACTATATGGTATAAAAGTGTCAGTTTTAAAGATCATCGTAATGAAATGTATTGCAAACAGCTTGTTTACTTTATTCAGAGGGATCAAGCCATTTAAACCCAAACCTGCATACTAGGAATCAGCTACATTACAGGGGACTGTGAACAGCAGCCTCCAGGAGCAAGCTGTGAAAGGCACTCCCTGTGTTATCCAGCTACCGACGAGTGTGTTGGAGATACAGTGACGCCTGTATCGTCGCGAGGTTTCAATGAGGGTAAAAACCAGATCTCCAATCAGCTGACTGCAGCATGACAGTGTGTGAGAATGCGAGGAATGTGCTGATCCCATGTTGCTCGCACCCCCTGACCTGACCAACACAACCCCCCGGCAACACAACAGTCCTGTTCTTTTAAAGGCCTTTAACATGCAAAAGATGAAAGCTGTTTAGATACCCAAAGACAAGGTCCAGTGATGAAGAACCTATATGCTTTCAGTAAAAAATGGAAAGTTGGTAGTGGTGAAGATAAACATCACACCCATGGCACATCTGGGTTTACAGTACACTTTCACACTCAGCCAATCACAGCATCAACAAGTGACCACAGCAGTTTTTCCCCAACATTACAGCCAAGTCAGACATTATCCTTGGTAAGCTTTTGATTATTTCAGCTACCAGTTGATTTCCTCCTTTCACATCTCCTTACTGATGGGAAATATTCTGTAAAACCTCATGCAGGAGCTAAGAAAACGGTTTCCTGTTCTGAGGGATTATACAGCACATTAAGATCATAATTTTAGCTGCACAGTGCGTCACTCTCTACTGTTACGCAAACTCCTCACCTAAAATAACTCTACATGATAAACCTGTTTATCGTGTACGGGGAAGTCAGATGAATGTTTTGCAGAGCAGAATTATACCTGCCAGCAGAGGCTTCATGAGCAGCAGCTCTGTAATTTCTCTGTGCACAGTCAGGTCTTTCAAGGCTATGAATCAAAGCAGTTAAATGTCAACTAAGGTTGCATGCTGCCCCGATGTGGTAGGGAGAAGGAAGTGCAGCAGAAGAGAAAGATTCAACACAGGACGCTGGACAGATTTATCAAGCATCCCTTTTATTAACATCGCCTGTTACAAAAAGAACAAAATCTTCAGTGTTAATGAACTTAGCAACAATATAGCGAGTGTTGATTACAGATGATATGGGACGCTTATTCCTAGAGTAGTTTGCAGAAGGATTAAAAACCTCTACACTGTTGACCTGGCCTTCTCCTTCCACAGCCAGGGTCACAGACTTCCTTCTGTCTGGAGCTGCAGTACAGACTTGACTACAATATGTCCATGCATCTCCATAGTTATAGTCACGTAGTGACCCTTCGGATATGCTGAGACCCCTTTTGATCTCCCTCCTCCCACCCAATACTGAGCCAAGGTATGCATGGAGCTATGAATTCATGAATGCACGATGATCCACAGTTTGTGATAGTTTTCTGGTCAGGAGGCAAACAGATCAACAACATAGTGTATTTCAGCAGGTCCTAAGTGGTACATTTAAACAATACATATCTTTAAGTTAAGAAAAAAAAAAAAAAAGACTGAAAACCCAAAGTTTTTTTTCATCAAGTTGGAAATTTGTATCACTGCCCTCTCTTGACAAATATTAACAAAAACTACTGTAGAATTCAAAAAGGATTTCATTGAAAAATACAGGTGTTTTAAACAGAGGAATGGTTGCCACGCAGTTTAAAATTATGCTGGATGTCATTTTTAAGTTTAGAAAAAAAATAAACCTACGATGCTGCTGAAAAAAGAGGAATGTGGTGGGAGTGGAGGAGTAGTGTGTTTTGGTACAGTGTCTGGAGTGTTTGGAATTAACAGGAACCTCTGCCTATTGCCTTACGGCCGACAGTAAGACTGGAAGTGGTTTGCAAGTGCCTCAGTCAGTCAGTTGGAGGCTGCCTACAGTACAGGTGAGGTGACGGAGGTTGGGCGAAAGAGGGTGGCTGGGTGTGGCTGGGTGTGACAGTATGGTGCGACGGTGGTAGTGATGAGACCGAAAGGTCAAAGGTGGTCTCTGCAGTGCAGTCAGGGTGGCTGCGTGGGGGTCTGTCATCCTCTCACTATACCACGGGCAGATCTTTGTCAGCCTCCTGGAGGAAAGCATTAAGGCAGAATAGTCAGACTCCACATTCAAATACACTGCTGCAAGTGGAAAAGCTATGATAATAAAACTTTTTATTAGGCTGTAAGAACGGCACAGTAACTGGTCTTACTTACCCCTTCCTGACTCTTGGTGAGTTGCCGGCTGATGCCTTGTAGCAGCTGCTGCAGTTCTCTGACCGTTTGGTTCAGTCCTGCAGTCATTTTCTCCTTTCTGTCAATCTCTTCCTGTCAGAGACACAAAGGCTGGTTTAGAGCTCAATGTAACCACCTAATCACCATACATGCAGAGACATACACCACCAACTGTTACAACTACACCCACACTGCCCCAGGCTCTTACTCTCTGTGACGACAGACTGCTATTCTCTATCAGGTCATCAGCGTTGTCCGTCACTTTTGAGAGCTCCCCCTGGATCAGATCCAGAGACTGCTGGGCCTAGATTAAGGTCCAGAAAGTTCCACTTGTTAACAACGTGGCCTGGAGTTGGACCAGCAGCAACAGCAGTATAATAACATAAACTAGTATTCTTACCGTATACAGGTCACCAGCCACCTTTTGCCTCTCGTTCTCTTCGGTCTCCAGCTTGGACAGAGTCTCAGTGAGCTGTGTTTTCAGCTGGAATCAAAACAGACACTCAGCACATGCGCTACACCACATAGCTTCCCAGGCACACCTGTGAACTCCATTTATAATTCAACAATAAATGCACACAAAGAGCATTTATCCAGTGCCTCCTGCCAACATTGCCTACATTTACACATTAAAGTGCTCAACATTTGCACAGATCTAACAGTTTTGCTTGTCCCACTTACTGTAGGCCATGTTCAAACCAAGAATAGCACAGTGTTGGTGTGGGCATGTTGCTACGGGTAATGGTGAGAAGATTAATTTATCCAGGAAGTCCAGTTTGAGTAATACATTCATGTTTTAAGGCTGATCAGACACCATAATACTAAACAACCATTTACGATACCTGATAACAGGAATTTACAACTCTGGAAAGTTACAGTAGTTAAAGATACAGTATACATTTAACAGTTTATTTATGTCATTCACCTTACAAATAACTTACCAGGAATGTGCACTTGTGCATACCAAATAGACTGATGCAGGAATGAGTCCTAAAATCCAGAAATGAGTTAGCATTTTAGCATTTCTGGTTCCCTCATCTAGAAGTCAATGGGTTGTTTGAATAGGTTTTTAGTTAGATGCCTGAAATAAGGTCCCTAACGAGTGGTTAAATGTGACTACTAAACATCTTCACACATAACACTAGTCCGCCTTCAGTTTAGTGGTGGTGACGTGAAGTCATGAGACTGTGGTATTTATAGCGCAACATTAGCCTTTTACTTCTGGTGATTATATTTACGCTTTAAGTGGTGGTCCTTTGTGAAGATGATCTCGCTGAACAAAATGTTTCAGCCTCATAAACGTGGGTTTGCCACAGAGCTCAGTTTCTGCAATAATCCAAACGGAAAAAATCCCATTGGCTTTTTGTCAAGGGAACCTGTGCAATGCTAACTTCTAGCTTGGCCTACAAAAATTCATCATCCCTGCAGCAGTCTATAGGCCAATACATTGTAGCTGGACAATGTAATGTTGCAGCAAAAGTTTGACTTTCCTGGGTTGTTTTTTTGTTGTTGTTGAAGTCATTGTAATTAATCAGGAGGCTACATTTTGATATTGTGCCATTGTCGGTGTGAACACAACCAGTATATTGTCAAAAAACTATTGACTGCTAACACTTCACAAAGACCACACACAAGTGTCTAGTCAGTGACATTATGGCAAGACAAAGTTTACGAGACTAACAGACAGACTAGCAAGGTTTGTAAAAAGGCTGAAAAGGGTATAATAGTGTAGAGTTAAAGTTGTGGAGTGAAATTACAGCAGAAAAACTGAGCATATTTTTCGACTCTGCTTAAGGAAGGCAAGTCGAAGACTAGGAAGCCATGTGTTAGATGCCTGACAAGGCAAAATGAGATGAAGTGGAGGGATGGTAGTGGAGGGAAAGGAGAGTTAGTCTTAGAAGTATCACAAAGTGTGAAGGTGAGTCATCACTCTCAACCTCTGATTTCTGCTAATTTACAGAGTCACATTTCCTGGCTCTGAAAATGAGAGGAAATGCAAGTTAAGGGTTAAGTGAGCACGTTCTCTGAGGTTATGGATGATGACCCACAGTAACAGATGATGGAGAACCCCGTCTTGTAGCAGTCAGTGTAGAGCCACCGCTGAGAGCAATGAGGGACAGGTTTTTTAAAAAAAGGAGCTCTAGCTAGAGGGTGAGCACCGCTTACCAAAGTCAGCTCCTCATTCTGTCTGATAGCCTCAGTATATGAGCCATCGAGTCTGGTCTGCAATTCAGTCAACAGATCTTTGAGCTGAAATTAAGTTTGACATGATGTGTTTAATGGGAGTCTGGGAGAGTCGCACTCCTAGAACACAGTCTACATACGCAGTGATACCAGCTGATTGGGCCATAAGACATCTACAAAAAGGGAATGCTGAGCTATGTAGTGATAAAGTACAGGATATTGTTGTGCATGACTGTAAATTACCAAAAGCAGTCTATTAAGTTAGTCTGGTAAGTGGTGTAACATAGTGAAGCTTGTGTGTTTACAGTTTAACGATATTTAATATCTGTGTTGTGTGGATTTCATATGCCCCAAATAAACAGGATGCCACAAAAAACAAAAAAAGCCATGAACATGTCAGTGACACACAACAGGAGGATAAACGCTATGACATGACTGAGGATGACCAGCGTCAAAGAGTCATGTTTCTACTAACCTCTCTGACCTCTGTTACATAGGTGGCGCTCTCCCGCTCCGCCCTCTCCAACTCAGACTCCAAGTGCTGCTTTTCTCTTCTAAGCTACAGAGCACAACAGAGGTTCAGAGATACTTGTGAAGCAGATAAACAAAAGTCAAAATGTTTAAACTACAAGACTTAGAAGAAATGCAAGAGCTTGAGATGTGTGGACTGACGTTTTCCAACTCTGCTCCATCACTTAGTCTCTCAACCTCCTGCTCCAGAGCTGTGACTTTCTGGCTCATCTAAGGGAAGAGACAGAAGAGCGATGCAATGAAAAAATGAGACACGGTACAATAAATCACCTCTGTGATTTCATTTTCAATCCGGGAGTTGATTCCTGCTAAACCTGAACACACACCTCTCTGAGTTCTCCCTGCGATAGCTCCAGCTTCACCCTCCAGCGAGACTCCTCCTGCTCCACGCTGCTCTGGAGGCGCTGCAGGATGCCCTCCTGTGGATGCAGCAGGAATGACAGCTCAGTTTGGCGAGACACTACAGTATAGAGGCACACTTTGATAATAATAATTAAAAAAAAAAAAACTCATCTCACCGTCTCTGCCAACACCTTCTTGTATGTCTCACAGTCTTTCTGCAGAATCCTTTGAGCTTCCTCAGCTTCTTTCAGCTTCTCGGCCAGTTCCTAGTGAGAGAGAAGGATTTGTTGTTAAAGATCTTCAGTTTCAGAGGAAAGATATTCAAATTTACATTTCCACTTTATTTACCATAGAGTCCCCTGATGCAGGGGTGGATTGTGCAGCTGAGCTTTCAGCTACTGCCCCCTCAAATCGGTGGAGCCACTCCTGATGGTTCTAGTGGAAAAAGGAGATGAAGAGTAAACATTACAACACATACATATTCAAACACAATTTGCATGGAGGAAAGATCCAGTATTACCCATACCTGCTCACTGGGCAGAGGCACATGGGGCAGAAGTCTGTGCAGAACATCTCGACACTCGGCCTGACACATTGCCAGTGCTGTCTGGTTCTCCTACAAAGCCACAGGTTGGGGGAAAAGAGGGAAAAAGACAAAAAGAGAGGAGAGGAGGTTGAGCACCGACTCTTCAACTAAATCAGTCACTTCGAAGACAAGGTCCAGTGGTCATTAGAGCAGATATGACCACCACCTTTCCTTCTTCCTCATGCTGCTCTCCATGTTTTAAAACCAGTCATCAAAGTCAGCCATCGAGCCGCTCCAATCAACGTCACAGGAATGATTCACTTGACATAATCTTGAATTACAATTTCAGAGCATTAGGATAAACGCTGTCTCACTCCTACTTCCAATTACCCTAAGAACACATCAGCGTCTCTCAACAGGCCACACCTACACCAAGTGTCAGCAACCTCAGATTCAGAGCACATCACATGCTTCAGTCCTCCTGCAACCACAAACGCATCAATCTGCTTTCATGAAATTGTACAAAGTACCTTGAAACTCTTCAATAAATAAAAAGGTAGCTATCAGTCCTCCCACAATAGGCTAGCATCATGCACTGTCACTCTGAGGCCTGAAGGAAGAGCGTATGCCAAGCACTAGCCAGCTGGCGCTCTAACCACTATTCACATTAACACACCGTGTCACAAGGCAGCTCAGAGACGAGTGTATGGAGCTGAATACAACCAGCGTGCACTGACGGTACACAACAGCTGCCAAGGAAGTCCCTGGCTCAGCTCTGAGAAGGTGCTTTCTACTGTACTCAGATGGCAGAGGAGCAGCTGCTGTGCTGATGGTTCAGCATGTACTCTTCCCTAACGTAGGGGGAGGAGGGCAAAAATATATACGCTCACTAACTGTTAATAGACCAGCTATCCGGTAGCCCACTCTGTATCTACACGAAGGGATCCGCAGCTACGAGAAACATACTGGAGACGTTGTTTTACATTTCGTTACACAGATCTTTGAGTCGTGAGTGCGGAGTGCAATGAAAAAATATAAGGCTACTGTTTTGAATGATCACACTTCCTTTAAAAAGAATAAGTTAGAGCTGCGATGATTAATCAATTAGTTGTCAACTATTAAATTAATCGCCAACTATTTTGATAATCAATTAATCTGTCTGAGTAATTTTTTTGAGGAAAAAAAGTCAAAATTGTCTGATTTCAGCTTCTTAGATGTGAATATTTTCTGGTTTCTTCACTCCTCTATGACAGTAAACTGAATATCTTTGAGTTTTGGACAATACAAGATATTTGATAATTGTGCTTTGGGGAAAAAAATTATCCACATTTTATAGACAAAATAACTAATCAATCAATTAAGAAAATAACCGACAGATTAATTGACAATAAAAATAATCATTAGTTGTAGGCCTAGAATAAATTGGATTACAATCTAAGTGAATTAAACAAATTTTCATTGATTGATTAATTGATGATATTGACAGTACGGACGTCACAAAGCAGAATGGGGAGGGGAAAAACATGCTAGAAATGAGTCACATGACAGAAAGACAGGAAGCGGCAAAAATTATTACCATGAATCTCAATCTAATGATATCTAGTGAAACAATTTCTAGGTCACTGCACACTCATTTCCAAACATCACCCTGAACTTTGGGCAGGGTGAAATCTTCAAAATGGATCAGAGCTTAAAGCAAAACCAATATTTGTTACGTTAATAAAGATTCGCAAGGGGAGTAGCGTAGTTCAACAGCTCAACACGAAGCCAATCGAGAGCAAACAGAAAGGAGGGGCGAGAGTGAGGTAAATGAGTATGCAGCTTTGTTATGGATGATGGCGAAAAAGAAATCGCACTGAGTAAATTATGGCAAAAAACAGCATTGCTGGGGGGATGCATCAGATTGGAACTAGAGTGAAGGAGACTGAGGTGGGGGTGTCGAACCTTGACAGCTTTGCTGAGTTTCCCTTGAAGCATGGACTCGGTGGCTGACAGAGCGTCCATTGCACTCCAGTTTTTCTCCCGAAGCTCCTGTTTTGAGTCAGTTCCAGAGAGATACTACCTTCAGTTCGGCCTCAGGAAAAATGCATTCAGTGATGCTCATATAAACACTGGTGGAGTAACAGAACAAACCGAATGCATTTTAAAATTGCTACACTCTGCTTTTCGCTCATGCTCCAACCGCTAAAAATAAGTATGAGCAAATAGCCCTGAGAGTACCAATCTTGCACCTCATGTGAGTAAAAGCAGCATGCACAGTGTGCAAGATGTGTATTATAACAATGTTCTGTGTTAAAATGAAGGTAATAATGTCTCGAGATATATACGGCAGATACAGAAATGAAAAAAGTCCAAGTATATGCTTTTCAGTTTAAATATGACTCGAAAATGAAATGGTAGGCGAGTTTCTAATGCTCTGAATCACCCACAAGCACAGACAAGCTTGCTGACACAGTCAAGGCCAATGGAGAGCATAACAAGAGTAGGCTGGAAGCCCAGTTATGCAACGCTCAGCTTAAGCAATCCAAATCAAAATAGACATCTGTACTGATGTGCACAATCATGGTGAGAACACAACCTCAGCTAAAGAAAGCTTTCCGTTTGGTTTAAAATGAACAAAAAGCAAAATAAGTGGGACTAAGTGGCAGTGGAGGAAGTATGGATGTTTGCAGTGTGAGGGCAGTGTTTTGGGGTACCACACAAGGAGAGGGGGGGGGTGATGCCTCGCAGGGCTAGATCAGGTGTTATACGGTTCAGGTCATCACTGAAGGAAACCTACGTTGTTCTTCTTCCTATGAAGCTCCAGGGAGTCCCTCAGCTCGGCCAGCTCACCCTGCAGATCTGAGACCTGCTTCTCCTTCTCTGACAACCTGTCAGACAACAACATAACCACTCATTATGTTAAGGGGTCTTTAAAACGAAAAGGCATGTGAAAATTAGGTATGTCATATGGTATGCAACGTTACTCACGCTGTAAGAAGCTCTGGGCTTGGCACTGCTGTGACGGACTGCTATTTGAGGAGGGGAAAATTAATCGATTAAATGATGACTGAATGAGGATTTTATCACTTATGACCCTCATAACAAATGACAACAATTCAAACAACTTTTTTTTTTTTGTAAATTATGCTTACTTGATAAAATCGTTTATAGCTAGACAATTGTTTCTGATTCAGACAAAAGGATATGTCACTCTTGCACTGTTCTCTGAGAACGTTCCTCACCTGTTGCTGCATCTGCTCCATCTGCTCACTCAGCTCTGTAGTCCTTACCTCCAGCTCAGCATGCAGCATCTGGATCTCATGGTCCTTTGCATCTAGCCTGTGGGTCAGGTGCGCTCATCATTAGTCCGATTTGTCAATGCAGTGCTGTACCACTACATGTTGAAGTGTGTGGGGTTTAACTTACTGAGTCTGGAGTTCATAGAGCTGGGTACCACAACTGGTCAACTCTTCTGGGACCTCCTTCTGTCTCAGCTGCTCCATCTCTGCCTGCAGGGCTGCCAACTGCTGCTGCAGAGCCTGCGAGACAAAGACTGCTTTAAACGAGAGCTCAAAGTAGGACAATACAACATGAACGCTATGAGGAAGAGCACTTGAAATGTGCAAACCAGGTATTTCATTGTTACAGAACAGTCCACACCTCAGCTGCCCTCTCTGTGGTGGAGCTGCTGTCTTGTGCCATCTGCAGACTCTCCTCCAGTGATTTTAGCTTCACATCCTTCTCTAGGATCCTATAAAGCAAAGTAGAACAATGGTTCATCATACAGAACAGTTTGATGTCCTAAAGAACCTGCTGATATTTACATATATAATATATCTGCGGCAAGAGGACATTTAACAATACACAGCCTGTCGTGCCAGCGAAGAATTACTATCAGGGGTGTGTCTAGGGAGTGGCCTGGAGTGTCAGGAGGAATTAGTTTTGCTACGCTTACCGCACAGCAAGTAGTGGCCTTTGGTCTCATAACATGTAATTACGGCTTGCATCAGTTGCTCTGTATCTCAGCTAGTCTGCAAAGTTGCCGCCACTGACTGTTGTTATGGAAAGTGAAGTTAGTGTTATTCTGTGTGTCTTTGTGTGTTGTGGACGGGGCAGGGTGATCATAAGGCTCTGTACTTTTATATTGTCATGATCCCAAACTTACTTGGTCTGGAGTTCTTCCACTATCACTGACTCTGACGATGCCTGTGATAAGGGGAAAAGAAAATTTTAAAAAGGAACAAATACATTATAAGATGGAGAAATTTTAGACAACTCACCTGTTCTGCTGTCTTTCTCTTAAGGGCCTCTGTTTCTTGTTTCAGTGCTTCGTTTTCTTCTCTTACAGCCTGCATCAGGGACAGAAATTACTTAAAGATTTTTTGCCCATTAGGGTTTGTGATTACAAGGCAAGCAGTGGAATGCAGAGTCACTTAAAGCATGCTGACGTCAGACAAATGTTGGTGAGGCAGCACAAGAGAAAACAAAACACCTTAAGCTCTTCCTCCTTGTTGGCCACCTCTATCAGCCCCTTCTCCAGCAGGTCCTCCACGGTTTTCATGTTGTCCTCCTTCTCCCGGACACTGGGTGGGAAGTTTTAAAAAGGTTATTCGGTTATTCATTATGTCATTAATAACAAGCCTAACCAGCTGGCATATTCAAAATATGTTCCAGTTTGCACACACACCTCTTTTGGAACTGATCCAAAGCCAGTTGGGAGGCAGTCTGCATGGGGAGAGTCAAACAGAGAGGGTGTGTCAAACAGAAAAACACACAAGCACAAAGGGACCCTTTAAATTTGTCAAAGTACATGATTAACCTGATCAGAAATCTGTGCCTGCAGATTCTGAACCTCTGCCTTCAGAGACATGTTCTCATTGTGCAAGGCCTGCAGAGGAAAAGACAGGAAACAGAGACAGCACTTATTATAGCAAGACGATACAGGATCTGACAGCAATACTCTGAGCAATGGCATAGCACTCATAATTCTGTCTGAGGTTTATGAAACTGTGAAATAAATTATATTCGTTTGGCACCAGAAACCAAAATATCTGCAAATGTGAACCAACATGCCCTCTCTGGCAAGAACAGGGTCTTCAATCCATATTCCTCTCAACACAATGAGAGGCCTAGAATATGTTCACCAAATTCCAGCAGACTAATGAACCTATGCGATGTTGGCATAAGAAGCTGCAGATGAAGCGCTCTTGTGACTATACCTGCATGTTAGTTTCTCTACTGGCACCACTGCTCCTTTCAGCATTTAAAGAATCCTCCAGACTCTTCCTCTGCAACTCTTTATCAGCCAATCTGGCCAGAACAGGGGAAGAGGTGGGAGAGAGCATGTGAGGAAAGGCTCAACAGTATCACTTATCACTGTCAGTATGTCTGAGAAGGTTAAAAATGTTTCTTACAGCTTTTGTAGCTCCTCAATGTGAGAGACATGGGTGACCTAAATGAGAAGAAAATACATCTTATTAGCCTGAACGCAAATAGCTATGCATCTTTTTCTTTCTAAACATAAGTAAATGAGGTTAATCCACATACCTGCGAAGAGATCTGGGCCTGCAGGCTCTCATTCTGGACCTGAAGACCTTTGTTTTCATTCAAAAGGTCCTGTTAAACACAGTCTCTATTAGTCTATATAAGACGTGTATGTTGATCCAATTCAAGAAAAGATGTACCATAAAACAGACTTTGATGATTTTGGTTACGAAGTTGTGTTGGCTCACCTGAACCCGGGCTTGCAGTGAGTCATCAGGCATACTGTGCTGGGACATCTCCATAAGCTCCATCACTCTCTGTTCCAGCCGCTCCTTGGAAACCATGGCTTCAGTCAGGCTGCCGTGTAGCGTCTGGATCTCCTTATTCTTGTTGTTCATCTCCGTCTCCACTGCCAACAGCTGGCTGTGAAGCTCTGCACCCACACATGCACAGACAATCGGTTGGTGAATGTAACCAGACGATTCACTTTGAGATTTACTTTTTACTAGAAGTAACCAGTGAAAGTATTAAATTATCTTTAAATTATTAATTATTATTATTATATTAACCAATTATTATTTATCACCTTGCTTGGAGGCCTGAAGTTTCTCTCTCTCAGCATTGACATTGTGGAGGAAGTTCTGCAGTTCTTCCCAACGTCGCTTAGCATCCTGCAATTGGGCCTGGAGATGGAGAGATATGATGAACACTTTTCACCCACATATTATAATAGAAAACGAGTGCTATAAGACCACACTACAGTGGGTAAACTAACAAACGGCATCCATCAATCTCCTTTCCTTTCACTGTCGGTATCATTACTGTAGGGTCAATGAGGGAGGTTGAGTTGCTTTAAGGCCATCTGTATCTCTACAAACCAGTGATTCCCCCATCTCTTTTTCCTCAAGAATTCAAACACAGCTTTGCATCTTGCCAAACTACGTTAATGAAGGGTTCAAATTACAAAACATCTCGTAGACATTTTAATTGATTTTTCTAGTTTGTGCAGTAGAGAAAGCCAACTTTCTCTCATCGAAATCTCAACTCTTGGCATGGCTCTTATGTTCTTTGCCAAGACTCTTCTGTATTGAGCCAGCAACTCAAATGTCCATCTTTGATCGTGGTCGATGAAAAGACAGGAAAGGCTGATCTGGGTGTCTCGCAGGAAAAGTGTTGTTCATACACAGCACAAAGCCTCAAACATTCCAGCATCCCAAGCCAACACAATCCTCCCATCCCAGGTTATATTTCCCACACCCCTCCCTCCCCAGGACTTCCACTACGACCTCCTCCCATTTCCTCGGCACTGCTGCCACACCCGCCAACCAGATTTGAAGCTGGCCCAAATTTTGTGCTGCTCAGTTCATTTTTGTCTCGGCTGGGGAAACCGAAGCACGGGCTAAATAAACACATTGTGCATCTGGATTAGCGTACCTCCAGCTGGGACACGTTCTGCTTGTAGTTGACCTCCAGTGACTTCCTCTGGTGCTCCTCCTGCTGCAGCTTGCTGTTGTTGTCTGCCAGCTCTTTCATCAGAGCGGCGTACTCTGAACGCAGCTTGTTCAGCTCTGCTGAATTCCTATCAAGCAACACACGCACAAATGAGTGAAATGGTTGATGGGGCATTATTGTGGGATGTTGTTAATGAATCAAACTACTAATAGCCTGTATGGTGCATTTCACACTGTATTACTGTGCATTCAGATGTACGCTTTAATGAGAGCAACACAGACAGAAAAAAATGGATGATAATGTAGAGATCAGAAGTCTGAGCCAAAATGCAAAGACAATGAGCTGAAATTCTAATATGAATTGGACGACAATTGGACTATGATTGTTTCACCAAGATGATCAGATGAGACTTGTACATATGAATCTCTAGAGAATGTGACCAGTAGGATATCATCTTTTGCAGTGTAACACTGACTTGCTCTCCATCTGGTTGGTAGCAGAGCTGACTGCGTCCCTCAGGATGCCGTTCTCCTGCTGCAGTCGAGTGATCTGGCTTTCCAGCTGCTCCCTCACCTGCTGGAACTACATAAACAAGAGGATTCAGTGTTGAGAAGAATGCCAAAAGATCTGGGTTCCTTCACATTTTTCAACTTAGAGATTTTCCCCCCACAGTACTGATGATATATAGTGTTGGGATAATGTCTGATGAGTTCTGGCCTCCCTGTCGTCCATTAATGCCTGAAAATGACACCTCGAAAGGCATTGTCCTGCTTAAACCATGGTCACTTGCCAAAGAAAAAAAAAAAGACTGTTCATTTATATTTTTATGCATTTTGCAACCAAAAGTTTTTCATAAGCCATAAGTCCTTTTCTCTGGTAACACCAGAGGGTTTGGTAACACTTGGAACAATAATTACTAAACCATATGGTTCTTATGTAATGGACACATTGTTCAGCGCTCCAGTAAATGGGATGGACCTTAAACAACAGGAGATATTTCTAGACCACTCAGCTCATAGAACCCCTTGGATCAGAAGAGCTAGATGCTAATATTATGCTAGCAAGATTCAAATAGTATGTGACAGTATGTTCAACAACAATACTAGCTAGCTATCCAGCCATGTCATTGTGCCCAAATTAATATCAAGAGTTTCACAAACAAATAAGAGCCGATGAGTCGCAGCCTTAAGCAAGTTGAATGGGATGTGTGAGGTAATTGCCTACGTAGGGAAGTGTAACTTACTTCTTGCAGCTTGTGTGTAGGATGAAACACTGAAGCACTAACCAGTGTTGTAAATACGACCATGATATAAAATGTAATAACTGTACTGATAAGAAAACAAAATAAGAAACAGATAAATTAATGTCCAGACTTTTGCAAGAAATCAAATCACCTTTATCTGCATGGTCTGGAGCTCCTGGTAGCTTCCTTGTGCTTTGCCCTGCATGCTACCCAGTTCTTTCTCCATGGCTGCACGTTGCTCCCTCATCACGGCCTCCACCCGGCCCGTCTTTTGCTTCTCAACCTGAAGCTCCTGGCTAAGCTGTTTCACTTTGTCCTTGGCAATGGAAGCCTCCTCCTGCAGAGTTGTAAGCAGTCTCTCTCGTTCCTGTGCTGCTGGGTCAGGCCTAGCTGCAGGCTGGTGGTGAGACACACATTGTAAATTTCCCCACTGTGGGACTAATAAAGGAATATCTTATCTTATTGTCAAAAAAAAATAAAAACCATAGTAGTATACCATAATGCAATTATAAATACCAGGTATGCCAAATAAAAATAGCGTGAAATGTCACTTGTCACAACAGCTAATTTAAATGTACCACTTATTAATCTCTCACTTTGTGCCAGGCATCCAAGGCATTAGGGCACTTCTCCCGGAGGAGAGCCATCACACTGACAGCCTCGGCCTCTGACAGAGCCAGGCTGGACAAACCAGACAGCAGCTCCTTCAGCTTCACCTCCATGTTCTCTGTTAAAATACACAAGTTAAATATGTTATTATACAGCTGGACAGTAGATATATGATAGCAAACACAACCAAGTACCAGCTCAGACTCCAGGTTTTTCCCCTCTTACCTTTGTCAGTCTCATTCTTCTGTTTCTTGCCACTCCCTTTGGATGATACATCATCGTTATGACCTGCCTGGTGGTTGGCAGAAGCTGCAGAGTCAGCCAGAACATGGGCTTCATCTACTGGATTTGAGGAAAAACTAGTTGATTACAAGGTGACAAGTGCAGGCTTTGGTTTGAGCGCAAGTCCTTATATTTAAAAGAAACTGAGATATCATTTTGCATGAGGGACCACTGTGTCACCATTACCAGGCTCTGTCTTCTGCTTCTTGGCAGAGTTCTTCTTCTTGCTGCTGGTAGCAGTCGGGGTTGCACCATCCAGGACTTTGGTTTCAGCCACAATGGGAGCTTCCTTCTTGACTGGAGCTGGAGCCTGCTCAGCCTTAACCTCTGATTGCTGGTCATCCGCTGTAACTTAGGAGGAATTCATTGAACAAAATAGTTAACACTTTCTATCTGTTCCATGAGAAACTACATAATAGACTCACTTTTAACTATACTCTTGACTACTCACCAGGCTCAGTTTTTTGTTTCTTCTTTTCCTTTTTCTTCCCAGAGATCTGGGGAGGAGTCTGAGCCTGAACAGGAGCCTGTGCAGCTTGGACCTGGACTTGGACCTGAACCTCCAGCTGGGGGGAAGGAGGGCTGGACTGTTTGCCCACAGCCAGAGCAGGCTCTGTCTTGCGGCTGACCGGCTTTGAGCCGTTCACTTCTGGTTCCTCAGAAGAAGAAGCTGCTGCTGCTGCAGCAGCGGCGGCGGCAGCAGCAGCGGCGGCAGCAGCAGCTTTAGCAGCCTTTTTCTCCTTCTTCTTTCTCTCCCTCAGACCAACAGGAGCCTCAGGTGACACTGAAACAGGCACATTGGGAATAGGTGTTGGTGGAGCAGGATCTGGTGTAGCCACTGGTGCAGGTTCCTCCTCTACCTCCAGACTGGAGCTGTTGGCACCATCAGCACTATCAAAATCCCTAAGATCCTCCTCAGACTCCCCTCCACCTCCGCCACCGCCTCCTCCTCCGCTGGCACTCTCCTTCTTCTTGCTCTTCTTCTTTTCGTTCTTCTTACGGGTGTCTGGTCTGGATGGTGGTAGCTTGAGGTCACGTTTCTGCCTGGCCAGCACCTCATCATAGGAGGTTTCTTTCATGAAGAGCCAGAAGAAGAGGAACATGAGGGCGATGACCAGGGACGGGGCCAGGATGAGCAGGTACTGGGAGTCGTAGATATCCACTGCCATTCTGCAGAGAACGAGAAAGACACAAGAAAAAAAAAAAAAAAAAAAACAAAACAATGTTAAGTTTAGGCCACACAGCCAACATCAACAGTCTGGCATGTGCCAATATTTACCACATACTAAGTGTATGACAGTAACATAATAGCTTTCTACCAACAAACGTAAAGGCTGCTCAGATCCAGAGGTCACAGGAAGACTACAGCTACATGAATGTGTGATTTCATCTTCCTGCTCATATCCATCAAATACAAGTCCTGCTGTATATTAATATTAATTTGCAGATCAACCACTGCTGCTAGTCTGTGATGTATGAACTGGTGCAAGTATGAGATATGGGAGGTGGAGGTGTTGGTACATCAACAGTATTGAGAGGGAGCGAGCAAGAGGACTCTCACTGACACCCTGTTCTCCCTTAGTGATATGATCCAATTAGATAACACTACCCCACCCCCACCCCCAGCAGCTATACAGCTTAACATCCTCCCACCTTTAGGTTCATAGACAACAATAATGTGTATGTACTTGACACATGGCTTGTTAAGAGGTGGTAAGATGGTAAGAGCCAGATGTGAAACTTCACTCGTGGCTTAAAAGGGAACAAAATAGGCCAAGAACATCAGAGTGACAACTGAGCTAAAAAGAAGATGGCTCACTGACAGTCTCATTTAGTCACTTCCCTCCTTTAGCCGCCACAAAGATGTCAAGGCAGTAATCGAAACTCATATCGGGATGGATTTGCAAGAGGCAAAAATACACCCGCATGTAAGTGTCACCCGCTGAGGTCTGCTGCAGCTGCAGTTTGACCCCTTCAAGCCACAGAGACAGGAGGTTCTTCTTCTATCGCAGGCGAAGTTTACAGAGTCAAGAGGTCCTGAGACTTCATCAGTTTAGCATTTACAAAAATATTCTTTGGCAAACAATGTTTTGTCTCCTCAAGCCTTCGTAGTAAGAATGAACTGGGGTGGAGAGGCACACTGCATCACAAGAAGCCACTATAAACTAAATCAACTGTTAGCATTGTTGTCATTTCTTGGCAGTAATGACACTGAGGAAATGGCTGGACATTAACATCAAGTGGACTGTATATGTATATCACTAAATGCAGTTACTCAGCCAAGGGAAACTCCAAACACTGCCAAGTAGTTCAAGCAGAGAGCTTGCAGTTTCTCTTGATTTTCCTCTTATATACTTGATTTTTTTCCTTTGCAGCACATATTTTTTTCTGTTTAATCAGCCTGATTACAGTACAGATGGCATGTTTGATGTAAAAATCACTGAGGTGGTGCTGCATTTTTGTAAGAGGCAAAGTCAATAATAGTGCCAACAATTCTGATAAAATAACAGTACTCTTTCCATCCAAACACTATCGCAACTGGCGATCTCGTCTTGCAAACTAATAAAACAGCAATGCCTTGAGCAATCTTGCATATTTATTACAAAAATAAAAACAGTTGTGAAAACGGGGACAATTTAAGCCCTGGGTTGTGACAGCAGCATTGTGTTGTCAACAATACAGAATGGCGCAGAAAGTGAGTGACCTGAAGTGCTGCACATCCCATCCTATACCTCGGATCTGTGGCAGCAGTGTAGGAGTCAGTGTCGTAGAGCAGACCTCTTTAGTAATTTGGATTAAGCAGATTACCCATGATAATACATTTAAGAATAACTTTCCACTGCAGGGCTTCCTGAGCACTGGCAGGCTTAGCCTTATAGTGTGATGTTGACCCTGTTTCACTACCACCTCGAAAACCTCTCATCGCATCTCCCACAACACACACAAAATGTGCCAGACCTGTTTTAATGTTTCATATTTATTGCATCTTATTCTGAAAAGAATATTTAGCCATTTAAGCACCAAGCTTCTCTTCTGAGCATAGGCTAAACTTAAACTTATTATATAACATTTTTTTTGTTATGCTTTTCCTCTGAGGGATACATCTAATTGTCAGATCTTACTAGTTGATTAGGGATATGTTTATACATTTGATGCCTACACACTTCCTTGACAGTGTTTGTATGGCATCTGTGTCAAAGAGCATACATTCCTCCACACTCCATATGCTACAGCTGGAGGCAAACAAGAAATAAAATTTGGTTTAAAAAGCACTGTGGAAACAGCACAGTGTCAAAACCCATACCATGATGAAAATATTACATTTTTTTAATCTCCTCTTATCTTCATCTTACCTGTGACCTCATTAGAAGATGTCATATTACAATGACAATATAGAAACCATAAGATAATAAGAGGCATGACAGGACCAAAAAATGCATTTCAGTAGTGTGGAGATTAAGACCATCTAAAACCTGGAAATGAACCAACTAGGCCAAAGTTTTACAAAACAAGACCAAAGAAAGGACATAACAGAGCCATAGTACATTATGTACTTTATACACACCACAGAAGACTTGGGTTACAAGGTTTTAACTGCTAACTTTGAGTGGCTACCGAATCAGGAAATTCTTTGTTACGTCACATTCATTGTATGATCCAGGAAACTCCCATGTCAGACCAAACGAAGCTGCGAAATAACTCTTAAAGCAACATCGGTTCTTGGCATGTTAAGCATGGGTGGAGTAAGTGGCGTAAAGTTTGAAGCATGCTTTCTTTCAGTCACAGGTCTCAGAGTGGAAGGTGCATGAGTGTCCTTGTGCAGCCTGAGCCTTGTCCCAGCATCAAAATGAGCCCGGAGGACAAAGCCCTCTCGGGCTGTTGGCTCCCCGGAATCTAGCCACTTGGCTGTCCGGGCCTCCTGATTTGGCAGGCGTGGAGAGAGAGGGAACTCCTGATAACTATCCGGCCCAAAACGCAGCACAGACGGTACTTGAAAACCAGGCCATGCAGCACTCTACACTTAATATCTTTAAGATGGTAACAATTCACTAAAAAGCTCAATCAAAGGTCCAGGAAAGCACAAAACTTGGAGCTATTCAAGTTAAACATTATTCTAGTATATGACACATCACAGGAATTGTCCTAATACCAAATTAGAGTGCTGGTGCTGAGCAAAATGCCTGAAAATGTTATAATGATATAAAATGTCATATCAAATAATTTGTTTACAACTAAATGTGTACGTTCTGAAAGTGTAAAGGTCACTAAACCTGCAGTCTGTGCAACAAATTGTGGTCATGATTCCACACAAATAAAAAAAAAAAAAGACATTTACTCTACATGAGAGTACTTTCATCTAGAAAGTTTCTAGGAAGGAGTTTAAAATAATGTAGATTACAGTGACAGGTAAGACAAATGGGAGACGGTCCTGTCTGAAGGATGACTGCTAATTTATGATCATCAGTACCGTACTCTGGTAATAAGATGACTAGAAAGTAGCAAAGTACAAAGTAGGGTACCTGATTATGATGGGAAAACATTAACAAATAGTTATTGGTCTAAACCGGCATGTTCAGGCTGCAACGAGTAACCTTGAGAATGTGGCATACAGTACATCGATTAAAGCACAACCAAGACACCCCAGATAAGAGCGTATCTAAGATAGACTAGGAGCTCTACCTATACCTTTATGGACTCTAGACCTAAGTTTCTCAAAGTGAGGCCAGTTGGGTGCTTGAAGGATTTCCATGAATCTCCATTAAACTACTTTGGTTCAGTTGGTATTAAAGTTAGTTTACATAACTACAAGTCATCGGGACACAGTGTATATTAGTCACCACCTTATTGCAGATGCAGTGCTTATTTTAAGTAGCAGTAATAACTTACAGCAGGACTTGTCCCTCAGGTCCAGCAAGCTTCCTCATACTTCAACAGGGGCGGTCCACTATGGCTGAGTACCAAATGTCCCAGCATGCTCAGTCATGTCTAATCGTCGGCCTTGTGCACACTACTGAATCAAGACACGTAATGGCAGCTGCTCTTTATTCAAAGGAAAGGCTGCATGTGAGTACAGCCTGTAACCACTGAAACAGCAGCCGTGATCGAGCTATAATCTCCCTAGCTAGGTTAGCCCAGCTAGCCCGTAAGTCACACATTAATGTTATAATCAAATGAAAGCGAAAGAAGAGGCACACATGTCGATGACACGCTGACTTTAGCGGCACGACTAGCACAAAAAATGTTGATTGAAACAGTGAGGACTCAAGAGTAGCATGACATGGCTACAAGTAGTTGCTAAAATAGTTATATTCATACAGGAAGAAGGCCACTCAAGTTCGTCTCAGCATTATGAATGAGCTAGCTAACATAAAAGCTAGCCAACTGACGTGGCCAGGGACTAACATTAGCCGACCAATCAAAGTATCAGTACAGAGAAAGACTAAGGCGATAAACCTGACCAGCTAAAATGTTAACAGCAGCACCCAAGTTTATCTCTTTCACCAACACGCAGCCCGTATGGAGGCGTGGACATCTGCCCCCACGGGCCTCGTCTTGCTGGTGACCCAGCCTCCCTCTCTCTTGAAATCTCTGACCCGGTGTGCTGCTTCATTCTCCCGTTCAAGTCCTGAGGGCCGAGCCCAGGCCTGGGTAAAGAGCTTAGCTGCGCTGCGACCGGGATGAGCGGCCTTTTAACAAGAAATAAACACAATATCGCAGAGAAACTACTAAACACGGCGTACCTGTAGCTTCAGTTTGCTGTTCTCTTAGCTGGTGGTGAAATGGCGTTGTTCTGCGTTGACTCTGGCAGACTCCCGACTTCCCGGGGCAGCTCCAGCCTGGCTTTCTTCTGCGCTATCCGTCAGACTATCTGCCGTTTCTGGTTCGCGGGGGCGGGTCATAGTCGGGCTGCCGAGGGACGCTTGTTTTAGGACGCAGCGCGTACCGGTCGAAGCCGTTATTACGCAAGGGAAAATACGTTATAGCACCGCCTTTTCGAGACAGCCTGGGTGTATAAATCTAACTGTCAAGAACAGCAAAGAGGGGAGTGGTCATTGTACTTCCCCAAAGTCCAAAAAACACGAGTACAGAAAGCACATTATACTGCTTATATTATATTTGTGGTATTTAATAAACTAAGCGCACATATTTGGTTTCAGTTTCTTTTATCTGTTGTATCTTGTGATTTAACAACACTTTAATTCATAGATAGAGTAGGATATTATTGTGTTTTTCTATTTAGTTATTTTATACATATTCTGCTATATTTTACATGTCATTTTAAAAAATTGAAGTGGTATGGTATGGCTAATAAGAAAACCCATGAACACTAGAATTCAAATATATCAATTTAATATCAAAACAAGTTAATCACAGCACACAAACGAACACACAAGAAGCCCATTAATGCTAGCCATACTTTGACTCTGTCAGTCTGCCTCAGTCATTCCTCCTCTGCGTCAGCAGTCGCTGGCTGCCCTGCTGCCTGCAGCTCTGCCTCATACTGCTTCTTCAGGCCCTTCAGATACATACGCAAGCTGTCTGGGTCCAGTCTGGAGTTTCTGGCAGTCTGCAGCAGGCGGGCGGCCAGGTGGTACACGGCTCTCTGCCTCTGTGTCTCCGGATCGCTGCGATGTTTGGCCTAGAGCAATAATAAACCACACTATGGGTCTTGTCTATTTACTCAGCACTTATTTGACATAAAGCAGGATAATTTATGGGACACAAAAAATATTTGTGCTATCTGTCATGAGAGGCCATGGCACAGCATTCGACTCTCTCAGCGTCAAATATTGATTTCTTATAAATTAAAGCTTGACACTGTTGCACAAACTAAAATGTACTGTGAATAAAAAGGCACATAGAACATGTTGGGGTAACAAAGACAGACAAGTTAATCTTCATGAACCATACCAAAAGCTGTTGGCTGACTTTAGAGGCAATCATCTTTGCCTCTTGGATTATGTTTGAAGGAAGTGCAGTCATTTCTGCTGCTCTCAGGCCTAGAAGAGCAAAAACAAGCTCTGTAACTATTTTCATGATTAGTCTCAACGGGATCGTGCTTAAGATTTCACTGATTCTGTACCATAATGTCTTTCTTCAGAGCACCCTCGATTCAGTGTGTATGTATACACCACACTCTCTGCACCAGTGTCACCGCTGCGTGTATGCTGAACCTCCATATGCTGGTTCTCCACGTTGGGATAAAGAGACTCTAGTTGACACAGCTCAAGAAAGTGTGTAGCAAACAGGGTGAACGCCTGCAAACAACCAGGAAACAGCACACACCTTAAACATTATAACACTGGGAGACGCACACTGTTCCTGTGTTGACTTTGCTGCTGACCTAGGAGGTGTACCACAACAGACAATAGAAAGTTAAATAATTAACACAGAGCAGAGGAATCTGATTTATCTGGTTTTCATTTTAGAGAAAGGAGTGTCAGTGCAGGGCTGTATCATTTCATGCTCTACCTTGAGGCTAAGGAGGAACTCACAAACTGAGTGACAGATGCCGATGCCCTCTTCAGCACTGGTACCACGCCCCAGTTCGTCTATGATGATCAGGGACTTGTCACTTACGTTGTGGATTATGTAAGAGATCTTTGGGGAGTAGATATGCAGTCAGTCATAATTTAATGATTTAAATCCCTCATATATATAATTAAATAACATGAGCAGGTCTGATGCTAAAATGCACACACATACCTCCTTCATTTCCAACATGAAGGTGGAAGAATTAGTTTCAAAATCATCATCCACACCAATTCTGGTGAAAATCTGATCAGCAATACGAAAAGAGGCATACTCAGCGGGGACAAAAGAGCCTGGAATAATAATGCAAGGGCATTACTCAAAAATAAAGCCAGGTTCATGCCTAGCACAGCGCAGCCTTGCATTCCAAATTCATGTGAAGACAAAAGGTTTGCTGCTGACCTATCTGAGCCATGATCTGACACAGCGCCACCTGTTTGAGGTAGGTGGATTTGCCGCTCATGTTGGGTCCAGTGATGATGACAAAGTTGCTGCCCTCGGAGATGTAGCTATTGTTCGACACAGGCTCCTGTCCAACCATCCGCTCCAGAATGGGGTGACGACCCTGCTTGATGGCCAGCGTGTCTGTGAACTCTGGGCGCACTGGCAGACACAGCAGAAAAAAAAGCAACCATCAAAAAGACTTGTATTTGTTGGTGATTTGTTTATATAAATCTTGTTCATGCATTTTCATGGGATGATCAAAATTAAATTTGACTAAATCTGTTTGACTGAAAGGTGTGTCAGAATATAATAAAAGCTGATTTCGGAGAGAGGTGTGTGCAGTGGTTACAGCCAGCAAGCTCCTCTGCTGGGTAGTTTTGTCTCGGTAAATACAGCACTCCAGTGCACACTTATGTAACAAGGGTAATCTGAGTACAAGCTGGCTGGGATAGAGGGGGACAGGCAGTCAGCACACGTCTATGAAGATACGCTTTCAGACAGCTGAGGGCCAGCGCTCACCACCCACGTGGCAGATCGGACTGGTGCTGCCCACGACCAACACGCACAAAAAAGAACTGAGGCCAGCAGAGCTGCCAGCTCAGTTTCTGGCTGTCATGTGTGACGTCGGCTGGGCGCTGCCTGGTGAGCACACAGCACTCCCTCAGACAACAGATCAGACTTCTCCAAGGCTAATTTGACAGTTTGACTGACTTGGAAATCAGCAGAGATTCCTCCGTACCATAGTCTGAGATGGTGCATGCGTTGGCCAGTGACAGCAACATGTCCAGCATGGATACGGCATCAGAGAGCTTGTAAAGGCAGTGGATGTGCTCGTGGATGGTGTTAAGCAGTCGACATATCACCCTGTAAGGAGACAGGTTCAATGATGCAGGGACATAGCATGGTGGAAAATTAGCTAACATCACCCTCTGGTGGACAAAAAGTAGAACACACTAAATTGATATAAATCAATGAAACTTGCTTGGATAGAGCAAAGTAGAAACTTGCAGTGCCCCCTTTTAATTGGTCGTTAAAGTCTTTGTCAGCCTTTAACGACCAATTAAAAGGCCTTTTGTGGCCTTTTATCTTGGGATTATAAATCAGTCATTACAGTACAACAATAGTAACATCTCTGTCATCAAAACAACATTAAAAGATAAGCTTTAAACTTTACTGCATAATCATATTCCTCTGTGAAATGAAAAATGTGCCAGAACAAGAATTTGACAGATTCAATCAACTAATTACTCTAGGAAATCCCACGATTACTCAGATATGAAATTATTTAGTTGAGGACATATCATTCTGTCTATCAATATTTTGCACGGTGTAATTAAGTGCCTACAGTACATTACTGTGCATGTTTGTAAGTCATGGCATCATGATCTCCTCACACATAGGACATGTGAAAGATCTCCCTCAGGGCCTCGTCACAGCGGTCATTCATCTTCATCAGGTCAGCTATAGTGAAGCTGTAGTTGTTCTTGTGCTTGGTGACCTGTGATGGCAGATGTTGAAATCCAGCTTTTCATTTCACTTTTTTCTGTTCTTAGTGAGTCCGTTAGCTCTCAGTGCTCTTATTATACTTGCCTTTAGTGGACTATACCTTGATAAACTCAGAGGGGAGTTTCCCTTCAGGCAGGACCACTCCATCAAGCTTCATCTGGATGAAGAAACCTCGAGCTGAGCTGAAGCTCGTACGCATTGGCAAACCATATTTCTCCCCCATCTGATTCACTAGCCCTGTGCAACACAATGGCATTCAGTAAGCTGTGTTGTTAAAATACTAAAGATGTAAACCAAAGAGCCAGAACACTCACCTGCAATGTCGTCCACTATCTCTGTGTAGGCTCTGCGTGCAATGTCAAGGAACTCGTTGATGTTGGGGCGGACAGCATAACACTTCTGGGTGCGCATGTTCAGGCTCCCCTTCAAGTAGGTTGTGTCCTCATTAATCACTGTCTTGATCTGCTCTAGGATCATGTCAAACCTGAGGCGGACATAAATATATACGATGGAAGAATTCTATAGACACTATGTGATAGTAAATGAATATCTGACATCGGCACTTGGCTTGTTACCTGTTGTCTTCCAGTGAGGTGCTGTACGCCTTGAGCAGAGCTGTGTTGCAGTTCTTCAACACCATCTGTCCATAAAGTATAACACTTAAAGGACTTAGTATTTGCATTCTAAATAACAATTAGTACAATGGTTTTTGTGGAGTTAAAAAGCTTTTTTTCTCATTCTATCCATGGATGTAGGATGATTTTGGTCAAATCTCACAGACCCTCAACCGTGGCACCAGGTCCAGCGTGTGTTTCAGTTGAATGACGTGTGTAATTTTTGCTTCAGCAACCTGAACCTGTAGAAATACAGCAACAGTACTGGAAAGTGCACAGCATTTGGGCATTTAGTTAGTTAAGCATTTATTTTAAAACAAACACACACCCACAAACTCACATCACGAAAAGACATTCCATTGCGATGAAATCATCATTGTGCAATCATGAGTACTGAAAGTACTGGACGTACCGTTTCCTGCTTTGGGATTTGGACAAGAACAGAGAGCAGCTGGTCAATATCAAGGAAGTGACCTATGGCTAAGGAGTGCAAAAGAACACATATTCAAATACCGTGTCATGCTTCAGTATTCAGTATGCACATTATTTAATGTGTGACTGAAAACTGTGCTTATTGCTGACCAGTCTTCAGGCCAAAGAAGAGCTCCTCGTCCTGCAGCAGCTCTTGTATGGTGTCCAAGCGTATGCTGATGGTGTCCACATCGACCAGAGGCTCCAGAATATTGGAGCGCAACCTTCTGGCACCACCAGGTGTTTTGGTGTGGTTAAGTACCCCTAAAAGAGTATGCTCGCTCCTACAGTAGACGCAGATAAGCAGAGACTAAATACTTACTGTACTCGATTATACAAGCGTTATACATACAAACATGATACTGTCATAGTCTTGGCCTCTTACCTGTGGTCTCTATTATTGACCACCAACTCCAAGTTAGCAGCAGATGTTGAGTCAATCATTGCTGTCTGCTCACTCCCTTTAAAGCTCACTTTGAGAGACTTGGCGGCGTAGACAGAGTTCTGGATGAACTCTAAATATTTCAGCAAAGCAGCTGCTGCTGCTAAGCAATAATACCTGAACAAATCATGACATTTGGTAATAAAAACATAGTGCTACAGTGGATCCATTTCTATACATTGTACTCAGAGGCGTACTTAGCTTGCACTTCCATGAGGACGGTGCCAAATTCTGGAGCACAGAGCTGCTGAATGTACTCCAGTCCTTTCCTCTCATTAAAATACTTCCTTTGGATAGCAGTGAAAGCTACTCCCTGACAAAAACACATGATAAAATGCAAATATGACCTCATAGTAACGTTAACAAGAACACATGTCATAAGGTTGGATGCATCAGGTTCCAACCAAGAGTAAGTGTATGAGCTTGAGTGTGCCTTCTGCTTTAAAGTGGGTATTTGTTTGAATGAATTGTGTGTTTTACTCATTACAACTATACTGCACTGGTACCGGGAAGTTCTCTGTGATGAGGTTGAACAGCTTTGTCCCTTTCCCCCTCTCACTGACTGTGTCTGGCATCAGTATTTCCAGTGGCACCAGGATGTGAATCTTGGTTATTACCTTCAGAAGAGTAACATACAACTGTAACAGGAGTTCCTTCTGTTTTAGAGCCCCTACTGTGAGTAGCCATGATTAACAACCAATCAATCATGTAGCTTTTGACAATACATGGCTTACCTTGGCATAAGTTCCAGTGTCTGCAAACTGCGAGAGTACAAGCTCTGGACATTTCAAGTTGAGACTGGCCATACCAATCTCTCCCCGGGCCAAACCACGCCCTTCAACGACCGCCACAATCACAGAGGCACCAGAGGTTGTGGTCACAGATGATGAACTTGTTGCTGCAAAAACACACAAACCAGAATTAGAAATCAGCCACGCTGACATGTTACAACAATATGTAGGGCTGATGTACCGGTGTGATCAGTGAGTGGTGTCCGTGCTGGGTGGGTGCCAGTGGCCCCAGCAGAACCCGGGGGCCTCCTGAGTTTTGGTGTTCCTCCACGGCTGCGGAGGGAGGAGCTGTCTGAGGTGGTTGCAAGGAGCGATGAGTTTATCCTGCCCAACCTGAAGCTGTGATGGAGCTGACCTATGTCAAGACAAGATATGAGGAGAGAGAGGGTCTGTGTCATGTTATTACTGACGCTATTACTGATTAATTTACTCGAAGACCAACATGATGAAACTTTAAATACCTTGCTACAACAAGGGACACCCAGGTGAGCTTCTCAGAGAATACAGTATATTTTCAAGTGATGCTTACAGAGACTTTATCTTCTAAGGAAACTTAGTGGCCTCAGTGTCAGTCAGCAGATTTTAGAATTAGTGTACAAAACTTTTGTTAAGAAATTTTAACCTTTCACCTTCCTACCTGGTATAGTCACCTAAACTGGAGATATAAGAATATACTCTAGGACTGTGTCAATGGCAATCAAAATAGTTGGTAAACTCCAAAAGCCCTTGACTCAAATTTTTACAGAAAGGACAAAGAAGTCAATGAGGAGTATCCTGGCAGATAGCTCCCATCCTCTCTTCAGCCAGTTTGAACTCTTGAGCTCTGGGAGGCGCTAAAGAGTCCCTCTGGCAAATAGAAATGTGTTTGACATTGACCCTCAGGTGTTGCTGTGTTGTTACTTATACAGATCGATGATAAACTACTAGAAATTGTGAAGTTGCATAAACTGATATTTGAGCTAATACCAATGGAATATCTAACATACAGATTTAAATGTAAAATGGGTGATTTCTTTAAGAACTGGATATCCATTTGTAAATAGGCCAGTAATAGACTTAAATTAGACTTAAATATAGTACTAAAGGGTCTGACATTTTTGGGTCTTAAGGTGAGATATAGTATATTTACTGACTTATTTATTTTGTTTTGTATTCTTATTTTTCTTTAAATGTTTGTTGTAATCAACTGTAATGGACTGAGCACTTAAATGCTAGGATACTACATATTTATGTGATTGTGTACAATCATCTCTTCAAGTTTATTGCAGTATGTGTAATGTATGTAACATGTTAGGGATCTAAGTCCGATGTTTAGTTCACACAGCCACTGTGTGTTGGTGTATTGTGGGTTTTGTCTGTGTTTAAAAGCATATTAAATATTTTTGAAAAAAAAGTTTTTTTTGTTTGAAAAGTCCTTCATTCTAAGTGCCATCATATTCTTAACTCAACAAAGTGACTGAACATGAACTGTTTTCATGTGTAACATAACGTGTCCAGGTATCTGGTTTCATTACTGTTATTTTATGTTGTTGTTTCCTGTTTGGTGAGCCAGAGACAAACTTCCACCATTGTGAACAATAGAAGATTAATGTATTGTATTGTACTGTAGTAAATGTGGCCCCATTATCCTTCTACGTTCCTCCATCAAAATAAATTCACACATTTGTGAATTTAATACTAGAAACGTCACTATTATATATTAGTATATGTTACTGTCTGACTTCATGTTGTAGCCTCTGCTGTGAAAGTAACAGATGCTAACCTAAGTGTTAGCTTAAACTACGCTGGCTAGCCTTAATTTCACCTGAGGCCACTCGGGGGGGTGATGGACCACGGCTGGAGCTCGTACTGCCTTCATCTAAACTTTGGTGGGATGACCCGGAGGAAAGTGATGCGGGACCGTACGAGGTAGTTTCATTTAGTCCGCTTCTGTCCATTGGGGACACGCCCGATGTTAGTCCACATTCTGGGGTGTCACCTACCTCCTCTGTGCTGCTACGAAACATTTCAAACCCTCGGTAAGGCAGAGGTATGTTACAAATTAATTACTACATCTCTGTAAGTGAAAAAATTAATAACAAAAATAGTAGACTGCGGTCAACTGAGCCCTCTTTACACGAGTGGAAACAACACAGCTAACGTTAGCTAACCGCCACACCGGATGTACTAGTGAAATACGCGCGCGACAATGTGAAATCTTAGCATCTCGCATCTGCGCATGTCAGGAACGTCCATAGAAAAACACAGACCCAAACCATCGCGTTAATACCAACACATTGACTCTTTGACACAGGTATACGCACCGTACACGCGTTTTCACATAAAATGGAGATTAATTGAACACAAACACAACATTTTATTAATGAATAACTAATTGTATAGTTAAAATAGGCATTAATAAATGTGTTTACAAATTAATTTATTAGATTTAGATGAGATTGGAGAAAATCTGATTAAAAAAGTTGTTTTTAGAAAATATTCACTATATCCTGACAGTAGCGCATGAAAGGGGAAGAAAAGTGCCTCTGTGTCTTCCGATGTTCTCCAGTGCTCCTAATGACATCTGCAAGATTTCACAGACCGGAGGAAAAGAGCTAATCAGAGCCGACCTGGAGTCAGCCGTCTATGGGAGCCGGCTGTCAATCACTGGCAAACTCTGATCAAACAGTCAAACCATGGGTGTATAAAGAGAAGTGGATACAGCATTGGAGGCAGGGCCCTGTTCATTTCTATGAAAGCTGCTCAGTGGCGCATGAAGTCAATGAGTAAACTTCCAGATCTGGAAAAATCTGAGCTTCAGGTAAGAAGTGATGATCTGCAGTCTACCTGGGTCACATATCAATCAAGTCTGGGTGTAGTTTATTCATTTATTTATTATTAATTATTATGAGTCTATGAAAATATCACAAAATCTGTTATTTATTCATTTTAACATTCGTCAATGATCATGTCTCACCTCGATTCTTCTTCTGTCCTAATTTCAGGATCCCATTATACATTATACATTGTTTAGGAGGTTAACTAGACCAAGCAGCCTTTTGGTTTCCGCTAAGTACTGTATAGAATAATGGGACTGGGAGGATGGTATAGGTTTAAGTTTATTAGACAAGTACATATACACAAGACAGTGTACAAGCATTGTCACAAGAAAGTTTGTTTTCATTCATAGATTTCATCGTCTTTCCAACAATATCTGGTGGGCTGGTCTTGGCTCAAAATGCCTGGGCCGATTTTTTTGTCTCAGTCCAGCCCTGGCCCTGGTGCACATATCTGATATATGTAGCATCCGCTTGATCGTGTCACTTCATCATGGGGTCCCAACATCATAGCTTGTGCTAGACATAAACAGAGGAAGGAAATAACCCTGGATTCAGCTGTTAGTATGTTTTACAACTTTTAGGACCCAGAGATTTAAATAAGGGCTATCAGAGTGTTCATACTAGGGAGTTGATTTACCTCAAAAAAGGTTATACACTGAGTTACTGACATCTCTTTCTCAATTTAAGTCTATGAGAAAAAGTCTTCTTGGGCTGAATGGTGTCACGTATCAGACACAGACGTTGCAGTACCACCGCTGGCCAATGACCATTTGGGATCAATGACTGGCGCTCCTCCTGGAGGCTTAGGTCAAATTGGGCAGCGCTGATCAAATATGAATCAATATCAGGTAACTGTAATTTCTCACCTCACATATTCAGAATCATCTTGTAGAGCACGGTTTAGCTGTAAAATGAGAAAGTTTAGCTGGCAGCCATGTTAAAAAATATGTTAATTCATTCATAAATAAATAATGTAATTTAAAAATCAATTTGAAAATGCTTTAAATGTTTTAAAAGAGAAATAAATAACTAGATTCACAAGTTGAATTAAGAATACAGATTTTAATCTGGCATTTTAAAGGGCAATTTCCTTTAACATTTGCATGTCTATTCCCCTGCTGCTTTTCTTTTTCCTAGCTATTTGATTTGCTAGTTAGTTATTTAGCTTCTCCTTTTAGCTTCTCCATTTAGCCTGTTTGTGACAATTTGTCCTTTGCTGGTAAAATGAGGTAAAGCAATGCAAATTAGCCGTGGGATGTAACAAGCTTTCTCTGATTGGCTATCACTTCACTACTTCAGATGAATCCTCACCCACTTCCATATTTGCATGTAGGTTACATCTTTGCCTCAAGTAAGTTACACACAGGAAAGCAGTATGCACTTTGCTCAAAGCCATAATAACATTATTTCATTTTCCTAATACTGGAGAAAAAAATACAGTAAAAGGAAAAAGACACAATTGCTATGATATCCAGAGTAAACTATGGGGCCTTTCCATGGATAATGAGCTTATAATAAAAAAGAAAAGACAAACCCCCCATTAACATGCCAGATTAGGAAATGAGTTAGCCTCAAGGATCTCATATTTATAGATTAATAGCCATATGTTAGTCGTTTTGTTTTTTTTTTTCTTTTTACCAGATTGGGGCCCCTGACTTTGTTTAAGTCTTGGGAACCTTTTGAGACTGGGCACAGATTCAGATTGCAATTTTAAACATGTAAACTTCTGTAACTGTGTTTTTCACTTTGGAAAAGAGAGAGACCGTGACAGAAATGAAAGCACATTTTACTTAATTGTAGACATAGACAGAAACGAAAATGGTGGTGATGAGAACACTGATTGCTTTTATTATTTAGGATGTATCAATTTACAATGTAAGCAATCCTCAAACCACACAAAAAAAGCTAAAAGAAATACGCTACTTAAATTTGTTAGTTGCCAGTTGACCATAACCTTTGAAAGTAGTCTTGGTAACAAAGGTAACAGTTATCCAGCTTATGCATGACTTGGCAAAAAGAAGAACTAACATAAGCAAAGAGGAAGATTTGAAGGAAAGGGGAAGCAGCTGTGAAACAGATATCAATCGTAGCCTGTGGCAGACTTTGAGGTCACCATGACCTTATTCTGAAAATTGTGTGTATGTAAGTTCCTTGTGGTGGAGGTTAGTTTAACTGTTGACCTGACATAATTATGTAGTCTCTATGAATTCAAAAAATGAACTGCAGCCTGTCACTTATATCTTAAAACAGCTGTGCAGCACTGCTGTAGGTTTGCATTGCTTTTATTGGAATAATTATTAACAGTAATTAGTTTACATAATTAATTGCTGCATTTCGCTGATAACTGGTTATTGTGCAAAAAAATTTCTGCTATGTGTGATGTGTGTTCTTTCAGTGCACTACCCTGGATTTGTAGAGTTATGCTTTTATTCTGTAAAAATCAGACCGGATGTCGTCCACTCTTTCCTTCCTGCTGCGGCCAACATGGCGGCCGACACAGATGAGGGGGATTATTTTGTGAGAGAAATTGAGCGGAATGACGGGTGCACCTTAAAGGTGAAGCAGTGCTACTTAGGGGACGTCGGCTGTGTTGTCTGGGATGCTGCTATCGTTCTGGCGAAATATTTGGAGACGAAACAATTTTATGAGCCGTCCTCAGGAGTGAACGTGTGGGCCGGCAGGAGCGTGGTAGAGTTAGGAGCTGGGACTGGAGTCGTTGGCCTGATGGCGGCAACACTGGGGTGAGATAACCGCTTAGTTTATTCATTCTGCCGTTTAAATATTAATATAATATGTAACAGCAGCCTTGATATCCTTTGTTGATTATAGTGAATAACATACAGGAAGCTGAAAGACTGTTCATTATTGTGTATAAACTCCCATAGAGCTCTAGTCACTGTGACAGACCTGGAGGATTTGCAGACCCTGCTGAGGGTGAACATCCAGGAAAACCAGGCACTCATCAGTAGTGGATCAGTTACTGCCAAGGTACTGAAATGGTTTGTACTTACATTTCGTTTTTTGGAGGGGGATTTCAGTCATAGAGTATATAAGCTGCATGTTCAACACGTTGCATGTGTCAAATTGTAACTGCTTGATTTCTGCTCTCAGGGGTGAAGATGTGTCTGACTTCCAGCCTCCTCCACATTATGTTCTTATGGCAGATTGCATCTATTATGAGCAGGTAATATATTGTTAGGGCTGCCCCTGCTTAGTCCGCTTGTTGTGGTCTTAGTTGATTAAGTAGATTAAGATCATCAGTCGATGAGTCATTTTTCATGCTTTTTTTTTTTCATTTTGAATGACTTATGAGTACATCTCTGTTAAAGAAGATTTAAAGTGGAGATTTTGTGAGTCTTTGTGGAGATGGAGAAACTCAGTTTTACAGATCTGTTGATTAAAGGGTGTGAGAGTGTGAAAGAGGGGATCTATTGGAAGAAATTGAATATAATACTCAGAACTGTTTTCATTAGTGTGTAATAACTTGAAACTAGGAATCGTTCGTCATTCTCGTTAGCTGAAAATGAGCCCTTCATATCTACATAGGGAGCGGGTCCTCGTCACCGAGTCCGCCATGTCCGCCAACCAAACACTGGCTCTAGAGGGAGCCTTTCATATTTTTACGTCACCTGAAGGCCGGCGTAGTTCTCCGACACACTTGTGAAACTGCAGTAATGTGAGTCGCAGAGCTCAAAACTGTGGTACTGCCAGCCGCTGCGTGACTTCCATTACTCTTAAAGTAGTGTTATCATGGTAAGGATGTCCTCTGAGTGAGGCAAAAGAGTGAGAGGAGGGCTAATCCTGCACACTGTACCTTTAATACAACTGACTGATTAGTCAACAAATTGAATAAGTCTTAGCTGACTAAGAATTTCTTTGTCAAGGACAGCCCTGTTTTCAATCTGAACACAACCCTTTGTAAAATTTCCCTGTATCACCATCATTGCAAATCAGAACCAACTTTTAGTGCAGTGCTGTATTTCTCTTCTTGATCATTAGCATTTATTTCCACACAGTCTGTTGTTCCACTGGTGGAGAGCTTGAAGCTGCTGTCTGGACCAGAGACCTGCATTATTTGCTGCTATGAGCAGCGCACAGAGGGCGTCAACCCAGAGGTGGAAAGGCGTTTTTTTGAGGTGAGAGCTCAACTGCGTGTTCCCTTGGTAAATACAAATAAATTGGTAAATATATATTAAGAAGCTGAGATACAGTATATGGCATCACCCCTTAGTGAAGCATTTGTCCTTTATCTTTTAGTTGCTGCAAGAAAACTTCAGCTGTGAGAAGATCCCTTCAGACAAGCAAGACCCAGAGTTTAGTAGTCCAGACATCCACATCCTGCACATCCGGAGAAAATTCTGAGTTTGTATGGTGACATTTGTTTGCCTTCAGATATCAGTGTACCCCCTGTTAGCACATGGAAATCACAATTAGTCTGTATAATGTATCTTCATTTCTGCACTCTTCTTAAAATATTGAAGAAAAATATGATCTAATATATCACTGTCCTGATTTTGATTTGAGTGAAAAATGAAATCATTGTAAAAGTTTTTTTTCTTACACTATAAAACCAAGTTTAAATAATATCAACGGTTTCATTGGTCTGTGTAATTACAGGGCTGCAAAGGTAGATGACAGACATGACAGACTGTTATCTTTAATAAGAATGAGTTTAAGTTTGTCAAGTAACAGATAGACCAGCAGGAAGGGACTGAACCATGGGTTCTTGGTGTTCATTTGGATGTTTGAGTCAGTCCAGAAAGCCCAGAATTCACAGCTCAGTAAATTGGAGGAAACTATAAACATGTGACTTGTTTGCTGTTTCGCTCTTGAGCACTGATATTTTTGTCTGCACTGCATGATTAAATATACATTAATGCAGGTTATTATATTAGGATGATACACACAGTCACGTGTAGGATTGATTGTTGACCTTCCCCCAGAAAGGAGCAACTACCTGCCATAAACTGCTGTGACAGTGGTTTTCACTTTTCTTCCTGTGTTTGAGGAATTTCCCGTTTCGAGCACTAGGGGGCAGTATCTGCTTTTAGTCCTAAAAGGTGTTTAACTGTGTAGATGTTTAGTCTGTGCAATAAAACTGCAATTAGATGATTATCCTCGAGGGCCATGTTGGTTGTCTCAGAACTAAATATCAACTGAAGTTGTGAAGACAATGTTATTATTAGAGCTTAATACATTGAGAGAGATGGAAAAAAATTGAGTAAAATTCATAAAATCCATATGTTTATCATTATATTGCTCACCCAGTTTTTAAAATGAACATAGGCAACATAGCCTATGGCAGCTCTCCTGAAAAGCTCCATGCGAGGGGAATTCCACCCCAAGCCTGAGATTAGCAGGAAGATTATGGCTCTTTTTCAAGCATAAACCATGAAGTACGCCCCACACTCCCACAGGCATGCAGGGGCCCCTCGCAGCCTTTCATGCTGCTCTCTGTTTACACAGCAGAGCTGTAGTGTAATGAGCAGGGTGGCCTCCGACGCTCCGACCAAATAAAAATGTTAATGCTGAAGTTGACAGGGTGGGGTTAACACTGAAGGTCCTGTTAAATGCTCACTTTATAGCAGAATGCAATGGGAGCAATGCTTGATTATGTATTAATGAGATGCTCCTCCTGCTCCTTCTAATATTCCTCTATAGGGATCCAGGAGTGCAAAGCTAACCTTGACTGAAATCTGCTGACACTGTACGACAGGAACATCTGTGATGGCACAGGGCCTAGAAAGAGCCATGAATATTCCTGAATTTAATGAACTGATTTTATATTTAAACAGAAACTCTTCATAATCCAACTTACAGCAGATGTTTTAGCTTTGTGTATAGAGTTAAATAACACCTAATCAGTACATCATGGACCATTTGCTCTTCTTAAAACACACATACATGCATGTACAAATACAACCCTTCCTGTCCCAACTAATAGATCCGACTGTGATTGTGAAATGTTTGAAATGTGTGTATGATTGAGAGAGGTGTGGTTGGGTTGATTCATAGTTTAACAATCTGATGCCTGGATCCTTGTTGGCCTTGGTCAATGATATGGCCTATCACAAGAGTGATAGAGTGAGATTAATGGCCTTTTTTAAATTACTACAGAGGATCATTTCAGATAACCACTCCCTGTGGCCCTTGTCTGCCCTCTCACTTCTGCCTGGGGCAGCTGGGCTGCTACAAGCAGAGGCAGCCTACCAGTGATGTCTCCTTTGACTCTGGCCGGGATATGTTCAGCTAATTAATTAGACTCACAGCTGGTATTAAGTCCATGTCCCCCGGTGTGGTGGGGACGGGACCCAGAGGGGTTATTGGGAGATTAGAGGGGAGCAGCACTATTCTGTGTCAACATTTCATCCTCCTGCCTATCTGTAGCTCTCCCAGTAAAATGATCCAGAATCTATTTCCCACTCTCTCTGGTGTTCTCTCCTCCTTCAATGTTAACCTAAAATAATGTAGTCTTGTCTTCTTGTGGTTGGCTAATTAGGCTAGCACTACAGGGGAATACAGGGAGTAAATGAGGACAGCCCACAGTGAAGCAGTGATGTCTCCAATCTGTCTTCATATATACGTATTACAGTTGATTCCAGTGACCGTAAAGATTCGTTACTGAGCATGTGGCGTACATGCTGCATGCACCAAGACAGAATGGGGGCATTTCCTGCCAACAGATGGTGCTATTAGTAGAAATAACTCACCTGTGTGGAAAACCTGCAGTAAGAGCAACACAATCCAAGTTCCTCTTAAATAGCTGAATAGGCCACATAGTGCACAGGCAGTTTATTAATTATGGCATGGTGATGAAATTCATCACACTGTTGTCATTGAGAATTGTGCAATACAACCTCAGGCCGAGTCTGCACATTTTACACACAAAACATCTGCACACATATCACCCCCTCACCCACCCACCCAAATTCTGGTACTTTTAAAACATGAGGGAGCAGTGCAGCACCCCTCCAAACCAGATGGGTGGAGGAGAGTCTGACTCGGTGCAGCCTGTGTGGTGGTGGTGTGCACCGATCTGCTGCATCACAGCCAAAAAGTGACACAGAAGATCCTTTGTGTCACCATCATCACGCTGCCTGGAGCCATGAGACACTGCACCAGAAAGGAAGACTCATTTTCTCGCTAACTATTAGGGAGTGGCTCAAGAATAGACATCAAAACTGGGCTGATTAAAAATAGAAAAAGGCTGCACAAATGTGTGACTCCTCTGATCCTACAAAGGTCTCTCCACCTTTCTCTCTTTCACATGACAAACTGGGCTGACTGAACTTTACGCTCCAAAAAGAGACAACTGGCCAGAGCTCCGTTCCAAAATAGACACTGCGATGAGTGTTTTTAATAATAATCTGTCACTCTTGTTCGATGGTGGCACGGTCCCAGTGAAGCAACGCCTGATGGGACAACTAGCTTTAGAAACACAATGCTGACTCAACCCCCCCCCCCCCCCCCCCCCCGCCCCCCCCGGCAGGGGAACAGGAGGAGGGTGGGGGTGCTGTTAGGACAGCTGTGCTGCAGTTGAGAGGGGACACAAAACCAGTACTGTGAGAAAATAGTGCACACTTGCCCCCTTCTTCCCTTACTGTCAATACAGCAATACTAGCACATGCCAGTGATTATCTACTGTATATTGAAACTAAAAGAGCTGAACTCCTATTAGTCTTACATTATAATACATTATTTGTATAATATTAGTGATATAGAGTATAGGTTTAATGTGGCTCAGTAAAAGTAGAATAGTGTATTGATCCCTTGCTTGAAATACCACAAGTTTGGTGGAGGCTTGACTGCCTGTGACTGCTGTCCCGATGGCATTCTAGTGCAATGATGTATTTGTCATCATTAGGTTGTGTGGCGGCCCAGCACCGAGGGGAGAACTGCAGAAGGGAGGGTGCAGCATGTGTGTGTAGCGTTTCCCTGAGTCATTACCTCTCAGTAGTCTGAATCTGGACTCTATATGTGTGTGAGCAGCAGCGCCTGACTCGCCTCGCATCTGAGATTTCCTCCCAAGCTCAAACTGTTGTCTAATCCAGATGCAGTGTCACTCAAAACACTGTCTCCTCTGTAATTACAGCGATCTTTGTCAGATATACAGATGTAGTCGGTCCTGGAGCGTGACAGTGTGACGGCAAGCTGCTGTAGCAGGCCTTTGAGGTTGCTTCGCATGGATCTTCATCATTCTGTCAGTCAGTGAGTGGATATGTGTGGCTGGTGGATACTGCTGCTGGGTGAACGACTCCTGTCTGTACATGCCTCAGTGTTTCTGTGAGTGTTGAGGAGGCCATGTAAAGCCAAACTACAGATGTCACATGGCAAAGGTCAGTGCTCTGCATGCTGTATGAAGAATGACACCCCCCTTCCTATACTGTAGCATTGCTTACATTTGAAAGCAAGATGGTTAACACTCAGCTATGATCGCCTTTTCTCTCTGTGTGTTACAGCTGGGAAAACACAGCATATGAGTCCAGGGACAAAGTGGTTCACACTCTCACACAGCTGTGTCAAACATCCTGCAACTCTCAAGAGGAGCCATGTGGACAAATTTCAGGTTTTCACATAATGGAATATAAATAGAAGCCCCAGGGCTTAAAAATGTAATGGGACTTTGATTGGATGGTTTTTAAAGTGGAAAACCCAACATGATTATAGGCTATAATGAAACTGAACAAACAAAACTGTGGCTTAAATTATGTGGTTAATGCTTGTATGAGCACTTTATCTATTCATTAAAAAAACTAATTGGTAATGTCATGTGGACCTCCAGCACTTCGTAATAATTTTCTGGTTCTCTGTATTTGTAATTTCACCACAGCAAGTAACCCTCAGTTGCAGATATGACTGGAATGTATTTTGGACCAATGCCCAGAGTGCACCTTGGACTTCACAGTCTCACAGTTTCAACCTTATTCTCCGGCTTTCCCTCACCAAATAGACGTTTATTCAAGTGTGCTAATAATGTTCTTACTTTAAATTTAAAATAAGAGAGTATGCTTTCAGTTTACGGTTTATGTACTTATCAGAGATATATAAAAAATAAAATATAAATATAATAAATATACTTAGCTTATCAAGACAAGTATACAGTAAAATGTAAGTATACTTGGCATATAGTTGGACTTAATATTATGATCAAGACATACATAATTAAAGTCTAAATAAGTATTCTTGCCTCATAAGCCCACAGAAACGTATTCTTGGCTTGTGGTTGTGCTTATTTTCTGAGAGTAGCCCATTAAAGTGTGTGAGAGTTTGCAAATAAATATTTTGATTTAAATTTACTTCAATTCATCAGGAATTTTCTACATATTTGGATGATCTGTTCACTGTGGAGGCATGTGAGAAAAAATGTATTTTTTTTTTTTTTTATCATCGCAAAACATCAAGTCAAATAGCAAAAGGAGCAAATCTCTTTATGTAAGACATAAATCACTGGTTAGGTATTTTAAGTTAAAGTATACAAAGTGTACTTACATAAACTAAAAAGTGAGCTACAAGTATATAAGTATTAAAAATAATGGTATACCTATTCACTTGTAGTCTAGTTCATAGTATAGTTGCAGTACAAAATACAACTTGTGGAATCAAAGTCTACTGTAAAAGTATACTTTTATAAACTAAAAAGTGGTCCAATTTAGTCCCAGAAGTATTGAATTAGTACACAACTAGTACATTGATATTAATATACTTACTTCATAAAGTATACTTTAGGGAATATACTTGAACTTTACTTAAGTACACTTCATAAAATAAACTGAAGTGTACTACTTTTTCAGAAGGGTGTGCCGCAGCATAGCTCCTATTAAAACCGCAACACTTTTTTAGATTGGTTATAAATAAGGCCGACACACCTGCAATCACAACAAACCAGTACAATATGAACAGAAAAGAAGAGAGTGTGTCTGTGTAAAAGCAACCAGGGGTTTGCATGTAGCGTGGCATTCAAGAGCGTTAACCTCAGCAGGAAACCTGAAACAACTTTCAGCCACTTCCGGACTTGTTTTACACTGAGCTCTGCGTGAGTTCATTATTCAACAGCTCACTAGAAGAGGCTACTGAAGGTGCAGAGGACTTAACCAGAGGACAGAGAGAGACCAAAGAGGTTTTTATTACTGTCCTTGAGGGTAAGCAGCCACTGAACCAAGCTGTTATGAGCTGTTTCTAAGAGTAGGTGTTCCCTCCTACCATTTGTCAGATAAATAAACCGCTTTAATAATGGTGTTCACCAATGTGCTCAAGAATATCTGTCTGCAGGCATCACAAATCCAACAGTGATTATCCAGCTGGGTGTGGTGTGGCCATTGAACTGTACGCCAACATTAAGCCAGCGATGACTGTGTTCACAACCCACAGTCAGAGAGGAGCATTACAGTACAGTGCTACCTGCAGCTGGAGTTAAGAGGAAGTGAAGACGAGTGAGGAAGAGAAGCCACACCCCTGAAAACCACAAACCTAATTCAGGCCAGAGGCATGTCGGGCATGCAGCTGTAACACCGCTCACCGCAGTTATTCCTGTTTTAAACGCTGGTCAAGTTGACTAATGACGAGGCGAGCTGTCATTGTGTCAACGGGGAGAAAAAAGGTGTGTTCCAAAATTGCAGAACTTCACAGAGAGCGGGGTCTCTTTCAGTTTCTACCCGATATTCCGCTTTCTGTGTAGAACAGAGGAAGTGACTGGAAACTTGCAGCATAGCCACCTATGTCGTGATACCAAAAACACCAGGCCGCGCTGCCGTCAGGTCGTTGTCACAGGAACAGCCCCAACAAACAAGCCTTGTAATCTGTCACAGACATTCTTGTGCAAACCAGTGGAAGAATTTAAGTCATTTGCCTTTTTGCTTTGTGAATTACGACAAAAATTAGTTATGAGGCTGAAATATGTTGCAAAAGTTGACCAGTCTTCATTAAACAAGAAGAATGAGACCTATTTTATGAAGCACCTATTACTGAGCTCTCCTCTGTGACCTTTCCTCTCAGGAAGTGTGAGGAATTCCAGCCGAGCACAGAGGGAGTTGACAGAAGGGCCAGGAGGTCTCATCTTTACAGAGGAGAGGTCATAAAGCATGGCTTACAGTGTCTGTCCTTGCCCCAGGGGCCCCGGTGTTACCAATAAAGCTGTGAGGATCATATGGTTGTAATGAAGTGGTGGGAACCAGAGTGGCCATTACAGTCCAATTAAACTGCCATCAGCTCCTAATGGAGGCCCTTGACCAAAGTCCCGACTGAAGGCAAGTATTTACAGACCTTGGATACTTTCTCAGCTTGCAGCGTTTGCAGCTGATCATTCCAATTATACACATATTTTAAATAAAGCATTTAAATCACGACAGCAAGAGGTGTGTGGGTTGAGAAACATCTTCTGTGGCAGCAGAGTCATATCTGTCACCTGACCCGTGTGATGGAAACCTCTGTGGGGCTAAAGCAAACATCCTGAGGAGGCCTCTACACCTAAGCACCACATTTTCCACCCGCCAAACAGCCAAATGCTTGTGGATGCAGACATAATGTAGGAAACAGTGTCTGACTGTCAGTGAATGCTGCAAATAATTTACTTGTATGCTTGAGAGTCAGACTGCATGCTCTAATACCCGTACTACCATACTACTTAGAATGCCAGAAAGAGATTTAGTATGTCCCAATACAATGCAGTATGCCAAAAATACCAGGATGTTCCACTACATCCGTTCCTATTTTTTCACAGTATGCAAGTCAGCATGCTTCTAGGCTAGTCTGACCAGCAATCCTCTGCACAGCAGATATATGAGCAAGAGGGTCAAAGTTCAAGGTGCAATGTTATGACGAAGTAGAGTGCTAATTGTAAGCAAACTGCATGCAACAGGATATACGCTGTAAGGTCTGAACAAAAAGTAAAAAACATATGATTTTGAATATAGCTAGAGTGTGCATCCCCTTCTTGTAAATGGAAAAAAAAAAAACATAAACTGTGCTTTTTGAGCAGTTTACATAGTGCCAGTGTTGTATGAGGATGGGTAAAACACTGGAAACAGTACCCTCCAGTGCGCTGACTGGAAAAATCCTTAAAAATCTACGGAATAATACCAACTAATCTTCTGTAGCCCAAAACACAGTGGTCCGACCATTTGTCACCATTAATCCTGTCTTTGTCAGGAGCACATACACACTTGTTAATCAGCTTTAATGGAAACTACTGAATGTCTCAGCGGTGCCTGTGTCAGACTTGACTAGTAAATTCAGCTTTTAAAGGAATGTTTTACTAAAACACCTGAACTGAAACGATTATTTAGCAGCAGCAAGAATGAAATAAGATAAGCATTTTAGCAGAGCAGATAAGGGGAATAAATTCTCTGAAGACTGGACATAAATCACATTTACTTTTGAGATTACATGAATATACACAGATTATATATTACACACTTGTTACACTCAGGACTGTGTGGGAATCTTACATACATCTCTTCGCTTTCTCTGCACCAGCCCTGCATTAGTCAACTTGAACACTCACTGAATAAAAACAACTGAGACTCTTTTTAATGCCAGTCCCGACCAGACTCAGGAAGTCACATGCTGAGCTGCATGTCGAGTCGATGCTGAGCTGTCAGCATCGACTCGACTATGGCTCGCAACCAACATGCAACATTCAGAAAGAATCCACAATTCAGCTGTATATCTCTGCTGCCCCTCCAACTCTCATGCAAACAATCATGCGGCTCTGTTGTTGCTCCAAAAAGACCAGCAGTTGGACTTCCTGTTTTGTACATTTTCCCCATTTACTGGCAAGGGAACGGAGTCTGAGGGTGGACATAAACCCTTTATGAACAATCAGCCCAGCAGCACTAAAACCCATGAGCACTTTAACACCAAAGACTTCTACTTTGAGAAGCTTACCTTAAGAAGTCTTGAAGCTTTCCCATTTTTTAAATATATTTTCATATATTAAACTATTTACAAATGAAATGTTCAATCACTAACTACCTTGAAAAAACAAACAGACATAACAGATTTAAAATCACTTTTTTAATAAGACATTACATTGACATTGTTCTGTACATGGTTCCCCCAGTCAAAATAAGAGCAAGAGCTGCACCACAGGGTGTCTTCAACATTTCACCAGTAAACAGCTCCCTCTCTGACTGCATGACAGATGGACTCTGATGTAGGGTTACTGTACTTTCGTACTCATGCTACAGATATAGGCTATCATATAATGTCCCAATACTGAGACTAATCAACTGTGGTATCAGATTGAGAGAGCTCAGAGCTGAATGACATTCCTTTGGAAAGATTGAGTCAACTGACTACGTGTTACCCAAAAAAAAAAAAATCAAAAATGCATCCCGACAAGCATGTTTATGAGATACTGGAGGCCTATTTGTTGATTATTCAGCACAATTAGGTATCGAGACATGACACAGGAGGTCAATGAGTAAACTATATAGTCCACATAAGGGGTTTGGGGGGTAACTAAACATGTCTGAAGTAGTTTAGTTTCTCTGATGTCAAGACAGTAAAATGAAAGCATTATCTTTTTCCCTTGCAGCAGTCAATACCATTGAGAAGAAATACTTTTCACCACAGTACTGTGTTAAAACACATGTCAAAGTCCTTCAAGTATGCTATGACATTAAAGATCTCACCTCAGATGAAAAAAAAAAGTTCAATGCAAGAGACTGAAGAAGCTCGAAACAGGTTTTAGTCCAAGAACGAAGACCAAAACATCCCTCATTAGAAAAATCATACAAACAGGGAAAAGAACAGGCAAAGGCGGTGATCTCTGTGGCTTTTAACATTAGGACCAATTAATTTGATATTCATCAAGCAAGCCCCAAGATAATGAATGTGATACAGGCCTGCTACAGAGTACAAGCAAACTTTAAGCCAGCAAACCCAGTTAAAGATAAATTAGTCACGGGGTAAACGTAGTATTAAAAATAAATGGGAGATAATCAACTTTTTCTTAACCATACTCATTTTGAGAAGTTATTTGTTACTTGCAACGTTATTATAGTTTTGACCTAAAACAGTCAGCACTCAATCATTAAGATTTGTAATTTGAGGTTAGCCATGTCAAGCCCTCATATAGTCCATCACCTGTGGTCGCACAGGAGGGCTGAACATACCAATTCCTATCTCTGATGCGGGTCAATCCGAGCTTCTCCTGGATCTCATGTGGCTTCATGGCATCCGGAAGGTCTTGCTTATTGGCGAATATCAAGATGATGGCATCCCTCATCTCCCGGTCATTGATGATGCGGTGGAGTTCCTGTCTTGCCTCGTCGATGCGATCCCTGTCCGCGCAATCCACCACGAAAATTAACCCCTGGGTGCCCGTGTAGTAGTGTCGCCACAGAGGACGAATCTTATCTTGCCCCCCAACATCCCAGACGTTGAACTTGACATTTTTGTAGGTGACAGTCTCCACATTGAAGCCGACTGTGGGGATTGTGGTGACAGACTGTCCGAGTTTCAGTTTGTAAAGGATTGTTGTCTTTCCAGCAGCATCAAGTCCGAGCATTAATATTCTCATCTCCTTGTTGCCAAATATTTTAGACAGCACTTTCCCCATTTTGAACCCTTGTGCATAAATACTTTGTTGCTAACGAGAAAAATGTCTGACACCGAGCTGATGATTACTCACTTTGACTACAGCTTCACTTTATGGGCTTTCTTGTGAAAACATGACTCACTGAAGAGCATAAGTGGGGAAACAGTCAAAAATACACACTCATGTTGAAACCTAACAAACAGTACTTAAAGGTTTTTTACTTGAAAGTCTGTGCGTCCGGTGAAGTGCTGTGACATTTATGATGAGAGGAGCACAGTGTTTGCAGGGCCTCTACACAACATGGCACGGTCAGACTAACAACTTGGCAGCAGCTGTTGCAGGACGCTCATTTTGTTGCCCAATTCAACAGAAAGCTGCTTGACAAAGACAAACCGGGGCGATTAAAAACTGCAGAGCAGACACCGTGTGTGTGTTAGGCCCCGAAAAGCCGCGGTACTTGTGAGTTCCTTCTGGTGTCCGGTCTTCCTCATCGGGTGCGCCCTTGTTCTCTTCACCGCTACCGGAGGAGAAAAGCAGCTTTCTGCGGCTAGTCCGTCAAGCGTCGCGCCGGGTAACTTCACCGTGCTGCCGGAAAAATATCCTCCGTGACTCAGCAACACACGTATCCACTCGTGAAACTCCACTTCTTGTCCCCCTGAAAAGAGATTTAGGAGGAGGGTCAGACATGCCAAATTAGCAAGCCACCGCTCATGGCTGCTAAAGTGGGCTAGCAAGCTAACATTAGCTAGCTCGTTACCTAGCAAGCTAAGCTAACTAGATAACGGTAGTTAGCTGTTGAAAACTATTAACGTCTGCATACAAAATACGTGCGATAAAGACAAAACGTTTGGCTCACATGTTTCTGAGTTGAACACTTAATTGAAATATAAGCAATTTACCTCCTATCTCCCCCTCCTGTCTCGATAAATACACCCAGCTCTCGCCTTTCTCCTTTAAGTCGAGCTGGTCGCAGTGCTGCTACACCGGAAAGGTGTGGAACTGCATTAACCGCCACTTCCTCCCGTCTGCTTCATTCAGCTGCTGCCGAGATCCGCTCTCACCGTCTGGAGCACTCAGAGCGTAAAACAACGAAACACCCACCCTGACATGAAATAAAACGTAACCTGTGTCACCATGTTTTAGTCATTAGTTAGCGTAATGTCAGGCATGGGATGTAACGTCATGATTTACTCTAAATGGTGTCCGCTAACGACATCACTACTTTCCTTTAGGCGCCGTTGAAATCAACACACTAAATATAAAACATTTTATTTACATATTGATACTGATTATGGTATTGGTGACATTTTCAGTATCTAATGTTTCCAGTTGTGTAGTCTGGTGAACCTCTATGTATGTAAAGGGTAACAGCAGCCCCTCGTGGCAGCTACAGGATACCTAAAGTCCCATAGACAGGTGGCTGCCTGACTAAGTGACATATTAATGGAGATTTCATTTTATATTCAATGCATAACAGTAACAGTGCAGAGCAACTGATGAACGGTGCATTTAACCCAAATAGTGACTGCAACAACTGCAGGAAGTTTGTGTAAAATGATTGTAAAATTTGGATGAATTTTGAGCAGATTATTTGAATATTGCATCAGATATGAGTCCATGTTGTTTTTAGGAACTTTTAATATAGTTCTCCGTCTGTAATATGCATTTCTTTTAATTGTTTTGGCAATGATATTAAACCTGCAGTAGGCAGAATATTTTTGGCATCATTGAGCAAAAGATCCATAATAACCTTTCAGCATATTGTAACTGAAGTGTCCTGAGAGAAAACTAGACGTATCCTCACGGCTGTTTTCAGGTTTTAAAACATGTAGCCCGTGACGAGACTTTGGCCAATCACAGGTCATTGCAGAAAGAGAGAGCGTTCCTATTGGTTGTTCATTCAACAGAGGCAGCTGTCAATCACTCGTGACCTCTGATCAAACGGTCAAATTAGGCAGCGCTTATCAAATATGAATCAATATTCTTGGTGCCTTCAAATGGGGTTTACCGTGCTTACGAGCTGGGCCCACATGAACGCCCCCCTCATGTCATATTCACGACCTCATAAGTGGAAAGTTTCTGAAAACTCCAAGGTCAAAACTTGTGACAAGTTTGATGACGTTGTGAGAAACAGTCGCAGCCCATGGAGGTTAATTTATCAGTGCATAATGAGTTAATTTTGTACAATATATTGTAATTTTAGTCATGTATTGTTTTTCTTGGTCATTTTATGTCTGACGAAAATGTTGATATTCTCAACGACCTCATCTTTCTCCTCTGTCGTTGTCTTTTCATTTCTTTGATTGTGTTTGCTAGCTTGCTAAATTGTTAGACTCTGTGGCTTCTAGACTCAGACAGTAACGTTAATACTGCTGCTGCTTAGCAGCCGTGTTCTTCACCACTTGAACACCACTTGAACACCTTATCATGTACACAACTTCCCATCTCGTAAACACGGTAAACAGGACCCCATTTGACAGCATCATTTGTTACTGTAATGTCTATTTTTCACCTCAGATGTTTTGATCTGATCTGATGTCTGACTGTTTGATTGGCTGTTTTCCTCTGGTCTGTGAAATCTTGCAGGTGCCATTAGGAGTACTGCAGGACACAAAGGTTTTATTTTTTGCAGATTACCTGTCTCATGCTCTACTGTCTTTTTTAAAATCATATTTGCTCCATTTCTACCCTCTGCAGCTTTAATAGGCGTCCTTTTTTTTGCGAAATTCAATGTTTTCTTCTCCCTGACACTTGGCCATGGTTCTATCAGCTCTTTGGTTGATTTAGCTGAATACTTTTCTAATACAGGACGAGCCTGTTTAGCAGAGAGGGAAGGCTCTGTGAATATAACTTGTGTTCAGGTCCTCGCCGTGCTCTTATCCTTTAACTTTGAAAATAATTTCATTGTGTTTTCTTCACAGATACAGTATTTGCCAACAAGATTATATTTTTAAAAATATGTCTTATACCTTTTAAAATCAAGAAGGTTTCACAAATCCCCACGAAGCTTTTGGCGACCCATAATGGGGGTTGGGACCCCAAGGATGAGAACCAATGCCATATTTTGTCTATGGTCAGTTCCTTGCGGTCCCATGTACTGATAATTTTGTTTTCAGGTGTTTTGTTGATCTACTGTATATTTATATTTAACACACCATTGCACTGCCAGTTTTGTTGCTGCTAGCAGACTGTATAAGCATGTGGATAATTGCAAAATCTGGCATTCAGTGAGCCTCTGACCTGTAACAATAGTGACTTAGAAAAGGCTGTGAAAGAGAGACAAAGAATGTTATGTACTGTACGTCATGGCATAAAGCAGCTACATACTGTGTGCAACACCCATTTATACATATAATATCACTTATATTGTAATTCAAAGATATGAGCTGCTGCAGCTCACCGTGGATGATAACTGGTGAGTATGAGCTTCTGACTGATACAGAAAGTGACCTAGAATAAACTACTTTATTATGTAAAGAGAAAGTACCCTAATGTGTGTTATTGTGTAAACTAGCTACAAAACTGTATGCTTTATACACATATTTATATTATTATTTATTTTGTGGTGTGCGTTTACTACGGGGAAGCCAGCCGCTCAGTCCCCGGAGAAAGCTGCCGTCAGACCGGTAAATAAAAACCACGCAGCTGCGAAGAAATTCTCCAAGTTGAAACCAATTTTGGGGGCGGCAGTAGCTCAGTCTGTAGGGAGTTGGCTTGGGAACCGGAGGGTCACCGGTTCAAGTCCCGACATGGACCAAAAACTGAGTGTGAACTGGTAGCTGGAGAGGTGCCAGTTTACCTCTTGGGCACTGCCGAGGTGCCCCTGAGCAAGGCACCAAACCCCCAACTGCTCGGGGCGCTTGTCTGGAGCAGCCCCCTCACTCTGACACCTCTCCATTACTGCATGTGTGTGTGTGTTTGTGTGCATGTACCATGTATAAGTTAAACAGAGTGTAAATTGAATTTCCCCACTGTGGGACTAATAAAGGTAGATCTTCTTCTTCTTCTTCTTTTATTCAGATTATAGACTCAGTGTTCCTGTAGTTCAGTAGCTCCTGATGGATAACACACCACAAGACAAACAGAGCAGAAGTGAACGGCTGTGTTTTCACTGACTAAGTAAGTAAGCTGCACAATAAAGAAATAGTAGGTGATTTTGGGAAATATGCATATTCACTTTCTAGCCAACAATTAGACGTGAAGATTGATACCACTCTCATATCCATCCATCTTCAACGGCTAATCCCGTTAGGGGTCACGGGGGGACTGGAGCCGATTCCAGCTGGCACTGGGCGAAGGCAGGGTTCACCCTGGACATCGCAGGGCTGACACATAGAGACAGACGACCATTCACGCTCACATTCACACCTACCGGCAATTTAGAGTCATCAATTAACCTGCATGTCTTTGAATTCTCTGTAAATATGTAGCTACAGCCAGCAGCCAGCTTAGCTCAGCAAGATTGGAAGCGGGAAAACAGGTGCAAAACTAAACTGTAAAAATGATAATTTGCCAACATCAAGCAAAGCTAAGCTAACTAGCTGCAAACACACAGACATGAGAATGGTGTCTTCTCATACAACTGTCTGCAAGAAAGCAAATGAGCACATTTACAAAATGTTGAACTATTCCTTTAAGATTACAAAATTAGCAATAGTGACATAAAGTTGTGACACGCTAAAGCTAACATGCTACCTTCTTTAATAGTGTCCCATTGCTTCAGTACTGTCAAAGATGAAGCCTTCACATGTTTTCGAGACTCAAAGAAGTTGTGACACCGCTGATCAATGTAGATTTATTTAGACATGAATTAGTCTTCATAATTGATTATTAGAAGCGCACTTTGGGAGACAGCCTACTTGAGAATGGATGGCAATTAAATTCAATTAAATTTCTTGTGCAGCAATTTCAATTGAAACTAACAGGTGGTCTGCATTATACCTGCTAAATATGTAGTATACAAGTCTCACTGTGAGCTTCCTGTTTAGAAAGAGTTACTCTGTGGGTCTTTTATTTTGTGTGATGTAAAGGGAAGTCATTCCATAAGACGGTGTCGTGTCAGGAAAAAGGCCTTTTGACCTGCTGTTTTTTTACTGTGGGGACAGACAAGAGTCCTTTATTCTGAGAGCAGAGTCCTGATTAGAGCATGGACATGTCCGTTTACAATTTAAGCACTGATCGGAAATATACTGAATGTGATATACGTATTTCACTGCAGCCATTTTGTCATGTCATTGTTGGGTGAACACAGGCATAATTAATAACATTAATAATGGCCCTGATGAACCATTGAGGTTTTACAAAGGCATCAGCACTTGGACTATTCAACCCTCCTCTAGAGGGGTACAGTATGTTCTGTCTCCCCAGCGCAGTTCATTTTTTTTTGAGTTAGAGTAGTTTGGCCAATTTCGCCCAAGTTACTGCCTTTGTTTTTGACTGTTGTGTGCGTCCATTGAACTAAACTCACACACATTCACACACACCAATATACAGTGTTCAATAAGAGAAACCACAAAGGTATTCCTGCACACCCTGTCAAGCCAAACTCAGCAATAAAGTGTTTCAAACTGGACCTTGTGGGTTATTTGCAAAGTTATTGAGAGGAGCCAGAGTATGCCTTTGTCTTTCTTTTATAATCCCTCAAGCCGGATCCCCATATCACCACTGATGAGGATGTCCAAAACCAGAAGAGCAGGGCAGTGTGCATGTTAGGAGGCAGTCATCCCTCCCCATATACCCGAAGGACATTGACTTGTCATGCCTTTGTAGCACAAGCCATCCTTCTCTTAAATCTTCCAAGCCTGTTCAGCAGAATGAAGAGGAAAGTGAGGAAGAGGAGGGGGCACCCTAAGGGAGTCTCAATAGATGTAGGAATCAGAAAGTAGATGTGGAGAAAGGAGCTCTGCTCAAAGAGGTGGAAGAGTTAAAGGTGCAGAACAATCGACTTTCCTATCATAGTGAACACGATCAGTTCATGCTGGAGCAGCTCCGCCATCAGAGTTCCTTCATCACCAGCTACGCAGACAGGTAGAACAATTACATGTTCTGGTCCAGCAGCTGCAAACAGCTAGCTCGCCCAAACAGCCCACACCAACGAGTCAGACTGAGCTGCAATCTCCAAGCCTGGCACACAAGCCCACTCATGTACTATGTTATTAAATCCTTCATGAGGTGGTGCGACATCAACCACCTACAGCTCAATATTGGTAAGATCAAAGAGCTGGTGGTAGATTTCCAGAGGAGGAGGAAGGGCTCCCCTACTCCCATCACCATCTGTGGGGAGAAGGTGGAGGTGGTGGACAACTACAAGTTCCTGGGAGCTGAACAAACTTAACAAACTGGTGAGGAGGGCCGGGTCTGTGGTTGGATGTGAGCTGGACAGTCTGGAGGTGGTGGCAGAGGGGAGGACCAGGAGGAAGCTGGAGTCTATTCTGAAGAACCCCTCCCACCCCCTCTATGACCAACTGGTCCAGATGAGGAGTACATTCAGCCAGAGACTGATCCCCCCTCGGCACACTACAAACCGTCTGGGTCAGTCCTTTCTGTTGGTGGCCACCAGGCTCCATAACCAAGGTCTGACCCCCATGTGACTCTGATCATCTGCTCCGTATTTATTCCTGGACCCAAATGTATATAATTACATATAATTATATGATTACATATATATATGCTATGCATATACAATACCCACCACCTGCTGCACTTTACTTATTACTGTTACTTATTTATTTTATTGTCAGTTTTCTTCATTGCACCTTCTCTTTTACTTTTTACTACACTGTATTCATCTGTACTGTTGATGCTGCTATGACACCAGAATTTCCCTCCGGGGATTAATAAAGGTTCATCTTATCTTATCTTATCTTCATCACCATGCTCAGTTGGTATTAAGGAGCCTAAAGTGTGCCAAGAAAATATCCCCTGCACCATGACACCAGCAGCAGCCTGAACTGTTGATACAAGGCATGTTGTTTATGCCAAATTCGGACCCTGCCATCTGATTGTCGCAGCTGAAATCGAGACCAGGCAACGTTTTTCCAATCTTGGTGAGCCTGTGTGAATTGTCGTCTCAGTTTCCTGTTCTTAGCTGACAGGAGTTTTACCTGGTGTGGTCTTCTGCTGCTGTAGCCCATCTTCTTCAAGGTGTTGTGTGTTCACAGATGGTGCTCTACATTCCTTGGTTGTAACGACTGGTTATTGGAGTTACTGTTACCTTTCTATCATCTCCAACCAGTCTGCCCATTCTCCTCTGACCTCTCACAAACAAGGCATTTTCATCCACACAGCTGCCGCTCAGTGGATATTTTCTCTTTTTTGGACCATTCTCTGTATATTCTCTCTCTCTCTCTCTCTCTCCATACTTTTTCCACCCTGCACTGTGAATGTTTACATGTTGTGTTCAATGAAAACATGAAAACATATCATTTTCTGTGCAGTATTAGTAAAAGCAGACTGTTTGTCTATTTTTGTGACTTAGATGAAGATCGGAACATATTTTATAACCATTTTATAACCAGTTTATTCAGAAATCCAAGTAATCCCAAAGGGTCCACATACTTTTTCATACAACTATATATAGAAGCAGGCTGTGGGTGGGCGGCCATCTTGTCCAACCGGTCATTGCAGCTCAGAAGAAGTCCAGGGGCTGGAGGGGTAGTTGAGTCGTCACACCTTCTTCATAGTTGCGAACATTATCAGTCCAACGTGGAGACCCACCCACAGCGCTGGCTTGATCATACTCTTCATTCTTTGCATTTTTTGGGTCATTGAATTTGCACTCGACGGTGGATTTAGCGTTGACGTGGTTTTGTCATTGACAGTAGATATGTCATCAGCACTCGAGCACTCTTGCTCTGGGACCATTTGGACTGGAGAGGCGTGTTGGGAAGGAGGTGAATGGGTGGAGTCACAACCTCCATTAATCGCCTGCATTTTCGACTCCTCCTCCGCCTCCTTTTGTTCTGGCTGTTGGGAAGGAGATGAAGTGATGGAGTCATTTTTGTTATATACTCTGTCCAATCTGATTGATTCTTTGTCTTAAGTTTCCTGTTTGTTATCTTAAGTTTTAGCAATGTACAAACAAGTGAATCAGCTGGAAAAAAAATGCCTTAAAGATGAGAAAGGCTTACGTGAAGGATCTTCTCCATTTCGTTTTCCAGCTTAGCCTGCAGGAAGTCAAAGTTCCACCAGACCAAGCAGGACTCCGGTAGGCATTTTCTCAGGCACTCTTGCTTTGGGACCATTTGGACTGGAGAGGCGTGTTGGGAAGGAGGTGAATGGGTGGAGTCACGTTGACTACAGTCACAAGCCCACGAAATCTCACAACCTCCATTAATCGCCTGCATTTCCGGCTCCTCCTCCGCCTCGTTGTGCTCTGGCTCTTCTGACAACTGGTCCAGATTCTTCAGCGTGTGGTCAGACAGGGGCTGGGGGCTGCTGTCCTCCTGGAGTTTTAAGAGAAAACCGCTGTCAGTTATTTCCATTCAATGTTTATTCAATAGTGAGAAACAGATTTATACAACCTCAACCAGCAGTGAGAGGTGAGGAGCTGGAGAAAAACTGTAGCCTACCTCCATGAAGCAGATGGTATAATAGCAGAAGTCTGTTGACGCCGCCGGTGATGCATCCTGGTTATCACCATCATCAAGGCATTCGTCGGACAGCAACGGAGGACACGCTGTAACAAACAACATGCGTTAAGTCATGGGAAAGACAAACATATTTATCCTCATAGAAATTCACACCAGACATTACCAAAAACCTGTCCAGGGTGAACCCCGCCTTCGCCCAGTGCCAGCTGTTACTGTTCCTTTTATCCATTCTTGTTTTGTTTTACATGTTCAAAATCAATAAGTAATTAATAATAAATTGAAACTAGATGGTCGTCACTGTCCACTCATATTTATCGACGTGAATCTCAATTAGTATATGAGCGTAAGACGATAATATGTAAGATAAGCATATTGTTTGTTTTCATGAGCAGCAGAATGATGCGTCACTTTAAATGTTGTGGCTGCAAGGAATTGTGGGACGGCATTATCTCCCTTCCTTTGGTAAAGGATGCTCCAGTGCATCCTAAGCTAAAGGAGATAAGAAAGGAAGCACTCAAGCTCCGTTCCTCAGCATTAGAGAGTCTGACCAGCTCTCATCACGGCTGCTACTCAGATACTTCGGGGTCATTTCAATTCATCAGGAACCTTCTTAAGAGAAAAACACTTTTCGACCGCAGCCTTTGTCAATGTGTCTGCGTTGGTACCTACCATGAAAACAACTTGTGTCCTCCTCTTTTTCCAGTGCAGGGACATGAGGAGGCGTCTGATTATGGAGGTTGCCCCAGTCCACGTCCTGGAAGAACAGTTGTCCTTTCACCTCATCGGCTCCTCCTGGATAAGAAGGGACACGACAACATTTAGTTTGTACATCTCCACATGTTGGACCTGATACATGATCCAAACACTCCAGACTGCCTTCTAGGTCTCTGGAGCTCTCAGGGTCTATCTCTCTATTGACAACATTATCACTTTATATGCAGCTCACCTCTAACATGACACCAGTTAGTACTCTGATAAAAACACAGTTTCTCTGTTTCTCATACTGTTTGTCATTAGTAAAGCTGTCACTTACTTGTACCAAGACGCGTCAGGCAGTTCTTGTCCAAGAGACGAGAAATGAGGCTCCTGACATTCAGTGGTAGAGGATCACCTTTATATAGGGGCCAGGAGATGTCATCTGGAAAAGAAGCACATCTCAGTTGATCTGATGAAGGAATTTACATTTCATTGACATCACCAAAGGCACTGAATGATATCATTCTTAGAGGAAAGCATCAGAAACCTAGCGTAAGAAATTAAATCCCAAATTTAACAGAAACAAGAAATGAAAGCTGCTTTGTGCCAGATTTTAAAGTTAAACCACAAAGTGGGAGCGTTTTGAATCATTTTTAAAATACAGAAAGAAAGATTCATTCATAACTGCTAGAATGACAAACGTGTAGAAAGGTTGCATGAAATGTGAAGATAATGAATGGAGCTTAAGATTCCTACCACAGATCACACGGCCCTCAAGATCATCACTGTCGCTGCTGGGTTTGTCGAAAGGTGTGAAGCCATACAGGAATTCATAGAGAATAATCCCTGTTGCCCACCAGTCTATAGGCTTTCCATATCCCGTCCTTAGGTACACTTCTGGCGCTATATAGCAAGGTGTGCCATACACCTGTAGTAGGACATGAAAGGGACAGAAACAGAAAATGAAGTGGGAAAATACATATAACACGGGATTTACACAAGTTTAAATAAGTGAAGAAAAGCAGACTAACCTCTTCATCAGTAAACTCTCTGGCAACTCGCTGACAGTCTTCCTCAGTCTGGCAGGCTGCCGTGTTCAATGACCCCAACTTGGACACCCCAAAATCAGCCAACTTGATGTGTCCCGTGGTTGTGATCAGAAGACTACAATGGAGGGAAGCAGAGCATGTCTCATGTTACACTATATGCCAGGATTAGTCCACTTCAACAGCAAGAGGGACAAATAAGAAAGTCATTGGGGGTTTGTGGGCTACTACTCTACATAGTGGGCAAATATGCTGCTTTATGCAAATGCAGCTGTGTTTTTATTATTGGTAATCAATGAGAAACACAAAACAATGACAGATATTACCCAGAAACCCTCACAGGTTCTGACTTTAGCATCAAAAATCTGCTTCAGTCATAAGATGGCAAACTGCAGCCCAACAGGCAACAACAGCTGTCAGTGTGTCAGTGTGCTGACTTGACTATGACTTGATCCACACTGACTGTGATTATCATAAAGTGGGCATGTCTGTAAAGGGGAGACTGGTGGGTACCCAGAAACCCCATTTACATTCACACATCTGGAGGTCAGAGGTCAAGGGACCCCTTTGACCCTCTCGCCAAAACTCAGCGGAAGTTTTGGAGCAGTATTTAAGCTCGTTCGTGACAAGCTATGACATGGTTGGTACCGATGGACTCCTCATGTTTTCAAGTTTCATATGATACCAGTATTTTCACTGTATCTTTAAATCTGACCTGAAGGTCAGGTGACTGAAGATTGTGTAAAAATATCAGTTCTGGTAAATTCATAGAAATGTTTTAAACCCCTCCCCTGAACAGCAATCGTCCAATCATAGCTAAACATCTATAGCTAGGCAAGTCAGTTCTGTCAGGCTTTGAGTTTCCTAAACCAAAATTATAAGAGCAAAGGAACGGCTTTTAACACGGTTTGTATCTAAAAATTAAATGTAGAAATAGATCAGAAATAAACAGTAGATGTCTGCGCTCTCTGAGTACCCTTCTAGCTTTAAAATGGGTCAAGTGGAAACAAAAATAGACTGTGTTTTCAAGCAACTCATGAAATTATGTTAGCTTTGTTAGCTGGCTAGCTAGCTATTGCTGATACATCTGCCAGCAACAGAGTTGCAGCTTCTAATTTCCAGCCGACGACCATCAATTTTTATGGATAGAAATTAGAAATCTCAAATGGTCTCTCTGCCACCAACGTTGTTGTAAACGGTACCATGCAAAAATGAAAAGCATAACGGGCGTAGTAACAGTAACTAAGGAGGGCCTGAAAGCAGACATGGAAAAATAATACAATATGTTCAAGATGTCCTCTCCAAAGGGACAGGCTGAAGCCTCACTTATCGGGTTTGAGGTCTCTGTGGATGATGCCATGGCTGTGGATGTACTCCAACGCTAAGACGAGCTCTGCGATGTAGAAGCGGGACACGTCCACAGGAAAACACTCATTGTAATCCAGTAAGCTGCCGACATCCCCACCTACAAGGTCAGAGAGAGACATAACAGGTCAGATGCTATGTGCAGGTCTTCTTAGAGTGCGTCAGATGTGTACAGTGGATCTAGTGTATATGCATGTATGACCAATCCAAAACAACCTCCTTACCTCCCACATATTCCATCACCATGTACAGGTGCTTCTCAGTCTCAAATGAGCAGAACATGGAGGTGACAAGAGAGCTGTCAAGGAAGTTGAGGATGTCACGCTCCAGCAGGGCTTCATCCCTCTGTTCCTTGTCCTCCAGTTTGATCTGCTTCATGGCAAAGACCTGACGACTCTTCTTGTGGCGCACAAGGTCGACAGTCCTGGACAGAGGGAAAAAGAAACGTGAGCAGCTTTTTTGACTGAATATCAGCTCCAATTTGAGAAGAAACTGTCCACATGGAAGAAATTACTCTCCAACACTTTTCAGGTTCTTTTCTGCTTTGACTGGACTCTCTGCACTATCCAAAGAGTCAGTGTGAAGAAGAAGAAGAAGATATTCCTTTATTAGTCCCGCTAGGGAAATTCAATTTTTTCACTCTGTTGTTAACTTATACACACACATGCACAAACAGGACCATATACATGCAACAATTGGAGAGGTGTCAGAGTGAGGGGGCTGCTCCTGACAAGCGCCCCGAGCAGTTGGGGGTTTGGTGCCTTGCTCAGGGGCACCTCGGCAGTGCCCAAGAGGTAAACTGGCACCTCTCCAGCTACCAGTTCACACTCAGTTCTTGGTCCATGTTGGGACTTGAAGCGGTGACCCTCCGGTTCCCAAGCCAACTCCCTAAAGACTGAGCTACTGCCGCCCCGTTTTTAGCTACGTTTTTATGACCTACACTATGATGACCTATACTGGCATATTTAGCTATGTTATGATGAATAACACTAGCATTGGGTGTGGCAGTAGCTCAGTCCGTAAGGACTTGGGCTAGAACGCGGAGGACGCCGGTTCAAGTCCCCCATGGACCAAGACCAACTGGTTGCTGGAGAGGTGCCAGTTTACCTCTTGGGCACTGCCGAGGTGCCCCTGAGCAAGGCACCGAACCCCCAACTGCTCTGGGCGCTTGTCAGGAGCAGCCCCCTCACTCTGACATCTCTCCATTGACGCATGTATATGTACTGTGTGAACAACAGAGTGTAAAAACTGAATTTCCCCACTGTGGGACTAATAAAGGAATATCTTCTTCTTCTTCTTCATACATGATAACCTACACTAGCGTATTCAGCTACGTTTTGATGACCTACACTATGATAACCTACACTATCATATTTAGCTGTTATGATGACTTACACTATGATAACCTACTCTAGCATATTTAGCTATGTTATGATGACCTACACTAGCATACATGATAACCTACACTAGCATATTTAGCTATGTTATGATGACCTACACTATGATAACCTACATTAGCATATTTAGCTATGTTATGATGACCCACACTAGCATACGTGATAACCTACTCTAGCGTATTTAGCTACGTTTTAATGACCTACACTATGATAACCTACACTATCATATTTAGCTATGTCATGATGACCTACACTATGATAACCTACATTAGCATATTTAGCTACGTTTTGATGACCTACACTATGATAACCTACATTAGCATATTTAGCTATGTTATGATGACCTACACTATGATAACCTACACTAGCGTATTCAGCTATGTTTTTATGACGTACACTATAATAACCTACACTAGCATATTTAGCTGTGTTATGATGACTAATACTAGCATACATGATAACCTACACTAGCGTATTCAGCTACGTTTTGATGACCTACACTATGAAAACCTACACTATCATATTTAGCTGTTATGATGACCTACACTATGATAACCTACATTAGCATATTTAGCTATGTAATGATGACCTACAATATGAAAACCTTCATTAGCATATTTAGCTACGTTTTGATGACCTATACTATGAAAACCTACAGTAGCATAGTTAGCTACATTTTGATGACGTACACTAGCATATTTAGCTACGTTTTGATGACCTATACTATGAAAACCTACACTAGCATAGTTAGCTACATTTTGATGACCTACACTAGCATATTTAGCTACGTTTTGATGACCTAATATATGATAACTTACACTAGCATATTTAGCTATGTTATCATGACATACACTATGAAAACCTACACTAGCATAGTTAGCTACATTTTGATGACCTACACTATGATAACCTACATTAGCATATTTAGCTATGTAATGATGACCTACAATATGAAAACCTTCATTAGCATATTTAGCTACGTTTTGATGACCTATACTATGAAAACCTACACTAGCATAGTTAGCTACACTTTGATGACCTACACTAGCATATTTAGCTACGTTTTGATGACCTAATATATGGTAATTTACACTAGCATATTTAGCTATGTTATCATGACATACACTACGATAACCTACAGTAGCATATTTCGCAACGTTTTGATAGCCTACACTATGATAACCTACACTATCATATTTACCTATGTTATGATGACCTACACTAGCATACATTTCCCTCCAGACTGAGCTACTGCGGCCCCCACAAAGAGAGAAAACAAAGAGAGCAGTCTGTCTTACTCACCCAAAGGTGCCACTGGCAACCCGTCTGATGAAGTCAAAGTCACTCTTCACCGGTTTTATGGGAGGAGGCCTGTAGGCTGCGCGAGTCTAAATCAAACACAGCAACAACAAAAAAGTTGAAATACAAAATGTAAATTGTAAAAGTGTAATCATTTTTGTTAAATACTCCAGTCTGATTGATGCTTTGTTCAAAGTTTCCTGTTCGTTATCTGAAGTTTTAACAAAACAAACAAGTGAATCAGCTGGAAAAAAATGCCTCAAAGATGAGAAAGACTTACCTCGTGGAGGATCTTCTCCAGTTTGTTTTCCAGCTCCATAAACAAGCTGTCCTCGACCAGGTCGTCCTGCACCGTGTTGCCACAGTCTTTGACCAGCTCAGCCAGCTGGCTCTGGATGAAGTTAACGGCTCTGGCTCTGACCGACATCATCATTTGGACGATTTGGACCGGTTCCTTGAACCAAACATAAAACTGAATTAAATCATTGAACAATTTAAAATAATAATTATTTCTGTCTAGGCAGGAGTACAATGTAAAGATCCGTGTGAACTGACGCGAAGGTTGTGTGATGTAAAGAGGGTCCAAGTAATCAGAAACATCTTCACATCTATTCCCAGATTAAGCACAAGACGCTGCAAAGTTGTTCAAATGAAGCATAAACTGCTTAATCTACTGTCTTTGTTTTATTTAGCATTGAAACAATGACGTCCTTTACAACACACTGTAATGTAGTTGTCATGTATCATTAGAGTTTAGGGCGATACACTTTTAACCAAGTGAACGAGAGCAAAATGTAGTGAAACATTTACAGTATAGTAGTATATAATGAGTATTTAATGAGCTCACCTACTGTAGTGTAACCAGTAGGTGAGCTAATAAATCTGATAGGGACACACTTTCTTATGGGATGCTGTCTTCACAATAATAAAATAAATACTAAACATAATAAATAAATACTTACAGTTCTCAAAATACAGATTTTCTTCTCTCCACAGTTGAACTACAACAATAATACAAGCTGTCAGCTGTAAATGCACTGAAAAGAGACTTTTCAAAGCTAAACTGCTGACAGTCGACAGAGATGTGTTGCCTGCTGTGCTGCTACGATGTGAATGCAGATAATACTGTAGAATACTACAAGGTGCAACAAGTTCCAAATTCCGCCTATGTGGAATTAATGTTCATGTCACTGTTAGCTTTGCGTCGCTCAACATGTTGCCATGGAAACAGGATGCATTGAGATGGAAAAAATCCTAACATAATATTATTACAAACATAACTGTAAACAATATAAAAAAGCATTGTCATATGTGTAATGTGAATATCAAACGGTTTCATTTGAAATAATGTCATATTATAATTGAACTGTTTTGGGCATCCCAACACTGACACCACAGTTGTGGGACATGAAGAAAAGTGAAAAAAGAGACATTTGGATGCATAACATGCTTCAGAAATTGTATTAAATATTATTTTCTGTGTATATGTCTATGTGAATAAAGAATGTAGCCACAAGGGGGCACTAGCCAGTGTCTTATTGTGCCGGTCCCAAGCCCGCATAAATACAGAGGGTTGTGTCAGGAAGGGCATCCAACGTCAAACTTTTGCCAAATCAAACATGCGAATCAAATCTGTGACTTCCATACCGGATCGGTCGAGGCCCGGTTTAACAACGACCGCCATCGGTGCTGTTCACGTACAGGGTGCCGGTGGAAATTGGACTACTGTTCGTCGAAGGAGGAGAGGAGGAATGTGTGTTTTATGTTGACATGATAGCATCATTTTTCGTATTTTCTTCACTTATTATTCGAACATGTTGCGCCAACAACAACAACAACAATGGAGACGGCCGCCGGCACTCGGACAGTGTCTTCGCCTGGAGCGCTCCTCGCCCTGCGGGACCGAGTAGCGGCGCCACCGGCGGATGTACCTGCCGAATTACGGCGACGGAGACGGGGAACCGGAGCCGGCGCTCTGGTGAGGGCAAAGAGGGAGAGACGGAGGACCTTTAAACCCGTCCTGCCCTCGGTCATCATGGGGACTGTCCGCTCACTCGCCAACAAAACGGACGAACTAACAGCCCTAGTGAGGAGCCAGGGGGAATATAGGGAGGCCAGTTTGCTGTGTTTTACGGAGACATGGCTGAACGGGACGACACCGGACTGCTTAGTGGAGCCGACCGGCTTCACTTTAGTGAGAGCGGACAGGGACAAGCGGAGCGGTAAGAGGAAAGGAGGGGGGCTCGCTGTCCTTGTTAACTCTCGATGGTGTAATCCCAATCACGTCTCCGTTAAACACCGCATCTGCACTCCCAACATTGAGCTGCTGGCTGTGAGTTTGAGGCCTTATTATCTGCCATCACCGTCATTGTGTATATTTCCCCGGGCGCCGCGGCTGCACAGGCGAGTGACGTCATCCACCGTCGCCGGTTTACAGACCAAACACCCGGACTCATTCATCATCATCAATGGAGACTTTAACCACGTTAAAGTCTCCAAGACACTAACCAACTTCACCCAGTATGTAACCTGTAACACTGGAGGAAACAGGACCCTGGACCTGCTGTATGTCAACACTCAGCAGGCCCTTGGCTCCCCTCGGAGGATCAGACCACAACCTCATCAGGCTGGTTCCCAAATACAAGCCTGTTGTTAGGAGACAGCCCGCCACCATCAGGACTGTACAGCAGTGGTCTGCAGACATTGAGGAGGAGCTGAGGGAGTGTTACAGGACTACAGACTGGGGGATGTTTGAGAGGGCCCAGGGTGAGGACATCGAGGGACTCTCTCACACCACAACAGACTATATTCGGTTCTGTGACGAGAGCGTCGTACCCACCAAAAAGGTACGCTGCTTTCCCAACAACAAGCCCTGGATCACAGGACACATTAAAACCCTGTTGGACAGGAAGAAGAGGGCAAGAGTACATTCCGCCAGAGACTGATCCCCCCCCCCCCTCGGCACACTACAAACCGTCTGGGTCAGTCCTTTCTTTTGGTGGTCATCAGGCTCCATAACCAAGGTCTGACCCCCATGTGACTCTGATCATCTGCTCCGTATTTATTCCTGGACCAAATGTATATAATTACATATAATTATATGATTACATATATATATGCTATGCATCTACAATACCCACCACCTGCTGCACTTTACTTATTACTGTTACTTATCTATTTTATTGTCAGTTTTCTTCATTGCACCTTCTTTTCCTTCATTGCACCTTCTCTTTTACTTTTTACTACACTGTATTCATCTATACTGTTGATGCTGCTATGACACCTGAATTTCCCTCCGGGGATTTATAAAGGTTCATCTTATCTTATCTTATCTTATCTTCATGTCCAGGGACACAGAGGGGACCAACGCTGTCCAGAAGGAGCTGAAGAAGGAGCTTCAGCTGGCTAAGGACGCCTACAAGGACAAGTTGGAGGGGAAATTACAAGCCAGCAGCTCCAGGGAGGTGTGGGGAGGCTTCAGGAGGATAACGGGCTACAAACAGCCAGGCCCTGAGTGGATGGGACGCTGGAACAGGCCAACCAGTTAAACCTGTTCTTCAACAGGTTTGACCATCCGGCCCCCAACAGCCCAGCAGGACATCCTGAGCCTCCACCCACCAACTCTGTTGGTGCCCAAGAAGTGCCCAAAAAAGGACTCCCTAGCACCCCCAATGACTACAGGCCAGTTGCTCTGACGTCACACGTCATGAAGATCCTGGAGAGACTGGTCCTGCAGCACCTCAGGCCCCTGGTGAGCGACTCCCTGGACCCCCTACAGTTTGCATACCAGGCAAACATTGGCATGGACGACGCCATCATCTACATGCTCCACAGAGCCTACACGCACCTGGAGCAGCCGCAGAGCACAGTGAGAATCATGTTCCTTCACTTCGCTTTTCCAGTGCATTCAATACAGTCCAACCACACCGGCTAGCTGAGAAGCTCTCAGCTATGGGCGGTGCGGCATCAACCACCTACAGCTCAATATTGGTAAGACCAAAGAGCTGGTGGTGGATTTCCAGAGGAGGAGGAAGAGCTCCCCTACTTCCATCACCATCCGTGTGGAGGAGGTGGAGGTGGTGGACAACTACAAGTTCCTGGGAGTTCACTTAAACAATAAACTGGACTGGTCCAACAACTCCGAGGCCCTCTGCAGGAAGGGACAGAGCAAACTATTCTTCCTGAGAAGGCTGAGGACCTTCAACGTGTGCAACAGGCCACTTCAGATGTTTGACCAGTCTGTAGTAGCCAGCTCTCTGTTCTTTGCCGTGGTATGTTGGGGGGGGGGGGGGGGGGGGGGGGGGGGGGGTGGCATCAGCACCAGGGATGCCACCAAACTTAACAAACTGGTGAGGAGGGCCGGGTCTGTGGTTGGATGTGAGCTGCACAGTCTGGAGGTGGTGGCAGAGGGGAGGACCAGGAGGAAGCTGGAGTCTATTCTGAAGAACCCCTCCCACCCCCTCTATGACCAACTGGTCCAGATGAGGAGTACATTCAGTCAGAGACTGACCCCCCCTCGGCACACTACAAACCGTCTGGGTCAGTCCTTTCTGTTGGTGGCCACCAGGCTCCATAACCAAGGTCTGACCCCCATGTGACTCTGATCATCTGCTCCGTATTTATTCCTGGACCCAAATGTATATAATTACATATAATTATATGATTACATATATATATGCTATGCATATACAATACCCACCACCTGCTGCACTTTACTTATTACTGTTACTTATTTATTTTATTGTCAGTTTTCTTCATTGCACCTTCTCTTTTACTTTTTACTACACTGTATTCATCTGTACTGTTGATGCTGCTATGACACCAGAATTTCCCTCTGGGGATTAATAAAGGTTCATCTTATCTTATCTTATCTTCATCACCATGCTCAGTTGGTACTAAGGGGCCTAAAGTGTGCCAAGAAAATATCCCCCGCACCATGACACCAGCAGCAGCCTGAACTGTTGATACAAGGCAGGATGGATCCATGTTTTCATGTTGTTTATGCCAAATTCGGACCCTGCCATCTGATTGTCGCAGCTGAAATCGAGACCAGGCAACGTTTGTCCAATCTTGGTGAGCCTGTGTGAATTGTCGTCTCAGTTTCCTGTTCTTAGCTGACAGGAGTTTTACCTGGTGTGGTCTTCTGCTGCTGTAGCCCATCTTCTTCAAGGTGTTGTGTGTTCACAGATGGTGCTCTACATTCCTTGGTTGTAACGACTGGTTATTGGAGTTACTGTTACCTTTCTATCATCTCCAACCAGTCTGCCCATTCTCCTCTGACCTCTCACATCAACAAGGCATTTTCATCCACACAGCTGCCGCTCACTGGATATTTTATCTTTTTTGGACCATTCTCTGTATATTCTCTCTCTCTCTCTCTCTCTCTCTCTCCATACTTTTTCCACCCTGCACTGTGAATGTTTACATGTTGTGTTCAATGAAAACATATAATTTTCTGTGCAGTATTAGTAAAAGCAGACTGTTTGTCTATTTTTGTGACTTAGATGAAGATCGGAACATATTTTATAACCATTTTATAACCAGTTTATTCAGAAATCCAAGTAATCCCAAAGGGTCCACATACTTTTTCATACAACTATATATAGAAGCAGGCTGTGGGTGGGCGGCCATCTTGTCCAACCGGTCATTGCAGCTCAGAAGAAGTCCAGGGGCTGGAGGGGTAGTTGAGTCGTCACACCTTCTTCATAGTTGCGAACATTATCAGTCCAACATGGAGACCCACCCACAGCGCTGGCTTGATCATACTCTTCATTCTTTGCATCATTGAATTTGCACTCGACGGTGGATTTAGCGTTGACGTGGTTTTGTCATTGACAGTAGATATGTCATCAGCACTCGAGCACTCTTGCTCTGGGACCATTTGGACTGGAGAGGCGTGTTGGGAAGGAGGTGAATGGGTGGAGTCACAACCTCCATTAATCGCCTGCATTTTCGACTCCTCCTCCGCCTCCTTTTGTTCTGGCTGTTGGGAAGGAGATGAAGTGATGGAGTCATTTTTGTTATATACTCTGTCCAATCTGATTGATTCTTTGTCTTAAGTTTCCTGTTTGTTATCTTAAGTTTTAACAATGTACAAACAAGTGAATCAGCTGGAAAAAAAATGCCTTAAAGATGAGAAAGGCTTACGTGAAGGATCTTCTCCATTTCGTTTTCCAGCTTAGCCTGCAGGAAGTCAAAGTTCCACCAGACCAAGCAGGACTCCGGTAGGCATTTTCTCAGGCACTCTTGCTTTGGGACCATTTGGACTGGAGAGGCGTGTTGGGAAGGAGGTGAATGGGTGGAGTCACGTTGACTACAGTCACAAGCCCACGAAATCTCACAACCTCCATTAATCGCCTGCATTTCCGGCTCCTCCTCCGCCTCGTTGTGCTCTGGCTCTTCTGACAACTGGTCCAGATTCTTCAGCGTGTGGTCAGACAGGGGCTGGGGGCTGCTGTCCTCCTGGAGTTTTAAGAGAAAACCGCTGTCAGTTATTTCCATTCAATGTTTATTCAATAGTGAGAAACAGATTTATACAACCTCAACCAGCAGTGAGAGGTGAGGAGCTGGAGAAAAACTGTAGCCTACCTCCATGAAGCAGATGGTATAATAGCAGAAGTCTGTTGACGCCGCCGGTGATGCATCCTGGTTATCACCATCATCAAGGCATTCGTCGGACAGCAACGGAGGACACGCTGTAACAAACAACATGCGTTAAGTCATGGGAAAGACAAACATATTTATCCTCATAGAAATTCACACCAGACATTACCAAAAACCTGTCCAGGGTGAACCCCGCCTTCGCCCAATGCCAGCTGTTACTGTTCCTTTTATCCATTCTTGTTTTGTTTTACATGTTCAAAATCAATAAGTAATTAATAATAAATTGAAACTAGATGGTCGTCACTGTCCACTCATATTTATCGACGTGAATCTCAATTAGTATATGAGCGTAAGACGATAATATGTAAGATAAGCATATTGTTTGTTTTCATGAGCAGCAGAATGATGCGTCACTTTAAATGTTGTGGCTGCAAGGAATTGTGGGACGGCATTATCTCCCTTCCTTTGGTAAAGGATGCTCCAGTGCATCCTAAGCTAAAGGAGATAAGAAAGGAAGCACTCAAGCTCCGTTCCTCAGCATTAGAGAGTCTGACCAGCTCTCATCACGGCTGCTACTCAGATACTTCGGGGTCATTTCAATTCATCAGGAACCTTCTTAAGAGAAAAACACTTTTCGACCGCAGCCTTTGTCAATGTGTCTGCGTTGGTACCTACCATGAAAACAACTTGTGTCCTCCTCTTTTTCCAGTGCAGGGACATGAGGAGGCGTCTGATTATGGAGGTTGCCCCAGTCCACGTCCTGGAAGAACAGTTGTCCTTTCACCTCATCGGCTCCTCCTGGATAAGAAGGGACACGACAACATTTAGTTTGTACATCTCCACATGTTGGACCTGATACATGATCCAAACACTCCAGACTGCCTTCTAGGTCTCTGGAGCTCTCAGGGTCTATCTCTCTATTGACAACATTATCACTTTATATGCAGCTCACCTCTAACATGACACCAGTTAGTACTCTGATAAAAACACAGTTTCTCTGTTTCTCATACTGTTTGTCATTAGTAAAGCTGTCACTTACTTGTACCAAGACGCGTCAGGCAGTTCTTGTCCAAGAGACGAGAAATGAGGCTCCTGACATTCAGTGGTAGAGGATCACCTTTATATAGGGGCCAGGAGATGTCATCTGGAAAAGAAGCACATCTCAGTTGATCTGATGAAGGAATTTACATTTCATTGACATCACCAAAGGCACTGAATGATATCATTCTTAGAGGAAAGCATCAGAAACCTAGCGTAAGAAATTAAATCCCAAATTTAACAGAAACAAGAAATGAAAGCTGCTTTGTGCCAGATTTTAAAGTTAAACCACAAAGTTTTGAATCATTTTTAAAATACAGAAAGAAAGATTCATTCATAACTGCTAGAATGACAAACGTGTAGAAAGGTTGCATGAAATGTGAAGATAATGAATGGAGCTTAAGATTCCTACCACAGATCACACGGCCCTCAAGATCATCACTGTCGCTGCTGGGTTTGTCGAAAGGTGTGAAGCCATACAGGAATTCATAGAGAATAATCCCTGTTGCCCACCAGTCTATAGGCTTTCCATAGCCCGTCCTTAGGTACACTTCTGGCGCTATATAGCAAGGTGTGCCATACACCTGTAGTAGGACATGAAAGGGACAGAAACAGAAAATGAAGTGGGAAAATACATATAACACGGGATTTACACAAGTTTAAATAAGTGAAGAAAAGCAGACTAACCTCTTCATCAGTAAACTCTCTGGCAACTCGCTGACAGTCTTCCTCAGTCTGGCAGGCTGCCGTGTTCAATGACCCCAACTTGGACACCCCAAAATCAGCCAACTTGATGTGTCCCGTGGTTGTGATCAGAAGACTACAATGGAGGGAAGCAGAGCATGTCTCATGTTACACTATATGCCAGGATTAGTCCACTTCAACAGCAAGAGGGACAAATAAGAAAGTCATTGGGGGTTTGTGGGCTACTACTCTACATAGTGGGCAAATATGCTGCTTTATGCAAATGCAGCTGTGTTTTTATTATTGGTAATCAATGAGAAACACAAAACAATGACAGATATTACCCAGAAACCCTCACAGGTTCTGACTTTAGCATCAAAAATCTGCTTCAGTCATAAGATGGCAAACTGCAGCCCAACAGGCAACAACAGCTGTCAGTGTGTCAGTGTGCTGACTTGACTATGACTTGATCCACACTGACTGTGATTATCATAAAGTGGGCATGTCTGTAAAGGGGAGACTGGTGGGTACCCAGAAACCCCATTTACATTCACACATCTGGAGGTCAGAGGTCAAGGGACCCCTTTGACCCTCTCGCCAAAACTCAGCGGAAGTTTTGGAGCAGTATTTAAGCTCGTTCGTGACAAGCTATGACATGGTTGGTACCGATGGACTCCTCATGTTTTCAAGTTTCATATGATACCAGTATTTTCACTGTATCTTTAAATCTGACCTGAAGGTCAGGTGACTGAAGATTGTGTAAAAATATCAGTTCTGGTAAATTCATAGAAATGTTTTAAACCCCTCCCCTGAACAGCAATCGTCCAATCATAGCTAAACATCTATAGCTAGGCAAGTCAGTTCTGTCAGGCTTTGAGTTTCCTAAACCAAAATTATAAGAGCAAAGGAACGGCTTTTAACACGGTTTGTATCTAAAAATTAAATGTAGAAATAGATCAGAAATAAACAGTAGATGTCTGCGCTCTCTGAGTACCCTTCTAGCTTTAAAATGGGTCAAGTGGAAACAAAAATAGACTGTGTTTTCAAGCAACTCATGAAATTATGTTAGCTTTGTTAGCTGGCTAGCTAGCTATTGCTGATACATCTGCCAGCAACAGAGTTGCAGCTTCTAATTTCCAGCCGACGACCATCAATTTTTATGGATAGAAATTAGAAATCTCAAATGGTCTCTCTGCCACCAACGTTGTTGTAAACGGTACCAAGCAAAAATGAAAAGCATAACGGGCGTAGTAACAGTAACTAAGGAGGGCCTGAAAGCAGACATGGAAAAATAATACAATATGTTCAAGATGTCCTCTCCAAAGGGACAGGCTGAAGCCTCACTTATCGGGTTTGAGGTCTCTGTGGATGATGCCATGGCTGTGGATGTACTCCAACGCTAAGACGAGCTCTGCGATGTAGAAGCGGGACACGTCCACAGGAAAACACTCATTGTAATCCAGTAAGCTGCCGACATCCCCACCTACAAGGTCAGAGAGAGACATAACAGGTCAGATGCTATGTGCAGGTCTTCTTAGAGTGCGTCAGATGTGTACAGTGGATCTAGTGTATATGCATGTATGACCAATCCAAAACAACCTCCTTACCTCCCACATATTCCATCACCATGTACAGGTGCTTCTCAGTCTCAAATGAGCAGAACATGGAGGTGACAAGAGAGCTGTCAAGGAAGTTGAGGATGTCACGCTCCAGCAGGGCTTCATCCCTCTGTTCCTTGTCCTCCAGTTTGATCTGCTTCATGGCAAAGACCTGACGACTCTTCTTGTGGCGCACAAGGTCGACAGTCCTGGACAGAGGGAAAAAGAAACGTGAGCAGCTTTTTTGACTGAATATCAGCTCCAATTTGAGAAGAAACTGTCCACATGGAAGAAATTACTCTCCAACACTTTTCAGGTTCTTTTCTGCTTTGACTGGACTCTCTGCACTATCCAAAGAGTCAGTGTGAAGAAGAAGAAGAAGAAGATATTCCTTTATTAGTCCCGCTAGGGAAATTCAATTTTTTCACTCTGTTGTTAACTTATACACACACATGCACAAACAGGACCATATACATGCAACAATTGGAGAGGTGCCAGAGTGAGGGGGCTGCTCCTGACAAGCGCCCCGAGCAGTTGGGGGTTTGGTGCCTTGCTCAGGGGCACCTCGGCAGTGCCCAAGAGGTAAACTGGCACCTCTCCAGCTACCAGTTCACACTCAGTTCTTGGTCCATGTTGGGACTTGAAGCGGTGACCCTCCGGTTCCCAAGCCAACTCCCTAAAGACTGAGCTACTGCCGCCCCGTTTTTAGCTACGTTTTTATGACCTACACTATGATGACCTATACTGGCATATTTAGCTATGTTATGATGAATAACACTAGCATTGGGTGTGGCAGTAGCTCAGTCCGTAAGGACTTGGGCTAGAACGCGGAGGACGCCGGTTCAAGTCCCCCATGGACCAAGACCAACTGGTTGCTGGAGAGGTGCCAGTTTACCTCTTGGGCACTGCCGAGGTGCCCCTGAGCAAGGCACCGAACCCCCAACTGCTCTGGGCGCTTGTCAGGAGCAGCCCCCTCACTCTGACATCTCTCCATTGACGCATGTATATGTACTGTGTGAACAACAGAGTGTAAAAACTGAATTTCCCCACTGTGGGACTAATAAAGGAATATCTTCTTCTTCTTCTTCATACATGATAACCTACACTAGCGTATTCAGCTACGTTTTGATGACCTACACTATGATAACCTACACTATCATATTTAGCTGTTATGATGACTTACACTATGATAACCTACTCTAGCATATTTAGCTATGTTATGATGACCTACACTAGCATACATGATAACCTACACTAGCATATTTAGCTATGTTATGATGACCTACACTATGATTACCTACATTAGCATATTTAGCTATGTTATGATGACCCACACTAGCATACGTGATAACCTACTCTAGCGTATTTAGCTACGTTTTAATGACCTACACTATGATAACCTACACTATCATATTTAGCTATGTCATGATGACCTACACTATGATAACCTACATTAGCATATTTAGCTACGTTTTGATGACCTACACTATGAAAACCTACATTAGCATATTTAGCTATGTTATGATGACCTACACTATGATAACCTACATTAGCGTATTCAGAGCTATGTTTTGATGACCTACACTATGAAAACCTTCACTAGCATATTTAGCTACGTTTTGTGTATGATGACTATACTATGAAAACCTACACTAGCATAGTTAGCTACATTTTGATGACGTACACTAGCATATTCAGCTACGTTTTGATGACCTACACTATGAAAACCTACACTAGCATAGTTGCTACATTTTGATGACCTACACTAGATATTTAGCTACGTTTTGATGACCTAATATATGATAACTTACACTAGCATATTTAGCTTGTTATCATGACATACACTATGAAAACCTACACTAGCATAGTGCTCTTTTGATGACCTACACTATGATAACCTACATTAGCATATTTAGCTATGTAATGATGACCTACAATATGAAAACCTTCATTAGCATATTTAGCTACGTTTTGATGACCTATACTATGAAAACCTACACTAGCATATTTAGCTATATAATGATGACCTACAATATGAAAACCTTCATTAGCATATTTAGCTACGTTTTGATGACCTATACTATGAAAACCTACACTAGCATAGTTAGCTACATTTTGATGACCTACACTAGCATATTTAGCTACGTTTTGATGACCTAATATATGATAATTTACACTAGCATATTTAGCTATGTTATCATGACATACACTATGATAACCTACACTAGCATAGTAGCTATGTTATGATGACCTACACTAGCATACATGATAACCCCTAGCATATTTAGCTATGTTATGATGACCTACACTATGATAACCTACATTAGCATATTTAGCTATGTTATGATGACCTACACTATGAAAACCTTCATTAGCATATTTAGCTATGTCATGATGACCTACACTTTGATAACCTACATTAGCATATTTAGCTGTTATGATGAAACCTACACTAGGATAACCATTAGCATATTTAGCTATGTAATGATGACCTACAATATGAAAACCTTCATTAGCATATTTAGCTACGTTTTGATGACCTACACTATGAAAACCTACACTAGCATATTTAGCTATGTAATGATGACCTACAATATGATAACCTACATTAGCATATTTAGCTATGTTATCATGACATACACTATGATAACCTACACTAGCATAGTTACTACATTTTGATAACCTACAGTAGCATATTTCGCAACGTTTTGATAGCCTACACTATGATAACCTACACTATCATATTTACCTATGTTATGATGACCTACACTAGCATACATTTCCCTCCAGACTGAGCTACTGCGGCCCCCACAAAGAGAGAAAACAAAGAGAGCAGTCTGTCTTACTCACCCAAAGGTGCCACTGGCAACCCGTCTGATGAAGTCAAAGTCACTCTTCACCGGTTTTATGGGAGGAGGCCTGTAGGCTGCGCGAGTCTAAATCAAACACAGCAACAACAAAAAAGTTGAAATACAAAATGTAAATTGTAAAAGTGTAATCATTTTTGTTAAATACTCCAGTCTGATTGATGCTTTGTTCAAAGTTTCCTGTTCGTTATCTGAAGTTTTAACAAAACAAACAAGTGAATCAGCTGGAAAAAAATGCCTCAAAGATGAGAAAGACTTACCTCGTGGAGGATCTTCTCCAGTTTGTTTTCCAGCTCCATAAACAAGCTGTCCTCGACCAGGTCGTCCTGCACCGTGTTGCCACAGTCTTTGACCAGCTCAGCCAGCTGGCTCTGGATGAAGTTAACGGCTCTGGCTCTGACCGACATCATCATTTGGACGATTTGGACCGGTTCCTTGAACCAAACATAAAACTGAATTAAATCATTGAACAATTTAAAATAATAATTATTTCTGTCTAGGCAGGAGTACAATGTAAAGATCCGTGTGAACTGACGCGAAGGTTGTGTGATGTAAAGAGGGTCCAAGTAATCAGAAACATCTTCACATCTATTCCCAGATTAAGCACAAGACGCTGCAAAGTTGTTCAAATGAAGCATAAACTGCTTAATCTACTGTCTTTGTTTTATTTAGCATTGAAACAATGACGTCCTTTACAACACACTGTAATGTAGTTGTCATGTATCATTAGAGTTTAGGGCGATACACTTTTAACCAAGTGAACGAGAGCAAAATGTAGTGAAACATTTACAGTATAGTAGTATATAATGAGTATTTAATGAGCTCACCTACTGTAGTGTAACCAGTAGGTGAGCTAATAAATCTGATAGGGACACACTTTCTTATGGGATGCTGTCTTCACAATAATAAAATAAATACTAAACATAATAAATAAATACTTACAGTTCTCAAAATACAGATTTTCTTCTCTCCACAGTTGAACTACAACAATAATACAAGCTGTCAGCTGTAAATGCACTGAAAAGAGACTTTTCAAAGCTAAACTGCTGACAGTCGACAGAGATGTGTTGCCTGCTGTGCTGCTACGATGTGAATGCAGATAATACTGTAGAATACTACAAGGTGCAACAAGTTCCAAATTCCGCCTATGTGGAATTAATGTTCATGTCACTGTTAGCTTTGCGTCGCTCAACATGTTGCCATGGAAACAGGATGCATTGAGATGGAAAAAATCCTAACATAATATTATTACAAACATAACTGTAAACAATATAAAAAAGCATTGTCATATGTGTAATGTGAATATCAAACGGTTTCATTTGAAATAATGTCATATTATAATTGAACTGTTTTGGGCATCCCAACACTGACACCACAGTTGTGGGACATGAAGAAAAGTGAAAAAAGAGACATTTGGATGCATAACATGCTTCAGAAATTGTATTAAATATTATTTTCTGTGTATATGTCTATGTGAATAAAGAATGTAGCCACAAGGGGGCACTAGCCAGTGTCTTATTGTGCCGGTCCCAAGCCCGCATAAATACAGAGGGTTGTGTCAGGAAGGGCATCCAACGTCAAACTTTTGCCAAATCAAACATGCGAATCAAATCTGTGACTTCCATACCGGATCGGTCGAGGCCCGGTTTAACAACGACCGCCATCGGTGCTGTTCACGTACAGGGTGCCGGTGGAAATTGGACTACTGTTCGTCGAAGGAGGAGAGGAGGAATGTGTGTTTTATGTTGACATGATAGCATCATTTTTCGTATTTTCTTCACTTATTATTCGAACATGTTGCGCCAACAACAACAACAACAATGGAGACGGCCGCCGGCACTCGGACAGTGTCTTCGCCTGGAGCGCTCCTCGCCCTGCGGGACCGAGTAGCGGCGCCACCGGCGGATGTACCTGCCGAATAACGGTGACGGAGACGGGGAACCGGAGCCGGCGCTCTGGTGAGGGCAAAGAGGGAGAGACGGAGGACCTTTAAACCCGTCCTGCCCTCGGTCATCATGGGGACTGTCCGCTCACTCGCCAACAAAACGGACGAACTAACAGCCCTAGTGAGGAGCCAGGGGGAATATAGGGAGGCCAGTTTGCTGTGTTTTACGGAGACATGGCTGAACGGGACGACACCGGACTGCTTAGTGGAGCCGACCGGCTTCACTTTAGTGAGAGCGGACAGGGACAAGCGGAGCGGTAAGAGGAAAGGAGGGGGGCTCGCTGTCCTTGTTAACTCTCGATGGTGTAATCCCAATCACGTCTCCGTTAAACACCGCATCTACACTCCCAACATTGAGCTGCTGGCTGTGAGTTTGAGGCCTTATTATCTGCCATCACCGTCATTGTGTATATTTCCCCGGGCGCCGCGGCTGCACAGGCGAGTGACGTCATCCACCGTCGCCGGTTTACAGACCAAACACCCGGACTCATTCATCATCATCAATGGAGACTTTAACCACGTTAAAGTCTCCAAGACACTAACCAACTTCACCCAGTATGTAACCTGTAACACTGGAGGAAACAGGACCCTGGACCTGCTGTATGTCAACACTCAGCAGGCCCTTGGCTCCCCTCGGAGGATCAGACCACAACCTCATCAGGCTGGTTCCCAAATACAAGCCTGTTGTTAGGAGACAGCCCGCCACCATCAGGACTGTACAGCAGTGGTCTGCAGACATTGAGGAGGAGCTGAGGGAGTGTTACAGGACTACAGACTGGGGGATGTTTGAGAGGGCCCAGGGTGAGGACATCGAGGGACTCTCTCACACCATAACAGACTATATTCGGTTCTGTGACGAGAGCGTCGTACCCACCAAAAAGGTACGCTGCTTTCCCAACAACAAGCCCTGGATCACAGGACACATTAAAACCCTGTTGGACAGGAAGAAGAGGGCAAGAGCACATTCCGCCAGAGACTGATCCCCCCCCCCCTCGGCACACTACAAACCGTCTGGGTCAGTCCTTTCTTTTGGTGGTCATCAGGCTCCATAACCAAGGTCTGACCCCCATGTGACTCTGATCATCTGCTCCGTATTTATTCCTGGACCAAATGTATATAATTACATATAATTATATGATTACATATATATATGCTATGCATCTACAATACCCACCACCTGCTGCACTTTACTTATTACTGTTACTTATCTATTTTATTGTCAGTTTTCTTCATTGCACCTTCTTTTCCTTCATTGCACCTTCTCTTTTACTTTTTACTACACTGTATTCATCTATACTGTTGATGCTGCTATGACACCTGAATTTCCCTCCGGGGATTTATAAAGGTTCATCTTATCTTATCTTATCTTATCTTCATGTCCAGGGACACAGAGGGGACCAACGCTGTCCAGAAGGAGCTGAAGAAGGAGCTTCAGCTGGCTAAGGACGCCTACAAGGACAAGTTGGAGGGGAAATTACAAGCCAGCAGCTCCAGGGAGGTGTGGGGAGGCTTCAGGAGGATAACGGGCTACAAACAGCCAGGCCCTGCAGTGGATGGGACGCTGGAACAGGCCAACCAGTTAAACCTGTTCTTCAACAGGTTTGACCATCCGGCCCCCAACAGCCCAGCAGGACATCCTGAGCCTCCACCCACCAACTCTGTTGGTGCCCAAGAAGTGCCCAAAAAAGGACTCCCTAGCACCCCCAATGACTACAGGCCAGTTGCTCTGACGTCACACGTCATGAAGATCCTGGAGAGACTGGTCCTGCAGCACCTCAGGCCCCTGGTGAGCGACTCCCTGGACCCCCTACAGTTTGCATACCAGGCAAACATTGGCATGGACGACGCCATCATCTACATGCTCCACAGAGCCTACACGCACCTGGAGCAGCCGCAGAGCACAGTGAGAATCATGTTCCTTCACTTCGCTTTTCCAGTGCATTCAATACAGTCCAACCACACCGGCTAGCTGAGAAGCTCTCAGCTATGGGCGGTGCGGCATCAACCACCTACAGCTCAATATTGGTAAGACCAAAGAGCTGGTGGTGGATTTCCAGAGGAGGAGGAAGAGCTCCCCTACTTCCATCACCATCCGTGTGGAGGAGGTGGAGGTGGTGGACAACTACAAGTTCCTGGGAGTTCACTTAAACAATAAACTGGACTGGTCCAACAACTCCGAGGCCCTCTACAGGAAGGGACAGAGCAAACTATTCTTCCTGAGAAGGCTGAGGACCTTCAACGTGTGCAACAGGCCACTTCAGATGTTTGACCAGTCTGTAGTAGCCAGCTCTCTGTTCTTTGCCGTGGTATGTTGGGGGGGGGGGGGGGGGGTGGCATCAGCACCAGGGATGCCACCAAACTTAACAAACTGGTGAGGAGGGCCGGGTCTGTGGTTGGATGTGAGCTGCACAGTCTGGAGGTGGTGGCAGAGGGGAGGACCAGGAGGAAGCTGGAGTCTATTCTGAAGAACCCCTCCCACCCCCTCTATGACCAACTGGTCCAGATGAGGAGTACATTCAGCCAGAGACTGATCCCCCCTCGGCACACTACAAACCGTCTGGGTCAGTCCTTTCTGTTGGTGGCCACCAGGCTCCATAACCAAGGTCTGACCCCCATGTGACTCTGATCATCTGCTCCGTATTTATTCCTGGACCCAAATGTATATAATTACATATAATTATATGATTACATATATATATGCTATGCATATACAATACCCACCACCTGCTGCACTTTACTTATTACTGTTACTTATTTATTTTATTGTCAGTTTTCTTCATTGCACCTTCTCTTTTACTTTTTACTACACTGTATTCATCTGTACTGTTGATGCTGCTATGACACCAGAATTTCCCTCTGGGGATTAATAAAGGTTCATCTTATCTTATCTTATCTTCATCACCATGCTCAGTTGGTACTAAGGGGCCTAAAGTGTGCCAAGAAAATATCCCCCGCACCATGACACCAGCAGCAGCCTGAACTGTTGATACAAGGCAGGATGGATCCATGTTTTCATGTTGTTTATGCCAAATTCGGACCCTGCCATCTGATTGTCGCAGCTGAAATCGAGACCAGGCAACGTTTGTCCAATCTTGGTGAGCCTGTGTGAATTGTCGTCTCAGTTTCCTGTTCTTAGCTGACAGGAGTTTTACCTGGTGTGGTCTTCTGCTGCTGTAGCCCATCTTCTTCAAGGTGTTGTGTGTTCACAGATGGTGCTCTACATTCCTTGGTTGTAACGACTGGTTATTGGAGTTACTGTTACCTTTCTATCATCTCCAACCAGTCTGCCCATTCTCCTCTGACCTCTCACATCAACAAGGCATTTTCATCCACACAGCTGCCGCTCACTGGATATTTTATCTTTTTTGGACCATTCTCTGTATATTCTCTCTCTCTCTCTCTCTCTCTCTCCATACTTTTTCCACCCTGCACTGTGAATGTTTACATGTTGTGTTCAATGAAAACATATAATTTTCTGTGCAGTATTAGTAAAAGCAGACTGTTTGTCTATTTTTGTGACTTAGATGAAGATCGGAACATATTTTATAACCATTTTATAACCAGTTTATTCAGAAATCCAAGTAATCCCAAAGGGTCCACATACTTTTTCATACAACTATATATAGAAGCAGGCTGTGGGTGGGCGGCCATCTTGTCCAACCGGTCATTGCAGCTCAGAAGAAGTCCAGGGGCTGGAGGGGTAGTTGAGTCGTCACACCTTCTTCATAGTTGCGAACATTATCAGTCCAACGTGGAGACCCACCCACAGCGCTGGCTTGATCATACTCTTCATTCTTTGCATCATTGAATTTGCACTCGACGGTGGATTTAGCGTTGACGTGGTTTTGTCATTGACAGTAGATATGTCATCAGCACTCGAGCACTCTTGCTCTGGGACCATTTGGACTGGAGAGGCGTGTTGGGAAGGAGGTGAATGGGTGGAGTCACAACCTCCATTAATCGCCTGCATTTTCGACTCCTCCTCCGCCTCCTTTTGTTCTGGCTGTTGGGAAGGAGATGAAGTGATGGAGTCATTTTTGTTATATACTCTGTCCAATCTGATTGATTCTTTGTCTTAAGTTTCCTGTTTGTTATCTTAAGTTTTAACAATGTACAAACAAGTGAATCAGCTGGAAAAAAAAATGCCTTAAAGATGAGAAAGGCTTACGTGAAGGATCTTCTCCATTTCGTTTTCCAGCTTAGCCTGCAGGAAGTCAAAGTTCCACCAGACCAAGCAGGACTCCGGTAGGCATTTTCTCAGGCACTCTTGCTTTGGGACCATTTGGACTGGAGAGGCGTGTTGGGAAGGAGGTGAATGGGTGGAGTCACGTTGACTACAGTCACAAGCCCACGAAATCTCACAACCTCCATTAATCGCCTGCATTTCCGGCTCCTCCTCCGCCTCGTTGTGCTCTGGCTCTTCTGACAACTGGTCCAGATTCTTCAGCGTGTGGTCAGACAGGGGCTGGGGGCTGCTGTCCTCCTGGAGTTTTAAGAGAAAACCGCTGTCAGTTATTTCCATTCAATGTTTATTCAATAGTGAGAAACAGATTTATACAACCTCAACCAGCAGTGAGAGGTGAGGAGCTGGAGAAAAACTGTAGCCTACCTCCATGAAGCAGATGGTATAATAGCAGAAGTCTGTTGACGCCGCCGGTGATGCATCCTGGTTATCACCATCATCAAGGCATTCGTCGGACAGCAACGGAGGACACGCTGTAACAAACAACATGCGTTAAGTCATGGGAAAGACAAACATATTTATCCTCATAGAAATTCACACCAGACATTACCAAAAACCTGTCCAGGGTGAACCCCGCCTTCGCCCAATGCCAGCTGTTACTGTTCCTTTTATCCATTCTTGTTTTGTTTTACATGTTCAAAATCAATAAGTAATTAATAATAAATTGAAACTAGATGGTCGTCACTGTCCACTCATATTTATCGACGTGAATCTCAATTAGTATATGAGCGTAAGACGATAATATGTAAGATAAGCATATTGTTTGTTTTCATGAGCAGCAGAATGATGCGTCACTTTAAATGTTGTGGCTGCAAGGAATTGTGGGACGGCATTATCTCCCTTCCTTTGGTAAAGGATGCTCCAGTGCATCCTAAGCTAAAGGAGATAAGAAAGGAAGCACTCAAGCTCCGTTCCTCAGCATTAGAGAGTCTGACCAGCTCTCATCACGGCTGCTACTCAGATACTTCGGGGTCATTTCAATTCATCAGGAACCTTCTTAAGAGAAAAACACTTTTCGACCGCAGCCTTTGTCAATGTGTCTGCGTTGGTACCTACCATGAAAACAACTTGTGTCCTCCTCTTTTTCCAGTGCAGGGACATGAGGAGGCGTCTGATTATGGAGGTTGCCCCAGTCCACGTCCTGGAAGAACAGTTGTCCTTTCACCTCATCGGCTCCTCCTGGATAAGAAGGGACACGACAACATTTAGTTTGTACATCTCCACATGTTGGACCTGATACATGATCCAAACACTCCAGACTGCCTTCTAGGTCTCTGGAGCTCTCAGGGTCTATCTCTCTATTGACAACATTATCACTTTATATGCAGCTCACCTCTAACATGACACCAGTTAGTACTCTGATAAAAACACAGTTTCTCTGTTTCTCATACTGTTTGTCATTAGTAAAGCTGTCACTTACTTGTACCAAGACGCGTCAGGCAGTTCTTGTCCAAGAGACGAGAAATGAGGCTCCTGACATTCAGTGGTAGAGGATCACCTTTATATAGGGGCCAGGAGATGTCATCTGGAAAAGAAGCACATCTCAGTTGATCTGATGAAGGAATTTACATTTCATTGACATCACCAAAGGCACTGAATGATATCATTCTTAGAGGAAAGCATCAGAAACCTAGCGTAAGAAATTAAATCCCAAATTTAACAGAAACAAGAAATGAAAGCTGCTTTGTGCCAGATTTTAAAGTTAAACCACAAAGTGGGAGCGTTTTGAATCATTTTTAAAATACAGAAAGAAAGATTCATTCATAACTGCTAGAATGACAAACGTGTAGAAAGGTTGCATGAAATGTGAAGATAATGAATGGAGCTCAAGATTCCTACCACAGATCACACGGCCCTCAAGATCATCACTGTCGCTGCTGGGTTTGTCGAAAGGTGTGAAGCCATACAGGAATTCATAGAGAATAATCCCTGTTGCCCACCAGTCTATAGGCTTTCCATAGCCCGTCCTTAGGTACACTTCTGGCGCTATATAGCAAGGTGTGCCATACACCTGTAGTAGGACATGAAAGGGACAGAAACAGAAAATGAAGTGGGAAAATACATATAACACGGGATTTACACAAGTTTAAATAAGTGAAGAAAAGCAGACTAACCTCTTCATCAGTAAACTCTCTGGCAACTCGCTGACAGTCTTCCTCAGTCTGGCAGGCTGCCGTGTTCAATGACCCCAACTTGGACACCCCAAAATCAGCCACCTTGATGTGTCCCGTGGTTGTGATCAGAAGACTACAATGGAGGGAAGCAGAGCATGTCTCATGTTACACTATATGCCAGGATTAGTCCACTTCAACAGCAAGAGGGACAAATAAGAAAGTCATTGGGGGTTTGTGGGCTACTACTCTACATAGTGGGCAAATATGCTGCTTTATGCAAATGCAGCTGTGTTTTTATTATTGGTAATCAATGAGAAACACAAAACAATGACAGATATTACCCAGAAACCCTCACAGGTTCTGACTTTAGCATCAAAAATCTGCTTCAGTCATAAGATGGCAAACTGCAGCCCAACAGGCAACAACAGCTGTCAGTGTGTCAGTGTGCTGACTTGACTATGACTTGATCCACACTGACTGTGATTATCATAAAGTGGGCATGTCTGTAAAGGGGAGACTGGTGGGTACCCAGAAACCCCATTTACATTCACACATCTGGAGGTCAGAGGTCAAGGGACCCCTTTGACCCTCTCGCCAAAACTCAGCGGAAGTTTTGGAGCAGTATTTAAGCTCGTTCGTGACAAGCTATGACATGGTTGGTACCGATGGACTCCTCATGTTTTCAAGTTTCATATGATACCAGTATTTTCACTGTATCTTTAAATCTGACCTGAAGGTCAGGTGACTGAAGATTGTGTAAAAATATCAGTTCTGGTAAATTCATAGAAATGTTTTAAACCCCTCCCCTGAACAGCAATCGTCCAATCATAGCTAAACATCTATAGCTAGGCAAGTCAGTTCTGTCAGGCTTTGAGTTTCCTAAACCAAAATTATAAGAGCAAAGGAACGGCTTTTAACACGGTTTGTATCTAAAAATTAAATGTAGAAATAGATCAGAAATAAACAGTAGATGTCTGCGCTCTCTGAGTACCCTTCTAGCTTTAAAATGGGTCAAGTGGAAACAAAAATAGACTGTGTTTTCAAGCAACTCATGAAATTATGTTAGCTTTGTTAGCTGGCTAGCTAGCTATTGCTGATACATCTGCCAGCAACAGAGTTGCAGCTTCTAATTTCCAGCCGACGACCATCAATTTTTATGGATAGAAATTAGAAATCTCAAATGGTCTCTCTGCCACCAACGTTGTTGTAAACGGTACCATGCAAAAATGAAAAGCATAACGGGCGTAGTAACAGTAACTAAGGAGGGCCTGAAAGCAGACATGGAAAAATAATACAATATGTTCAAGATGTCCTCTCCAAAGGGACAGGCTGAAGCCTCACTTATCGGGTTTGAGGTCTCTGTGGATGATGCCATGGCTGTGGATGTACTCCAACGCTAAGACGAGCTCTGCGATGTAGAAGCGGGACACGTCCACAGGAAAACACTCATTGTAATCCAGTAAGCTGCCGACATCCCCACCTACAAGGTCAGAGAGAGACATAACAGGTCAGATGCTATGTGCAGGTCTTCTTAGAGTGCGTCAGATGTGTACAGTGGATCTAGTGTATATGCATGTATGACCAATCCAAAACAACCTCCTTACCTCCCACATATTCCATCACCATGTACAGGTGCTTCTCAGTCTCAAATGAGCAGAACATGGAGGTGACAAGAGAGCTGTCAAGGAAGTTGAGGATGTCACGCTCCAGCAGGGCTTCATCCCTCTGTTCCTTGTCCTCCAGTTTGATCTGCTTCATGGCAAAGACCTGACGACTCTTCTTGTGGCGCACAAGGTCGACAGTCCTGGACAGAGGGAAAAAGAAACGTGAGCAGCTTTTTTGACTGAATATCAGCTCCAATTTGAGAAGAAACTGTCCACATGGAAGAAATTACTCTCCAACACTTTTCAGGTTCTTTTCTGCTTTGACTGGACTCTCTGCACTATCCAAAGAGTCAGTGTGAAGAAGAAGAAGAAGATATTCCTTTATTAGTCCCGCTAGGGAAATTCAATTTTTTCACTCTGTTGTTAACTTATACACACACATGCACAAACAGGACCATATACATGCAACAATTGGAGAGGTGTCAGAGTGAGGGGGCTGCTCCTGACAAGCGCCCCGAGCAGTTGGGGGTTTGGTGCCTTGCTCAGGGGCACCTCGGCAGTGCCCAAGAGGTAAACTGGCACCTCTCCAGCTACCAGTTCACACTCAGTTCTTGGTCCATGTTGGGACTTGAAGCGGTGACCCTCCGGTTCCCAAGCCAACTCCCTAAAGACTGAGCTACTGCCGCCCCGTTTTTAGCTACGTTTTTATGACCTACACTATGATGACCTATACTGGCATATTTAGCTATGTTATGATGAATAACACTAGCATTGGGTGTGGCAGTAGCTCAGTCCGTAAGGACTTGGGCTAGAACGCGGAGGACGCCGGTTCAAGTCCCCCATGGACCAAGACCAACTGGTTGCTGGAGAGGTGCCAGTTTACCTCTTGGGCACTGCCGAGGTGCCCCTGAGCAAGGCACCGAACCCCCAACTGCTCTGGGCGCTTGTCAGGAGCAGCCCCCTCACTCTGACATCTCTCCATTGACGCATGTATATGTACTGTGTGAACAACAGAGTGTAAAAACTGAATTTCCCCACTGTGGGACTAATAAAGGAATATCTTCTTCTTCTTCTTCATACATGATAACCTACACTAGCGTATTCAGCTACGTTTTGATGACCTACACTATGATAACCTACACTATCATATTTAGCTGTTATGATGACTTACACTATGATAACCTACTCTAGCATATTTAGCTATGTTATGATGACCTACACTAGCATACATGATAACCTACACTAGCATATTTAGCTATGTTATGATGACCTACACTATGATAACCTACATTAGCATATTTAGCTATGTTATGATGACCCACACTAGCATACGTGATAACCTACTCTAGCGTATTTAGCTACGTTTTAATGACCTACACTATGATAACCTACACTATCATATTTAGCTATGTCATGATGACCTACACTATGATAACCTACATTAGCATATTTAGCTACGTTTTGATGACTCTTGTGTAGTTTCGTTCCTTCTCTTTGTTCTCCTTCCTCTCTCTGTCGATACCTCACTAGATTTTCTTGTTGTGCCTCTTGTACCTGTGCTTGGGCTGATGGGTGTTGTTGATGCCTACACTATGATAACCTACATTAGCATATTTAGCTACGTTTTGATGCCTACACTATGATAACCTACATTAGCATATTTAGCTATGTTATGATGCCTACTATGATACCTACTAGCGTATTAGTATGTTTTTATGAGTACACTATAATCCTTAGCATATTTAGCTGTGTTATGTGTAATATAGATAATGTCTATAGCGTTTAGCTGTTTTGATGCCTCTATGCCTCCTTATTTGCTGTTATGGACCTAACTATGATATAATTGATATTTGCTATGTATGATGTGTTTTTGTGTGTGTTTTGTTGTGTTGTTGTGTTGTTTTGTGTTTTGTGTTTTGTTTTGTTTTTTGTTTGTTGAGTGGTGGTTGTTTTGGTTGTGTTTGAAAATTTGTTTGTGGTGTTTGATTGTTTTGTTGTTGTGCTAATTGAATTGTTTTGTGTTTTGTGTTTAGAAATGTGTGTGTGTCCTGTGTGTGTGTTTGTTTGTTTTTGTTTTGATCTCGTACCGTGTTTTGCACGTTTTGTGCCTACACTATGATAACCTACATTAGCATATTTAGCTATGTTATGATGACCTACACTATGATAACTACTAGCGTATCGCTATGTTTTAGCGTAATATAATAACCTCTGATATAGCTGTGTTATGAGACTAATAAGCATAATGATAACCTTAGCGTATTGCTGTTTGAGACCTACATATGAAAACCTACATATCATATTTGCTGTTAGATGACCTACACTAGATAACCTATTAGCATATTAGCTATGTAAGATGACCTAAATATGAACCTAATATTTAGCTATGAGACCTATACTATATGTAGGTTGATTGAGTTTTGGCCTACCTTGCGTTTTAGCTACGTTTTGATGACCTATACTATGAAAACCTACACTAGCATAGTTAGCTACATTTTGATGACCTACACTAGCATATTTAGCTACGTTTTGATGACCTAATATATGATAACTTACACTAGCATATTTAGCTATGTTATCATGACATACACTATGAAAACCTACACTAGCATAGTTAGCTACATTTTGATGACCTACACTATGATAACCTACATTAGCATATTTAGCTATGTAATGATGACCTACAATATGAAAACCTTCATTAGCATATTTAGCTACGTTTTGATGACCTATACTATGAAAACCTACACTAGCATAGTTAGCTACATTTTGATGACCTACACTAGCATATTTAGCTACGTTTTGATGACCTAATATATGGTAATTTACACTAGCATATTTAGCTATGTTATCATGACATACACTACGATAACCTACAGTAGCATATTTAGCAACGTTTTGATAGCCTACACTATGATAACCTACACTATCATATTTACCTATGTTATGATGACCTACACTAGCATACATTTCCCTACAGACTGAGCTACTGCGGCCCCCACAAAGAGAGAAAACAAAGAGAGCAGTCTGTCTTACTCACCCAAAGGTGCCACTGGCAACCCGTCTGATGAAGTCAAAGTCACTCTTCACCGGTTTTATGGGAGGAGGCCTGTAGGCTGCGCGAGTCTAAATCAAACACAGCAACAACAAAAAAGTTGAAATACAAAATGTAAATTGTAAAAGTGTAATCATTTTTGTTAAATACTCCAGTCTGATTGATGCTTTGTTCAAAGTTTCCTGTTCGTTATCTGAAGTTTTAACAAAACAAACAAGTGAATCAGCTGGAAAAAAATGCCTCAAAGATGAGAAAGACTTACCTCGTGGAGGATCTTCTCCAGTTTGTTTTCCAGCTCCATAAACAAGCTGTCCTCGACCAGGTCGTCCTGCACCGTGTTGCCACAGTCTTTGACCAGCTCAGCCAGCTGGCTCTGGATGAAGTTAACGGCTCTGGCTCTGACCGACATCATCATTTGGACGATTTGGACCGGTTCCTTGAACCAAACATAAAACTGAATTAAATCATTGAACAATTTAAAATAATAATTATTTCTGTCTAGGCAGGAGTACAATGTAAAGATCCGTGTGAACTGACGCGAAGGTTGTGTGATGTAAAGAGGGTCCAAGTAATCAGAAACATCTTCACATCTATTCCCAGATTAAGCACAAGACGCTGCAAAGTTGTTCAAATGAAGCATAAACTGCTTAATCTACTGTCTTTGTTTTATTTAGCATTGAAACAATGACGTCCTTTACAACACACTGTAATGTAGTTGTCATGTATCGTTAGAGTTTAGGGCGATACACTTTTAACCAAGTGAACGAGAGCAAAATGTAGTGAAACATTTACAGTATAGTAGTATATAATGAGTATTTAATGAGCTCACCTACTGTAGTGTAACCAGTAGGTGAGCTAATAAATCTGATAGGGACACACTTTCTTATGGGATGCTGTCTTCACAATAATAAAATAAATACTAAACATAATAAATAAATACTTACAGTTCTCAAAATACAGATTTTCTTCTCTCCACAGTTGAACTACAACAATAATACAAGCTGTCAGCTGTAAATGCACTGAAAAGAGACTTTTCAAAGCTAAACTGCTGACAGTCGACAGAGATGTGTTGCCTGCTGTGCTGCTACGATGCGAATGCAGATAATACTGTAGAATACTACAAGGTGCAACAAGTTCCAAATTCCGCCTATGTGGAATTAATGTTCATGTCACTGTTAGCTTTGCGTCGCTCAACATGTTGCCATGGAAACAGGATGCATTGAGATGGAAAAAATCCTAACATAATATTATTACAAACATAACTGTAAACAATATAAAAAAGCATTGTCATATGTGTAATGTGAATATCAAACGGTTTCATTTGAAATAATGTCATATTATAATTGAACTGTTTTGGGCATCCCAACACTGACACCACAGTTGTGGGACATGAAGAAAAGTGAAAAAAGAGACATTTGGATGCATAACATGCTTCAGAAATTGTATTAAATATTATTTTCTGTGTATATGTCTATGTGAATAAAGAATGTAGCCACAAGGGGGCACTAGCCAGTGTCTTATTGTGCCGGTCCCAAGCCCGCATAAATACAGAGGGTTGTGTCAGGAAGGGCATCCAACGTCAAACTTTTGCCAAATCAAACATGCGAATCAAATCTGTGACTTCCATACCGGATCGGTCGAGGCCCGGTTTAACAACGACCGCCATCGGTGCTGTTCACGTACAGGGTGCCGGTGGAAATTGGACTACTGTTCGTCGAAGGAGGAGAGGAGGAATGTGTGTTTTATGTTGACATGATAGCATCATTTTTCGTATTTTCTTCACTTATTATTCGAACATGTTGCGCCAACAACAACAACAACAATGGAGACGGCCGCCGGCACTCGGACAGTGTCTTCGCCTGGAGCGCTCCTCGCCCTGCGGGACCGAGTAGCGGCGCCACCGGCGGATGTACCTGCCGAATAACGGTGACGGAGACGGGGAACCGGAGCCGGCGCTCTGGTGAGGGCAAAGAGGGAGAGACGGAGGACCTTTAAACCCGTCCTGCCCTCGGTCATCATGGGGACTGTCCGCTCACTCGCCAACAAAACGGACGAACTAACAGCCCTAGTGAGGAGCCAGGGGGAATATAGGGAGGCCAGTTTGCTGTGTTTTACGGAGACATGGCTGAACGGGACGACACCGGACTGCTTAGTGGAGCCGACCGGCTTCACTTTAGTGAGAGCGGACAGGGACAAGCGGAGCGGTAAGAGGAAAGGAGGGGGGCTCGCTGTCCTTGTTAACTCTCGATGGTGTAATCCCAATCACGTCTCCGTTAAACACCGCATCTACACTCCCAACATTGAGCTGCTGGCTGTGAGTTTGAGGCCTTATTATCTGCCATCACCGTCATTGTGTATATTTCCCCGGGCGCCGCGGCTGCACAGGCGAGTGACGTCATCCACCGTCGCCGGTTTACAGACCAAACACCCGGACTCATTCATCATCATCAATGGAGACTTTAACCACGTTAAAGTCTCCAAGACACTAACCAACTTCACCCAGTATGTAACCTGTAACACTGGAGGAAACAGGACCCTGGACCTGCTGTATGTCAACACTCAGCAGGCCCTTGGCTCCCCTCGGAGGATCAGACCACAACCTCATCAGGCTGGTTCCCAAATACAAGCCTGTTGTTAGGAGACAGCCCGCCACCATCAGGACTGTACAGCAGTGGTCTGCAGACATTGAGGAGGAGCTGAGGGAGTGTTACAGGACTACAGACTGGGGGATGTTTGAGAGGGCCCAGGGTGAGGACATCGAGGGACTCTCTCACACCATAACAGACTATATTCGGTTCTGTGACGAGAGCGTCGTACCCACCAAAAAGGTACGCTGCTTTCCCAACAACAAGCCCTGGATCACAGGACACATTAAAACCCTGTTGGACAGGAAGAAGAGGGCAAGAGCACATTCCGCCAGAGACTGATCCCCCCCCCTCGGCACACTACAAACCGTCTGGGTCAGTCCTTTCTTTTGGTGGTCATCAGGCTCCATAACCAAGGTCTGACCCCCATGTGACTCTGATCATCTGCTCCGTATTTATTCCTGGACCAAATGTATATAATTACATATAATTATATGATTACTATATATATATGCTATGCATCTACAATACCCACCACCTGCTGCACTTTACTTATTACTGTTACTTATCTATTTTATTGTCAGTTTTCTTCATTGCACCTTCTTTTCCTTCATTGCACCTTCTCTTTTACTTTTTACTACACTGTATTCATCTATACTGTTGATGCTGCTATGACACCTGAATTTCCCTCCGGGGATTTATAAAGGTTCATCTTATCTTATCTTATCTTATCTTCATGTCCAGGGACACAGAGGGGACCAACGCTGTCCAGAAGGAGCTGAAGAAGGAGCTTCAGCTGGCTAAGGACGCCTACAAGGACAAGTTGGAGGGGAAATTACAAGCCAGCAGCTCCAGGGAGGTGTGGGGAGGCTTCAGGAGGATAACGGGCTACAAACAGCCAGGCCCTGCAGTGGATGGGACGCTGGAACAGGCCAACCAGTTAAACCTGTTCTTCAACAGGTTTGACCATCCGGCCCCCAACAGCCCAGCAGGACATCCTGAGCCTCCACCCACCAACTCTGTTGGTGCCCAAGAAGTGCCCAAAAAAGGACTCCCTAGCACCCCCAATGACTACAGGCCAGTTGCTCTGACGTCACACGTCATGAAGATCCTGGAGAGACTGGTCCTGCAGCACCTCAGGCCCCTGGTGAGCGACTCCCTGGACCCCCTACAGTTTGCATACCAGGCAAACATTGGCATGGACGACGCCATCATCTACATGCTCCACAGAGCCTACACGCACCTGGAGCAGCCGCAGAGCACAGTGAGAATCATGTTCCTTCACTTCGCTTTTCCAGTGCATTCAATACAGTCCAACCACACCGGCTAGCTGAGAAGCTCTCAGCTATGGGCGGTGCGGCATCAACCACCTACAGCTCAATATTGGTAAGACCAAAGAGCTGGTGGTGGATTTCCAGAGGAGGAGGAAGAGCTCCCCTACTTCCATCACCATCCGTGTGGAGGAGGTGGAGGTGGTGGACAACTACAAGTTCCTGGGAGTTCACTTAAACAATAAACTGGACTGGTCCAACAACTCCGAGGCCCTCTACAGGAAGGGACAGAGCAAACTATTCTTCCTGAGAAGGCTGAGGACCTTCAACGTGTGCAACAGGCCACTTCAGATGTTTGACCAGTCTGTAGTAGCCAGCTCTCTGTTCTTTGCCGTGGTATGTGGGGGGGGGGGGGGGGTGGCATCAGCACCAGGGATGCCACCAAACTTAACAAACTGGTGAGGAGGGCCGGGTCTGTGGTTGGATGTGAGCTGCACAGTCTGGAGGTGGTGGCAGAGGGGAGGACCAGGAGGAAGCTGGAGTCTATTCTGAAGAACCCCTCCCACCCCCTCTATGACCAACTGGTCCAGATGAGGAGTACATTCAGCCAGAGACTGATCCCCCCTCGGCACACTACAAACCGTCTGGGTCAGTCCTTTCTGTTGGTGGCCACCAGGCTCCATAACCAAGGTCTGACCCCCATGTGACTCTGATCATCTGCTCCGTATTTATTCCTGGACCCAAATGTATATAATTACATATAATTATATGATTACATATATATATGCTATGCATATACAATACCCACCACCTGCTGCACTTTACTTATTACTGTTACTTATTTATTTTATTGTCAGTTTTCTTCATTGCACCTTCTCTTTTACTTTTTACTACACTGTATTCATCTGTACTGTTGATGCTGCTATGACACCAGAATTTCCCTCTGGGGATTAATAAAGGTTCATCTTATCTTATCTTATCTTCATCACCATGCTCAGTTGGTACTAAGGGGCCTAAAGTGTGCCAAGAAAATATCCCCCGCACCATGACACCAGCAGCAGCCTGAACTGTTGATACAAGGCAGGATGGATCCATGTTTTCATGTTGTTTATGCCAAATTCGGACCCTGCCATCTGATTGTCGCAGCTGAAATCGAGACCAGGCAACGTTTGTCCAATCTTGGTGAGCCTGTGTGAATTGTCGTCTCAGTTTCCTGTTCTTAGCTGACAGGAGTTTTACCTGGTGTGGTCTTCTGCTGCTGTAGCCCATCTTCTTCAAGGTGTTGTGTGTTCACAGATGGTGCTCTACATTCCTTGGTTGTAACGACTGGTTATTGGAGTTACTGTTACCTTTCTATCATCTCCAACCAGTCTGCCCATTCTCCTCTGACCTCTCACATCAACAAGGCATTTTCATCCACACAGCTGCCGCTCACTGGATATTTTATCTTTTTTGGACCATTCTCTGTATATTCTCTCTCTCTCTCTCTCTCTCTCTCCATACTTTTTCCACCCTGCACTGTGAATGTTTACATGTTGTGTTCAATGAAAACATATAATTTTCTGTGCAGTATTAGTAAAAGCAGACTGTTTGTCTATTTTTGTGACTTAGATGAAGATCGGAACATATTTTATAACCATTTTATAACCAGTTTATTCAGAAATCCAAGTAATCCCAAAGGGTCCACATACTTTTTCATACAACTATATATAGAAGCAGGCTGTGGGTGGGCGGCCATCTTGTCCAACCGGTCATTGCAGCTCAGAAGAAGTCCAGGGGCTGGAGGGGTAGTTGAGTCGTCACACCTTCTTCATAGTTGCGAACATTATCAGTCCAACGTGGAGACCCACCCACAGCGCTGGCTTGATCATACTCTTCATTCTTTGCATCATTGAATTTGCACTCGACGGTGGATTTAGCGTTGACGTGGTTTTGTCATTGACAGTAGATATGTCATCAGCACTCGAGCACTCTTGCTCTGGGACCATTTGGACTGGAGAGGCGTGTTGGGAAGGAGGTGAATGGGTGGAGTCACAACCTCCATTAATCGCCTGCATTTTCGACTCCTCCTCCGCCTCCTTTTGTTCTGGCTGTTGGGAAGGAGATGAAGTGATGGAGTCATTTTTGTTATATACTCTGTCCAATCTGATTGATTCTTTGTCTTAAGTTTTCTGTTTGTTATCTTAAGTTTTAACAATGTACAAACAAGTGAATCAGCTGGAAAAAAAAATGCCTTAAAGATGAGAAAGGCTTACGTGAAGGATCTTCTCCATTTCGTTTTCCAGCTTAGCCTGCAGGAAGTCAAAGTTCCACCAGACCAAGCAGGACTCCGGTAGGCATTTTCTCAGGCACTCTTGCTTTGGGACCATTTGGACTGGAGAGGCGTGTTGGGAAGGAGGTGAATGGGTGGAGTCACGTTGACTACAGTCACAAGCCCACGAAATCTCACAACCTCCATTAATCGCCTGCATTTCCGGCTCCTCCTCCGCCTCGTTGTGCTCTGGCTCTTCTGACAACTGGTCCAGATTCTTCAGCGTGTGGTCAGACAGGGGCTGGGGGCTGCTGTCCTCCTGGAGTTTTAAGAGAAAACCGCTGTCAGTTATTTCCATTCAATGTTTATTCAATAGTGAGAAACAGATTTATACAACCTCAACCAGCAGTGAGAGGTGAGGAGCTGGAGAAAAACTGTAGCCTACCTCCATGAAGCAGATGGTATAATAGCAGAAGTCTGTTGACGCCGCCGGTGATGCATCCTGGTTATCACCATCATCAAGGCATTCGTCGGACAGCAACGGAGGACACGCTGTAACAAACAACATGCGTTAAGTCATGGGAAAGACAAACATATTTATCCTCATAGAAATTCACACCAGACATTACCAAAAACCTGTCCAGGGTGAACCCCGCCTTCGCCCAATGCCAGCTGTTACTGTTCCTTTTATCCATTCTTGTTTTGTTTTACATGTTCAAAATCAATAAGTAATTAATAATAAATTGAAACTAGATGGTCGTCACTGTCCACTCATATTTATCGACGTGAATCTCAATTAGTATATGAGCGTAAGACGATAATATGTAAGATAAGCATATTGTTTGTTTTCATGAGCAGCAGAATGATGCGTCACTTTAAATGTTGTGGCTGCAAGGAATTGTGGGACGGCATTATCTCCCTTCCTTTGGTAAAGGATGCTCCAGTGCATCCTAAGCTAAAGGAGATAAGAAAGGAAGCACTCAAGCTCCGTTCCTCAGCATTAGAGAGTCTGACCAGCTCTCATCACGGCTGCTACTCAGATACTTCGGGGTCATTTCAATTCATCAGGAACCTTCTTAAGAGAAAAACACTTTTCGACCGCAGCCTTTGTCAATGTGTCTGCGTTGGTACCTACCATGAAAACAACTTGTGTCCTCCTCTTTTTCCAGTGCAGGGACATGAGGAGGCGTCTGATTATGGAGGTTGCCCCAGTCCACGTCCTGGAAGAACAGTTGTCCTTTCACCTCATCGGCTCCTCCTGGATAAGAAGGGACACGACAACATTTAGTTTGTACATCTCCACATGTTGGACCTGATACATGATCCAAACACTCCAGACTGCCTTCTAGGTCTCTGGAGCTCTCAGGGTCTATCTCTCTATTGACAACATTATCACTTTATATGCAGCTCACCTCTAACATGACACCAGTTAGTACTCTGATAAAAACACAGTTTCTCTGTTTCTCATACTGTTTGTCATTAGTAAAGCTGTCACTTACTTGTACCAAGACGCGTCAGGCAGTTCTTGTCCAAGAGACGAGAAATGAGGCTCCTGACATTCAGTGGTAGAGGATCACCTTTATATAGGGGCCAGGAGATGTCATCTGGAAAAGAAGCACATCTCAGTTGATCTGATGAAGGAATTTACATTTCATTGACATCACCAAAGGCACTGAATGATATCATTCTTAGAGGAAAGCATCAGAAACCTAGCGTAAGAAATTAAATCCCAAATTTAACAGAAACAAGAAATGAAAGCTGCTTTGTGCCAGATTTTAAAGTTAAACCACAAAGTGGGAGCGTTTTGAATCATTTTTAAAATACAGAAAGAAAGATTCATTCATAACTGCTAGAATGACAAACGTGTAGAAAGGTTGCATGAAATGTGAAGATAATGAATGGAGCTTAAGATTCCTACCACAGATCACACGGCCCTCAAGATCATCACTGTCGCTGCTGGGTTTGTCGAAAGGTGTGAAGCCATACAGGAATTCATAGAGAATAATCCCTGTTGCCCACCAGTCTATAGGCTTTCCATATCCCGTCCTTAGGTACACTTCTGGCGCTATATAGCAAGGTGTGCCATACACCTGTAGTAGGACATGAAAGGGACAGAAACAGAAAATGAAGTGGGAAAATACATATAACACGGGATTTACACAAGTTTAAATAAGTGAAGAAAAGCAGACTAACCTCTTCATCAGTAAACTCTCTGGCAACTCGCTGACAGTCTTCCTCAGTCTGGCAGGCTGCCGTGTTCAATGACCCCAACTTGGACACCCCAAAATCAGCCACCTTGATGTGTCCCGTGGTTGTGATCAGAAGACTACAATGGAGGGAAGCAGAGCATGTCTCATGTTACACTATATGCCAGGATTAGTCCACTTCAACAGCAAGAGGGACAAATAAGAAAGTCATTGGGGGTTTGTGGGCTACTACTCTACATAGTGGGCAAATATGCTGCTTTATGCAAATGCAGCTGTGTTTTTATTATTGGTAATCAATGAGAAACACAAAACAATGACAGATATTACCCAGAAACCCTCACAGGTTCTGACTTTAGCATCAAAAATCTGCTTCAGTCATAAGATGGCAAACTGCAGCCCAACAGGCAACAACAGCTGTCAGTGTGTCAGTGTGCTGACTTGACTATGACTTGATCCACACTGACTGTGATTATCATAAAGTGGGCATGTCTGTAAAGGGGAGACTGGTGGGTACCCAGAAACCCCATTTACATTCACACATCTGGAGGTCAGAGGTCAAGGGACCCCTTTGACCCTCTCGCCAAAACTCAGCGGAAGTTTTGGAGCAGTATTTAAGCTCGTTCGTGACAAGCTATGACATGGTTGGTACCGATGGACTCCTCATGTTTTCAAGTTTCATATGATACCAGTATTTTCACTGTATCTTTAAATCTGACCTGAAGGTCAGGTGACTGAAGATTGTGTAAAAATATCAGTTCTGGTAAATTCATAGAAATGTTTTAAACCCCTCCCCTGAACAGCAATCGTCCAATCATAGCTAAACATCTATAGCTAGGCAAGTCAGTTCTGTCAGGCTTTGAGTTTCCTAAACCAAAATTATAAGAGCAAAGGAACGGCTTTTAACACGGTTTGTATCTAAAAATTAAATGTAGAAATAGATCAGAAATAAACAGTAGATGTCTGCGCTCTCTGAGTACCCTTCTAGCTTTAAAATGGGTCAAGTGGAAACAAAAATAGACTGTGTTTTCAAGCAACTCATGAAATTATGTTAGCTTTGTTAGCTGGCTAGCTAGCTATTGCTGATACATCTGCCAGCAACAGAGTTGCAGCTTCTAATTTCCAGCCGACGACCATCAATTTTTATGGATAGAAATTAGAAATCTCAAATGGTCTCTCTGCCACCAACGTTGTTGTAAACGGTACCATGCAAAAATGAAAAGCATAACGGGCGTAGTAACAGTAACTAAGGAGGGCCTGAAAGCAGACATGGAAAAATAATACAATATGTTCAAGATGTCCTCTCCAAAGGGACAGGCTGAAGCCTCACTTATCGGGTTTGAGGTCTCTGTGGATGATGCCATGGCTGTGGATGTACTCCAACGCTAAGACGAGCTCTGCGATGTAGAAGCGGGACACGTCCACAGGAAAACACTCATTGTAATCCAGTAAGCTGCCGACATCCCCACCTACAAGGTCAGAGAGAGACATAACAGGTCAGATGCTATGTGCAGGTCTTCTTAGAGTGCGTCAGATGTGTACAGTGGATCTAGTGTATATGCATGTATGACCAATCCAAAACAACCTCCTTACCTCCCACATATTCCATCACCATGTACAGGTGCTTCTCAGTCTCAAATGAGCAGAACATGGAGGTGACAAGAGAGCTGTCAAGGAAGTTGAGGATGTCACGCTCCAGCAGGGCTTCATCCCTCTGTTCCTTGTCCTCCAGTTTGATCTGCTTCATGGCAAAGACCTGACGACTCTTCTTGTGGCGCACAAGGTCGACAGTCCTGGACAGAGGGAAAAAGAAACGTGAGCAGCTTTTTTGACTGAATATCAGCTCCAATTTGAGAAGAAACTGTCCACATGGAAGAAATTACTCTCCAACACTTTTCAGGTTCTTTTCTGCTTTGACTGGACTCTCTGCACTATCCAAAGAGTCAGTGTGAAGAAGAAGAAGAAGATATTCCTTTATTAGTCCCGCTAGGGAAATTCAATTTTTTCACTCTGTTGTTAACTTATACACACACATGCACAAACAGGACCATATACATGCAACAATTGGAGAGGTGTCAGAGTGAGGGGGCTGCTCCTGACAAGCGCCCCGAGCAGTTGGGGGTTTGGTGCCTTGCTCAGGGGCACCTCGGCAGTGCCCAAGAGGTAAACTGGCACCTCTCCAGCTACCAGTTCACACTCAGTTCTTGGTCCATGTTGGGACTTGAAGCGGTGACCCTCCGGTTCCCAAGCCAACTCCCTAAAGACTGAGCTACTGCCGCCCCGTTTTTAGCTACGTTTTTATGACCTACACTATGATGACCTATACTGGCATATTTAGCTATGTTATGATGAATAACACTAGCATTGGGTGTGGCAGTAGCTCAGTCCGTAAGGACTTGGGCTAGAACGCGGAGGACGCCAGTTCAAGTCCCCCATGGACCAAGACCAACTGGTTGCTGGAGAGGTGCCAGTTTACCTCTTGGGCACTGCCGAGGTGCCCCTGAGCAAGGCACCGAACCCCCAACTGCTCTGGGCGCTTGTCAGGAGCAGCCCCCTCACTCTGACATCTCTCCATTGACGCATGTATATGTACTGTGTGAACAACAGAGTGTAAAAACTGAATTTCCCCACTGTGGGACTAATAAAGGAATATCTTCTTCTTCTTCTTCATACATGATAACCTACACTAGCGTATTCAGCTACGTTTTGATGACCTACACTATGATAACCTACACTATCATATTTAGCTGTTATGATGACTTACACTATGATAACCTACTCTAGCATATTTAGCTAAGTTATGATGACCTACACTAGCATACATGATAACCTACACTAGCATATTTAGCTATGTTATGATGACCTACACTATGATAACCTACATTAGCATATTTAGCTATGTTATGATGACCCACACTAGCATACGTGATAACCTACTCTAGCGTATTTAGCTACGTTTTAATGACCTACACTATGATAACCTACACTATCATATTTAGCTATGTCATGATGACCTACACTATGATAACCTACATTAGCATATTTAGCTACGTTTTGATGACCTACACTATGATAACCTACATTAGCATATTTAGCTATGTTATGATGACCTACACTATGATAACCTACACTAGCGTATTCAGCTATGCTTTTATGACGTACACTAAAATAACCTACACTAGCATATTTAGCTGTGTTATGATGACTAATACTAGCATACATGATAACCTACACTAGCGTATTCAGCTACGTTTTGATGACCTACACTATGAAAACCTACACTATCATATTTAGCTGTTATGATGACCTACACTATGATAACCTACATTAGCATATTTAGCTATGTAATGATGACCTACAATATGAAAACCTTCATTAGCATATTTAGCTGTGTTATGATGACTAATACTAGCATACATGATAACCTACACTAGCGTATTCAGCTACGTTTTGATGACCTACACTATGAAAACCTACACTATCATATTTAGCTGTTATGATGACCTACACTATGATAACCTACATTAGCATATTTAGCTATGTAATGATGACCTACAATATGAAAACCTTCATTAGCATATTTAGCTACGTTTTGATGACCTATACTATGAAAACCTACAGTAGCATAGTTAGCTACATTTTGATGACGTACACTAGCATATTTAGCTACGTTTTGATGACCTATACTATGAAAACCTCCACTAGCATAGTTAGCTACATTTTGATGACCTACACTAGCATATTTAGCTACGTTTTGATGACCTAATATATGATAACTTACACTAGCATATTTAGCTATGTTATCATGACATACACTATGAAAACCTACACTAGCATAGTTAGCTACATTTTGATGACCTACACTATGATAACCTACATTAGCATATTTAGCTATGTAATGATGACCTACAATATGAAAACCTTCATTAGCATATTTAGCTACGTTTTGATGACCTATACTATGAAAACCTACACTAGCATAGTTAGCTACATTTTGATGACCTACACTAGCATATTTAGCTATGTTATGATGACCTACACTATGATAACCTACATTAGCATATTTAGCTATGTTATGATGACCCACACTAGCATACGTGATAACCTACTCTAGCCTATTTAGCTACGTTTTAATGACCTACACTATGATAACCTACACTATCATATTTAGCTATGTCATGATGAGCTACACTATGATAACATACATTAGCATATTTAGCTACGTTTTGATGACCTACACTATGATAACCTACATTAGCATATTTAGCTATGTTATGATGACCTACACTATGATAACCTACACTAGCGTATTCAGCTATGCTTTTATGACGTACACTATAATAACCTACACTAGCATATTTAGCTGTGTTATGATGACTAATACTAGCATACATGATAACCTACACTAGCGTATTCAGCTACGTTTTGATGACCTACACTATGAAAACCTACACTATCATATTTAGCTGTTATGATGACCTACACTATGATAACCTACATTAGCATATTTAGCTATGTAATGATGACCTACAATATGAAAACCTTCATTAGCATATTTAGCTACGTTTTGATGACCTATACTATGAAAACCTACAGTAGCATAGTTAGCTACATTTTGATGACGTACACTAGCATATTTAGCTACGTTTTGATGACCTATACTATGAAAACCTACACTGGCATAGTTAGCTACATTTTGATGACCTACACTAGCATATTTAGCTACGTTTTGATGACCTAATATATGATAACTTACACTAGCATATTTAGCTATGTTATCATGACATACACTATGAAAACCTACACTAGCATAGTTAGCTACATTTTGATGACCTACACTATGATAACCTACATTAGCATATTTAGCTATGTAATGATGACCTACAATATGAAAACCTTCATTAGCATATTTAGCTACGTTTTGATGACCTATACTATGAAAACCTACACTAGCATAGTTAGCTACACTTTGATGACCTACACTAGCATATTTAGCTACGTTTTGATGACCTAATATATGATAATTTACACTAGCATATTTAGCTATGTTATCATGACATACACTACGATAACCTACAGTAGCATATTTCGCAACGTTTTGATAGCCTACACTATGATAACCTACACTAGCATATTTAGCTATGTTATGATGACCTACACTAGCATACATTTCCCTACAGACTGAGCTACTGCGGCCCCCACAAAGAGAGAAAACAAAGAGAGCAGTCTGTCTTACTCACCCAAAGGTGCCACTGGCAACCCGTCTGATGAAGTCAAAGTCACTCTTCACCGGTTTTATGGGAGGAGGCCTGTAGGCTGCGCGAGTCTAAATCAAACACAGCAACAACAAAAAAGTTGAAATACAAAATGTAAATTGTAAAAGTGTAATCATTTTTGTTAAATACTCCAGTCTGATTGATGCTTTGTTCAAAGTTTCCTGTTCGTTATCTGAAGTTTTAACAAAACAAACAAGTGAATCAGCTGGATAAAAATGCCTCAAAGATGAGAAAGACTTACCTCGTGGAGGATCTTCTCCAGTTTGTTTTCCAGCTCCATAAACAAGCTGTCCTCGACCAGGTCGTCCTGCACCGTGTTGCCACAGTCTTTGACCAGCTCAGCCAGCTGGCTCTGGATGAAGTTAACGGCTCTGGCTCTGACCGACATCATCATTTGGACGATTTGGACCGGTTCCTTGAACCAAACATAAAACTGAATTAAATCATTGAACAATTTAAAATAATAATTATTTCTGTCTAGGCAGGAGTACAATGTAAAGATCCGTGTGAACTGACGCGAAGGTTGTGTGATGTAAAGAGGGTCCAAGTAATCAGAAACATCTTCACATCTATTCCCAGATTAAGCACAAGACGCTGCAAAGTTGTTCAAATGAAGCATAAACTGCTTAATCTACTGTCTTTGTTTTATTTAGCATTGAAACAATGACGTCCTTTACAACACACTGTAATGTAGTTGTCATGTATCGTTAGAGTTTAGGGCGATACACTTTTAACCAAGTGAACGAGAGCAAAATGTAGTGAAACATTTACAGTATAGTAGTATATAATGAGTATTTAATGAGCTCACCTACTGTAGTGTAACCAGTAGGTGAGCTAATAAATCTGATAGGGACACACTTTCTTATGGGATGCTGTCTTCACAATAATAAAATAAATACTAAACATAATAAATAAATACTTACAGTTCTCAAAATACAGATTTTCTTCTCTCCACAGTTGAACAACAACAATAATACAAGCTGTCAGCTGTAAATGCACTGAAAAGAGACTTTTCAAAGCTAAACTGCTGACAGTCGACAGAGATGTGTTGCCTGCTGTGCTGCTACGATGCGAATGCAGATAATACTGTAGAATACTACAAGGTGCAACAAGTTCCAAATTCCGCCTATGTGGAATTAATGTTCATGTCACTGTTAGCTTTGCGTCGCTCAACATGTTGCCATGGAAACAGGATGCATTGAGATGGAAAAAATCCTAACATAATATTATTACAAACATAACTGTAAACAATATAAAAAAGCATTGTCATATGTGTAATGTGAATATCAAACGGTTTCATTTGAAATAATGTCATATTATAATTGAACTGTTTTGGGCATCCCAACACTGACACCACAGTTGTGGGACATGAAGAAAAGTGAAAAAAGAGACATTTGGATGCATAACATGCTTCAGAAATTGTATTAAATATTATTTTCTGTGTATATGTCTATGTGAATAAAGAATGTAGCCACAAGGGGGCACTAGCCAGTGTCTTATTGTGCCGGTCCCAAGCCCGCATAAATACAGAGGGTTGTGTCAGGAAGGGCATCCAACGTCAAACTTTTGCCAAATCAAACATGCGAATCAAATCTGTGACTTCCATACCGGATCGGTCGAGGCCCGGTTTAACAACGACCGCCATCGGTGCTGTTCACGTACAGGGTGCCGGTGGAAATTGGACTACTGTTCGTCGAAGGAGGAGAGGAGGAATGTGTGTTTTATGTTGACATGATAGCATCATTTTTCGTATTTTCTTCACTTATTATTCGAACATGTTGCGCCAACAACAACAACAACAATGGAGACGGCCGCCGGCACTCGGACAGTGTCTTCGCCTGGAGCGCTCCTCGCCCTGCGGGACCGAGTAGCGGCGCCACCGGCGGATGTACCTGCCGAATTACGGCGACGGAGACGGGGAACCGGAGCCGGCGCTCTGGTGAGGGCAAAGAGGGAGAGACGGAGGACCTTTAAACCCGTCCTGCCCTCGGTCATCATGGGGACTGTCCGCTCACTCGCCAACAAAACGGACGAACTAACAGCCCTAGTGAGGAGCCAGGGGGAATATAGGGAGGCCAGTTTGCTGTGTTTTACGGAGACATGGCTGAACGGGACGACACCGGACTGCTTAGTGGAGCCGACCGGCTTCACTTTAGTGAGAGCGGACAGGGACAAGCGGAGCGGTAAGAGGAAAGGAGGGGGGCTCGCTGTCCTTGTTAACTCTCGATGGTGTAATCCCAATCACGTCTCCGTTAAACACCGCATCTGCACTCCCAACATTGAGCTGCTGGCTGTGAGTTTGAGGCCTTATTATCTGCCATCACCGTCATTGTGTATATTTCCCCGGGCGCCGCGGCTGCACAGGCGAGTGACGTCATCCACCGTCGCCGGTTTACAGACCAAACACCCGGACTCATTCATCATCATCAATGGAGAATGCATGTATGTGTACCGTGTGAAATTAACAACAGAGTGTAAAAACTGAATTTCCCTACGGGGATTAATCAATGTTCATCTCTCTTACAATCTGCTGTGCAGAGACACATCTGTGTACTACAAAAACCTGGAACATAACGCTTTATTGTTTTATTTAAAAACAGAGTGTATAGTTTCCATAACTAATGAGTGCTTCTCTATCAGCTCTCTATGTTTTAGTAATAAAAGTAAGACGGCATGCTGTGTGATAACAGCATGGACCTTATTCTTTCAAGGCTAGACATACTGATCAAGTAATAAAAGTATAATCCCTTCAGGAAAACACAGTACCCAACAATCCTAAAGACGTCTTCACTATAGCAAACCAAAGACTGAAATGAAAGTAAACAAACACAATGTAATGATTAACATGAATGAATGTGAATTTCTCCACTGTGGGACCAATAAAGGAATATCTTATCTTAACATTAACATACATGGAACATTCAACATTCAATGTTGCTGCTTTTCAGTGTTCTTCAATGTGGAAATCTGACAAAGTGCAGTAATAAACTTGAGAAAAAAGTTTGGAAATTAGTGTTTGGTGGATTATTCTCTGTTGTTCCAATGCTAATTGTCATTCTCCTTTCCATGGTTGGAAAGCCTGTTTACTTACCTTAACAACGATGTCCAACTTGTAAGGATCATGTGTTTGTGGGATGAGAAGCACAGCTGATTATGTGGGTAGCACCCAATAAAATCTGCCAAAAGTTATGTTTCTCCTTTTGTTCCCCAAAAATCATATTAATGTGGTAACAAATGTTTAAATGGTCTTTTCTTTTGTCTAAAACATGACATTTGGAAATTGTATTTGAAATCGCCATCTCTACTAGTGGAGGTGCCACCCCTGAAATGCACATGTCTAGCAGGTCACCCTTTTGTCTTTTCTTGTCCTTAAAGATTTTTCTCCTCTGGATCATTCACCATCATCTTCCCTCACGGATACCCTCACATCATTTTCTTCAAGTGAAAGTGAGCTCTTCATTCAGAGTCAATGGGGGATTCCTGCAGGCAGCTCTGGAACCAGGAACAGCCTCCCTGCGACCCCTAACGGGACAAGCGGTTGACGATGGATGGATGGATGGATGGATGATGACCTGCACTAGCATACATGATAACCTAGACTATCATATTTAGCTACGTTTTGATGACCTACACTATGATAACCTTACCTTATACACACACACACACACACACACACACACACATATATATATATGCCTATTGCTGCTAAAGGAGGGTCAACCAGTTAAGAGAACGGAGGACCCCCCTTATCAGTGTCAGGAAGCACCAAACCAGCAGGGAGTCATCCAAGCTGTCTAGCACTAGCCCATCTGAGAGTGAGGATTCTGCAGTGCATCATTACAGGTCAGCATCACACAGACATAAAGCCTCTTGGTCACTTGAGGGTGATGATTCATCCAGGAGACTAGTACTATCACTCCCATCACCGGACGCCACGCCCAGTAGGTGGACAGGAGCAGTTCTACATGGGCCCAGTGTCCACAATCCTGATATGAGCCACCTGAACCCCAGAAAGTTTAACCATCTGAGAACTGCTCTGGACGATCTCCTTCCTCAGGATGCCTTAGAGAGTTTCAAGTATCAAAGTCTTGTTGACCACCTTAAGGCTGAAGATGTGCTATTGATAGGTGTTATTGATAGCTGATAGCTACAGTAACTCCAGCCATCCCTTTAAAGACACCATGGCAGCTCTCAACTTGCAATATGGACAGTCCCACCAGTTGGCCTTACAGTGGATAGTGGAACTCATGAATGGGCCAAACATTAAAAGTGGGGAAACCAGAGCCCTCTGGACGTTGGCCCTCCGTGTGCGCTCCTTACTGAGCATGCTGGAGCAGCTGGGAGGAAAAGTCAGAGTTGAACCAGAGTCTGGCTCACGTTTCCTGCCTGTTAGGAAAGCTTCCCATGACCTACACTCCAGCTTTTGGCATTTCATTCATCCCCTCAGGATTCCCATATGGAAATATGAAAACAAAATTTTATACAAATTTATCAGGAGACAAATCAGCAAATGCCCCACAGGACCACATGCTAGTCGCTGGAAAAGATCGGACTGTTTACTTCCTGTTTAGTTCATCTCCCAATTTCTTCCACGAGCTTCTCTCAAACTGTGGATACCTGAAAAGACACAGTGTCATCTAGTGGCTTTAGTGTGAATATCATATTTTCCTTGAGGTGAGAAAGGCAATCCAGCCAAGAACTGACAACTCTTTGCATAGACAGACAATAAAGCAAAAAGCACCTATCAAGAATAAATAAACCAGTCACACAGTGTGTTTTTCTTTAGAAATATACACGCATTCAGGTGCTGCAAAATTTTCTGGCAGTTTATAGAGACAATGAAATATCAGACATATCATGAATCAACAGAGCAACATCTCCCTAGCATCAACATAGAGGTAGACTCAGGAATTAAAAAAAAAAAGTATAAACATTATTCAGATTAAAGAACTGGTAGACAAAAATTGCCTGTTGCTAACTTGATCGCCATCCATCTTCAACCATTGATCCCGCTAGGGGTCGCGGGGGGCTGGAGCCGATCCCAGCTGGCACTGGTCAAAGGCAACCCTGGGCACATAGAGACAAGACTTCAACCCTGTTGCTGTGAGGCAAGAGTGCAAACCACTACACCACCGTGTAGCCCGCTAATCTGATCTGTGTATTTTAAATCAAAGTTTAAACGCCTTCTAGTGACGGTCACAGACAGGAACTGCATCATATCAAGCTAGCACTACTGCAGACTTTAGCAGGATTAATACAGTTATCAGTACTGATTATATTCTTTAGATGTATTATTTATTCATGCACAATTTCCCCTTTGCATTTCAACCCCTAAATTATATCCCCAAATATATTTATTTATGTATTCTTCATTTCTTTTTACATGTCTTCAGGCATTTCTGCCTCATGAAATGAGGGGCTGTCACTCAACATGTGTCATGGGGTCAGTGTCCTCTGGGCCACAACCACTCAACAGAAAAAATTAACCTGAAAAGTAAATACATTTATACAAAGATAAATAAATAAAGAAGCTAATTAAAACATAAATACCAGTCAATCACATTTTATAAATTAATTCCTACATTTATTTTTAATATTATTTTTGCTACATTTAATGAATTATTTATTTATCAAGTAATTTATTTTATGTTTATTTTATTAATTTGTGTTTGATTTTGGCAGTTTCCTTTCTCCACATTAGGCCTATTTACAAAATATTTACAGTACAGTAATTTCTTCTTTCCTTGTGCAACAAATTACTGTAAATTAAAATTCTAAATTAATACAGGGTGGTATATTAATGACTGGAATATTATGCGGGACTTCAAGTAATATATATACAGCACAATACTGCTGGAGTTACCATCACCAATAATACTACTATACGGGTAAGACATCTTCTAATATCAAGCTATTTATGAATTCATCTTCTTGAATCCTTAAAACATTTTCTGTTTTAAAAAAATATTTAACTTGATGCATTTTAAGATGGACATTTAGTGGAACTTTTTGGCAGCAGACACACACAATGTTTTTTTTTATGTAAAGAGAATGATTAAATGAATTCAACCATTTCCCCATTGTAGGCCGACGCATGAATTTCTGTACTTTTGCCAGTTATATTATAGAGCCTTTGTCTGTGAATGTTCTCATTCATCCAGGTCATATTCATTCTGGCAACAACTGAATCGAAGGCAACTGGACTTAGATTTGTCTCTGAAGACATTTGGCATGATGTGCGTTGCCAGTGGACGACAGTCGTTGTGTTCGTTAGGGACACTTGAGGTTAGTTTCGGACTGCCTTTGATATTGAGTTTTCTTGGTACCACTGAAAGTGCAGCATTGTAGATGGGGGATAGGTGGTGTCTCAGACCCCCTCCTCTGTTTAAAGATGTTTTTTCCAGTTTAACATAGATGGCTTCCTTTACTCCTCTTTCAAACCATCTGTCCTCTGTCCAAGATTTTAACATTGCTGTCCTCAAAGGAGTGAGCCTTTTCCTTTAGGTGTAAATAGACAGCTGAATCTGGACCTGAGGAGTTGGCCCTTCTATGTTGGGCCATGCGCTTGTTTAAGGTTTGTTTGGTTTCACCAATGTAGAGGTCCTTGCATTTCTCGCTGCATTGGACAGCATAAACCAGGTTGCTTTTCTGTGAGTGTGGTAGCCTGTCTTTGGGGTGTACCAGTTTCTGTCTGAGGGTGTTGTCGAGTTTGAAACACACTGGGATTCGGTGTTTGTTAAAAACTCTTCTGAGTTTTTCTGATACCCCAGACACATAGGGAATGACTATATTCCTGCGTTTGTTTCTGTCCTTGGCTCCCTCTGTGTTTGTGGTCTTCTTAGAGCGTGTTACTCTGTCAAAGGTCCAGTTTGGATAGCCACAAGTTTCCAGAGCTCCCCTCAAATGTTTGTTCTCTTTTGCTTGGGCCTGTGTGGTGGTTGGTACCTGCCTTTGACTCAATTGTTGCCAGAATATATATAAAGCCTTTGTGACTTTCAAGTTGTTGCAAATTGCATAATAAATGTTGACATTGATAGATCAGATGATTAAAAAAAATATTTCACACACACACACACAAACAAATCACTGTTAAGGCCCCTCTGGTGGTCACACAGCTCCATAATTTAATATTATATCGGCCTACAATTGGAAAACAATTGAATATGGTGGAATACAGTAAAATGTCAAATATCACTACTTTTCTTCAGACTGAAATGCCGACATTACAGAATGCATGGATTTATGCTGTAATGGCAGTGAGATTTAAAAATGTGGCTTTAATATAGGTCAGTGAGGCATTTTTGGCCACGAAGGTTTCCAGAGGGGTTAAAAAAAATCAATATTTCAAATAATTAACTACATTTAAAGGGTTAAAATCCTGAAACGTATTGAATGTTAGGCAGTTTTGAGTAAGTCTGAAGTTGTTTAAGTGTTTTATGAACAAAAAAAAACCCTATATTGATGTATGATGATTTTACAGCTGTTTGTGTGTACATTTTTGGCCATGAAGATGTCCACAGGGTGCAAAATGCATCAGGAGAGTATAAAAGACATGTAAGAGTAAAACACATCGGATCTAAAAAATTTTACAAAAAAGACAAGTTCTTGGAAAATTTCACGCCAAAAGTGTAATAACCACCAAATAATAAAAAAAAAAAAGTACAAAAATGCCCGAGGAGGTCATAAGGGTTAACATAAATCTTCTCAAATAGTAAATTAGTTGAAGGTAACATTCAGTGTCGAGCAGCTGAACTGCTTCCAAAAGCATATCCATCAAAAGCACATCCATAAGTACATATCCCGAATTTCCCTGCGGGGGTTAATAAAGGTTCATATTATCTTAGCTATCTTATATATTTCTAACAATAAACACATGTAATTCACACATATACAACTAAGCCAGAAAAAAATGTTGGATTGATGAAAAACTGAGAACAAACTTTCTTCTTGTAAAATACAAAAAGTGAAGGTTGTCCTGAGAGTGGTGTCAGAGTAAAGGCTGGATTATTACTGAGATTAAATGGTTTATCCCTTGCATGAGGAATTAAATGACCACAACTTCTACTTCTCTGGTGTCAGATTGTCAGATATTCAGGAATTAAATTAAACATTGTGCAATATTTTAATTGAAACTAACATTATATCTAGCATGGTGTCTCACTCTTGGTCTTGTTATACTGCACCACGGTCACTGATATTTTTATGAGTGGGAATTCAGTTTGGGATTGTGGTATTGTTGGTGCTCAATCCCAGCTGGCATTGGGCAAAGGCGGGGTACACCCTGGACAGGTCGCCAGACTATCACAGGGGGACACATAGAGACAGACAACCATTCATGCTGACATTCACACCGACGGGCAATTTAGAGTCAACAATTAATCAGTTAATTAATCAATTAATTAACCCACGCAAACATGGGGAGAACATGCACATATCCACAACCAACTCTTGCTGTGAGGCGAGAGTGCTAATCACTGCACCACTCTGCAGCCCATTTATTCAAGTGAAAGCAATCACCATCCATCCATCTTCAGGGGCTTCAACCGCTTAGGGGTCGCTGAAGCCGATCCCAGTCGGCATTGGGCGAAGGCGGGGTACACCCTGGATAGGTCGCCAGTCTATCACAGGGCCAACACCTACGAGCATTATCAATTAACCAAGCTGCATGTCTTTGGACTGTGGGAGGAAGCTGGAGCACCCGGAGAAAACCCATGCAAACACGGGGAGAAGTTATGATTCTTAAGTTAATAGTTCATAGGTCACTGAACTGGGCACCATTGACACTTTCATTCACACCTACGGGCCATTAACCTGCATGTGGGAGGAAGCTGGAGCACCCGGAGAAAACCCATGCTTACACAGGGAGAACATGCAAGTTATGATTCCTAAGTTAATAGTTCATAGGTCACTGAACTAGGCATCATTCATGCTCACATTCACAACTTAGCGTCGTCAATTAACCTGCTTGTGTTTGGACTGTGGGAGGAAGCCGGAGCACCCGGAGAAAACCCACGCTTACACAGAAGAGCCCCAAGCCGGATGCAAACCTGTGACTGCACCACCATGCAGCCACATAGAAAATATGACTTTTTTGTGTTTCTTTTTCTTTATTCAAGTGGAAGCAATAACATTATTTATTTTTTAAATCTTGCAAATATATTCTTCAGTGTTAAACTGTGACTGTCCACACATAGACGTGTCCGTCCAGTTTGTTGCACACCCAATCCCTGACGTCAACGCCCTGTCAAGCAGCATTTCAAGGGTAAAGTGAAGGAGTGCTAGCTGAGGGAGTGTCAGGTAGTGCAGGCTACCCCAGTGAAGAGACTGCCCCTTCCTGTTTATACACCATGTGCTAACGATGGGAGCCGTTTTCCTCTGGTTTCCTGTATAACGGGCCACAGATGCTGTCCAGTCTGTCCGCGCGCCTCCAGCTCACAACAACAAGCCCTTTTAAAGAGACAGTCAGGGGTCACTTGTAATTCATCATGGCGGATAGCAGCTTCAACAAGCTCACATCTCTCGCCCGGGCTTTGTCACAACCTACGCTGAACCTGACAGAAGTGAACGATGTCGCCCCTCCGAGAAATGCCCAGCTGTATCCGTGTCGCAGGAGAAAGTTGTCGAGCTATAACTCGTTTGAGTCCGTTGAGGTGGCGACTTCACCGTCCGCCCTCGAGGCGAGAGTGCTGGTCATCAACACGGGAGGAACCATCGGGATGACACTTCACGATAACGGTATCTGTGGATAACATGTTGTTGTTTGTTCTTTCTGGTCCAGCGTGGGTCAACTACAGCGTGACAGCTAGCACGGCAGTCAGTAGCTGCTCTCCTGGTACAGCTAGCTCGCGCACATATCCTACATGTTGTAAGCCCCGCGTGGCAGCAACACGCATCCTAAAATAGTCCTGCAGACAGCTTAACTCCACAGCTGAGCCTGGGTTATCACGGCTCAGCTAATGGACACTATAGGTGAACACATGAGCAGACTGTCCTGAGTCCAGATGTGAAATGGACCGTTTTTTAAGTGAACTCAACCAGCACATTTAGCTTTATTAACAAACTCTACCACAACAAGGCAGGCAGGTAAAATGAAGTAGGGGGACCGTGGTAAAGACCCCCCTGTGCAAGCTGCCCTTCGTGGTGAGGCTGGAGCAGCCTCACATACTCTCTCAATGAATAACTAGATATTGGCATGAGGCATCTGGAGCATGTACTGAGGCTACTCTATCCAAAGCTCCTGGCAGCTGCAGGGACAAGCTACAGCAAGACTTCATTCAACACACGTGTCACTTCCTTATTTATTCTGAAGTACTTACTCACTGTGTGGCCTTTAAGTGTTTGTTGTTGTGACAATGCTATATAATAAAACTGTGTTGTTATTGCAGGCTTGTCTCTAAATCTGATTATGGCCTGGTGATGAAGCTTTAACAGATGATGCTTAAATGTGGATTGTATGTTCGTAAGCTTATATGTACCGATATGCACACACTTCATGGTGTCCACACAGTTTAAAGACCCTAGAATCATCAATTTCTAGCCACTGAAACATGAAACATGAGTTGAGTCTACTTTGGATCTTGGGGTTTTGAGTCTGAAACGGTGGGCCTCCCTGCAGACTAAGACTAAGACCCCTTCTCCCTATTATCATGTGACTGTCAGCCACCACATGTGGCGTCTCATTAAAATTGAAATGAAGATGTTGGCTTTCATTCAACTCTTCTACAGCAGCAGTGGTGCAGTGTATTCACAACTTTTATATTAGAGATTTTAGAAATGTGGCTGCACAGTGGCGCAGTTGTTAGCGCTGTTGCCTCACAGCGAAAGGGTTGCAGATTTGAATCCAGCTTGGGGCTCTTCTGTGTGGAGTTTGCATGTTTTCCCTGTGTAAGCTTGGGTTTTCTCCAGGTGCTCCGGCTTCATCCCACAGTCCAAATACATGCAGGTTATTTGATGACTCTAAAATGCCCGTCGGTGTGAATGTGAGCGTGAATGGTGCCTAGTTCAGTGACTTATGAGCTATTAACTTAAGAATCATAACTTCAGGGTGGTTTTTCAGCCTCTGCGACAACGACATTTCTCACATGTACCACTAGGGTTCAGTATGAGACTGGTGTTTGGTGTTGTGCTGATTGTAATGCCCCTGTGCTATTCTCCTAAACTTAATGATAAACATTAGAGCAAGCTATGAAATATTACAATAACCCCTTTTTTTTCTCTTTTTCTTCCTGTGACCCACAGTGCTTGCCCCAAAAGCTAATGCTTTTGTTAAGAGCCTGCGCAAGTTACCCATCCTCCACGATGAGATGTACGCCCAGCAGACCTGCCTGTATGAGTACTATGGATCTGAGAACAGCCTGGTCCTGCCGTAAGTTCACCATGAACGCCTTGCTGCTCACTCGGCACATAGCTAAATAACTTTATACAGAAAAATGATAATAATCTATTTTCTGTTTAGGGATGCACTGATACCAGACCGGATATCAGCAACAATAGGGCCGATCTGTTCAATTTTATGTTTTATATACATTATATACTGTAATTATATACTATATATACTGTAATTTAAATGCTGCATTCAGAAGGTTTACACCTGAATTGTAATTCCCTTTAATTTTTAAGATTTTTTTTTTTTACGAAGTTGCTGGTGTGCAATTTATTATTTTAATAGTAAATAATAAATCAGTAAATGTATATGTATGTATCTAGTTTTTACATTTTATGTACAAAGTTAGAAAAGCAATGTGTAAGTCAAGCCTGATGTTGACTTGCACATACAAGAATAATCCCAGTCACTTCCCCACAGTGAGGCATACAGCTTATTAATTAAACGCTGTCATCGGATCAGGACTCTGTATCTGCTGATACCCAAAGCCCAGGTAACGGTATCTGTGTCAGGACTGAAAACATTTGCAAGCTTTATTTTATATTTGAGTTAAAGTGTAATTATCTGGTACTTTGAAGATTATCCTGTGGGCATCATGCTCACAGAGGCAGCATGTATTGTTGGCTTTACGTATGTGCATGTAAATCAGTGTACAGTAACAGCTAAGGTCATTGTCAAATGCAAATTCAAAATGTTTATCACTTACCGATATATGGAACTGAAAAGACTGTCATGTACTTTATTTTCCATATACTTCCATCCCAGCTCATTTAACTACCTGTCTTCTTCTTTTTCATACATCATCGGACTAATGTGCCTAATGCTCTAAGGTTTTTAGACCGCTATAGGAACACAGACAACAGTGGGTTGAAGGAACCTTTTAGTTACTTGAAAAGTAGTCCCACGACTAAAATGATTAGGAACTTCTTGGTGGAAACCCAGCACAGAAAAGTGTTGCTCTATTACAAAGTTATTGTCCTAGAGAGCTAAACCAGGCCTAAATCAACAGTATTTGCAGACTGCTGTGAAGAGAATGAAATATGTAGGTGAAATCATGTTTGATTTGCACCTTGTAATCATCTCTATTAGCTTATACCCAAGAGTAAAGTTTGTATTGTCTTCATACAGCACACAATACAGTTTACTGAATGGAAGTGACTCTCCGTCCTCAGTGGTTTTAATGACGCTAAACTGCTTTTGTTGCTTTAACAGGAAGCCAACGCCCCATTCTGACCGTCTATTTCATGGGTGCTGTAGCGCCGGTAGCATTGTGTGTGGCTGCGCTTTGCTTGAGAGTGGTTTGATGTCTCTGCAGAGACCAAATGTTTGGGTGTGCTTGCCGACGTGGCCTTAAATACCAGGAAGGACACAGGAGCATGGAGCTGTGTGTTGCCTGAACTATTTTTGTCTGTCTTACTCACACACTTATAGCTAATGTCACCTCTGTCACCAACAATCCAGCTGCTTTTAGTGTGTGGCAGAGGAGCAGCCTGGCTAATGTTTCTTGGAAGTTGTGTTTGTGACAAACTGCTGTTGGCATGCTAGGAGAAGAAAAGCTGATCTACTCTAATCCACATTGTCTTGATGTCTGGTGTATGTTCTGTGGAGCAGTGAGAGCCGAGCCCCCAGCCAATCAACGGCCTCCTAAATGTCCTAATTGTCAGTGACAGTTGGGGCGCCACCCTTGCTCATTTCCATACCCCCTCCATGTCGACTGTGAAAACTGGTTGACTGGATGTATGTTAAAGATCTATTTGTAAGGCTTATCAAAATATTTTTGGGGGGCTGTTCACACCTTCATTTCCGTTTTAATACTTGCTCATCCTTGAGTCGGCATCGTATTAATAGAGCTTGACCGATTAAATGACATTTTTCCATAATCGGCATCGCCCGATGTCTCAGCATATTAAGCCGATTATCAATTAGCAGGTGCATAAATGCTGCTAAGTGCACTAAAACTTTATTTTTTCATCCAAAAGTGAAATTTGACAAAGTTTAGTTTTTTTGATTACCCGTTTCCTGTATCCAATATTTAGATTATACATTGTTTTTATGTAAAATATATAAGTGCACTGCAGTGCAGACACAAAGTGAAGATTGGAGAGAGAGACCATAGGTGTTCAATAAATGTTTACTGAAGTTTTGTGTATCATTATTATACATATACATACATATATCATACATATTATTAAGCTGTTATATTTTATCAAATGAGGAAAAAAAAGAAAATCAGCCAAACATATCGGCCCCCCAAAATCTGCATCATATATCGGCCATCGGCTGTCCTGATTCTCCAATAAATTGGCATCAGCCATAAAAAAAAAAAACAAAACATACCGGTTGACCTCTAGTAGGCTCTTATGCAAGTATAATACTGTTGACAGTATGCAGTACAGTACCAGCCCGTGTTTAAGGATGGAATTAGTTTATTGATTTATTGAAAAGCTTTATGTGGAGAGGCAACGCTGCAAGGCTGTTTGCCTTCCACCTCCAACCCTCTTCTTCCACTTCCCAAGTCCCCAATCATGCATATACACACAGACATTCATTATTCTTAAGCTATGGGGCATCTTAGCATGGGTATGCTAATGTGTACACCTTAGGGTACACTGCTAGATTGATGAATAATTGGTGATTTGAATAGTGTTTTCTTGTGGCTTCAAGATTATCAACAACATATGTTGTAGGGTCGTGTGTGGACTTGAGGCTAATTAGAGGAGTGTCTCCAGCACCCCTGGTTGGGTGAACCGTCCCCCCGCTGTTCCATTCAGCGCCTGTCTTCATGTTATAAGGCTGCCCTATGGTAATGTGTGTGGGTGGGTGGGTGGGTGGGGGCACCCTGTTTCTTTAAAAGGGAGATTAAAAAGAAAATCTTTCCATGGCTCTTTAGCCGGTCATGCTGCTTTAGACAGAGTGTCGCAGGTGGGGCACCCGAGTTGAAGTCCACATAGAGGGGACATAAATATGTATGCATGAAAGGCTCCCTCCCTTGTAATTGGAAGGAAAAGAAACATGGACTTTCACCCTAAACTGAAATGCCTCAAATAATCCTCAAGATATATCAAACCAGCCACCTAATGTCCCTCAGCTTTGCCTGTGTTTACAATACACAGCGGTAAAGCTCCACACATCAGCAGTGGAAAGAGAAAGTGCTTGTTCTCTTTAACAGTAAACCATGCCCCTCCCTTTTACACTTCCAAAGCTCTCTCTCTCTATGTGCATCTGAAACAGGTTTCGGCACCCTGCTGCTGAGACAGAAGGCCCGGCTAAATAGACTTTGTCTCGCTTCATAACGTCAGCTTGATTTTCAGCATTCCCTTATCCTTCTTTAAACTCACTCCTCAGATTTAACCAGAACTTGATCCGACTTTGTTAAACGAGCATGATGGAGACAAATAATCGTCCGTCACAGTGGAGATAACAACCATTAGTTTAACCATGTGTCCTCTGTGTGTCCATGTGTCCTCTCTGCTTGCATACTCTAAAATGACTGATTCATTTTCGGTTGTTTGTCCTGTTTTGCTTGTGTGTAGATGATAATTAAATTTGTGTATATCCCAACAGAAATTCCTGTATAATGGACTTTTATCTTTTCCAGGCTGAGTAAAGACAATAAGAGGATAATCTACAATATTTTAGAGTACAATCCTTTGCTGGACTCCTCCAATATGACCACAGATGACTGGGGTCGAATTGGAAAGGACATTGAGGTACTTGCTGCTGGATTCATTTCTATATAAGCACCTAATAATGTATGCTTTTTAAAAGCTAGGCATCAATTAATCCTGTAAGATTCTTATAGCCTATAAAATACAGCCTATAAAATGGTAGAAAAAAAGCATTGTACTTATGCTGCCATCTAAAATGATCAACATCATGTGGTGTTTTTTTCTTATCTAGAAAAACTACGAAAACTATGATGGTTTTGTGATCCTCCACGGCACAGACACGATGGCTTACACTGCCTCTGCCCTGTCCTTCATGTGTGAACATTTGGGCAAACCAGTCATTCTCACTGGATCACAGGTATGAGCTGCTGTCCTCAAGGGTCTAACACAAAAAACAAAATGTGTCGGCAGCATTTTAAATATGTCCTGCACTCCTTAAGTCGAAATACTTTATCTGTGTTCAGGTGCCGATCTATGAGATGAGGAATGATGGCAGAGACAACCTGCTGGGGGCGCTGCTGATTGCTGGCCAGTTTGTCATCCCTGAGGTGAGGAGAAAAAACGAGATCGGACATAAATGCTCCTCACCTACACAATATTAGATTATTAGAGCCACTTAATTCGACGGTCGCAAAGAGGGGAAAATGAAGAACTGCTGCATTTGTGAATATAAGCAAGAAACAGAGTGAATATGAGACTCTAGATGTGACTTTTTGTGAGATTTCCTTTTATTTCTATCAAGATTTTATATGTGGGGGTTCATACATGATCAGGAAATGAACTAAATGAAAATAATATTATATAACCCTATATATTCAGTAATCTGTTGAGAAAATACGGTGTGATCTGCAGAGATAGGTGTCGACACTGTTTGCATTCGAGAGGTAACAAAAGCTCTGCTAAACGACTTGTCTGATGGGCATGCTTTCTAACGACGGTGTTTCGCAATACCGAACAACAAATACCAGAACAGGAACAACACTGGAAAGAGTTATGTGTCCATCTATCTACGGCCAAAGTGCAGTCAACATTGTGTCCACTGACTTTAATTGTACTACAGGGGAGTGTACTGAAAACAGGTTAATATGTTTTCTCTCACAGGCATTTTGTAATGAATTTAGGGCTGCAACTAATGATTATTTTCATTGTCAAGTATTTTCTCGATTAATAGATTCGTTGTTTGGTTTATAAAATGGTGAAAAATGTGGATCAGTGATTCTCAAAGCCCAAGATGACGTCCTCAAATGTCTTGTTTTGTCCACAACTAAAAGATATTTTGTTTACTGTAACAAAGGAGTGGAGAAACCAGAAAATATTCACATTTAAGAAGTCAGAATCAGAGAAAATTTTACTTTTTTATTTGAACGCTTAACAAAATAGTTGCCGATTAATTTAATAGTTGACAACTAATCGATTAATCGTTGTCGCTCTAAATGGGTTTTGATAAAACAGTTCCATCTTTAGATGTGTGCTCACAGATTTTCATGTGTATGTTAAAGGGATTTTGTCTTTGTAGAAGAGTGATTAAATTTGTCTCTGTCTCTATTCAGGTGTGCCTGTATTTCTTCAACAAACTCTACAGAGGGAACCGTGTGACCAAGGTAGACACTGGGAGTTTCAATGCATTCTCCTCCCCTAACCTGCCTCCTCTGGCCGTCGCTGAAGTGGACATCACAAGTAAGCCCATGGTGCAGTGGGTTTCTCTTCATGTGGGAAATAAATGCCACTTTAATTTGCTTTTAATTAGGACTGTCAGTCGATTAAAATATTTAATCAGACATTTTTATCTCTTCAAAATGTACCTTAAAGGGAGATAGTCAAGTATCAACATGGTAGTGGGCAAATATGCTGCCTTATGCAAGTGTATGTATATATTTATTATTGGAAATAAATTAACGACACAAAACAATGAGAAATATTGTCCAGAAATCCTCACAGGTTCTGCATTTAGCATAAAAAATATGATCAAATCATAAGAAGGCAAACTGCAGCCCAACTGACAACAGCTGTCAGTGTGTCAGAGTGCTGACTTGACTATGACTTGATCCAAACTGCATAAAGTGGGCATGTCTGTAAAGGGGAGACTGGTGGGTACCCATAGAACCCATTTTAATTCACATATCTAGAGATCAGAGGTCAAGGGACCCCTCTGAAAATGGCCATGACAGTTTTTCCTCACCAAAATTTAGCACAAGTTTTGAGTGTTATTTAACTCCCTTCCTGACAAGCTAGTATGATGCTAGAATGGATTCCATAGGCTTTCTGGTTTCATGTAATGCCAGTATCTTCACTGAAGCTTTAAAAGCCCGCTACAAACTCTGAAAGATGGATTGCGTTAAAGAAATTAGTGGCCTTTTTGTGTTAATGCGTTATCTCTGTTTTTTATCCTTCTTTTCCTTTAGTCAACTGGGACACAGTGTGGAGGGCAAACACCACGGCGAAGTTTCAAGTGAGCACTGAGCTGAACAGGAACGTGGGCCTGCTCCGGCTCTTCCCGGGAATCACTGCTGCTACTGTGAGTCGCTCAGCTGAACTGAACCGGACCACAGATGTTTACTTTGTCTCTGTCACAGCCATCTGACATCCAGAGGTTACTTGTCGTCCTTGGTCTTTGGTTGATGTGACAGACAGCAGCATGATTTAATGGGTTTTTTTTTTTTTTTTCTCATCGGGGAATTATTCAGCAGTTCGTAGTTTGATGCATTGCTTTTTGCACAGACTTGACTGATGTGTCCAGACTATTTCTGACAAACACACACAAAGGAATCACATTAGATCACTCATTACCTGCCTTAATTTTAATACTAAAATTCACTTCGTCTCGAGAGTATAAACTGTTGTCTTTTCATTATTTATGGGTAATTGGACAACACCAAATTATATTTAGTCAACGGATGAAAGGAGTAAATTAGAAATGTTAACAGCATGGTGCAAAATTTTCCTTCTCCTTGTAATTAAAGATATGTTCTTCAAAGGTAACTGACTGCTCAAAACTGCTGTAAAATATAGTTAACTTTAATTTAATTACGCTATTACCCGTCTTCCGTTACCTTCCCGGTCATGTAAACTGCCATCAAAGCTCAGCTCAGAGAAAGATGAGAAGGAGTTATGGGCCATGACCAATCACCCCGTAAAGAGGGAGGACTGGCGTAGATACTGTAACGTTTAGCTGCACCTCCCCCTTGCAGAGGCTGCTGGGAGAGCGACTTTACTATCTCAATCTGCTCCCACTGCCCAGCTTGGCTATCAAGACTTCCTTACAGCCTTTAACTGCGTTTTATGAGGCGCTGTTTTGATTATGCACCAGGCTCTCGTTGGATGAGAGCTTCATTGGTAACCTCCGTCAAAACATTTCTTGTCAAACTGCTTACCACGTCAAAAAAATACTGACCGAACCTGACACTTTTAATGTCACCTTCTTCTTATATTTTATGGTGACTGCTTTGCCAAGTGACTTTATGCTTGCTAACACCTTCAGATTAATTACCCTCCTTCCTGCCATTTCAGTCATCTGCCATTCTAGTCATACGCCATGGCTAATGATGTGGTATAGGGCCTCCTGGTGCCAGCCAACCAGTGACTGAGATACTGGTTGCATAGATGGCACCAGATGGGCTTTTAGGAGAGTGGATGGTCTCACTCATCAGAGTGAAAGGGGCTGCAGGAAAAATAACATGGAATACTAATTCCTCAATTTGATTCTATACAGATGAGAAGCTGGTTCAGTTGGCCGTAAATCTTGGGGAGTTTATAATGTGAATCTTTGGTATGTCTGCATCCAGGTGAGGGCTTTCCTGCAGCCACCCATGGAGGGTGTGGTCCTGGAGACTTACGGCAGCGGAAATGCCCCCGATAACCGTCCTGACCTGCTGGAGGAGCTGAAGAAGGCCACCGACTCTGGTGTCATCATCATCAACTGCACCCAGTGTCTGAGGGGGACCGTCTCTGCGTCTTACAACACTGGCAAGGTACGTCATGATGCCTACCACTCAATCCTGGCCCACTTTTATAAAATGGAGAGACTGTCCAGTTGAGAGAATCAATCATGTCTTACATATATATACATATATATATACCTATTACTTCTCAGGTGTTGATGGATGCAGGGCTGATAGCCGGTGGTGACATGACTCCAGAGGCTGCCCTGTCAAAGCTGTCCTATGTACTGGCCAAGAAAGACTTAAGTCTTGATGCCAAGAAAAAGGTTGGCAGCTACTTCCAAAAGTAGTATCACTTTCATCTCTGCAGAGAGAGTTTGTAGATTAACCAGATGTCCACATACAAGATAATAATAATAATAATAATAATCAGAGAAAAGTGAAGCTCAGGTGTGTGTTATTCTGTCCAGATGATGGCTGAGAACCTGCGAGGCGAGATGAGTTCTGACTTGGCAGGAGCCAAGTTGTGTCTGAGCAACAGCCGTTTCATCCAGATCATCGCCAAGTCTCTGAGCGTCAGCTGCAAGGAGGTGAGGCCGCTACCTGTACACCGACTTAAATAGTGTGACCTGTCACTTCAGACAAACAGCTATTAAGCATGCCATGTTGAACGTCTATACCAAAATGTGTTTAAAAAGTTCATTCATTTTTACACATTCAGATGAGCAGTGTGTGATTTAAAGTCTGTGGTGTCTGCAGGAGCTGGAAGCCATCCGTGACGCCCTGACTCCCCCACTGGCGTGTGCCGCTGCAAAGATCGGCGATATAGAGGCCTTCGAAGCCCTAAAGGAAATGGTAAGCCACGCTGTGATCTTAGCTACACATTTATAGTTTATAATCACTACCTTTTTTTGAATGTCAAGAACATAATAACCTTTTGATATCCATACACACACCCTGCGGTTTGTTTCAGGTTAAGTGTTGTACAGGGCAATGTCCTATGTGTGGGGTATTCAATTCAAATTTAAAGAAGTCCGGCACGCCTTGGGTGCCGAGTGGTAAGAGTGCATGCCACATAACCATAACGTTCTGGGTTCGATTCTAACCTTAGGACCTTTGCGTTACATGTGGTACTCCTCTCTCTCTCTCTTTGCCCCATTTCTACACTGGCTTCTGTCAAATAAATGCAAAAATGCCCAAAAATTGTCCTTTAAAAAAAAGTTCATTTGCTAAAATGAATTCCCAGCAAAGGTCCAAGCCTCATGAAGTCTGAATTACATCTCATAGCCTACGCCATACGTCTATCAAATCAACAACAGATATCATTTCAACAATATTTATTGTTAGAAACTAGAATACTTTTAACATACAGATACATTGAATGTGTATGGCACTTGTATGGAAAACAAAAAATATCTTTACCATATTAAAATTTGTCCTGGCACAATCAACCTAGCGCCAACATTTTAAGTAAACAAAAACAAGACTGAATCTTCTGAATGAAATAAATAAAAAGTGCCTCTTTTAGAGAAGAAAATATTGAATATAGCAATGTTTTGTGATACTGTCTTTCTTCTCAAAAACACTGTATTGGTTTTTAATTAATAGTTTACATGCAAAGATTAACTCAGTCAATACTTTAATTAATTTGCAGAGTTGCACCATCTCAGTGTATGTGCTATCTCAAAGTAGTGCTATAATGTTGGATGTTATAGGACGGTGATAAATGCAGATCTCACTTATTGCATAATAATTAAATCTGACTTTTATGCATATGGTGGTGGATGGAACAGTGTCAGACACCGTCTATAAGCAAAGTAGCAGGTCAGATGCTTCATCCTCCTCTCTCTTAAACTGTTGTTATCCCCAGCAAACACACAGTCTGAGCTATAGCTATCAGCCCTCCGAGGCTATGCTACTCTAAACACAGCTTAGCGCTCAACTTTTAAGCCAACAGCCAGCATTCTACCTGTCTTATCTCAGTCATGTTTGTTTTGTGGGGTTAACGCACCCAGGTGAACCTTTTCATCCATGATAGTTCACCAACCAGGGTCACTACTATCCTGTATTAGAGGGGTATGGGAAACAACACACAGCCTAACAAAACATGAGGCTGGACTGGTAAGGCAGGCCTAGAGTTGCCCCAGCGGTCACGTGTGCATGTTTGTATGTGGCTCGACTTGTATGCTGCTTGGATTAGCCGTCGGTTTCTACGGGCAAATCTGAACTGTAAATGTGCTACTAAATGTGCTACGTTCACACCCACAGCAATCGTTTAATACATGTTCCCAGCTTGTGACAAACTTTATTTCTCTCGTCACTTTTTCATTCATCCTCCTACTCCTTATTTATTAGTTTGTGGCTAAATTAGTCTAAACTGTCTGGTTCCAGCTTCTTAAATGTGAATATTTATATTTCCTGGTTTCTTTACTCCTCTATGACAGTAAACTGAATGTCTTTTGAGATTTGGAGGACATCATTCGCTTTGGGTAACAATGATCCACATTTTTCAGCATTTTCTGACATTTTATAGACCAAAAAACAAATCGATTAATCGAAAAATAATCATTAGTTGCAGCCCTGTACAGAATGTTACAGAAGTACATTAAATGATAAGGCGGCTGGTGATTTTATGTTTTATATTTTATGTTTTTGTTTTTGTCAGCACATCCTATAAAACTACAAAAATGGACATACACTCCAACTGTCCTGCCCTGTCTGTGGCATTCAGCCTCATTCATTGTAAACTACAGCACCAGTATTCATTGTAATGAAGGGAACATGACACCCAGTGCCACTGTGTGCTTTATTGATGTGTTTTAACTGTTTTTGGACAATTAAGCTCTATGGCACAAAGGAAAAAGCTATATCAGGCTTGGGCCACAGATAATTCTTATTAATTGGATCAATTTGTTGCTGTTTTCCATTTTATTTCAGATTTGTTGACAATAAGGAAAATCACCGAGGAGGATCACCAGACCCTTTAATTACCAGGTGAAGTACACTGATGTGTTTGTGTTTGTCTTCGGCACAGGGCAGTAACCTCTGTCTGGGTGACTACGATGGACGTACACCCCTACATGTTGCAGCCAGTGAGGGCCACCTCGGACTGGTGGAGTATCTACTGAATCATGGAGCTACTGTCTATGCTAAAGATCGCTACGGGGACACACCGCTAAGCAACGCTGTGCGCTTCAGGTAAAACTCATTTAAAGAATATGGGCTGATGTGTTAGAGTAATAATGCCATTTATGAAGATGTAACATTTATAATCCCCCTTTTGCCATTAGCAACAATCAAGTGTTTTGTTAGTAGCTGCTGTAGAGGGGACTTCATTAAATGAGCTGCTCTAGGAGGGAAACAGGGCTCTGCTGAAATGACAGGAAGGGATCCGCGGCCGTCAGAGGGGAGTTGAGACCAGGGGAACAGCTCGTAATGGAGTTTAGAGGCCAGGCAACAATTATAAACTAATTAACCTAATTGTCATTCGACAGTTTAGACAGTGTTTATTTTTACCAAAACTGTTTTTTTTTGTCATTTGTTGACATTGCCGTGTAAATGTCTGTCAGGGAAAAGCCACGCTTAATGTTTCAGATTTGGTACTATGTTGAGCCTCGGGGCGAAAACGTTTGTATTTGTTGAAGCTGTGCCAAAAGGCTGTTGTCCTATTTTAACGGTTGGCACTGCAAGCATGGACTTGTCTCCCTTTGTGATGGTAGAGGGATGCATTAGAGCACTAGCACCTGTCGTTTCGCTTCCTATGCCCACACACACACACACACACACACACACACACACACACACACACACACACACACACACACACACACACACACACCGCTGCTTGCTTTGCCCTTCCTGAAATGTGTTTCATGAAATGACACTAAGTAATAGAACTGGAGTTTTGAGTTTTTGTCACCGTGTCTGACGGACTTTGAATGTCACTGTGCACCACAGCCACATGCCCATATAAGGAGTGGCAGAAAGCACGGAGAAAGAAGGGTTAAAGAACAAATATGGGGAGTGTCCTCTGAACCAGTCCAACCAACCTGCTCCCAGTTTCACAGATGAGAGATACTGGCTTCTTAACTTTACAGGAAGTCGTTTAAGTCTTTATTCATATTTTGCTTGCCTGTGTGTGCCTCTACATACCTCTAAACAATTAAGCATCAATTTGAGCTCTGTTACATTACAAGCTCAGCTCTTATTTCTAAACTCAGCTGCTGAGTGGTTTGCATGTTTAGGCCTTTTTGATTTATTCCTGTCACCACAAGTGTCTCTGCAGGTGACTCTTGCGTGGGTGGTTGATTGCATAGGATAAGGAACTTGTTCTTACATGCCAGACTAAAATCTGCCACACTGACTCAATGAAAGTCAGACAGCCTTAAATTAAAACATATCTAAGTTATCTTCCTTAGGATTTATGAGCTGATGGTTCAGTATCAGCTGAATGATATGCTGTTATATATTACATATACGGTATTAAGGATATGGCTCTATTGCATGCTCTGTAACTAACTCAGGCACAAGGAGGTGGTGAAGCTGCTGAGAAAGACTGGAGCCCATTTCTCCAGAGACGGTCTGGATGAAGCAGGAACTGAACTGTGCAGGTGAGACGCACAATAACCATGTCTTCAAACAATCACACACATTCAGTCACAACTTTCTCGTTTGCTCAGCCATCATCACAGTGACCCATCCTACATAGCTGACACAGGTTCAACCGGTCGCCCCGCTGTTACACAAACTGTAGGAATGCTCCCCGGCAGCATAGCTCCGGATCTGTTCTGCGTTTGTGTCGGCAAATGTGCGACACACCGGCTGGCCCCTGTTGTTATTTATCTACCCGAGACACCCAACAGGTTTTGTCAAGATGGTTCCAATTCACAGTTTCAGAAACACGCCTTTTGTAATGTACAGTGAGCTTGTGTCGCCGTTAAGATAAAATGAAAACAAGAAGCCGAGTCAAGGGGGTCCATCTGTGTCACTTTATTCCTGTGATGTTGTCCATGTATGTCTCTTGCTGGCCACAAAGTCTGTTTACACAACTTGTCCTTCTTCCAGTGGCTATTTGATTGTTAATAATATTGATTTAGGGAAAGGGTGTCCTTGGCTGTAATAGCTCTCATGTCCTCCTGTGTGTCAGCCTGGCAGCCAGCAGTGACCTGGAGGGCCTGGAGATCTGGAGCCTTGCCGGAGCTGATCTGAATAAACCCGGCTATGACGGACAGACGGCACTTCAAGTGGTGGGTTCTCGGCACGTCCTCCACTTTTAATAACACAGTTCACTGAGTGAAACTCCATCTTATTCATTGTTTTTCTTCACCTGTCACAGGCCCATGCTGTTGGCAAAAAGGAAGCAGTGGCCTTTTTAGTCAAACTCATGAGCAAAAAAACCAAGGTAAACCCTGCAGTAGTCTCCATTCTGGCTGCTTCATATCTCTGTCTCTGTCAGTAGCGTTAATGTAATGTGTATGCTAGCATAGTGCTCAGATTGATGTGATTCTCTGTCTATAATTACACATTTGTTTTGTTTAATTTCAGACTGTATTTGGTGAATTTAATGAGTATGATGAATATGAAGATGATGATGATGATGATGATGAGGTAAATATGTGAACGTCTGTTTCCCACTTTGTGTTTTTCCCATAGTGAACATGAGATCCTCTTTAGCATGCCTGCTTTACCTGCTTTTTTCTTTGTTGTGCATGCCCTTATGTCTATTATCAACCCCTCCATTCATTTTATAAACAGCTTGTGTATCCCAGCATGCATTGTACAAGACACCCCTGTATAGGTCACAGTCTATCACAGGACTAAAACACACATGTATACACAACAGACACATTCACACCTACAGGCAGTTGAGAGCTGCCAATTCACCTGGCACCATCAAACTCGGCACGGGATGGGCTCAGTTGTCCCTGCTGCTGTTCAAAACAACAAAACAAGGGCTTTCTGGCGTGCGACAGTGCTAATCACTATGTGTCCACTGGGCCTTTATACATATTATAATTTAAAGGGGAACTTTTCAAAATTCATATGTGATTCCTTTGGTCTAAGATGTCTCAAAAAATACTAGTAAACTTGAACAACTCTCCCCCAAATCCAAAAACCAGAGTGCTAAAACTCTGCGATGAATAAGGGGGGATGTTGTAGATGACACTGGGAGCACCCAGGGGAATGATCTGAGTATATGGGAGCATTTTCTGTTTCTACAACAGAATAAAGCTCATTTGGGTGGAAACAAACAAACAAACATTCTGTGGGTCCATAAAATCAGCTTCCCATTCATTGTCTATGAAGCACTTCCAGACTTTATTCTAGGGCTGTCAAAGGTAACATATTAGCACAAATTTGTTTTAACGCCACAAATTTATTTAACACAACTTGCGATTTTCAGGTTGTAACAGACTCAGTTTGAGTTAAAGTGACGATACAGGCATCATATGAAACTAGCTTGTCACGAAGGAGGTTAAATAACGTGTCAAACTTGAAAAACAACAAAACTGACATGGCCATTTTCAGGGGTCCCTTGACCTCTGACCTCAAGATATGTGAATGTAAATGAGTTCTATGGGTACCCACAAGTCTCCCCTTTACAGACATGCCCACTTTATGATAATCACATGCAGTTTGGATCAGGTCATAGTCAAGTCAGCACACTGACACACTGACAGCTGCTGTTGCCTGTTGAGCTGCGGTTTGCCATGTTATGATTTGCATTTTTTTAATGCTAAATGCAGAACCTGTGAGGGTTTCTGGACAATATTTGTCATTGTTTTGTGTTGTTAGTTGCTTTCCAATAATCAATATATACATACATTTGCATAAAGCAGCATATTTGCCCACTACCATGTGGATCAGAGTACTAAATACTTTTTTAAGGTACATTTTGATAAGGATGGACAATATTTTAATTGGCTGACAGCCCTACTTTATACCCTTTGACCCCACAAGATTGACACTTTTCTTGTTTCTGGCTTTGAGAGAGAGGAGCTCAAGTTCACAAACACTGATTGAACTTTCCTAGACCGTGGAAATAACACACGATATGCAATAAAATGCATTAAAAGAGTTTTCAAAAGATTGAACGAAAGATAGTATAAGAGATAAGTTATTGAAAAATACATTTCTGAATAAAAAAGGTGATGAATTGATTAGTTGATAAGTTTGATAATTGAGTCTGAAAATGAAGAAAACATTTTGATCCATTTCTAAATGCAAAAATGTCCAACATTTACAGGTTCCAGTTTCTAAAATGTGAGTATTTCCTGGTTTTACCCTGTTTTATATACCAGTGTAAATCAATTTCTTGGAAATTCTGACTGGACCTTTTCTCTCTTTTATGATGATTAATCTGTACTAAAATAAATCTATAAATCCAACAAACAGATTAATTGATAATTAAAGTAATTGTTAGTTGCGGCTCTGGTTTTGAGAAGCAACCATGACCTTTTAAATTCAAGCAAAGCATCCCTCAGACCTCTTATCAAAACCACATCAGGTAAAATCTGATTGCCTTCATTGCTTGTCCACCCTGTGAATGCCAGGCCTGTTTTACACAAGACTGACCAGTGTGTGTTTGTGTGTGCACACCAGCCGTCAGGAACCACCTCTCACCTCCCCGGTGCTTCCTGTTAATCCTGTCTCTCTTATTGTCTCTGTGGCAGAGCGGAGTGATCGAGTTCACCGCCACCCCGACAGGACTGTGAGCTCAGGCTACCTACCGTCCTCTGTTTGCATCCACTTCCTTCCAAGCCGTCCTCGACGCGCTGTCCACCAACCGTGCTGTTGAATTTCACAGAGTTGCTGTCACTGTGAATGCTTAGACTTGCTTCCTTTTTTTAAAGCTGTCGCTGCTTACACTGTTTCCCTCCAAACCCATTAATAGCACAACATTGTGTAGCCTCTACACTACATGTATGTGTATGTTTTGATTGTTGCACAGTAGTACAATGTATGCACTATATGTAAATGTCCAAGCCGGGATTAAGGGTGAACATCATCTGTGCTGTTTTAACAGGGAGAGCTGAAACGTCTCATTAGTGCTTTAACAGGCTGATGATTAAATCATTGCTGTTATAGGCACTAAAAGAGTTAAAGAACTCTGACTGCCGTAACATTACCTTATAAAGTATCATAGCAATATATTCAGGGTATGTGAACCTACAGGTTACAGTCACAGATTGTATTTTTATGCTTATTTTTTTACAGTGAGATGCTGGAAAAGTGCCATGTAAACTAATGAAAACCAGGTTGTCATTTTATTATCTGGGATGTTATTCAACGTATAACACTTGTCCACCGGCTCCGGAGCGGAGATCTTCATTTCCTGTTGCTCAAACAGGTACTACGAAAACCTTTCAGACTCATCCAGCCTGTTTCTTGCGCTGATTACCAAGCTGGATGAGTCGCAAATCGCTTTAAAATGGAAAAGAGAAATTTTGTCTGCAGATTCTGTGCTCTCCAATGTATCTTGAATGTCTTCTTTTATTATTTGTGATGACAAACAAATGACAGTGTGCTTCCTTATTGCTGTAAACATCATTAATCGGTGCTGTTTGGTTTTAAAAGGTGAAATCAATCTAGGTCAATGTATTTTGCATGTAATGTTAACGTGTAAGGGAATCTTCTGTGGTGCAAACTAATTTAAATGACTTGAAATTGTTCCTGCTGATCCCAATGCAGTTATTGTCTGTATTCAAAAAAGGGTCATTTTATTTGTATGTGAAAGTGTCTTCTTCTTATGTGGGGAAAAAAAAACAGAAATAAATCTCTTGTTTCAAAGCGGTGTGTCCTGTGATTGCTGCTGTGTTGCACCAAACGCTGAAACTCACATGAAACTGCATATACTGCTCCTGGCTGAGGCAATCTCCGATTTGACATGGTTTTCTGTATGAATTAGTGCACGTCTAACCAATTGTTGGAGGTCATTTCTCTTAGTGCGCAGAGTCCCTTTGTGTTCTTTAAAGAAATGAGTCCTGAATAATAATTGGATTCATTGTGACTTCAGCAGACCTTTAGGAGAAAAACTACATCAAACCCAACGTGGAGCTTTCTGTGTGAGCTCCTACCATGAGATAAATCAACCAGATATGAGACATGAAACTTAAAAGTCAAAGATGACATAAAAAAAGATATGCTGTATGTCCATGTGACCTCTCAGACTGCAGCAGCTGGTATTTGCTATCTCTGTCTTGAGGGCGGCTGCCCCGTCGAGCGCCTTGCTGGTGGAACCCAGCTCAGCCGGTCGGACCAGCATGGGCCTCATTCCTGCCTGAATGAGAGGCTTGTATGAACCTAGCCCCAAAACACTATATAAAGAGCTGCAATCTCTGCAGTCACTCAGTTCTGGACTGGGATGACACCAAGGAAACAGCATTGGGAGGACAGAGCTCACCTTCTCCAGGTAAGCACCCTTTACGCACAGCTCGTTTCTGTAGATTACTTCTGTAACACGTAGGGTCGGAAATCTGCCATAAACGGATCATTTCAGAAAACTAATTCTAGCTGCTGTTGTTTTTTGTCTTTCACTAGTGGAGTCAACAGTTTGAAGGACAGACTTTTCCCAGAAGAAGCGTGTGGTCCCTCTGATTAAGTGGTTCTCAACAGTTCAACAGTTCTTTGAGAAAATTGTGAAATGTTTAGGACCACTTGACCAGTCAGACAAATGCTGCCAGCTTGGGAAAAATGCCGCTTTTGAATGGATCTTTAAAAAAAAAAGGAAACTGTCTCTCAAGGCCTGACTAAATGATTTTAGAGCAACTGTGATTTCTTCTGTTTCCTTAATGTGTCTCTCTGTCTTCTACTCTCATTGTGCCCCCTTGTGTTACAATGCCTGCTGCAGTCCAGGAGCTGTGGGGGGCTGTAAAAATCATCAGGCTTCGGTAATTTCGTTCTGCTGGCACACATACAAATTTTTAACAGCTCTGCTGTTGCAGTAACACCCGTCTTTTTCACTGTTTTACTGTTGCCACTATTCAGTGGTACTGATTAAAACAAGTCAATAAAGAATCATTTGTCTCTGTTGAGTCCGTGTGGGATGATGATGGCAGGACGGTCTGCAGGGACGGTTGCTGTCCAAAGTACTGAAACTTGCTGCAAAATCATTGCATCTGCTGACATTTTCTATCAAATTTTTCAAATTAGAGAAAAATTACATCTGTTTTGGTCAATGTACGCACTTATTTAGACATGGGTAGTGGTGAAAGAAGTATTCAAACCTTTCACTTAAGTAAAATTACTAATACCACACTGTGTAGCTTATATACAGCTGGGTAGTTTAATCTCACTGTCCTGTGAGAACCACATATCTGTAAAGAGTCAACTATTCATGAGGTCAAAAACAAACAGCCCTGTTTTTCGGCTTTGTGTATTTTCCAGCCTATCCAAGACGGTTTTTAAATAGTTTATTTAGATTGAGAAGAAGGAGAATTCAACTCTAAACCCCTAAAGGAACAATTACTCCTTTAGTTTATCACAAACATTCAAATTCAAATCGCCAAATCTGGGGATACATGGGTTTCAGTGTACAGGAAGACTATGAGAAATTGTAATCTGAAAGTTATTTGTTACTATAGCTGTCAGACAAATGTAATGGACTAGTATAAAGTTGTATAAAGAGGAAGTACTCAGGAAAAGTAGGCTAGAAGTAGGCCTTGAATTAGCATTTAAGTACGTAGGCCTACTTGAGTAAATGTACACAGGCTACATTCCAAATGGTATAGTTTTAGTACGTACTGCAGCTGCCCTTACAAAGTACGTACTGTTGCATGCAGTATGCACACACTAGGGACGCGCTACTTTGTCATAATGCTGCACCTTGACCTTTGACCCTTTTGCTCATATATCTGCTGTGCAGAGGATTGTCAAGTCAAGTCAAGTCAATTTTATTTGTATAGCCCAAAATCACAATTTTGCGTCAGGCAATATGTACAGGATGCGACATCCTCTGTCCTTTACAGAACAACCCTGGCATCGGATGAGGAAAAACAATCAAAAAAACAAAAACATTTTAACAGGAAAAAAAGGTCAGAAAAGCATGTTGACTTCCATCCATCCATCGTCAACCGCTTATCCCGTTAGGGGTCGCGGGGAGGCTGGAGCCGATCCCAGCTGGCATTGGGCGAAGGCAGGGTACACCCTGGACAGGTCGCCAGTCCATCGCAGGGCACATAGAAACAGACAACATATAGACAGACAACCATTCACGCTCACATCCACACCTACGGGCAATTTAGAGTAATCAATTAACCTAAACAGCATGTCTTTGGATGGTGGGAGGAAGCCGGAGTACCCGGAGAAAACCCACGCTTACACGGGGAGAACATGCAAACTCCACACAGAAGAGCCGCAAGCTGGAATCGAACCTGCGACCCTCTTGCTGTGAGGCGACAGCGCTAACCACTACACCACCGTGCAGCCCGCATGTTGACTTGTATATTGTAAATTATGACGAGATGTAGTACGACATCCTTGTGTTTTTAGCATACTATATTTGACATACTATATGTATTGGGACATACCAACTGTGTGTTACAATACCCACATTACCATACAATTTGTTATGCCAGGGATATATTTTGTGTTTCCCAATACACAGTATGTCAAACGCAGTATGGAAATACCAGGATGTCCTTCTACTCCTGGCTCCATTTTGCAGTAAGCAAGCCAGCATGCTTTTCTGGCTATTCTGACCCACAGTCCTCTGCACAGCATATATATGAGCAAGAGGGTCAAAGGTCAAGGTGCAACGTTTTGACAAAGTAGTGTGTCCCAGTTGTATGCATGCTGCATGCAACAGTACCTAGGTACTGAGGAACCAGGGCACTGAAGGATTTGTGAGCGAGGAGGAGGATTTTGTAGGTGATGCAGGACTTGACCAGGAGTCATATACCCAGTTGGTTCCACCACTGGACACTGGGTCACCTATTTCAGCTTTTAATCTTATTTATTATATATTTGCTTGACTTTTGTTCTCTGTTGCTCTGATTACACAACTTATTAGTACAAATCCAGACTTTAGAGTTAAATTGAATGTGTAAATTAAATTCTAAACACACGTTTGCATTCAGATCTTTTATTTTAGTTTGGTGGGAAAACCGGATAAAGACTCAAAATCTGACACAGGAAAATCCAAATGTCTTTTTCCCAAGGTATAGGCTACTTTCCACCACATAAATCATTCATGAAAGCAGTGTGCACCGATTATTTCCCCTCTCCTCTTAGACGGCCCCTTCCTTTCATCTCCTCCATGCGCCACGAACTATCAATATTTGCTAAACGTTTCTCACAAAGAGGAGGCTGCAGACTGCGGCTCTCACGGGCAGGAGGATAAGAAGACAGAGGAGAGGCGTTAATGAGATGCCCAGAGCGATCCCCCCTCTGCGTGCGCGCGCGCGAGGGCAGCAGATGTAGCAGCACCCGCGCTCCCTGGGGATTCCGTCCCCGGAATGTCGTCATCGGCCGAGGGGGACCCACCCAGACCTCCCCACTGGGTGAGGGACGTGGTAAATCATCGTTACTATGGATTGTAATTATCGGTGCTGACAACCCCACGAAGCCTCCCCCTCTCACATAGATGAGAGGTGTGTGTGGGATCAAAAATCATTTATTCATCCCTAAAATATTTTATTTACCCTCCTGTTTGGCTGTCAATCAATCATTGATATGTGAGTCTAAATTATCATTTCTAATCATCTCTAGAAAAATAAAAGCTTATGAAAGCATCCCAAACTTTGTCTTTCTCTCCCACTGACCTGCAACTGAAACACTGAATTACACAATCACAGCCATCTGGGCCAATAGGCTAAATCAGTAGTATCAAATAATAAAGGGAAATCCACCCAAAATATAATTCTCCTTCAGCTTTTCCATTGATTTTTTTTTTTTTTTTTTTTTTTGCACTTCAAGATCAGCTTACTCATCATAATGACCTACAGTCAACCTGTGAAAACAGTCGTATATTGTCTTCTTTGGCTTTAGATGCAGCTTTCTAAAGTTTGACCATGTGGCAACCTGGTCAAACTGAAAGTGAAGCACCTTAAACCTCTTTCTATCAGCCAGCAGGGGGCGACAGTCTGATTATATAGAAGTCTATGAGAAAATGCGTCTATTCTCACTTGATTTATTACCTCAGTAAACATTGTAAACATGAGTTTATGGTCTCAATCGCTAGTTTCAAGTCTTCTTCAACACAACGTGATGTTCATTTAGTAAATTCTGGTCCCATCTAGAGTCAAATAGACCAGAAAGCAAGGGATGCTTTAAGATGTGGCTACCTTGTGATTGACAGGTCGCTACTACAGCGTTGTCTGTGTTGTTGTTGCAGAACTTTTAACCCTTTCACGGTGTGTTTTCAGTTCATGAAAAATGTCTTAATCAGCATTTGGTTGTACTCAGCTACATCCTCTTGTGTTATGTCTGGTTGCAATAAACAACAACATGGCAGCGGTAAAATACCAAGATGGTGACGGACAAAACAAGGCTTCAGAACAGTAGTCCACAAACCAGTGGGTGACGTCACGGTGAGCATGTCCTCTTCTTATACAGTATACTGTACATGGTGCCTTCAAAGGAAACTTGTGAACTTGTATTTCCCAGATGGGAAGTCATGAATGTGACTTGCGTTCAAGTGGTTAAGTTGAGAAGAACATAGCTGCTGAGCAAAATTAACGTTACTGTCCGAGTCTAGAAGCCACAAAAGCTAACAATTTAGCATGCTAGCAAGTGGGGAACACAATTTCCCAACTTGGGATCAATAAAGTATCTATCTATCTATCTATCTATCTAATGCAGGAAATGCAAAGGCGTAATGTCCAAGGAGAAAGATGAGGTCGTTCAGAATATCAACATTTTCCTCAGACATATAAAATTACCAAGAAAAACAATATATGACTAAAAATATACTGTACAATATTAACTTATTATGCACCGATAAATGATTTTCCCTGGGCTCCACCACTTCTCACAACGCCAACAAACACGTCACAAGCCGTGAACTCTGAGCTTTCAGAAACTTTCCACTTACAAGGTTATGAATACAACATGAGGGGGGCGTTCACACGGGCCACTGGAAGGCACCAAAAGTCATTGAGCCTGACATATTAACGCTAATGAAGTCATTGTGACATCATTATCTCTACCTGGACTTAGACAACAGGTTATACAGGTTTCAACTGAAAGCCTGATTCACAAACTGAGGGGAAGAACTTGAAACATATGAACATTTATGCTGCATTTCATTTATCTTGGAAATCAAAAGTTGGCGCTGGGAATGACATCGCCGGTATTTTGCACATACAAACATCATAGCCACAGATAGAAGTTGGATAATGTAGTATATATCGCTGATTTCATGAGAAACAAATAAGACAGCAGTGCTAATATCTAATATATTACTACATCTTTTTTACTGTTGATGCACAAAGCAGCCATCTTGGATTTTGAGGTCAGGGTTGGTGAGGATTGTTCCACTTTCCGAGTTGGACATCTGACTTCAGGTGGCGTTCCAGTTGAAACTTTCGACTGGGAACTTCAAAATTCTGACTTTAAACTTGAAACGCACCATTGGCTACTTAGCAGGGAGGGCCTAATGCATTATGGATAATGTAGGATCTTATGTTTTGAGAGACTGACCCATAATAGGAACTACAAGTCAGGATATATCTGCCTCTGCTGCTTTGATTTTGATCTTTTTTGTTCTGTTTTTTTGTCTCTATCTTCCAGCACAATGGGAATTCAGTACTAAATCACGTGAATATCATTTTAATCCAAAAACACTGAACTAGATATTTATTCACACAGTTTAGTTTGGGTTGTTACAGTCAAAATCAGTCTCATTTGAATGCAGTTTCCAGCTGTGATTCAGAAAACAGTCTGTACCTCAGTAAAATCACCACGGGTGCTTTCATACTATCCCACTGTTCACCGTCTGTGGAGCAGCTCCATGTGGATGACATCATCACTGGATCACATTCATGCATTAAAACTGAGCTGACAGGATGTTCTGCCAATCCTGTTTTAGACTGAGTTTTCCTACTAAATACACAAGTATTCACATTGTCTTTAATACTGCACAGTCAGCCTAATTACATCAGCGTAATGGCTCCACTGAACCACGACTATTGGCCTCAGCCGTTCAATCTATAACTCAGCCTGCTAGATATGGTGAAGGCCATTCTTTGAATATTGATCAGCTATCCTGAATTTTAGACATCAGATGCATTATTTAGTATCAATAGCTACAGATACCATGAATTAAAGTTGCACCGAGGTCACACAAGTGTTTTATTCAGTGTTGATTATTTGAAAGCACATTTTAATTCAATAGATTTTAATAAAGCCTGCAATAAAGTATATTAAAATCAATCAAAATCAGTTTTGTTTTAATATCAAATAAACCTATCCCCACTGTTGACCTTCACCATCAATAAGAAACCAAGTGACTCTATCAGATATTCCCTTGTGAGAAAGACAACGCTATAAAGCAACACACATACAGTATAATGTACAGTAGGAATATTATATAGGAGAAAGACATATCATAAAGTAAGACATGATGAGGTCATTACTGTGTGCCATAGACACGCTAGAAGTGCCTACATGAATATTATAATATTATAGGGAATCTGTCATTAGGGGTTATGGCCATGCAAGGTTGTCACTGTGTTTTACATCTTCGTGTGGGAGCTGACGACGACGCAGCAGCAAATCGGGTGGGAGAGCAGGTCATCACTGTCTGCCAGGGGGGAGAGAGAGAGAGAGAGAGAGAGAGAGAGAGAGAGGTGGGGAATGAAGGAGTGAGATAGAGGTGGGGAGAAGAGGGGAGTGAGAGAGAGAGAGAGCGAGAGAGAGGGAGGGAGGCTGGAGAACAGACGGCAGCTCATGCTCAAGGTACTCCTCCTCAGACCTGCAGCGCTCTGCAGAGATCAGACATGACCAGCAGCCTCGGGATGGCTTAAAAAAGTATCTCACTTGGATGTGAACCTTTGTTTTGCTTGCCTGATGGATTGTACTGCTTCGTTGTCTTCTCGGACCACAGGAAATCTGAGAGGTTATTTTACGCACACGTGCCCATAGCGCTCACCGTGAGTCACTGGATGTCCGGATTAAAAAGCCTTGTGGATCTTTTTGGAGGGTACGACTCGAGAGATGAATTAGATGGATATACAAGTCAAATAGGTTCCCCGAGGAGTGGAATACTGTCTAGGCTACACTCGCAGCCCACATGGCTTTGCCAAACTCACCGGGGTCTCCCGGAGCTGGGAAGCCCAACCCCAGCGTCATAGACCTGGGGACCATCTTCGTTGACTCCGACATCATATTTGGATTTACAAGTCACCTGCTAAAGAGAAAAACAAAGGTAAGAGTACCATGAAGGGGAGATTATAAAAAGGGTAATCTCATTCTTTTGTGTTATCAGGTATCCTGTACAATAAATGTGAAATAGTGACGAGACAAGTGATGCGCGTTTGACGGCTCCTGTCCGCTATTCAGGACTTTGAACAGCACCTTACAGCATCCTCCATCCCTTCTCTGGCTCTCAAACTTCATCCTAGCATCTCACTCATCATCAGTTTAAAATTTTGCTGCAAATAAAAGCGCCTTTTGCCAGCGATTAACTTTTATTCTCTTAGAAATCTCTGCGTAAAGCGAATGACCAACCTCAAAAAGGGATGAGAGACAGTAGAAGCTGCTATTAATTAACACCCAGCCGATTTTAATGATTTTGATGACTTTAAATGACAACATAAATATATGTTGACCCTTTATGCTATATACTTAATTCATCCCTTCACATCGTCTATAATCTGGTATGAGTTTGTACAACCAGGAGACAAAAGACTGTGGGTTTCCCTAAATAGGTCGTTTGAGGGCAAACGAGGGAAAGAAGACAAAGTGTCTCCGAGCATGCGGCCACTGTCGCTTACATCACCCGCATGAAATATTAAAGTTTACCAATTAAATATTTAACCTCGGTACCTCCACCCTTCCAGTGTGAGAGATGCTGCTCTGTGTTTGTGCCAGAGGATGGCGCCAGACACCAACAGCACACAAAGGCAGCGCTGCGTCTGGAGGGAGGCAACATGTTGCTGAAACTGAGCGGCCACAGCTGAAACAGAAACCCAGTGATCTATTCTTTTATATTAAACAGGATGACCAGATAGACCCATGAATAAACGCTCAATTGGTATATGAGAAGCGTAAAGTATCCACATTTAACCTTTAAAATGTGGTGACGTGGAATTTTGCCAACACTGAATATGAAAATGATGCCAGTCTTACGATCTTATTGGAGGGTACAGTCATCTTTTTTTGAAAATATCATGGAGTTTTGGAGTTTAGAAGTGGTACTTGCTGTCTCTTGAACCCTATAAACTCCTGTTGGGCAGACACTTAAAGTTTCCAAACTATTCCAATTTTTTATGGGTTGTATTCGTGGACTAAATGTATATCACTGTTCACCACAGACAAATCAGAGTGGTCTATGGTGTGTTAACAGCTCTAAGCCGTCATATCGTCCCCCACCACCCTGCGCAGGAAAAGTTTTCTGCAGCCCTCCCCCTCCAGGAGTAACACCGCCTCCTGCGCACCTCCTGTCCCAAAACTCCTCCGCTGTAAACTTATGGCACACACTCAACTCACTAGTTGCCTTCGATCAACAGTTACTGGTCCAGCACAATGTGACAGATGACTGGTAACCCTCGGCCAGCTCTTCAGACTAGCCCATGGCTCACTCCTGCGTTTATTCACCGGCACAACCTGTGAGTTTGGTGTTTCACGAAGACGCTCTCCTGAAGGTGTAGCCTTGATCCGGGAGAATGAGCTCATTTGGGGGCAATTCAGCTCCTGATGGAGGGGACCCTGACAACCGCACGTTCACTGTAAGTTGCTTCACTGCACACTATTAAGTGTATGAATAGAATCACGCAGGTTGTTCCACCTAACACGAAAGCAGCACGTCCTGCGTGTCATTGGTGCGCGCTTGGACAGGTGCTCTGTATTCAAACGGGTAGTCAAGGTACAAACAAACAGTTTCACTCTCACGCTTCAGCGCACTGGAGGCGTGACCTGTTGTTATTCCTACAATCAAAGTTAACCAAACTTTTTCCCTCATGCTGAAGGTGGAGGGATGTCCGAGCGGAGAGTCTCCGGTAACCCCCAGGAAGAGACTTCACTCTGCGGATGACGCGCGGTGCAGCAGCCGGCCTCCCCCCGAGGGCGCCGGGTCGGTTTCCATCTCCGAGTCGGAGGAGAAGGGAGGCTTCTGCCAGCAATGTCAAAAGAAAGTCACAGAGCTGAAGAAGCAGGCGCTAGCCCTGGCAGACCAAAACTCACTGAAGGTTGGTTTGATAGGCACTTTTTTTTTAAAGCTAATTTCATTTTTCTACCATAAAATTTGAACTCACCTGAGCTGCATGGCTTTTTTTAATACAATCACTTATTTAAAATGAGTCAAATCAGGTTAAAACACTAAACGTGAGCTAGATGTATTCACAGAGCAGTAACAGGGAACTCAGCTCTGGCAGCAGCCTCTCTGTCTGAGCTGCTGTAAGTTTTCTGCTGCACTGCTGATGTCTTTGGCCTGTCTCGCCCACCTGCACCTGCTCTTAAAGCTCATATCTATGGACAATGCAATCCGACCCTCTCTATGGTTTATAATTGCACCAAAAAAGCTCTCACCATCCACTTGTAAAGTTGTTTATTGCATGCTTGACTTCAAATGCTGGCCTTGGATGTGAAAATGGAAGCTTTTGAGACTTTGAAAGTGGCCCATTGTTTGGCTAAACAATGCTTATCTCTTTATGTTGCTGTTGGGTGTGTGTGTGTGTGTGTGGTGGGGGTGGGGGGGTTTGGTGGAGTTGAAATGCTGCTCACATTGGAGACTGAGGAGGAAGTTAAGTCCCAATCGACCTTCGCTGTGCATTGAAAGTGTTCCTGTATGGCTGCTCCCACAATTCCCACCGCTGTTAAATATAGGCCTCGAGACTGCTGTTGTGGCGGGCCGGGTTTGCCCTCGGGTTGGTTCTCCTTTGTTGTCTTGTTTTAGGGAGAGAGAGAGAGAGTCCCAAAGTCGGATTGGATTACAGCTCTTCAAGGTTCACCCCAAATCCCACAGCGGCCGATGTTCATACGGGAACAGGTAGACAAGGGGGCATTTCTGAAACACCTGGGCTCTCTGTTTGAGACATCTGTATGTGTGGTCTAAATCTTTGTTCTGAGCATATCAGATCTATGTTCAGGTATCAGGTAAGTCCACCCTGTAAACACATTACCCCTAACTGCCATTATCTGCCATGGGAACTGACCTCCCCTTTTTACTGTTGGACCCTCCAGCAGTATAGTGGCCCTCACCAGGTGCTCTGTGTTACAGAAAGAGATGGGAGCGGCCCGCTTTCCCCCCCATTTTGCTCTTGTTGATGGCTAAATTGGGCCTTAATTCCGGGGTGACAAACAGTGATGGCAGGGTGCTCTTATTGTACTGGAGTTATGGTATGGAAGGATAATAAACCCATTGTCTTTGTGAGTTGGAGCTGCCCACCTGTTGGGCCTCATAGGATGGACGTGGTTATGGGTGATCGCTTCCAAATTGCTTCCTCCGTGGAGAGAAGAAGGTCAACAGGGCGGCTCAGGTGGTCTGTTGATGTGTCTGGGATCACGATACCTGCCATGGGGTTCGGCCTGCAGTGTTGTGTCTGTGGCTGCCATGGGAAAAACGAGAGCGGAGACTGTTTACCCGAGGTCGCACTTCCCCTCCCTCCCCATCCGCCTGCCGTCCCGTTTTTGTGAAGAGGAAGTCGGACTGGTCCCCAGACATCCCTCTCCCCCTCACCCTGCCTGCAGACTTATTGTTTGAATACAGTAGTAGTGGCGAGTGGATACAAATTCAAGGAAGAGTGTTTGGGTAGAGTGAATGTGCTTTTCTGCATGAAAACTACAAGAGGGAAAGTTCACTGAAGCCTCAGACAGCTTTTGTGTTTTCCTGTTTGGGTCTAGAGTAACCAGCTTACACTACATCCTGCAAGTGTGCAAATATAAGGAAGTTTTCCCTCCACATTGTAACCTAGAGGTGTATGGTATATGTATATGTATAACCCTGGCAACAACACAGTAAAAGCTTTGCACAGAAACCACTTGGCCGGCATTAGAAATCTCAAGATGCATTTCTTTATGTGTCCACATCCACTGGCAGCAATTAAGTACTTTTCATGCTTCCTGTCTCAAAGTGCCTGCTTCATTTCAACAACAGTGCACACGGTCTTGTGTTTGACGACTTTCTGCAACTATTTAAATTGCATATGCAATGACTTTGCCCTTTATACACTTAATTTGCAATGATTTTCTAATTATAAATATTCTATGACATTGTGTTGAAGGGCTCAACCCCAAATTAACTTTGCTGAAATTACGTCCTTGAGCTACCACCCTTAACTTTCAGCTGCTATGGCACATTTAATGTTATTCAGACAGCAGATGATTAAAAAAACCCTGGGAAAAATAATGCCCTTTGCTAAAAAAGACAGGCAGAAAGAGCAGAGACACTGACAACCTCCAGTCGGGTTGTAATCCAGGGAATTCACCTACTTAATTTGCATAATTAAAACCTACAGTAAGGAATAACTTCAGTAGTGAATCGCAGACTGTCTGGATTCAATAATTGTAGACTGTGCTGATTGTGGCTGGACACAGTGGCTGTGTGAGGTATGATATGAAGAAAGACGATCACTTCAACTTCGACTTCAAAGAAACCAATTAGCTTCGTACTGTAATCAGAGGCTCTGGATTCGATCCAAGCTCAGCTCATAAATGCTAACTGTTCTCTGCTTTATGTAAGCCTCTGACCTGACAGGGATACTGCATGTTTAGTTTGTGTGTGCTGATGAGATGAAATGAGAGCAAAGTGTTTCTGTACCCGTGTCATCAACCATCTCATGAAAAAGTTAAGAGGGTGTCATTGACAACAATAGGTGGTTAGGTTCGTATGAAGCCAGCAGCCTGGAGTCACTGTGACTTGTGAGGACTATAGTTCCTCGCCCACGGCCAGGCGGCAGCAGCTCCGGCCCCTCAGTCACAGTTTAGACAGGAGCTCTGTCACTTGATATGTGTTTTCTGAAAAGGCTAACCATAATTGTATTCGCTGATCCATGAGAGAGATGACATTCAGGGAGAACGGGAAGACTCTTGATGAAATGTGCAAGGAGGTGCATCATTGCCAAGGTTCAAATAATATCTGAAGTTGCACAAAACTACTTTGGCAAATACGCTAATTTGCTTGAAGGCTGTGCAGTTAATATGTAGCTGGAGCCAGCAGCTGGTTGTCCTAACAAAAGAACAGGAAAATGGGGGAAACAGCTACTGTAGTGGATCTCTGTCCACAGCTACAAAATACACCTACTAGCGCCTCTAAAGCTCCAGCTCGTTCTCATTCAGAGGGCGTCAAATGCTGAGGCTTTGTCACGGCTTTCAGCGTTAGATACTGCTGCACAAGGCACCCCTTTAGAAGAAGACACACTTTATTGATCCCCTGAGGGGAAATTCATTTTCTTCACACTGTTGTTATTTTTTATACAGTACACACAGAAATACATACATGCACAAACAGGACCTCTATACATGCATTAATGGAGAGATGTCAGAGCGAGAGGGCTGCCTCTGACAAGCACCCTGAGCAATTGGGGTTTGGTGACTTGCTCAAGGGCACCTCAGCATTGCCCAAGAGACAAACTGGCACCTCTTCAGCTACCAGTTCACACTCCATACTTCCATATGGTGACTTGAAGCACTGGGCGCTCCATTAACTACAATGTATCTGCAGCAACATTAAACGGTCCAAGAAAGTACGCCGGGACTGTGACGTAGTTTAAAGAGAGAAAAGAGACACACCAGGTGGGAGGGGGGGAGGTGGATGGGTCTAACAAACACAAGTATTTCATCCAGGAGACTGCTGTTCTTGTCCCGTTTGTCACAACATTCAGTCATTTTCACTGTACAAATGTAGTAGTTTTAAGCCCAACCATGTTTTCTTTCCTAAACCTAACAATAGTGGTTTTGTTACCTTACCTTAAGTAATGCCAGGGGTAACTGTGGCTTTGATGCCGAAAATAAAGTGACGCCAAGGAGCGTGACAAAGTGGCCATATGTGGCTTGAGAATGTGTTGAAAGCTTAGTAATTAGCATTCTATATGTTATTTGCAGTGATACTGTTATCTATTTCTTGGTCAGGCTCAGCCACTTCCTGGGCTAACACTTCGTCATGCAAGGCTAGCTGTTTCTCTCTGTGTTCCAGTCTTTGTGCTAAGCTGAAGCTTCATATTTTAAAAGACATGAGAGTGGTATCAATCTTCTCATCTAATTCTCTTCTAGAAAGCAAATAAACATATTTACCAAAACGTCGAACTGTTCTTTTAAGATTTCAGCTGAGAAAACATGTTTGTTGCTGTAAAAGGCTATTTATAATCTAAGTATATTTTAGGACTGTCCTCAACCAAAGAAATTCTTAATCGACTAACACTCATATGACTTTATTGATTAGTTGATTTAATCGACAGATCTGTAAAACTGAGTTTTTCCACAAAGAATTACAAATAAGCACCACTTTAAATTTTGTGTCTGTTGGAGATGTGCTCATAAGTTTAGTGGAAATAAGTCATTCAACAAGAAGGAAGCATAAATTGAATAAATAAATAATTAATTTATTTATTCAATTTAAATAAATAATTAATAAATTAATAAAATGAATTTCCCCACTGTGGGACTAATAAAGGAATATCTTTCTTTCTTCTTCTTTCTAAATATGACTGAAGAAATCTCAGTCGACTAAGACCAAAACGACCGATCAGTCTACTAATCGACTAAGAGGAGGCAGCCTGTGTGTTTTTACTGAGAAAACTAGAAGTTGGAACATGGAAATATTTAAAGTCTTTTCTGTTTACAAGTCATAATCCTAGACTCTTGAGCAGACACAGTGGGGTTTGGTATGTTGCAGAGGCTGCAGGTCAGCGATAAAGTCAGCAGTGCTACCACCCGCTCATAAATACTGAGGCCTATGAATACACAAGCAGTCTTGGACCTTGTGAGCTCCACTAGCACATTGACTGATTAACAGAGTACGTCCTGCAGGGCTGTGAGGGCTCCAACATTTAGATTAAGTTGAGCCGTCTGAGGTTGAGGTCAGTTGCAGCCAGGTTTTACCTTTCTGGTGACCTTTGCCCTCCGGATGTGGGGAAACTGCATTTAGGACCAGGTCACTATGGAGATGAAGGTGTAATGAAGTTAAATCTCGGTGACAGAGAGTGAGCCAACAGCCAGCTAATCATGAGCACTGTGCACTGCTGATGTATGCACCATGTGTCCAAGCCTGTTATGGATGGTGTGTACGAGTGTGACTGTGAATGTGGCTGCAGGAATTAATTTGTACCATGGGGCCTTTTGCCAGTTTTTTTTCATGTCGAATTCATAAATTATGGGGCCAGTAATTCTCACAAACGACTCATTTGGATTCATGTTTGATTTGTTTCTGCTTTGTTCCTCATTTGACCCATAATCCACTTTACATGCAGAGCTATTAGTGAATCCATGTAAATGTAACAAATGAGGTTTTGTTTCCCAAAGCAGTGAAGGAAATTAATCATCTACACCACGCAAAAAATGTCTCCCAGCCAAAAAGTCAGGGACATTGTTCGATCTGAGTTTGTTTGACTAGGTTTGAAATAAACACTTATCTCTGCACAGTGATTTGTGTGTGTGTGCTCTGTGGCTGTTTTTCTTACCCACTTATGGATTTGTATAGCTGTCGAAGAAGAAGTGGGGCAGAGTGTTCGGTTGCCATGGCCAAGGAGCCAGCAGGAACGTTGCTTTGTTGATAATGTTACTGCGCATAGAGGAGTGGGAGAGAGAAATGGTGAGGAGAGAGAGAGAAGAAGAAGAAGTGGTGAATGGCTGCTGGTCTACCTACCTGGCTACTGTTTCTCAGGCAAGTTATTTCTCCTTTGTTGACTGACCTCTGGCCTTTTGTCAGCTCTCCCAGTCTTCACGGTGGGTTAGGGTTTCAGGGGGCCGACCAGGGCTGGAACAGGTGTTCGCTGCCAGGTTCGCTGCAGGAGGGCAGATGACAGGACAGAGTGACTGGCAGACGGATGGATTGAAAGAAAGACTGTGAAAACCCCCTCTGGTTGTGAAACTTGAGCTAACGTAGAATTAAAACGGAGCATGACCATATTATTGTATTCCCCTCTAAGCACCTGAGCCCCTGGGGCTGTCCGTGATGGGTGCGCTCCAGAGAGCGTGGGAGGAGATGAGGGACGAGGCGGGAGAACAGAGGAGACTCTGGGCTGAGCCGTCCCCTCGCCTCATCCCTGCGTGCAGTGTGACTCCTGCTTTATGGCATGTGGCTGTATTAAACCGCAGAGCAATAATCTGAAGTCAAGTGGTGCAGAGACCACAGACATCAGTCATGGTGCTACTCTGCTGCAGTGTATCGGTGAGCCTCGGCAGCATGCAGCTGTTCGCTGCCAGTTTACCTCAAGTCTCCATAGCTCCATTCAGTCACTCCTTCAGCTGTCGGACTCATCTTCATCTGACAAATTTGCAAACATTGTGTTGATTTCTCTAATGTCTGCTGTTAGAGCTGGTATACTGTAAGGGCTCACCTACTCTTACCTACTGTTAGGCCCTAACAGTATATTCTGTTGTAAATGTGCCTGTAGCACCAAATGTTTAACACTGTGAAGGACTTTCTATTCATTGTGATGAATTCATATACTGAGATATCATGATACACAATAACAAGCACACACTAACTCAGATTTCACTCAAAGTCGTAATCTGACCTACAAATCTATAATTTCAGTGTTTTAAATTCTTAATTAAATCTACATATAACATAGTACTTTTCATTTGTCAAGTACTTAATTCACACAGGTATACAATACAATACAAATAAGCGTTACCATATTTCATGTAGCCTATTTATTTATTGAATTACCAGAAAACATGCTATGTTATGAAATATAGATATAAAAGACCTATATTGTGATAGAGAGAGGTTTTTGGCCATATAAGCCAGGCCCAACTGAAACCTGGCATCAAATGTCTGGATAGATCCATAATCGTATTAATTATCAATTATATTCTCTTGTAAGCCAGTTCTTGATCTTGACTGTATATGAACATTTAAAATTTTACATATGAGAATTTTGTACTCTTTTGTTAAATGAAAAAAGACTTTTGTACAAAAACTTTGTTGTATTTCTCAAAATAGTTAGGTAGTTGTATGAAACTCAGCTTTCTATTGCCAATTGATTATTTTCTCAATGAATCGATTAGTTTTTTTGTCTATAAAATGTCAGAAAATGTTGAAAAATGTCAATCAATGTTTCCCAAAGCCCAAGATGACGTTGTCAACTCAAAAATCTTTAGTTTACTGTCAAAGAGGGGGAAGGAAACCAGAAAATATTCACATTTAAGAAGTTTTTTTTTATTTTTTTACTATTTTGACTTTAAAAATTACTTAAACCAATTAATTATCAAAATAATTTGCGATTAATTTGATAGTTGACACCTAAATGATTCATTGTTGCTGCGCTACAGTACAGTATTACAGTACAGTGGACATAGTGGCACAGAGGAAAGGAAGCAGTTGGTTAACTTGCAGGAATTTCATTGTCCTGGATGAAAATTCCTTCATCTCTTTTATTTTCCAGCCTTTCTCTCCACCTGGAAGCTGCACATTGCAGCCCCGGTGCTTTAAATGTGGACAGTGGAACAACTCCGTCAGTAGTTAAGGGAGCGTAAAGAGTTTCTCATTCACTGTCCTGCCTCCAGATTTTCACAGCTGGTCCCACTTTTCAAAGTAGCTGACTTTCACTGGCCAGAAACCTTTTTTTTTTCCCCTAACCTTCAGGCAGCTCTGGAATGAAGGCCACATCTTCACCATGTCTGCTGCAGTTTCACTTTACATCTTTAATTTGGTGAGCTAAAAGTGAATTGACCCACAGTTGTTGCTGCCCAGTCCGCTACTTATCGCAATTGCAAGGGTAAATTGCTACGAGGCAGGGTGCAGGAAATGGGTTCAGGGTGCGCGGGTGCAAGAGTTGATGGGCCTGGATGGAAGCTGAGCTGCAGTAAGGCTGATGCTCATCGGCTTTCATCAGGCGGACAGTGAGGGAATCTGTCGGAGGAGGAGGAATCCTCCACCTGGAATAACCATTCCTTACGTCTGCGCTCCGCTGCCGGCAGCTCAGAGGAGCAGATCCACAGCGGATGAGATTAAACAGGAGCTGACGGAGGCTCCTCAGCAGATGCCCACACTAACACACACTCACACAGGCATGTAGGCACACATAGCTAAACCCATACCTGAGCTCAGACACACACAGATGCACAGAGTTTACCTGAACGTGTCCTCCTCTGGCCATCTGGCCCTTTCTGGTGCGGCTGCATGCCACTGTAATGTCGTCCAGATGTTCCCTCAGTTACCTGTCAAGGTGAGAAGAGCTGTTTAGCTGCTTAGACTTGGGGATTTACTCCGCTGCCATCAGTTATTGTAAAGGTTGCAGTGCCTCTCTCATTCATTAAAGGCAAATGTGTAAAGTTGACCTATTATCCTTCACAGCTATTCAGTAAAGCTGTTCAATCAAAGTGTGTGACATGGGAGAGCAGCTGCAGCATGAGGTTATAATGAGCTGATGAGAAAGCAATAAGCTACCAGGAGCTTCACGCTTGGTAGAGCGGGTTAAGGTGCTGAAAATGAAATTCAGAGCATATCTATTGCCTCCTCATGGCTCTCAACACGGCCGCAGCCGAGCCGGCGGCTGGCAGCTAGCGGTGCTAGCGCTAACAGTGGAAACAACGGCATCAGTGCTGACGGAGCTGACAGTGTTTATCCGATGGGGACCCGGAGGAGGAGTGCTACACTTCTTTGATGACTCTGCGTCATCAGCTGGAACCGCCGTATGAGTGTACTGCAGAGCGGCGGCCATGAGCAAACCAGTGGTGCACGCTCACATGCATGTAAAAGCACATAGAAACACAGATTATAACCAAACGGCAGCCTCCGGTGCTGAGAAATGAAGCCAGTGTGGAAGTGCATAAGTTTGGCATAAATGAGGGTGCTGCTGCTTTGAGTGACAGGTCGGTGCTGAACCAGGTCGCTTGCTGCTAGCTGTCTGCTCTGCTGCTTCGATCGCTTAGCTCCACAACCACTCCACCTCTTTGCCCATTTTGGGATTAGCCGGGAGTCACTGCCAAGATGGCAACGGCCGGAGCCACCCACAGAAACCTATGGGTGACGTCAAGGAGACTTCGTCCATATTTTATACAGCCTGTGATCACAACACACACAGAGGGAGACTGACGTCATTCTCTGCTCAGATGGACTCCAATAGTTCTTTAGTGCTAAATCTCTGTAAATGACAGCCTGAAGTGGCCTGTTTCATTTAGAAAGAGATTTATTCTTAACAAAGAAGTGGGACCACAATATTAAAAAATAATGTCAATATGTGTTTTAACCACTGATGGTGCCTTTAATGGGGTCGTGTTTACCGTGTTTACGAGTTGGGCCCATATGAACGCCCCCCTCATGTTGTATGTTGGCGTTGTGAGAAATGGTGGTGCCCATGGAAGTTCATTTATCAGTGCATAATAAGTTAATACTGTACAGTATTGTACTTTTAGTCATATATTGTTTTTCTTGGTAATTTTATGTCTGAGGAAAATGCTGATATTCTCAACGACCTCATCTTTCTCCTCTGTCATTATGCCTTCACATTTCCTGCATTATGTTATCCACTTGCTAGCTTACTAAATTGTTAGCTCTGTGGCTTCTTGACTCAGACAGTAACGTTAACATTGACGGTGCTTCGCAACAACAACTTAACCATTTGAACGCATGTCGTGTTTACAACTTCCCATCTTGTAAACACAAGTTCACGAGTTCCATTTGAAGGCACCATGAGTTACAGACAGGAGACAGATAGCTTAGCTTAGCATATCTTAGCTTATCTTAGCATAGCATAGCTTAGCTTAGCTTAGCTTAGCTTAGCGTAAAGTTGTTCATCTTTTTTTGTGCAGCTTATTCATATGGGATACAAGGCACCTTTGGACAGAGCCAGGCTAGCTGTTTCCCCTGCTTCCAGTCTTTATGTTATGCTAAGAAGCTAACCTCCAAGCTAACTATCTAGTCTCCTGGTTATAGTATCATATTTACTGGACAATCATGAGAATGGTATAATTTTCTCTTCTAACTCATGGCATGAAAACGTAATTCACAAATTGCCAAAGAACATATGATTTTTATTACTATCTCTGAATCAATTTAGGGGTATTGAACTTCTCATCAATGCTGTGTTGTTAGCAACACAGCTAGCATTGCCAAATGTGTTATGTGTGTTTATTTAGCGTTAGTGCTATGATATTTAAAGTACCTGTTCACAGGTCCATATAATTGCTGTGTATTTTAAACCAGGCAGTCAAAACTGAGGTCTGGTTTTGTTTTGTTAGAGACCTTTTCACAGAATTCCTTGAGTTAAAGCACCACGTAAAGCTGAGATTGTGACAACACCTATATTCTTTAGCTGTTTTCCCATTGTTAGTGTATTTGAAGAATGATTGCCATGCATAATAGCTCTTGTCTGAATGGGTTTGCTGCTGTTTGGTGAAGGATCATGTGTTATAATGAGCCAGACTGAAATGAAACAATGGATGTGCTGTCTGGGCTGACAGAGTGATGTGTTACAGCATAGCACAGGTCTGTAGAGCATGAGAACGGAGCAACAAAGGCTGAAATGTCAATGAGCAAAGGACACAAATGCAACAAGAAGTGTAACCAGTGGGAATTAATCAGTTTGACGTATTAATTTAGGACGAGCCGTCTGCTTGTGATTCTGCGTATGTTTGGTTTATGCAGTCTCGGGGCTTCTACCGCCCGACTCCATATGTCACGGTGAAGTGAGACGTGCGTGATCCAGGCAGACTGCAGTCCATTATTGGGTCTGATTCAGAGTATTGGAAAAACATAGTTGTTGAGATAAATTTTCAAGACGGTACACAGACACTGAGGAGCACTGAGTTGGAGGTAATCTCCTGCTGGCTCCATAAAACGTGCTCAATTGACAGCAGGCCTTGTGGTAGCAGACAAATCGCCTGGCTTATAGCAATGTGCTGAAAGAGAATGCCAACACTGTGTGTCCTTGCCAAGATGGATATGCAGACAGCAAACTCTGGGCTGTTTGGGCGTGGCTCCCATGCTCACAGCAAACAGTGGATCAGGGGAGTATAGTGCATAAGTTGAACTCAACGTTGCCTTGTTTGTTCTCCTCTTCGGCAGATGTTATGGAGCTTCTACTACTCCTCACCTGCCAGCTCAGAAGATGACCGCTTCGGCAATATTTAACTTCAGAGTATGCCAGGAGCAAGGCACTTACTCAGGAAATGCAATTGTTTTTCTACTTACATGAAGTGAAATAAACTAAAAGATGACTGATTATATACAGTGTTTTGCATGCAGTTTAAAGATATGTTTAAATATGACATACAGGAATGGATAATATTGCTGAAATTGTATGAAAGGACCAGTATGTAAACATTAAGGGGATCTATTGGTAGAAATGGAATATAATAAGTTTTTTTGTGTATAATCAAATCAGAATCGTGTTTTCATTCCCGGAGTTAACCTCCGTCCCTTCACTCAGCCACCAGGAAACCAGACAGGGGAGACCTCTGTTGGTCTTGAGGAACTGCAGCATTTATTTCTGCACAACTTGCAACTTCTACTTACATTCACTTGATTTTCTCAATGCGCACACATTTGCCACCGCTCTCACTCTTTTGCTTCACCACTCACTTCCCAAATACACACACGCGTTACACACTGTATATTCTCCAAATGACCTATACTACTCTTATGACAACTGGCACTTGGCCAGACATTTTCACGTTGGCACACAGGAGATGCTGTATCTGCAATCTCACCGCAATCTGTTGACAGATCTTACACACTGGGCCTTTAATAAGCCAAATAAAGTATACAGTATTTGCACTATTGATGCATACAGTTAACAAATTATGACAAAGTTTTTTATTGTATTAATGTTGTTATATAAGTATACTGTGTGCATATATATATAAATGTCTGGATGACAGTGTGCATGCATCTCTGTGTTATTTTATTTGTGTTTGTGTAATAGTAGATAGGTTGTGTTAACTCGTCCTACTGGGCTCCCCAGCTACGCTTTGGGCCATTCTTTATTGTCAGGAGCTCATTCTGATGCGTATATAGTCCTCCATAAATCCTGGCACAGTGTGAAAATGCCAGTCAAAGTTCACGCTGCTCATGTTCATTTCATGCTTGAGCGTCCAGCTCCGTGAGTCAGGATGAGTATGTGTATTGATGATGTGTGAATGTCCGTGTAAGTACCAGAGGAAAAAGAAAAGAGACGGAGCACATTCAGAGTCCCTCCATCCTTTCCACTTTGCCGCAGAAGTCATCCATCTTTCTGAACTTAACTGCGACCAATTTATGATTGCATTATTACAGTCGGTCTTTTATCCTCATTCCAACAGGAAAGACCTGGTGGTGGTCTGGTTAATGGAGAAGGTGATGGAGAAGGTGACTGGCCAGTGCCATTACTCTGGTACTCGATGGGCTTAGCTTTAGGGGCAATATGATGAGAGTAGAAGCTCTCTTTAGCGCTGATATGAACCCTGCTGTTTTTTTTTACTTTCTCCTGGTTTGGTGCTTCTTACATCAGGAGGTGACATGCCACATATACAGTCCAGTACTGTTAATCTATAGTTTACTTAACTTAATTATTTGCCTGTATGTTGTTATATCTAATAATTATCCAAAACCTCAGATTTGCACCAAAACATTTATCCCGTCTCTAGACTGAAGGAGCAGAGGAAAACAAAGTGTGTGTTCCAGTCTTCATTATTCTTTCATTATGGAATGACTTGACTTTGCAATTTGCCTGCTGACATTTGAGAGGAAATAGCATGGCAATGCATTCTACAAAATGGCAGCGAAGTTGCTTTTAATCCGAGGGAAAACTGTGTCGCAGAGTTTCTCAATAGGCGGAACACTGAAAAGGTCAGCCTCAGCTGTATGGATTTTCATAATGGATTTTAACCGGAAAGAAGTCAATCAAGATACAGTAGCAGTGTTGTTTGTCTGTGATTGGCAGGTGAGGTCTCTTTCTCCGATTTTTACACTTTCGGGAAAGCATTGGAGAAGCTTCCAAAGCAGCGAGGGCTTAGAGATGTGTGTTTTTTGCTTGACTTAACTTAATCACAAAAGAGAAGTGATTTTCTTTGCTACACTCTAGTTAGTTTAGCTGCAAGTACTGATACTTGACAGCCTTCCTTTAGATGTGTTTCTCATCCAATGATTCGGCCAGATAAACAGCACCGGAGTGATAAAGATGAGAGAGAAAGAGGCACTTGTAAAATCTCCTCAAAGTTGATGTAAGTGTAACATTGTGCCTTGAATTTGGAGAAACTGCAGCAAAATAAAGAAAAGCACCTTTATTTTGGAGGTCATGAAAGAAAAAGTAAATTAGTATAATCAGACTTGAGATATACTGTCCTGAGATGCCATCTTGAGCTTGTCATCACTCCCAGTGGATGCTTGTGGAGTAAACCTTCCTCTGCTTCTCTTCCATGATCCGACTCCCATTAATAGATCCGTCCTTTATGCTTCCCCTCTTGTTACTGCCGCTCTATTTTATGATGTCACTCTCCCCGCTGAAGAGCTCTGGGCTGTTTTATCTCCTTCGTGTGTGTCGGGCACTTAAACTTAAACCTCTCTGTTTACGACTCCCAAACTGCCTCTCCATCGTCTGTGTTTGCTGCTCAGTATCAGTTCAGCATCGCCCATAAAAGCCCAGCTCAGCTAGCCTCCTTGCTGTTCTGGGAACTCGCTGTTGTGCAGAACCCCGGCGAAGTGCTGCCCGATTTCCACGCTGGGTGTGAAGTCTACGAGGGAGTGTGTGGACAAATATGTGTGTATGTGTTTATTCCCAGACTTGTCTCGTTGGCCAAACTGAACGTGGTTACACTGCCTTAGTAAAGAGAGGGGAAGTCCCTCCCCTCACAGTGGACCCTATGGGACCTCATTTTGGAAAAAATATGCTTGGTAGTCAACAGCAAGACACAAATATTTGCTTTTTAGCCTGTTTGAATTGCACCATGAATTACACATATGATATTTGTCAGATCTAAAACACATTTTTGCCAGTCAAGGAAGTTGCAGGGTGTTGTAGTATCATTTAGTTTTGTGTGAAACCGCTCAGTGAACTACATGTCTCGTCTCACGCAATAAACGTCACCAACACTAGCAAGCTAACTTAGCTATGTTCCACGTACAAATGAAACGTCTGATCTGATGTGTTTTATCCTGCGATCTATCTTTTTATCAGCTGGAAAGAGTAAGAGCAAGCAAGACCTGTTGTTGGTGTACGTGCATCCCAGTACAAAAAACAATAATCATAGCTTCGGCGAGATGTGGCTTCTGGGTGTGTCGTCTTTCTAATTATGTATTTTCACAGTCTTATACTTCTACTTGACTTTATTGACTCGACAAACAGCATCATGATTCATGGCGCAATTCAAATGGGATCAAAAATATATTTCTCTTTCGCCGCTGACCGTTCATACTTTTTAAAACACAGGGTCACATGGTGGTCCACCGGAAGGGGCGGGACTTCGCCTCTCTATTTCATTTGTGTTTGGAGCTGCTTTCAGTTAGTACTTTGCTTCCGTTTTTTTTTCCTGAACTTGTCCTCTTATGTGTTTTGGTGCTCAACTGTGTCTCTCAGAAGCATATAAATCAACACGATGGATATTAGCTGTTGTTTCCCGCTCTAAATTTATGCATCAAACAAAAACATTGCTGGAATGCCTTTGAACGTGTCTGTGCGACACGGAAATGCGTCCCTCCCTCTGTGAAAAGGAGGGAAGCTCTTGGGGAGCACACCTGTGTCTTTGGCCTTGGTGGATTCCTGCATAGCTTTACTGTTCAGAGGAGGAGTGGATGCTGCTGTGGTGGTCAGTCCTCTGAGCCTCTGCTGTGTCCAACTCACCGCCCCCCCCCCTTCTCTGACCTCCACGAGCAGCAACTCAGCAGAGCCAAAACTTACAAAAAACAGGGTCATTCTCATGTCTGCTGCAAGTCCAGACAGCTCGAAGGCCGTAAAACTATTATGTGGTCAAACTTAAATGTGTGGCTTTATTTACACGTGGCATTTTACAGGTTGTTTCAGCTTTGGTTTGACGTTTAAGCAATGTGTTGGTCTCCAGGGGAGGCGTCAGTTGTACAAAGCAATGCTGACATTTGGCTTGACCTCATGAGCTGTTCAGATGTAATTCATCTTCATCATTCAGTCTTTTATCGCAACATAGGTCATTTCATATCTCGATGATGACATATATCACAATCTGGCGTGTTGTTTTGGTAATTTAAATAAATAGTAAGTGAATAGTATGTAATATTTAAGTAAATAGTCTATATCAAATAACCACATGGGACACACGGGATCACGGCTGATTGAAAAATGCATTTCTTGCAGGTATCAACAAATTTCAAAATTTTGATACCAAATCACAGCATGGCTTTTTCTGTGGTGTTCCTCAAGGTGTTTAATACTGGCATTTTGGAGGGATTATTGATTATTTTTATCAGTTCTTGATTGGTAAAAAATGGTCACATTTAGCACCAAATCTGTGTAACAAATGGTATCAACTTAAAAACTGCTTATGAGACATAAGTGATCCTGGGAATGACCATCACATACTTCTATCATGATGTTCTCAGCCTTTTTACATTTTTACAATTTATTTTAGTTAATCAATTAATGTTTTTTTCTTATGTATGACTAGAGCAACTTGACATACAATGCTGACCTGCTATTGCCCCCTAAAGTCCCCCTGTACCCCCTAAAAAAGACAAAAAATGGTCTATTGTGGGTCTCAGAGAGTTAGACAGTTGAAAAAAGAAAAAAAGTATTTTCTCATTTTAAGTGAAATTATAGAGAATAAATAAATACCTATCCTATGTTACGAAAAAAACGAAAAATGAATATGATAGACATTTATATTGTTTTAATACTATACATTTTATTGCCATATTGCCCAGCCCTAATTCATATGTCAACAACATCCTAAATGAATTGCTTCTTGTGATTTTCATCTGGCTTTCAAACGTGAATTTGATTCTAAGTTGTAAATGCACAAATCCTGATTTTCTCTTTTACCTTATGTTTCCTTTTCATGTGCTGCTCCTGACCTTCTCTGCCTGACCCCAAACACAGGTAAGTGTGCACGTGTAGTAAATTTTGATAAAACTGCCCTTCCGTCTACGTGAGCATTTTCGTGTCACACGGTCATTACCACCTCTATCTAGCGAGACGTTACCCTCCTCCTCCCTGCTCTGTCCATCCGCTGACCCCTCATCCTCCCCTCGTCCCACGCTGGGCATTTATGTCTTCATCTCTTTGTGAGTGGGAGGCTGTTTTGCCGCAGAGTCCGATGCAGGGGTGAAACTTGAACTCCCACAGAAGTGGTCAGTGGAGACCACATGACCACTTGAACTGGATTTGCCCTGTCAGACTTAACCTGATTTTTCTTTTTTACTTCTTGCATTTACCTCTCACGTGCATTTACATACACTTTCTTCATCTGACTTTCATCAGTGTTTGGTTCCCGTACTAAAAGCGTTTCAGAAAGTGATTCCTGCTCGAGTTGTTAAGTTATAGAGGGTGCTGTAAAATCCCTACAGTAGCCATTCAAAGTCATGGTGGCGCTCTGGGGATGGAGGGCTCGAGGCTCCTGTGGCAGCTCAACAATGCTTAATTAGCTCATAAACAAAGGCTAGTGGGGGATCAGAGAGGGCAATCACAGTGTCCCGTTCCTTTGAGCTTCTCTCGCCGTCAACAAAGCCCCTCTAATGGCCTCGTCACTCCACTTGTTGTGTCTCACCGTGGTGTGCTTCCTGACAACATAAAAGGCTCACATTCCGACAAGAGCCTCGGACAAGAGATGCTACCCGTCCACGCCTCCCCTTGGCCAGCTCCGCTCCCCACCCCACCCTTCCTCTCTCGCCGCTAGATATTGACATTGCTCCTCCGCTCACCTCCGCAGTGTATGTTTGGTTCCCCGTGGCGACCAGCGAAAGCTTTCATCTCCCCCTCTTTTAGTCTTGTGTCCATGACTTTGGTGGTCCGTTTTATTGCGTTTCTTTGTGTGACGCTGTGCTGGCACGCTGCTGGGAGCCTGGGAGGAAGTGCTCCACTGTGCCAGGTTCTGGAGAGGTTATTCAAGCTTGGCATGAAGGCAGGGTGTGTGTGTGTGTGTGTGTGTGTGTGTGTGTGTGTCACAGTGGCGTTCATGTTTGTGCAAGACCATGTATGTTATTTTTTGTACATTTGGACACGAGGCCCTCTAAAGAAAAACAGACGTTCACTGCCACACGAGGACAGCCAGGCAGCAGGTCGGGAGGCAACCTCTGCTTGTTTGTGCGACTATGTTATCATCTCCTGTTTCCTGTCAAAACAGGAAAAGACAGGGGCGAAAATGGAGGCTAGGAAAGTGCTGCCTTGATGTGTGTTGGCTGGAGATCCAGCTCCGCCTGACAGTGACCCTCCTGGCCAGGAAAAACAGACCCGTTCAGGGCGTAACCCACAGCGGGATACTTCATGCCGTTATTTTTATCACTTTCACAAAGCACAGCGAGGGATGCTTTTCCCAGCTGTTGACACAGGTCCGGGTCATTTTTGTCTCCAAAACAGTGCAGGCGGAGAAAGCGAGGGAGACGTCCCATCTGGCTGCGTCCCTTTGGCTGGCAGCCTCGCATGATTGTGGTCTCTGTTTAGGAAGGGAAATCCTTTTTGACATTTGTTAATCATGAAAGCGAGACACTCCTTTTCTTTGGATGATCCCGAGACCTCCATCACAATACCTTTTTCCGTCAGGCCAGAGTTGTCGTGTGATTTTATCCATCCATCACACATATTTGTTAAATCTTTACAACAGGATGGCACACACACACTCACACACTCACACAGTAGACCTGGTAAATGCTCCTTTATGGGGCGTAACTGTGAGTACATTCCAGACAGTAGAGTCAGCTATCAGTGTGGTTCAGGCAGTGGCTTACTGCTGATGGCACGGCAGGTAAAAGCCCCGGCGTCTGCTGTGATATGGCTAAATGAGAAGGCATGGACAGGCACGCTGCACAAACAGCTGATTTGGGAGTCAGCTAATTATTGACTGTTGAAAAATGATAACCATCTCCTGCTCTGCTCTGAGCCTCAGTGTGAAAACTGAGAGTGCTCTTGTGTGGAATTCCAAGAGTTTGGAGGCAGAGCTAACTTTAGCTCTTTATGGGGTCTCTAAAAAGAAAGAGCTGCTTGCACAAGAATGCTATTGATAGATTGACCGGATTGCACCAAACAGGCTTTTCCCAGCAATTTGTGTTGAGGCCTGAGTGACCACAAGAAACAATAGACCACTACTACTGCTTCGGTCTGCAAGTTTGACCTCATGGAGAGTGATTTTTTTTCTGTGCGTCTGTGTATTTGATGAGCAACTGAACATGAGACCAGACAGGCAAACATCGGCGATAGCTCCAACAGCACGTAGCGTCTAGAGCGGCAGCAGCGGTCTGCTCCTTTCTCCGTGACCCAGATTAAGATACGGCGTGCGCTTGTTGACTGGGGTCGATGGCATCAGCAGGGGGGTCGGAGTTCATTTGTCTTTCTTGACAGACCTTCAGGTGGTGTTCCAGAGCTCTGGCAGAAGGCCACACCGATGCTGACCTCCATGAGTCGCGCAATTAGTTACCCTTTGACCCCTCAGTCCCGCAATCAAACCCTGAGCATGGACCGGGCATGCTTCTGCATCCCCAGACCCACTTTACATATGATTGTGTGTGTGTGTGTGTGTGTGTGTGTGTGTGTTTAGAGCTCAGAAAGGTGTAGATGTAGCATGTGATTCAGTCTGACATGATGTAATAGCTTGTTTCAGTCTCAGACTTGAAATTAACAAAATAAAGCGTTTGGAGCTATGCGCGTGCATTTACACCCCCAAGTTAATGATATATCTGGCTACTCTCCATTCTCCACTCATGAATATATAAAAGATCCATTAGTCGGCATCCATCTGCTGCAAACCGTACTGCTCTTCCCTCCTTGACTGACTATTGTTATTTAACTGCTGTTAAATGTGTGTTTCTCATGCTCTTAAGTGCATTTAAAACGCATCACTCAGTGCTTACGCAGACAGACAGACTCAGATTAATGCCATCATACCCTTGAGCCAAAAATATAAATCTCATTGCAGACCTAAGCTTTCCATTTTCACTTTGTTTGACATGTTCCGCCCTTACAGCGCGGCGGCTCTGAACATGCAGCTCAGCTGTGAACCTGCAGCTTCCCACGATTTCTCTCTCAGGACAGTGTTCCTCCATCACAGCGAATTCCTCATTTCTCACCGAGCTCTTGTATGTTGTGACATTTCATATGAGCTGGCAGAAAGAAAGCCCCTGAAGAATGTGAAGACCACAATTCAAGACAGAACTCAACAAAGCTGCCAACAGCTCCAAGGTTATCTCCTCATTTCGCGATGTGAAATGACAGCAGTAACGTCCTTGTCCGCCCATGTTGGCGTCCCTGTCAAGACAATAGAGACGGTCTTGTAAATTGTTCCCTGTTTTGTGTTTGGTTGTACTGAGAAAAGGCAAGATTGGCAGTCTTCTACAGTTAGCTTGTGTCAGGGATTTGATAGACCTCTTAGTCTTGTAGAGGCTCGTTCTAACAGGTGGATAAGTTACTGTCTTCACAAATTGGTCTGGAATGTGTTTGAGCCATACACTGTATAAAATATGGACGTAGTCTCCGTGACGTCTCCCATAGTTTTCTGAAGAGCTGTTGTGTCTAGAAGGTGACCCACAAATTGTGAAAAATTGCAAAAATACATGCAAAAGCTCTAGCGAGACTTGTTGCATTATGACCTATTCTAAACGTAACCATCCATCCGTCCATCCATCCATCTTCAACCGCTTATCCCATTAGGGGTTGCGGGGGGCCTGGAGCCGATCCCAGCTGGCATTGTCCAGTCTGGGAGTCTTAAAACTTTATCCCTTTCACGGTGTATTTTCAGTTTATGGAAGTTAATCCTAACATTTTTGTGGCCTAAAAATGTCTTCTTCAGCATTCGGTTGTACTTAGCTCCACCTTTTGTGTCACCTCTGGTTGCAAAAAAACAACATGGCGACGGCCAAATACCAAGATAGTGCCGGACAAAATAAACCAATAATAAACCAATGGGTGGCGTCTCGGTAGAGGTAAGATCTTATTACATTCGGGTCGGGCCGGGCTTCTCTCTCACGAACTTTTTTTTAATAAATATATATTTATATATTATGTATACTAGAACGATGAATGGATATTAAACTAAGGAATACTTGTTATAAAATAAAGAAGAAGAAGAAGATAGTCCTTTATTAGTCCCACGAGGGGAAATTCAATTTTTTCACTCTGTTGTTTAACTTATACACAGTACATGCAGACCCGAACACACACATGCACAAACATGCAACAATGGAGAGATGTCAGAGTGATGGGGCTGCTCCTGACAAGCGCCCCGAGCAGTTGGGGGTTTGGTGCCTTGCTCAGGGGCACCTCGGCAGTGCCCAAGAGGTAAACTGGCACCTCTCCAGCTACCAGTTCACACTCAGTTCTTGGTCCATGGCGGGACTTGAACCGGTGACCCTCCGGTTCCCAAGCCAACTCCCTACAGACTGAGCTACTGCCGCCCCAAATAATTTGGATAAAACAGAGAAGGCGCTGTATGGTAAGATATACATGTTTATTGAATATGCATCTTACAGTCTTGTTTAACTGGGAGAATTTGTTACAACAGACAGGCTTTAATTTGTTATCATTATGCACAGGCATCGTCACAAATGTGATCACACAAACCGCAACCAGTCCCTTTTCCCGGAGCAGTGCTCTGTCCGGGTCTGACTGACGCATCCCCTCCCTTTCCTCCTCCTCCTGAGTCCTCACAAATAAAATATAAAGTTTCGGGTTTGTTTCGGGCTCGGGCCTGCAAATCAAGTTAATTGATCGGGCTCGGGCCGGGTCGGGCTTTAATATCCGCGGGCCTGGGTCGGGTCGGGCTAGATTTTTTAGGCCCGATCTTACCTCTACGTCTCGGTGAGTACATTTCACGCTTTCACAGTGTGTTTTCAATTCATGGAAGTTAATCATAACATTTAGTCATCTAAAAATGTCTTATTCAGTGTTCTGTTGTACTTAGCTTCACTCTTTTGTCACTTCTGGTTGCAAAAAGCCAAGATGGTGACGGCCAGAAACCAAGATTGCGTCGGCCAAAAAGGCAGTCCACAAAAGCTGTCCTGCTGTATATACAGTCTATGATACTGACCATAGTATTCAGCTGAAAAGTAATACTGTGTCAGTCAAGTACAGCCTCACCGAGTCAGTAGCATGGCTGAAAGCTCCTCTCATTCTTTTCATATTCATCTCGTCTGATAATCTTGTATGTTGGCAGTTTGTGGTCTCCTGGTTTCCCTTTTCAGTGATGAATACTGAGGGGAAACCTTTTTGTATTCGTCATTCAGTCTTGTTTCAGTTCCATTTAACTTTAACTGCAACTGAAAACATTATGAAATAAAGCAGAATAACATTTTTTAAAAAATCACATCAATTAATAGAAGTGAAAAGTGAAAATTATCCTCACCAGCTCATTTGAATATTAAGTGAAATGGTTGGAGTTGCTTTTTGTCGCGGGCTATATAAAGCCATATGCAGGATGCTATTGTTCCTAAAAGACAAAGTGGCAAAATGTGCATGTGAAAACATTTTGATAAGCCTAGCATATTTTCTAGGATGGTGAATGAAAATCCTTCAGACTCAGTAAGTGGATTAGCCAGTGCGCGCTATTCTCCACCGAGATAGTTCAGCCTACTTCCTTATCTCGCGGATGTTCAATTGAATGTGTCTAGACATCTCAATTAGCAAGAGAAAAAAAAAACAACAAAAAACAGATAATAGTTAGCGCTTATCTCAGTGTGTTCCTTCTACCAGGACCCTCACCATCCTGCAACAACTAGTTCTCACAAACAGACAACAGTTTCCCATTAATGCAGCCCTTCCTGGCTGAAAGCCCTGGGCTGATGTTCAAAATGTCTATTATTAGTGATAATTGTGTTCTCTGAGAAGTCATTGGCATGGTAATGACATCTTTCATGATAAATTAGTATCCCCCCCCTCAGCCTCACCTACACTATGCTGTTGCACCAGACTGATTCCGCCGCTCGCAACTCTGTCGCTCCATTGTTCTGCCGACACGCTGCAGCTTTGTGAGACACAAAGCATGTCACTCTCTGAGATAATGCTCTGCAGACTGGGAGAGGATGGGACAGGGGAGGCTCGGCACAGCTCACCTTGGCTCAGGATGATTGTGTTTTACTGTATGAACACGGTTACGGAGCCAAAATGGGGGACTAACCTTTAGCTCCTTCTGCAGTCCCTTTGTGTTGCTAATCAGTTACCCTGTTGCTCACGTATCCGCGCTGGCACGTGGGCCGATAAGTGAAAATTGAGATATCTGCCAAATAATAAAAAAGTGCCATGCTCAACAATAACCACTTTCAGTGCCTCATTATGTGGCTTCACAGACCGAATCTATAGAGTCACTCCATGTGTAGAGAGAGGGAGTGGGAGGGAGACTGAAACTCCAGCAGCAACAGAAAACTTGAATATTTATCCATATGGCAGCTCGCCAGCATAATTACTGTACCGTCCGCTCTAAGAGGAGAGTGGAGAGAATAATTGTCGTAGGATACTCAGCATTTCACCTTGTCATCACTTTCATACCGCTCTGTTTTCATGACAAGGTGTCTACGATGACATATTGCAGTAACCATATAAAGTGAGGCCTCCTTATATGTTTATGCTGCATGGCATGAAAAAGTATTTAAATGTTGATCTAAAAATGATTAATTCTTATCATGCCGCTGATGTGCAGACTGAGATTTTTTTTCCATTACAGGATCTGGTGGATGTTGATGAAGATGCCGTATGCAATTACTTCTGTTTGAGCATGAGTAACTCCCTTTGCATTTTTCTGTGATAATTAACCATTCACGCGCAGGTTTTACCCTCCGTGTGGCTGAGGGAGTCCTGCGATGAGATTAGTTGCCATAAGCTTTAGCAGCAGTTTGTTTTCTCTCTAAATAAACTGCAGGGAACTGGGAGTGCTCCGTCTCCCAGTCCAAACGTTGAACAAACTGCAGTGAGTGCAGCTCTCTCGGTGCGACAGTTCAGACAGAGGAGAAGCAGGTGGCTGTCATCACTGCGTAGAGACTGAATAGGGGTTTGAAATACAAGTGAAGTAGTGGTTTGGGGCTGTCGGGAGGGAACTATTGTATCAGGATCCTCTGTTGTGCAGTGAGTGTTTTTAGAGTGGGCTCTTAGACAGAAATAGATCTCTCAGCGTGCTCCAGTGGCTGCAACCCGAATGCTGTGAACATTAATGAGGGCTTTGCAGATGTATGGAAAAGTGGTGAAATTTTGATTCTGACTTTAAATGCTCAGGTCCAGCTGTCGAACGTCAGTGGTCATATGTTTTTTCTAGGGCTGTCAAAGTTAATGCATGTTAACACAAACTAGTTTAAACAGCACTAATTTCTTTCACCTATTAACACAATTTGTGATTTTTAGCTTGTAGTGGGAGTGTAAGAGTGAAGGAAATGGCATAAAATGAAACTAGAGAACCTAATGAATCCATTGGAAACCAACCATTGACCAGCTTGTCAAGAAGGAGGTTAAATAACACTCATAACTTGCGCTAAATTGTAGTGAGGAAAGGAGGGGTCCCTTGACCTCTGACCTCATGATATGTGAATGTAAATGGGTTCTCTGGGTCCCCACCAGTCTCCCCTTTACAGACATGCCCACTTTATGATAATCACATACAGTTTAGTCCAAGTCATAGTCAAGTCAGCACACTGACACACTGACAGCTGTTGTTGCCTGTTGGGATGCAGTTTGCCATGTTATGATTTCAGCATATTTTTTTATGCTAAATGTAGTAACTGTGAGAGTTTCTGGACAATATTTGTCATTGTTTTTTGTTGTAAATTGATTTCCAATAATAGATATATACATAGATTTGCATAAAACAGCATATTAAGCACTCCCATGCTGATAAGAGTATTAGATACTTCAAATCTCCCTTTAAGATACCTTTAGATTTGATTAAATTGTGATGAATCTGTGATTAATCACTATTAAATATGGGCAATCATCTGATTTATGCCGATTAAATATTCTTATCTATTGACAGCTTTAGTTTTTACTCATGCATCCATTTGCAAACTAGCAGATTCAGAGAAGAGGACCAAATACTAACATCTACTTTTCATTAGCCGGGCGCTCTGAGAATGTGCCAGATGATTTTTAACCTCCATCCCCTCACCCTCCACCTTTTCTACCCCCCTGCTGTCCTTCCTCTCACCTGCAGTTTACAGTAACACCTGGCTCCTGCCTCTCCAGCTTGCCTGTTGAATTTTTCATTATGTACTCATTTTTGGTTCGTTTCCACAGTCGAGCAGCGGTAAAAGAGGAACTACCTTGAGAGCATCTCAGAGCCAAAAAATCAGCTATTCTAATTAGAGGTGCACAATTGTTGGTGCAAGTGTACATAAACACAACCCACTGCGTCCCCGGTGAGGACAGCATAGCGAGCAGCCCTGCTGCTGTCTGACGTGCTGCTACTGTATGGGCATGGAAGTGGAAAATATTTCAGATGGAAAAAAAAAAAGTTTATTTGGAGATGCAGCTGACTTTTTTCACTAATGAGAAAACTTTGGAGGGATAGTCCATGTTGTTCTCTCTGTGAGAGCCAGAGCGTTGTAGCATCTCTGAAATCAGTTTCTTACTGAGTTGAAGTAATGGAGTCGTCTCTCTGGCAGTTGCTAAAGTCCCTCACTCTCCCTCCAGGCTGGACCTCCCAGCAGCCTGACCTCACCCGAAGCCGATGAAGGCTTGACGGATCTGAAGCTGAGACAGTGAAGGCTGCCTCGGGAGAGAGAGAGAGTTGTTGGGAAGGGGGGAGAGACAGAATGAAGTCTGTCCAAACAGTCTGAAAGGGGCTTGTTTTCTTTATGTGCGTGAGTGAACAGGAAAAGGTAATTAACTGGCCAAGTGGCGAAAGGCCGGAGTGATGGATGGGTGTGGTGTAAAGAGACAGCCACACAAGGGGAGACGCACACACAAGTGCACCACTTGTGTAGAAGCCTGGTTTTGTAAGCCTTTTATGTCGCTCCACTTTTATAAAAACATGTACAGTATGTGAATCAGTAAGAGGAGCTACAAGCACTCTCACGCTGATAAATGGGTCGACCATATGGAGTGGTGACACATCATTATGTGAGGTCATTAATGGTTGCAGGGTGGTTTGGCAAAGACTCGTGAGTGATTACATCTGACTCTATCTATGTTTAACCTGAGGGTCAGCAGGATCTATGGCCTTTTTTAAATTTTGGATGGACAGCAACATCTGTTTTTATGGATGCCGGGAGAAGCTGGAGACTGCACTGTAGCGTGGCTGTATCACAGCGTGAGTGAGCCCAAAACAAAGCAACACATCATGCCAGATTTAATCAAGATAGTGTAAAAAACCTGCATTCTGTAGTAAATCTTGTGATTTGCTCAACGCCGTAATCGTTCATCGGAGGATAATGTGTCACTGTGATACTCTGGACAGGTGGTCTATCATGTGTTGAAAGTGTCACTGAAAGGTAAAGCCTATTTGCATTTTCTGTCAGCCATCCATTGACAGTTGAAGGGAGGAAGGGGCTAAATCACACAGGGCAGACAAACGTCACAAACAGCTGCTTGATGCAGGGAGACTTGGCTGGTCATTTAAGGGAATACTCATGCAAAAACCGGATCTCTCAATAAGGTAATCATCTGTTTGATCTAAAAACAGGGTTTGCTCATTTTAGTGTATTGGTAACTTTGTAAGTAAGCAGTTTGTCTTCAAGATAGTATCAGAATTTGGTAATGCTGTCTTATCTCTCTGAGAAAAATGTCGTATTACAAATTGAGAGGGGAAAAGGTGCAACGCTGAATATTCACTTTGTCGTCTGCAATTCACAAAAGTAAAGAGAAGCAGTGAGAGAAGAAAAGCAAGTGAATCCATTCTGCGAGATCTCTCTCAGAAACTTAAATTCAGACAATGCAACACGACTCTCCATGTAGTTTGACTCAGGCAAAAGCCAAATTTCACGTTAAAGAAACAGATATGTTATCATTATTTGATCGTATCTCATTGTGCTCCAATAAAAAGCCCAAAGTGTGACAGAAAAATGAAGGATGACTGAATTCAGTAGTGCTGTGTGCTTTCTGTCTGAGGCAGTGTTATCAGTAGGTAATAACGGTGTTGCTTGTGTTGCTGCAGATACTGTCACTTTGTTTGGGGGAAAGTCTTATTACAGGTTTGTTTAATCTCCTCAAGTCAGCAAACGGGGGGCAGACATCTGTTTCATGTGATTTGGCGAGCCGTCCCATTTTGTGCTGTACCAAAGGCATTCCCACGGAGTTAAATAGCAGGCTAGTGTGACATCCTGAGTCATTGTCTTCTCTGCCTCCGAACAGGCAGTGGTTAAATTTAATGGTCTGTGTCCCAGATCTGCTACCGCACTGAAAGCTCTACCTGGTATCTAATCAGAGTCAGCGGCCCTCCAGCTCCCCGCTCCTTCAGGGGATCCGAGTCGAGTCAGCCGGCTTGAAGGTGGAATAGTTGGTGGGAATAGTTGAGAAGGAGCATGGGGCAGAGAGGGATTACACCGCTGGATGTGTTGCTTTCATCCTGGGAATGTAATCTGCTTTAATGCCTCGTGCTCACGCGGGGCAAGGCCAGCAGCTGTGCTCGTTTTTCTCCCCGCTTGGCTGTCAGGGTGACCCGACTACCTGTGGGAAAGCAGGCCTGCTGGAAGGTCTCGTCCTCACCCCGGGATCTGGACTGCCGGGGTTCCTGCGGTTTATTGGAGGAGGGGGCAATCCCTTTGAGACTCGTGGAGACGGTGTGTGGTTAGGGTCAACACTGTCTCAGGCCGAGTAAACAGAGGTCGGCTCGGTCGCATCCTTACAGGGAAGCAGAGGAAGGGAACGGGCATTAGATCTGGCAGCTGCTGTGTGGTCTCGACTTTACAAGAAATGCAGTCATAGGAAGTGCTGGAGCATTGTAATGTGTAAACAGGACTGGTGCTGGTGAGAGCAAAGTTTAGTGAGGACAGATATAAAGCAGCGTGGTGTTGTTCCGACTCTTTTAGAGGAATGTTTCCATGCTGGTAGAATAATAATAAAAGAAAACCCTAGAAGGGGAAGGAAGGAAAGGGCATTTCAATCTTGAAGTTTCTCAACAGTTACAGAGTGAACACAGAGGAACAGTGACGGTCTCATCGCTATAACGCCCCTCTGGTCATATTCTAGGCAAATTGCACTGACTGATGTTAGAAATAAGAACATAAAGCCCATTCAGATTCAGACATGAGCTGACAAGCTGCAGGCTCCAGAACTTTTCACTTTATTTTTTCTCATCATAGATGTACATTTTGCTTCATTTCTCTTTCCGCCACTGCCGCAGTGGGTCACGGGGAGCTTTTATGTCTGGGGAATATCTGTTGGGCTCAACTGGAATAGAAAATATGGTTTCCCAGGGTATTTTACTTTCAATGGAGCGTGCCTAAAAGTCTCTCTGCTTGCGAGGAGCCTCATGCATTTCAAATCACTGTGACCTTCCCTTGATTCAAGTCAGCTTGCTGTATCTGGCCTGGCGCTCCACATCAGAGGTGTAGCAGATGCTGAATGCGGAAACAGTCAGAAGGCAGTTTCACTTTGTCTGGTGAGAGAAAAGGTGTACAGACGAGACAAGGTAAATGAGGTGTGATTTGAGGGAGGATCCTACGTGTGACTTTGCCCGCTGGTTTCCGATCGCGCCTTAAGGAGCCGTGGGAGAGAAACCATGCACATCTTTGTCCCTGTCTCCTCATCCATACTGTAAGTGGTTACGGCTGAGCTTGTTTCCATCAGCCTGTGGGCACGGGGTGTCTGTGATGATACTCTCCATCAGCCTGGAGAGGCAGTCAGTTAGTCGGGTGTCTCTCTCTCCTGCTGGTCTGGTTTTCATCACAGTTAGTGTGAGGGACAGAGACAAACTTAGGTCTCTAAGGGCAGTGAAGGGCTCATTCCAGAGGCAGAGCTTTCTCTCCCCAGTGCGCTCGGCACACCTCCTTTCCATAATAAGGCCATAGCATCTGACTACATTTGTCCCCAGAGTTTAATAAAGATCAGCGCTGACAGGCAGTAAACCAACACAACCACCCACGAGCCTCCAGGCAAGGGCCACAACCCCGGCCCACCTCCTCCCGCCGCTCTCTCTCTGTGTCTTCTTATCCTCACTCGTGCAGTTTGACTCTCTCTCTGCGGATAAACCTCGCCTTGAAAACCAAAACCGTCTCCCACTTGTACAGAACAATGGCCGAAGAGTCAGAGCCCCGAAGTAGCTCCACGCCTCTCGGGAATGCTTTGAACATTTGGTTTGTGTTGATGCTGCCGTGCATTACATAGTTCTTCTCCTCAGCAGCGCTGCTCTTCACACCCACTTGCACCTGTCAGTAATAGATCATATGGATGATAAAAGAAACAATATGGCTTCGGGGGGCTGGGTGCGCTCATGCATCATATGTTCATGTTTTCCACTTTATGCTTATGCACAAGCTTTCAAGGTGTTAGCTTGAACAAGGGAGCACAAACTAACTGTTTAAGCTCACAACTGCATGGTGAGTTTTCAGCAGGCTTTGCTGTGTTTGAATTTTTATTCATTCTCTGAGCGATGTGGGAATTATCAGCCAACCTTGATGTCCTTTTTTGTTGAGCTGCAAAGGACTGACTCAAACGCTTCGAAGCTTCAACCGTTGGCATAGTATTCAACCTCCAAACCACTATTCAAATGCTTTCTTTTTAAATTATGTATATATTCATATATTTATGTGTATACAAATGTATATATACACTACATACATATGTATTCATGCCTATATGTATATATACATAGTATATATACGGCATATAGTATGTAATAAGTTATAATGTGTAATAATATACAGTATATTATGTGTAATAATAATAATAATAATGTATTAATCCTGACATAGCCCATGAAATAAATAATACTCTCCCAACATTATTTATCATTCATATCCAGCATTCCTCATTATTCTCAGGTGGATATCGCTGCTTGTTGTGTATAGAGGTGTGGGTGTGTACAGTAGTGCGGCGGCGCTACTGTGCCGAAGCTTCGAAACCCAAAAACTGGTATTCAGGACAGACTACAACGATTGATCAATTGATTAATTAGTTGTCAACTATTAAATTTACTGCCAACTATTTTCATAATCATTTAATCCATTTGAGAATTTTTTAAGGAAAAAAAGTCAAAATGATCTGATTCCAGCTTCTTAAATGTGAATATGTTCTGGTTTGTTTACTCCTCAATGACAGTAAACAGAATATCTTTGAGTTGTGGACAAAACAAGAGATTCAAAGACGTCGTCTTGGGCTTTGGGAAACAATGATAGATATTTTTCACCATTTTCTGACAGTTTATAGGCCAACCAACTAATCGATTAATCAAGAAAATAATCAACAGATTAATTAAGAGTAAAAATAAATTGCTGATTGCAGCCCTATATTTTTTGACATCCTCGGCCTCTCATGTACCATGAGATACTGTGGCCTTCAGTTTCATCACACCCACATTATTCTCCTCCGCACTGCTACATCATCATCATCCTCATCATCAGCGCCATCATCCTCAGGCCTTGTGGCCCTGACCCTTTATTCACTCCACTGGGCATAAAGCTCACAGACAGCTTTACAGGAGAAGCGCCGCTCTCTAACCTCCAGAATGCTAACTGAATAGCAGATGGGCTCAGCTTTGTGTGTCTTTTTATTAGCTCCCCTAAATCAACACCTAACAATGCAGGAAGAGAGAGGGAGAGAGAGGGAAATTGATTTCTTCCATCTACTGGTGCCCCGAGGTGGGTAAAGGGTGGTCGGAGGGTAAAGGGTGAGGGGGTGATTGAAGGGCGGAGTCGACTGGTTATGACTTTGCTTCAATTTCCTGTCTAGGAAGCGTGTACATGAAGCCAGACTAGACTGTGAAAATAGCAGCCAGCGGTGTTTTCTTTAGCTCCAATTTGTTGTAGACTCTTTCATCTCATCTCAGCGGGACTATCCTGTCTTGTGCATAAATATCCAGCCGGAGCGTTAAAGTACAGATTGTTCACGTGCCAGGATCTGGCTGCATTAGATTTTTAAAGCTCTATCAAAGCATCATATTTCTAATATAAGCTTCTTATTTTTTTTAATCCATTCCTCGCTATAGCATCAACATTCGCTTGATATCATACTGTACTTGATCTACCATCAGCCAGCCGTCAGCCCATCTTTGGTTGTGAGATTTATGAAATTTTCTTCATATTTCTCATTTGTGCCTTCATCCTTGTCTGTGCCTGCCCATGTGTAAAGTAAGTAGCCAATATAGTAGATCATTAACCAGAAGCACTCAGCCCACCTGCAGCCTTGTGCGTGATTGTCCTTTAACTAAAGTGAGTGATGATTTGAGAGATTATGCTGATCCGTCATTGAGTATAATTCAGCTTTCTGTGCGTTTTTGAGAATAAGGGAATGTACTGGAAGGTTTGCGTGTTTGTACTATTAATTTTGCGGGTGTTTGCAGAGAAAGGTCATCTAAAAGTCTTTGTACTGAGCTGCTTTCACGAGGAGGAGATTTAGAGTCCCTCGGCCTGCCTCTTTGGTCTCCGGGTCTATTGCGTTAGCTGTATTAAGTGGCACTATATTAGGGCAGAGGATTGGTGTTTCCCCGCTGCTCCACTCCTCCTGATCACCTCGGAGGTACCACGGAGCAAAGGCCTCATAAACATTTATGTATGGACTGTGGGCTCCTGTCTTAGGCCACGACTCTACTGGGCAGAAGCCTAGTGCCCCTTTATGCCTCTTAAGAGACTGTGTTGTCTCTGTGTGTGTGTGTGTGTGTGTGTGTGTGTGTGTGTGTGTGTTTGTTTCCCTAGAACACAGAGAAAGTTATGTTCCTTAGGATGTGAATAGTTCATTGATAGCTCTGCGTGCCTCAAGCTTCCTGGCTTATCATATGTTTTCATGCTGGGACACTTATCATATGTAAATTGTATAGCTTTGGGCACTAGCGTCCCCTCAGCTGTTGTTTTCTTTTCTCATCCCTCCCAAGCAGAGACGGACACCGTAGGGAGCCTACTTAGATACGAAGTGAGAGGACAAAACTCCACTGGACACCGTCACTAAAAGCAGGAATACACTGAAATCTGCTCGACCCTCTTATTTCTAAAGCTTCTCAAATAGAAGACACATTTCACTTTTATTTTTTTTTTTTTGTTTTTTTTTGTTAGAAATGTCTCTGTGGGATCTTCAAGGAATCCCTCCGAGCCGTATTTCAGATTTGTCTCCTCGCGTTTGGCTTGTTTGGTCTTTAGCCGATGCTGTGAAATGAGCACACGCCTGGTGAACCTGATCAGTGCTCTTAAATTTCACACAGGCAAAACATCTCAGTCTAAACAAACAACCATCCTAAAAAAAAAAGTGGTTAAAGCATGGGTGTGAGGGTCCCGGAGGGCAGCCTGGGACCACACTGCTAGCAGACCACTGACGTGCTTGGAAAATGTGAACAACATACAGGAAATCCTTTCAAAAGAACAGTGAGATATGCTTCACATCAACTTGCTGCATGTACTGAGTTGAGTTAAAGCCCCTCTCCTGTGTGTGTTTACTCTGCAGGACCCTGGATATGCAACTTTCCTGTTTGAGCAGCTCCAAAGACCCGGTAGCCATGATGCTGGTGTCAGCTGTTGCCAGGTCTGCTCCACGCCTCTCCACCAACTGAGGCAGGAGGCCTTGCAGACGCTCCAGGCTCCCATCCTCACCCTCAGCTCAGACCTGGCTGCCATGCCCGCTGCGTCCTTTTTACCACAGCCTGCTAGATTCACTGTGTCGTCCTCCAGCGTCCATGCAAAGCAACTGTCCAAAGGCCAACCAGCTGCCCACTCTGTCCTGCCCCTGGGGGAGCGGCACAGGGTACCAGGCTGGTCGCAGAGCCCCTCTGTCACCTCAGGGCCTAAGACAAGCGTCCAGGTGACGGTGGCAGGAGGGCAGATCAGTGGGTCCCTGAGCTCCGTCACCATTCAGGCTCAGCAGTACCTTGAGGGCATGTGGAGCATCTCCAGGGTCAACAACTTCATCCCTCCGCCTAAGCCGGTATGTTTTTAAAGGGATAGTTCAAGTGTGTTCAAGTGGATTTGTATGAGGTACTTATCCATAGTCAGTGTATGACCTACAGTGGATGGCGGTCAGCACACCCCGGCTTGGAGAAGCAGACAGGAGTTACCGCAAGTAACCAAAGCAATGTACTGCTGTGGACGGGGCTGGCTGCAAAACAAATTTTAGCCACTTAAATCCCTAAAAGACAGACCCACCTTAAAAAATGTGTATCAGCTTAAGTGTATGCTATATTTAGAATATTTGTTGGTTTACCTTACTGTGAGACAGCTATACTCTCTGTGTTTCCAACGAGGAACTGAAGACGTTCACCAAAGCAACCAGTCCCATTGGAAATAAATGGTAATTTTACGCTGCAGAACACGAGTTGCTGGTCTACCACTTCCTTGATCACTTAGTGTGTTTATGGTGTTGTGTGACTGTAGTTAGTTCGGACTCACCAAAGTCACACAATAGCACAAACTTCAGTCAAACTAATTGACTGAAGCAGTAGTAGACCAGCAACCCCCGTGTTTTGGAGGTAAAATTACAGGATTTTCAATGGAGTCTGGTGGCTTTGGCAGCAGCATAGATGGATAAAGTGGCTTCAGTTCCCTGTCAGAAAAGGCTGCTGGACAACAAGATAAAGCAGTGAAAATATTCTAAATATAGCGTACACTTAAACTGATATTGATTTTTTATATTATTGAGTCTTTTTAGGTGGCTAAAATACATTTTGCTGCTGGCCTCGTCCACAGCAGCACATTGTTTCTGTGAGATAACTCTTGTCTGTTTCTCCAAACTGGTGGTGTGCAGACCGTCATCTACTGTACGTAGTAAAATGACTATGGATAAGTGCCTCACACAACCCAACTTCAAAACACCCAATTACTACTGTATTTTTCACATTATAAGGGGCACCGGATTATAAGGCGCACTATCAATGAACGCGTCTCTTTTCATACATAAGGCGCTCTCGTCATTATCCGAGTCAGTCTTGTTGCTGTTACTTAGCTGTTCAGTGATGAGTCACTTGACGCTGATACCTTGGCCCAGGCATCTACGATCCATTGGCAGATAGTGGAGTAATTCGCCCGGCGTTGCCTCCCTGTCTTGATGAATGTGTGTTCGCCTTCTGTCATCCAACGCTCCCACGCAGCTCGCAGTTTAAATTTGAACGACCTGTTGACACCAATATCTAACGGTTGGAGTTCTTCAGTTAATCCATCTGGAATGACGGCAAACTCCAAATTAGTTTTCTTCACTTGGGTTTTGAGAGTGTCGGTGAGTGCCGTAATGCTCCGACAATCCATCCAGCGGTGCGGCTTCGTAGCTTACCAAACTTGTAATAAAATATTTTGACAGATTTTTGAACGCCCTGTACCACGTGAAATTGGTTTGAGGTCACTAAGCACAACTAAAATTGATACATAAGGCGCGCTGGATTATAAGGCGCACAGTCGATTTTTGAGAAAATTAAAGGATCTGAAGTGTGCCTTATAGTGCGAAAAATATGGTGTCCCTTTAATGTGTCCTTTGCAACTTTATATTGCATTTCATGCATTTTCATCTATTTAGGTGAAATGTTAAAACAATGCAGCAGCAGAAGCTAAAATTCCTAATAAAGGGTCAATAGCAGACATGTAAAAGGGCTGTGAGACCATCATGTGACTGGACTGTAGTAGATTAATGAGACTTTTTAGCTCAATTCAATCATGAGGAAAAGTGACGTTAAACGTTAACAGTTAGCCTAAATCAATGAAAATGAAATCATGAATCTCTTCACTACATGGTACATTTCCGACCTTTAGAGGAGGATGAAGCCCTGCAGAGTTCCTGTGTGAGTCAGAGCTCTGCAGGAGTGCTGACCTCTCATTCCTCAGTAGTCAAGGAGTCTGAGTGATCTGAGGTCAGAGGTCATCGCAACACTAATCTGCTGACCTTCTCCTCAAGGGCATTTCAAATGACCATCCCACAGCGTCACCATAACTCTCCCTCATGTTGAAGAAGCATTAGTCTGTGCTTCGTTTGATGTCTAAGAGACTTGGAGAGGCCCTGAGTTTTACCCCTGGTGTCATGGGATTGATCATGCTGTACCATGTTTACAAATTTAAATAATGTATTTGCACATTTTTGTAAGGTTTATAGTAAAGGTTGCTGGTTGACAGTGATTTTTAGCATCTTAGAGCATATATCTGGCTGCTGTTATGACACTTTTTACTAGTGTTTTACTGATGTGTCTCTTCCTGCATTGACAGGGACCTCTGGTCTCAGACCTGATTGCCAAACCTCTGTCACATTCTTCACTCAGTGTACAGACCAAACAGCATGTGCTAACATCAACTAGTTCTTCCTTTTAACATTTCCCATCAGACGCAGAATATAAACTGTAATTTTGCTGTTTGTTCCGCTGATACCTGCAGTCTGTTACCGGTCCTGGCAGTGTTATTCCTTCCTTTCTGCTTGACAGTTGAAGACAGATCCTCACTCCTCCTTTTAATGTCAACAAGTGCCCTCAGAGATGGTTTATGGGAGGCCATCAAAAGCTTTTAACTGCGTGTATGCAATCTAGGGCAAATCAAACAGCTCGGCACAGGAGGGAGAGGCCGACTTGTGTTCTCCATCTATGTGTCTAAAAGCAATTAGTGGCCCTTGGAGCTGGGATGAGTTGCAAAATGCCACATAGCTGAGGCGGGAGGCCCTCCTTGGACAGAGAGAAATGCCCCTTCAGGACATGAAGTTACAAACACAGCAGAAAAGGGTGTTATTTTCCCAAGCTTGTTTCTTTCATTAAAACCAGATCCTTCAGAAAACCCACATAGACTCACGAGGTTTGGGAGTTGCGCTGCGCCGAAAGGCACAAGCTTCAATTCATGAGTCCCTCTTGGTTTCTCTGTGGGGAAAGCATGCAGTGTTCCTCAGACACAGAAGCAGAGAAGGACTTTGTGTGTGTTAGACAGAAATCCTGTCAAGCAGAGAGCCTGGGGCACTCCCACACACAGCCCATTATAGGGCACCTTGAATCTCTCATTTGGGAAAAGGCTCTGGTTAACATCTGGAATGATGTTTGTGGTTGTTGGAATTGAAACTATCTGGCTCCATCTTTGTAATTGGCTGACACCGGTTCTTATGAGCATAGCTGTTTGAAGTGAGGACCCAAATGTCCTTTTCTGAGGCAGTCTGATGCAAAACTTTATTGGCTGTTTAAATGAAGAGCTTATAGCAGTTAATTTAATCCAGAAAAACACATTACCGACTACTATTCAAAACAAGAAATTGATTGACCCAAATCTGCAAGTCTCCCTTTGCCCCATAAAATCCACAACCACATGTGCGGTAATCTACAACGACCAAGTGCTCTTGACCCACGAGGGTCTCCGTTATTGGCCCAATCGTTGCCTGCTGCTCCGTTGCCACATTCTGAAGCCCAGCCGCTGATCTTGGCTGCTGTTTCTTTCGTGCAGCTGTGCTCGCGTGGCAATGTGCCACAGACAGCGACGACGACAAGAGAAGAAAAGGATGTAGGAAGGAAAGGGAAGGAAAATTATTGCCAAATTAGGAAACCATTTTTAAAAAATGCCAATCACGTTTCTGGTATTTGCTTATAGACAGCGGACAGTTTCTGTCCAGAGAGAGAGCTAAACGTCAGTGTGTTTTACTTTAGTCCTTCTTGTCGCGTGTTAGGATTTTTGGAAGTAGGGTTGGGGGGAAAAATTCATACAGCATAGTATCACAATATTTTGCGTGGCAACATTGTATCGATACTCAGTCTTTTATGTAAACTATTAACCTCTTAACAATCCGATGGTTGTTATTTTGTCTTTCAGAGGTCGTAGTCGGCTCTGTCTTAAAGCTAAAGTGAAGATAGTAGTATCATATGAAACTAGAAAACATAAGGACTTGACTGGTGTCATGTTATCGTGGTGGGAAGAATACTAAATAAAACTCTAAAATTATGTTAAATTTTGGCCATTTTCAAAAGGGTCCCTTGACCTCTGACCCCAAGCTACGTGAATGAAAACTCTGAGATGAACAGAATGAAAACTGTATATTATGAGATAAAACAGATATTGTCAAACTACATAATTTGCAGTTTAAAAAAAGGTAATAAATCGCCATAAATCATATTGTACTGTGACTTAAGTAGCGTGATAATATCATGTCATGGGGCCTCTTTGGAGATTCCCTTCCCTAGTTAGAAGTCAGTTGGATTGTGTTAGTTACAGGGGCCAGCTGAGCCTGACAGCCAGATTAACACAAGGCCTACTGTATTTCACTCCAGCAGTAATCCTCTGTTAACCGCTGGGATCAAAAGTCACCGGGGAGTCCTGGTACTCAGCGGTTGAGGACAAGATGGTCTGCTGACAGGGCGCTGGCCTACGCTGCTCACTTCAGACTTCACAGGAAGCGCTCTCCCAAACTCTTTTTCTCTCTTTTGACTCTCTCCATTCTGCTCAAATCTCTCTTGTTTTGTCCCCCCCCCCCCTTTTCTGCCTTTTCTTTCTTGTGGCAAACCAAGGCAAGGGGATCCGGGAGGGCTGGGGGTTAAAGGGTGGAAGGCCAGCTCATTACTGGCTCTCGGTGCAAACGGGCGAGCACACATGGCTCCACTGACACGGCCTAATTACCTGACCAGGGGATAGATTGTTCTTTTCAGCCAGAATCAGGGCCAGACCAGGTCCAAGGCTACAGAGAACAGCTTGGCCCCAGTTTTATTACCAAGGGAATACTCTTTGATAGGCACTGAGATGAGCTCAAGTGTGTGTGTGTGCACCTACATGTGTGTATGAGTTCATCAATTTTCAGCCACAGCTGTCCCTGTATGCTCCTGGAAATCCGCTGCCACTTGATTTTGAAACGGACACTCAATCGGTGACAGATTTGATGAGCTACACACATCAGCTTCCTGTACGGCTGCGTGTGAAGTGCTCTAGTCTTTCGTGCCAAAGTGTAATGGGAGTTCCTAACCTGTCACCGACACCAGCATGGCGTGAGGCTTTCCGCTCTGGCGTCTGCGTGAGGATCTGTATTTGGCTCTTTTTTTATTTTTTTAACCTTCTCAAGTCATAACTTCACATATCGCAGCTTGATATCAGACTTAACCTCCATGATGAAGTCTCAAGAGAGCAAAACCAGACCTCTAAACCAAGACTGTGATTCCTAACTGTGATAACAAGCTCAAAAGGAAGAAATGGGCAATTCGTGGTCCATTGTGACAAATGGTCAGTGAGGCTTTTCTGGGGGAAGATAATGCGCCCGTGCTTTATTATAGCAACACATTGTACTGATTGTAAAGCTAACAGCGGTGGCGGCACTCTGCAGAGCAATAGCCAAGCCTCTCAAGTGAATGTCAGAATGTAAGTATGTCCTCACATCCTGATGTATAGCATTCACATGTCAGGCCTGGTGTATAAATAGTGCAGCTGTCAGCCCGTGTTGACAAATGGCGGATAATAGAAGGCCAGACACTTTATGAAAAAAGATTTTATTTTAGTTGCCAGAACATGGATCTATGGCCAACACTGGGGTAAATATGCAGAGGGCCTGAACTGTGTTTATTATACGTATCCTGTCAAATGGCACTAAGGCTGCAGCGCTGCTCAATTCAAGGTCGTTGCTGATTACACAATGTCCATGTGTCAGTGTTATAAATGTTTTTAGGAAAACTTTGGCCTGTATTTATTTAATTTCCGATGCTGAAAAACCACAGAACTAATTCTTGTCAGCTGCAATTGATCATTGTCTTGCAGGTTAAACTAGCGGCTCCGGTGAGGATTAACCTTTTGTCAGTATGGTGACTCCAGCTGAAGCGTAGTCTCAGAGTTGGCTTTTGTCTTATATAATTAGCTCTCTGCTCTCCTTCAGTTGGACTATGAGCAACCAGTGAACCACAGCAGGCTGCAGAGCTCCAGCCGAACCTTTAAGCTCCATCTCCACGAAGCTACACCGGTTGTAGCTTCAACCTTAAAGGGAGACAGAGGGCTAGAAGGCTTAGTGTATGACCAGCTTCTGTTTGCTCCAAACTGTGCATCTGTAGGTCTGTGTTAAAACCTTTGCAACCCTCTGTGAACTAACTGTCAGTGGGCTACCTGCAGGTCTGAGAAGTGAAGCCAATGCGGAAGTGCCTTAATATTTCAAATAGCCAGCAGGAGGTGACTCCTCTGGTTGCAAAAAGAAGTGTGATTGTATAGAAGTCTATGAGAAAATGAGTCTACTTCTCACTTGATTTATTACCTCAGTAAACATTGTAAACATGAGTTTATGGACTCAATCACTAGTTTCAAGTCTTCTTCAATGCAGCATGATGTTCATTTAGTAAATTATGGTCCCATTTAGAGTCAAACAGACCATAAACAGGGGATGCTTTGGGCGTGGCTACCTTGTGATTGACAGGTAGCTACCATGGTGTTGTCCAGTCTGGGAGTTGTCCGTCATTTTGTCTTACAACTGTAAGCCTTTCACAGTGTGTTTTCAATTCATGAAAGTTAATTTTAACCTTTTCAGTGACCTAAAAATGTGTTATTCAGTGTTCGGTTGCACTTCTGTTGCACTCCTGTGTCACTTCTGGTTGCAAAATACCAATCCAGCGATGGCCAAATACCAAATGGCGACGGCCAAAATGCCAAATTCAAGGCTTCAAAACGTGAGTCCACAAGCCAATAGGTGACATCGCAGTGACAAAGTCCACATCGTAGATAAAGTCTATGCTCACTGTGCATTTTCAAAAACTGTATCTTCATCACAAGAATGATCTTTATATAAATTTTGGACATCTCTGCAACAAGAAAGAAGATTTTTAAAATCTAGTTAATACTTGCTTGTCTATCTCACTCTAAACGTACTGTTGTTGATTTATAGCTGTTTATAGATGACCTGCTGCAGCAGATATGTAACAAATATGAAATACATACAGGTGGTATACCGAGTGTGCTTTGGCATTAGTTACCAGAGCCCAAGGGCTGTAACAGATGCAGCTCATGTCTGTTTACTGATCAAGCTTCCAGAGCAGGGTGTGCCCACGCAGGCATGGTACCTCGTAAACATTTATGGAACAAATCTCATTTCTCAGATTGTTGTTGATTGTTGTTTATTCCCTTTGAAACTCGCTCTGAGATAGTTCCAAGTAGAACTCAGCCTGCGGGACGACACGTTCCTCATTGCCGACGAGCAAAGTGCCAAATTAGCCGTGGACGTTCAGATATAATCGGGTGCAGAGTGAAGTAAATCGCTTGTGATTTAATTAGTAATTAAATGTGGGTTATCACTTAATTACAGTAGGCTACAGCCAGAGCAACCTCAAGAGTGTTGCCAGAATCAATGAATGGTGCAGCATCCTTGCTGTTCTGCAGGGAGCTCTCTGCTGTGGATACTGCTGACTCCTGCTAACCGGTGCTGGCTGCAGCAGCTGCCTGTCCATCTGTGGCACAGGAGGAGTAAATGGAGTGGAAGGAAAGGTGGGCAGGAGCGGTAAAACTTGTAAGTGATGGTTGTGGTCTAATCTGTGTATCTGTGTGTCAACAGGCTCAGGGTTTGATGGGGGAAGCAGACAGGGATGTGGCAGCCTCGGAGGCCCCAGTCACCACCATGACCAGCAGCGGCAGCAGCACCCTGACGCCCTGCCGACTGAGGAGCTCCAACCAACCGGGACTCCCGGCACCCGTCACCAACACATCCACCTCCACCTCTTCTTCCTCGTCTGCAGCAACCTCCTTCTTCATTAGGTAAGCGCCTTCAAAACACACCGCGCTCGAGTCTGTCACAGAGATTAGATCGAGCTGTTGCTGTGTTAAATGGAGTGTTTAGTGTTTGTGTGCGTACACACCTGCATGCATTCAGGCTCCTACGTGCTGAACAGGAGATATGCACAGACTCGTCTTCAAATGTCTGTTGAAGGTCGTGGTTCATGCTGTTAACTTCCATGTGGGGTGCCTATTCCATGGAGATGTTGTTCTTGCCATGGTTGAATTATGGCATTGCCTTGGGACACGCACCATCATAGGACTCAATGAACCTTTAGTTACAGGCACCACTGCCCATGAATGGATAATAGAATTACATAATTCGATATGAAGAGGGAGTGCCTCTCACGAAGGGGGCTTAGGTTAAAGCCGAGTATTGTCCTGAGGTATTTCGTGTTCAGTTATTTTTCTCTTTGTTGTGCTTCATCGACTTAAACCAGCTCTCCAGATTTTGCAGCTTTGCAGGACAATTATTTAGTATTTCGGTCCTTGTTTCTCAGGCCGAACGAGGCTTTTGTCAGCACTGCTTGGCTCCGGTGTTGTTGTTGCCCCGGAGAATACTTCACCCTCTCCAGGCGGGTGGATGGCTGGTGCAATGTGCTATATTGTCATTGATAGATTCCCTGGCAGGCTGGCCGCTGCTACGTTCCCTGCCTCTTCTCTCCAAGGAGAGCTACGACATAATGAATGTTGGCGAAAGGGAAGAATGATGCATAGGTCCATTGAAGCTCTGCACCGCAGGAGGTGAAGGCACTTGTGGAGTGTGACAGGAAGCCCATGGGGGGATCACTGTGGTGCTTAGCTTCTCTTCAAGCACCCCAAATGGAGTTTGCTTGGCCAGCTTTCACAGCATATCAGTGGGACCATGAGGCCTCTCTTTTGGCTAAGGGGACATTCCAGATCGTCCACTAAATATGCAACTTCCTGTACGTACCACGTCCTGTCGCAAGAGTCCTGAACAACAGCGAGGACTGGTCCTCTGCTAGACAGGGTTAATTCCTGACACTGATTTATTAGCTCTCATGTTTTCTTTGGACCTGAGCTTAAAAAGAGTAGCATAGAGAGAACTAGTGCAGGCTAAGTGCAGGGAAAAAGAGGGAGTTGGACTTGTTTTTTCCCTTGTAGCAGGTCCTGGTGGGGCCGAAGGGGTGTCGGTGGAAGCACAGTAAAAGGTTCCACCTTTCATTTCATCCTAAAGATAATTTGCTGCCAGGAATGAGGTGTTTTACTTGGCCGAGAGAAACACAATGACGACGGGCCGGCTTCAAACAGCATCACATTCAGACTTCAGACACAGTAAAGGGTGGCGGAGATGCACCGCGCGTGATTTGAAGCCCACGCCCGTTTCCTGACCCCTGGCAGCCGTGGCCTGCAGCAGGAACATCCTCATCATCATCTTGTCTTTGTTTCATCTTTTTGTATATCACTGCTGATTGAAATGTACATCATCAAAAGTGAAAACAAATTGAATCAATCAACAGATTTCCTTGTTTTGTTGGTAGCGCTTGAATGTGTTTTAGACTTGATTGAAAACTCACATCTGATTAGTATTCCTTTTTGTTCTCGAAAGATACAATTAGAGGGATGCATGTGTAAAATCCTGAGAGCCCAGGATGCAGGAGCAGAATAACCAAACAGTAGTTTCTACCCCAATGGAGAGTGGAGAGGGCTCCTTAGACGCTTGTCTGACATTCACTAACACTGTTCCACTCAGAGATGAAATTTTAATTAGAATGCAATTAGCTAAAGTCTAGCTGCTTTAGCTAGTCTGCTGCTGAGAGAACACGAGAGCGTGGTGAACAAAAGCCATTTGTCGTTTAATTTTTCATTTCAAAAAGGAGTCAACCATTCAATTTGTTTCATTCAAGATGTCTACTGAGTTGAGAAATCATTTTCATATAAATGTTGATTTGATAGCTACAGAGAGCAGGGGGTCAGAATCACATTTTTTACAATTCCTGTAAACGATTTAGTAATATGTCCCCTGCAAATATTAACTGATGCCCCTGAATTACTTAATTGTGTTATAAAATAACTTTACTTCAAAAGTCCTTCAAAGCAAGAACTGAACATATTTCAGTTGTTTTCCTCAGAGTCTTGGTATTAAGTTAATACACTCATTTCTGTATACATATTAGGGTTAACTGACAATTATTTTCATCAGTGATTATTCTGCTGATTATTTTCTAAATTAAATGATTAATCGTTTGGTCTATAAAATAAAAGTTTTGTGTGTCCAAAATATTCACTTTAATATGAACAAAAACAGAGAAAAATAGGAAATCTCCCTATTTCAGAGGCTGAAAACATTTTCTTCCATTTTTGCATGAAAAATTGATTAACATGTTATTTTTGAGTTTTGTCTGTTAAGCGCAACATTTTGATATTTTCACCTCTCTGGAACATATTTTCTGAGATAACAGATTATTAGACTGGGGAATTGGCGAGAGCAAATTATTAATTTGAAGGAAGTAGTTATTAATTCAAGGGAGCAAATTACTCATTTGTATACATGAATATCAGAATTGCTAACTCCTACACCTGCCAGGCTGTGTGGGTGATCAGTTTTATTCTCTGTGCTGTTGCTTATGGGAAAATTTTCCCATCGAAGGCCGGCTATGAATATTATCTTGTGATGCTGCTATTTTCAGAAACTGTAAAATCTCTTTAATCACTTGATAAATGAAGCCGTTGAGGCACTTTTTGAAAGTCTAGTTATGAAATGGTTCTTTTATGCTGCTTCCTGTCTCTGGTAATTGTGGAGAGCAAAAAGATAACCCCTGGGTCAGTGATGACCGATTGGCAATTAGACTGACAATACAGTCGCAGGGAAACAGGAAGGGTCAAGGGTCAAACTCTGATTGGATGCTGTGTGTGTGCATATCGTTATGTGTGTGTGTCAGCGTAGTGCTGGGGGTGGGGGTAATGATGAATTTAGAGCCGTGTGTTCGGCTGACTAGCACGTTAAACACTGATTGCCTTGTGACAGAGCATATGATTAGTGTATTGACACAGCGTTGTGTAATGAAAGCAGGTGGAGCTCACAGCGGGGGCTAGACGGTGTGGCTAACTGCCACCCTGCACATCCCTCCACCCATCTCTCCGTTCCATTAACACCTGCTGATTGTGACGGTGTGTTTATTACCCACCGGGCACGTGGGATTTCTCAGTGCACGCTGCTGAGACGAGTCGGCTGCACAGTTTGCAGTCTGCTTCTCTCTCCTTGTGCTCATTTCTGCGTATCAGCATGAGGCAGGTTCCATGGCCTATAGGTGGTCCCCTGTTTATGTTTGTTATGAGGGAGGCTGGTCCCTCATTCATCTGCTTCCTCACACTAATCACACTCGGGAGAGTTATGATTTGCTCGCTCTAAAAATACATGGAGGTTATGAATAGTAGAGTATAGAAGACCTTGGAGACACAACAGGTCGGTAGAGATTCAGAGGTGGCACAAAGGCTGTTGCAGGGGCAGGGCGGACAGCTGTTTACTGGAATGCAGCCCTGGAGGAGTGTCAGGAGGAAGTGGTTTTATGGTCGTCCATCGTCGCCCTGCAGCTGCTGCCCAGGTGAGTGTTTGTGCAGTAATGACTGTGATCGTGCAGAAGGAATCCTCCTGTAATTGTGGCAGCAGGGCCATTTAGCCTCCTGCACACACACACACACACACACACACACACACACACACACACACAAGGCCCTGCCTTTGTGTCAGCAACACTCGCTCTGCCCTTCATCCCTCAGGCTGCTCTGAGTAACCATAGAAACAGGTCATTAGCTTGTGGGAATAAAATGTGACTGATTTTTTTTTTTTCTTTCAAAAGTGGAGATTGGAAACCAGGAAGTTGAAATAGCCCTCTCTACTCCACTGGACTGTAATTTAGTCAGACGGAGAGCGACAAGCATCTCTTCAATAATGAGTCCTGCATGTTTGCAAAGTGGAAGCACAGCAGGACCACGAGTGCTTATTCTGAACAACACACGTTGGCTGCCTTGATGAAGTTTATAGTTTGTTCACGAAGTTTCCATGAGGAAACTGACCACTCGGTCCATCCTGTTTGTCGGTGCTAGTCTAACAGGTGTGTTCTTGCGTTGTGTTATAACGACATCACAGGCCCGGATTCCCAGTTGAGTGGGTTTATTCTGATAAAAGACGAACCGTGCGGTCACTGGATGAGGATTAATGAGTAATAATGTTGCTAAGAATATAGACACTGTTACCACACAACACACAGCTTGGTAGTTGGCTAACTTAGCTAGTAATATAACCTGCTGGACATGCAGTTGTTTGTAGAAAAGATATCATGAATTTGCAAATCTACAATCTCCTCGAGGTGCATACATTCATTTATATGACAAAATTATATAAAACAATCTGCACAGCTATATGGTAAATGGTAAATGGATTTATACAGTTGAGTATAGCGTTTATACACGTCACTTACATTTATGCACTGATGGCGTAGTTGCTGCACACGTGCTGCCATGTAAGGTGCCAACTCTATCCATCAATCTAAATACTCATCCACACACTGATGCCTCAGCCTGTCTTACTCAAGGACACTTTGACATGTGACCGCAGGGGCCGGGGATCGATTGGTGGACGGCGTGCTCTACCGTCTGAGCCAAAGTCGGCCCACATTATAAATGTGACCCACTGTTTACACGGTCAAGTTAAAGAAGAAGAACGTAAGGTGGGTCATTCACACCTATTTTAAAGTGAACACTGATCCAAAATACACATATATACAGCTGTGGTTCAATGGCAAGTTGATGCATTATTATCCATGTTACATCAGCATGTGTTGCTGGGGGAAATACAGTACTTCTGACCTCTTTCTCTGGAGGGGTGATCCATATGGAGAGGCAGACAAGCAGGAGAGTGCTGTTTGGTTGGCCGTGCTGTGATTGACAGCAGGCATCTCTGTCACTGACAAATAGGCAGGACAGATTATGTGGAGCAGAGGGGTCTGCTGAGCACAGTGGATGTGGCCCACATGGCAGGGGGATAAAGACACAGAGCAGGGCGGTAGCTGCCTGGGACGAATGTGCTTGTAAATGTTGTCGCTCAGAAGGCGATCTCGGGCTGATGCTCCATTCTGACAGAATCGGAGGCAGGAGGTCTGTGGAGAGGAATACTGGGTTTGCTACCATGGGAGTCAAGTAAGTTATGTTGCATACAGACAGCGACGAGCTTACTTGGATGTGTGATATTCTGTGTCATCTGCTGTACATGCAGCCAAATGTCTTTGTTTTTGAGTTGTATTGTCTTTTCACTCTGTATCTTTCTTTCTGTGCCGCTCTCTCCTTTCCGCTCTGTGGAATGTGCAGTTTTGTGCAGTTGGACCGACTTTCTCCCTGGAGGTGAGAGGGTAATGGTTTTGTTGTCAAGCCACAGCGAGATGGATTCCTCCACCACAGCGAGAGTGTGAGCAGAATGTATAGCATGGCAGAAAACATACTGCTGAAATACTGCTGGCTGGCTCCATTTTGAGGAAACAGCCACAGCGGAGCTGCAATGTTAATACCACCTCTACCTCCGGAGCCTGACAAATGAGAACTGATTCATATCAATCTGTTGAATCTGAGCAACACATGCCCAGGGCAGCGAATTGCTCATCAGAAGTATTGAGTGGGTGGTAGCTGGGATGGTTGAGTTGCTCTGTGGTATTTGTCTTTGTTTACTGTTGGATAAAACACCAGCTGGCATTTTCCTGCCATAATCAGGCTGATGGGACTAATGGCTGCCTCCGTGCAGCGGCAGACACAGCGGCAGCGCCAGCTGAGGCCGTGAAGGGGCTGGAGCCTGTAGATAAGCCCAGGTGTGAATTTATCCAAGGCCTGTCAGGCGCCATCAAGACTGAGGTGTTGATGGAGATCCAGCCTGGCGATCAAGCCTCAGGGATCAGCAGCAGGTACCCTCATGCACCTTCTCATCCTCCATCTGACTCATAATCCTCCATGATTCTCACATAACTAACAGTTTTCTGATATAGATGTAGATATAGAACCGTAATGAACATTGTTAAAATGTCTTGAGACCCCATGTTCATGTCCATGTGACTTTTACTGTACAATGCATACTGCACAGAAGTGTTGCATGATAAAGTCTTATTTGGATTCTGCGTGTTGAAGAATTTGCTGCACAGTTGACGCTCTCTCTCTCTCTCTCATGACAGATTCCCCTGGCCCTTTTCAGGGTGTGTCACTTCCCTGGGATATGATAACATGGTGCGATTGTGCTGTGCCCCTGCAGTGCCAGGGTGATGGGCACTGTTGTGGCAGGCAGCGTAGAATCACTTGTGCCTGTCATCATGAATGGCAAACAGCTCCGACGATAGAGGAAAAGAAAAGCAGAGCGTTTGTCTCGGCCTGCGTGAGGGATAACCTCGGTGCCCTTAACCCTGTTCCCCCAGATAAATCCCTGAGTCAGGAAGTCTGGCCCACTCATATAGCCTGCAGGGGAGGACGAACAAAGAGATGAAGCGCTGACTCAAGCCTGTGCATTCACCCTGGGTCCACGTGTACTAAGCCCTGTGGGGAGAGGGGAAAGCACTGCCATCCACTCCTGACAGATTCCTTTCATAAGTGGAGAAATGAGAGGATATGAAGCGCAGACTTCTGTCCTGTAGGCCTGTCACCTAACATAGTGCTGCCTTTGTCTCTCAGCATGTTGATCAGAAAGGCTAGGTTGTGTGTGACTAGTTGAATGTGGGTAGGAGGCGTCACGCCCTCAGCATCAATCTATTTCCTGCTCTGTTTGCCTTCCCACGTCGGGCATTCCCCAACTGGATAACGGCTCTGATGGTTGCCCACAGCGCTCCATGATCAGCACATTAGCGTTTAGTTATCATGCTCCATTCTCTAACCCCTGTCCTATTGAATGGATATTATGCATCGGGCCTGTGGGGGCTGAAGGATGCCATCTAAACCTCTTTAGTGTCCCTCAGTGAAAGGTGTCATGCAAATGGAGTCTATTATCTTGTGCCATTACAGCTGCAGTCACTTCAACATTGTGGTTGAGTGTGTTGTGGAATAAGAAAGAGTGAATTGCAATAGCTGGTGGCGGGGAATACGCGTCAAGGAATTTTATGACCTATTGTCTGTAGATGCAGAATAGAGCCCATGGCCTCTGCTCCCGTGAGCTGCCTTTATGGCATACATAAAGAAGCAAAGATGGCTCCTGGGGCATCTCAGGCATCGCTGCTCCTCAGCATGGCCTTCTATTCAACATGAATAACTAATAGCTGCCTAATCAGTGGTTGTAGGTTGATTTCCCCAAACGCTCGGGCTTAATTTTTGGGATGGACCCAGCTTTTACAGATTACCACTGAGGATAAGGTCATTGTCAGGACAGGTGGTTTAGTGTTTACCTCATCACCCACAGCCTCATCCACAGAAATGTTCCCCCATCAACACACTGCCTTCTTTTTCTTAATCTCCATCAAGAGGTAGGAGTCTACTGGTGGTCTGGAAGCCAAACGACAATTGCGGGGAATTCTAATAAAAGGGATTATAGGACTGATGAAACTATTGTTGCGTTTATTATCTGCAAATGTACAACATTAACCTTTGGCTAACGATCCATGTTAAGACACGGGGGGACATAATAGTGCCTCTAGTACATATTCCACATCATATTTGAGCCACAGTGTACTTCTTAGTGGAGAATTAGTAAAGATTAAGAGTTATTATGTAAGATATTATGCCCTCGACCTTTTCATCGCGGACACGTGCAGACCCGTACTGTATCAAACTTAAAGCAGCAAGGATGATTGATCTCATGTGTTTCTGTAGCTGCTTTCCTTATGCACAGCATCTTGAATGGAGAGGATTATAGCCTGTAATCGGTTCACGACCCAGCACGTGAGAGCCAGCTGCAGTGTGCTAAAAATCCCATTATCCCCATACGCTCTATGTGGCCCAGTGAGTGTTGCTGTGTGTTATTTCTGAGGTTGACTTTACGAGTGTGTGATACAGGATAAACTGCTTAACTTGAATAATGCGGTTGTAGTGACTAACGTCTTAGCGGCTGTTCTCAGGGACACATTTCCCCACGCAGTTAAAGACTAGATACACCAGACCGACATCAGGGAACTAGCGGCGATGAATGCTGCCTGTTGCGTTGCCTCATGTGGTCTGTGTCTTGGCCAAAAAGTTGCACTGCAACACACTGCAAAGACTACATTGAACGGCCAATTACAATGTACATCCAGAGCCTGTGTGAGAGGAAATAACTCTCCATACTATCAGGTGGTGGTAGTCTGTATTCGGCATTCAGAAAGAGAAATAAGCGCTTTCTAGGACTGTGGATATACAAGCCGGTGTTCTGATACGAACACTCACCACCTAGCTTTATTCCAGATGGCCACGTTGTGTGAAAATATCAGATCAGATGAGATGAAGTTGAAAAATGACTTGACTTTTTTTTTTTTACTTTACTCACTTTTCTCACTACAGTTTCTCATCTTATGCACTGATACGCTTAAGTTGAACAGTCAATCAGAGCGTTTTCTCTCAACGACAGGCTCCACTTCTAATTCAGCATGTTGAATCCAAAAAGCCTCCAACGTGGGCAGACTAGAGCCGGCGGTGGGGGGGGGGGGGGCACACCACAAAAATTAGGCCGACAGACACTCACTGACGACCGGCCGTCAGCTCGGTGTGTCAGGGCCTTTAGGGTAGTGTTCCCCTTTTCTATACACACATCCATCCATCTGTAACCGCTTATCTCGTTAGCAGTTGTGGGGGTCTGGAGCCGATCCCAGCTGGCATTGGGCAAAGGCGTGGTACACCCTGGACAGGTCGCCTGTCTATACACACCTGTGATGTGTTTATTGATCCGAATAATCATGCCTTCCTTCCATCTAAAGACGTGTCACTTCATCTTCTGTTCCCAGATCTGCTATTGTTGGCTCCCTGACCGCGCAGCTCATTTCACCTGACTTGGACGCCTTCTAGTTTTTGTTAGGTTGCTTATTGACTTGAATATAGATGAAAGATTAAGAAACACATGTTGTACCTCCCCTCCCCCTGCGTTCTGTCTCTCCGGTACGGCCCACTGATTAATCACTCCCCAATGTTCTCAGCAGCCTGCGGGCCTGTTTGTTGTGATAGCCTCTGTGTGGAGAAGTGCAAATAAATAATCGCTAGGTGTCTTATCCTGGCAGCAAGTGATTAATGAAGTAGAGAGGGGGAGCAGAATTATGCAGGACTTCTTCTTCTCTGTCGGTTTCTCCCGCACTCATCAGTCTCTGAAGTTATTCTCCGTTCTGATTTGTGTTAATCTAAGAGGACATTCATTTGATTAGGGAAGGCATTCCTTGTTACTAATAGTCCTCATTTGACTCTTGTATATCAAATATGCTGTCTCCACTGTGTGCTGTAGAGGACAGCAGACAGGAAATGTCAGTCAGCGATGCCAAGAGTTCCTCTCTGCATGCCCTGAGCTGAACAGCCTTCCTGAGGTTTTCGAGCCGAGACGTGGGTGGGATGGTGGGTGAATTGGAGTTCAACATGTGTATTGAGAGTGTGAAGTTATTCCAGTTATTGCAGCCTTGGAGAGAGGAGCACAGCCGCAGTACCTGGAGCAGTGTCTGAGAAGCAGAGTGAAAAAATGCACCGGAAGAGATGAAAGCAGCTGTTAATCTTTGTCAGCAGTGCCAGGGGTGGGGAGGCTGTAGTCTGCAGAGCAGGGATGAACATGTCTTCATTATCATCTGTCACCCATCAGCTGAAAAGTGATTTTTGCTTCTAAGACTTTTATTTCTTGCTGCCTGAACCAATTTTTGACGTAATAGCTGAGCACTTTCCCTGCTCGCATCCGTTTTCTGGAAGCCTCTTGCAAACAACTTAGAGTCAATTGCTAGAGATTTTCCTTCGAGGACCTTTTGACTCTCATTGCAGGTATCTCCAATTCTTTCCTCCAGGGGCCTTAAATTGGCCCCTTTGTCTCATTGACTGACAAATGAGTCCTGCAGAGTTAATGCCGTGTGCTTTGTTCACCTATCCATGGCTTAATGTTCAAGCTAGTTAAGGTCATATTAAGAAGACATGACCCTGAATGCAAAGAAGAACAATAAAATGAACTGTAAATAGAATAATAGCCCCCGACTTTTACTCTTAAATGTCCTTCCTTTGCTTGTCTTAAGCCCTCCTTAAGCCCCTAACTTGGCAAGAGAGCTTTGTGGTCTTTCAGTGTGGGGATGGGGGAGCGCTTTATAGAGCAGAGCATTAAACACAGAATACACCGGATGTCAGTGTTACCACAAGTAGGGTTTGTCATACACTCCTGCGGAGCGTCGCTGCACCAAAAATATTCTCCATCATTAAGGGTTCAACCTTGGCACAGACACGGAGTGCTGTATTTGCACAGTCCTTTTGGAAATGAGGATCTGTTGAGCCTTTACTTCTTGATCCGATGTCCAAAATAGTTCCTTTGATATTTCACAACAAAATCAGAGTAAAATGAATGAAGAAGTTGCTTTTGCCTCTGTGTTGATACAAGCCAGCGTTTAATCCACTGTTGCTTACTCTGATGTACTGTAGGACCAAACCAGGCTTTCTTGAATATTGATGAGTTGTTTTTTTCACATTTTGGCGCCAACTGTTCCATTTATTCTTGGCCGACTGGGGATTCCCATCTTTGGGAATAAAGCAATTCCAAGCTGGCTGTGGCATAGCCCCAACGATCATTTCTTCCTGTTTCCTTCTCAGGCAGAAAATGATTTACCTCCTCATGGACAGTGCCTCGCTGGCACAGAGCCAGCCCCGCTGATCGAAGAGAGGACTTGGCTGCATACACCCTGCTGCTCTCTTTCGCTGCTTCTTTCTTTCTTTCTTTCTTTCTTTCTTTCTTTCTTTCACTCTCTCTTTCCTCCTTCCTCTTCCTGACTGTATTTGGAAATGCTTTCTCCTATTTCATCTCAGTGATCTCTAATTTGTTATTTTTTCATCGCCTCAGCGCTGCTTTCTTCCCCACTTGCACTCCCTTTCTTTCTTCCCCTGTGTTTCAAATGATCCCCCGTTATTCAAGCTATTCTCCAGAGGACGCCCTAATCCCTCGTTTTCCACCTCAGTCCACAGACCGTTTCAAAAGAGTTCAGAGGAGAACGGGTTTACAAACGGCGGGTAGAATTTAGGATTTTATTTAGGCGTGTTTCTCTCTTGCTCTGACAAGAGCTCTTTGAATCTGCATTATGACATGAAGTCAGCTGCTCAAGGCAACTTCAGTGTTTGTGGGGAATATTTTCTTTTCTGTGACAGCACCTTGTATTCACAGATGTTACATGAATGCGGTCGGCCTTACCTAATTGGCCGGGGATTGGTTCAGTGAAGATGTGCATGCAGCCTTGGGCTGTCAGCAGTAAGCACACAAATGATGCCCCATTTGGTTTTTTGTGTCCAAGGCCAGACACACGGTGCAGGAACAAAAGGCCTGTTGAACACCTTGTTGGAACAAAGAGATATGCTAAAAGGCCTTGGTCCAACGTGTTTGGAAGGTACCAATATCCTGATATTGCTCAGCTAACTGGATATCACATTCGTAGCCGTGGAGCTTAGCTAGGATCAGTTTATCTATTTCTGAGGATTTACAGGAAGTGTATAAATCTCAGCCTGGAGGTGTTTGGCCACTTCCTGCAAAACTGCTGTTGTGTAAAGCGGCACAGGAGAGAGGAGCTCTACCTTCAGACTACCATTAAAACAGCCAGGAAACGGGCTGGCAGTCAGCTGAAAGCTTCAGAGCTTTGGATTGATAAGATTCAGCTGACAGCCAGATAAGACTGTTGGTTCTCTCTTCCATTTTAATGCATCCTGGGTTGCCGAAGGAAAGAGGAAACACATTTTTCAAACTGACTGGAAAGATCTGGGTTTTGGTTGATTGTAATCTGATGATAAGATAAACCACACTGCACGATGGGGGAATGTCTGTTTCTCGATTTCCAGGTGGGAGATGTTTTTTCTTTCTTTTTGTGCAGCGTCTGTGAAGTAAAATTGCACATTTTTGCTGCAATTAACATTTTGTTGAACCACATTTTTAAACGAATCACTATATTCAGGATGCTTCAGCCTCAAGCATTTTTTTTGTTTTTAGTGATTTAGGATAAGGGAGAGGAAGTTAGAAAAATTAATGTTTGTAGCACCTTGATTGCAGGGGGACTTTAGAAAGGAGACAGGCTCATTACCAGACTAAACCCCAGCGCCACATAGGAGGCTCGGATCATCTTTGTCATACATTCAAGAGCCTTTGCCTCCATTATTGTCCCCATGTGCTCAATGCTGCATCTCAGGTAACATGAATCCGCATATTTCTTTGGTTATTTTAAGAGCCCAGTCTATGTGACCCCCTGAGCTTTTAGTGTTGGGGTAATGCATATATTTATACATGAACAGCCATAAATCTGTTGGACACTCACAGCAAACTGTCTTTACTTGAATGGATGACTGCAAGAAAAAGCATTTTATAGTGAGGAAACATTTGACTCATACTTAATGATCGACATCCTGACCTCGCTTGTAAATCTTGTCTGGATGGGCCTGCTCGCTGCCAGGCTGGTTGGCAGGGTATGACATCATCTCCGCTCGTCTGTGCGCCACATGAATCTGTGTGTGTGCTCACGGGCTGATGTCATGGTCGCTTAATCATCACTGAAGCTAAGCTCCTGGTCAGGTGAACCCGGGGCCACGGCGCAGAAATGCAGATTTTGTTTTAATCGAAACCAAATTTGACAAATCACGCAGAGATGTCTGTCTGCACTGTGGAGGCTGAACGTTACTCTGGTGCTGTTGCTTTGACTGAACAAAGTCTGGATCTCTCTAACAGCTCAGGTGGTAGATTTATTTTATCCCTCCTACACCTTTGGGGCACAGGGCTGTTTGATCGTGTCAAGGGCAGCCCATCAATAAGACAGGGTGTACTGATTTTAGCTCTGGGGAGATTTTCTATTGATTATCTTAGGACTCAAAAACATAGCCCTTCATCTGCTAGACCGACACACATCCAGCCCAATCAGTCAGGCCCATCTGCTGAGATGGCATTTTGGGCTTCAGTATCTCCAGCACCCAACAACATGGCACCTACTATATCCACTCTAAAAATCTCACACATAACTACTGAGTCGGGGATGAATACCGCATGTCTCCAGCAGCCAGCGAGCCTGACTCATTGTGCTGTAGTCATTATCATTGCATGGCGTTTAGGCTGGCTGGAGCCCAGTATTCCCATCTCCATTCATGAGGAGCTATGCCGACCTGCTAATCAGCAGCAGCGTGAGGCCGACTCACCGTGGGGGTAAAGCAGTCTGATATCAGCCCTGCTGATCTGATCCCTGCATGAACGGTCAGAGCAGCCTTATCTTGTCTGCAGAGGAGGGGAAAAAGGAGAATCACAGAAAGGAAATGTCAAGGATGGTAAATGTGGCAAACATGGTAATTAGCCACAGAAAGGGGGATACCTAAAGAGGTGTATAGCTGGCCCGGAGAACTGAGACAAATGTGCACAAACAAGCTAATGGATGCACCAGCTAATGATCCTCTGGGGAAGAGGAATTTCTCTTGTTAATTTGACAAAGGTTGAAAAGCGGGAAGGAGCGGTTATTGACAGCAGGCCAAAGTGAAGGTTTAAAAAGCAGCGGGGAAACACACTCTCTCTGCTCTCCGGTCATTGACCTCCTCTCCTCCTCACTCACTGTCACTCCCTTTATACGTGAGGACAAAATCTAGATGTCCTTTCTCGAACAAAGGCATCAGGAGACCTTTTATTCCAAACGATCCTTGATTTTACATCTGTCTTGCTTTGGCTCATTTATATATATATTACAATCGTTATCTGTCCCTGAGGCCTGTTCATAAGAAGACAGTGATGGAGCTAAAAGGCTATCGGGATGCTTCCAACTGTTATTACGTCATTTTGATGTATAACACTTGAAATCACAATAAGGGGAGCAGCAGTGGCGTGAGAATAATGACTGGTTGCGCTGTCATGTGACCACTGTCCACATTAGTATTGTCTCCTGCTCATTGACTGCTGCCGGATTCAAAGGGATTCAGTGTACAAGTGGTAAAGCTTCAGAAGAAGGTTCCTGCTCTTTAAATTAAGCCCACCTCAGGTGAATTAATTTGGACATGCTGCAGAAAAGCAGAGGTAAGCGCGCTGTGGCAACGAGGAAGATAAAGGTTACGTGATATATCAAACAGCTTCATTACTACAGTATACTGTGCTCTCTAAATGGGTAGGCAGCGGTGGGTTTTATTTCTTTTGCCTCCCAAATTTAACCCGGCAGAGTTCATATGAGGGGCACTGTGTCAGAGGGAGAGAGGCAGAGAGAGCTCGGCGTGGGTTTGTGTTGAATTTACTTTCATCTGGCAAGTCTCACACCCACTCTGTCTGCCGATGTGTTGTAGTCGGCACTCTGCAGCCAAAGCAGCAGCCTTTCAAACAGGGCTGGCTGGTCGGGGGCTGAGAGGGCTTACTGGTAAATTGGCAGCCCAGGGAATACAGGGTACTCTCACCCCGGCGCTCGCCCACTCACACGCTTTCATTCCCCTTTTTACCCTTGACCATTGACTGACTGCACTCTCTCTCACTGGCCGGCATAAATCTGTCTTTCTAACATGTCATCTGTCCATTGTTTGTCCCCCCCCTCCCTCCCTCACTTTCACTCTTTTTTTTTAATCTCTCTCAGCTTTGCAATTGAGTCAGAGCATCGCTCATTCAGGCAATCCATCTCACTGCTCTTAAGCATATCCTTCCTTATCTGTGTGTCGCTCCTTATGATTAATAACACTCTCATTCATCTGGCTAATTACATCCTTCAACAAAGGCAAAAAAAAAAATACAAATGTGCACATGTGTACACTCACTAGCCGCCACACAAATGCCACACACACACACACACACACACACACACACACACACACACACACACACACACGCTCATGCTCATGCCTGCATGCACTGTAGGCATACTAACCAAATCTGTTTGAAGTGTGGGACCCTAAAAGAAGAGAAGGCTCCTGTATGCATTAAGTATTCATGTGACGTGTGGTGGGGGGCATACATGTGTGTGTGTGTTGGGGTTTGTGTGAGACTGTGCGTGTGTGTGTGTGTGTGTGTGTGTGGGAAGAGAGAAAAAGAGAATACTCGCAAATTGCGCCGCGAGCAGCCAGCAATCGAGCGCTGACACCTCGTCTGGCAGTCGAAGGGAAAAGGGGCTGGGCTGAGGAAAGAAAGAGAGAGAGAGAGGGAGAGAGAGAGGGACAGGGGGGAGTGTGTGTGTGAGAGAGAGAAGGAGAGAGAGGCAGGGAGAGAGAGAGAGACACGGCAGGACAGCTGCCAGCATTTCTCTGATAGCAGGAGAAGGACCGAGAGGCGGAACAGGAGTAGGAATTCTCCTCATTCTCAGCCACCCAAGGAAATCTTCCAGCCCAGCCAGGCGTGCTGACTCTCTGCTCCTCCTCCTGCCCGAAAGCAGCAGAGACTCTGGGAAGGACCTGGGCATCAGGACCTGCAGCCACCCACAGCAGACACACCACCGTGGATTTACTAAATGAGAGACAACCATGCAGCCTGTGGGGTGAATGCAGGATTGGATGTGAGTTGAAGAGCAAGCTGTTGCTGTTTTTTTTTTTTTTTTTTTTTGCATCTCTGAACTGACGCTGAACTTTTCCTGGTAGGAGAGGCATGGAAAGAATTTAGTGGCGTATGAACAGAGGAGGTGCTCCTTCTCATCCTGACCTCCTCCTTACCTCCTCCTATTCAAAGCTCTCTGGACTACCTACACGGCTCACTGTGAAACCTCCTGCAGGGCACTCATCCTGTCTGCTCACCACCACTCGGCCCCACCTGGCACTTGGTCCATTTAGTTCCTATGACGCCCACGCCTCCTCCTCCTCCTCCTCCTCTTCCCGGTTCTCCCTCTGCCCCCCAAGCTTCTTACAAACCTCTGTGAAATCAAGTGGAACCTCGATGATTGCGATTAGACCAAAGAGGACCCCCGTGCCCCAACTAGTGAGCGGCCCCGCCTCGCTCCGTCCTCGGCCACTGTGCCGGCGTATCAAATGTGCAAGTAATGGAGAGCAGTGACAACACAGACATGGAAGTTGAACTCTATCAGTTGCCTGTTTTTTGACTATAAGCATAAACCAGATAATGGATTGGAAAGAGCTGTAAGTACACCATGCATTGCAGCGTTTTCTCTACTGGTGCATGTTGAAACAAACCCGCTTGTGTAGCGCTCAACAGAGCAGAAACAGTGTGTGTTGTACAAACTTAAAACTGGCTGAGGCGCCGTTCCTCCTTTGAGTGTTTAGACCAAGACGTGCAGGGAAACGGCTTCATTAGCATGGAGATTGGGAGTGAACAGGTGGACAAGCTGTTGTGGGCGAAGAAATCTGAGCCTTTCTTCACCGCCTTTTTTCCATTGACTGATCGTATAGTTTGGCAATGAGAAGAGGAGAGAAGAAGGGAGGGAGAGAAGAAGGGAGGGAGAGATAGAGAGAAAGTGACAAGCAATTCATCTCCCTGTGTTTGTGTGGTGTAAAAAAACAGCAATATCATCCCTTTTTCTCACCTTCTGCTGGAGAACACATTATCGTCATTGTGCAGCATGAATTAAACCTCAAGGTTACAAGCTCAGCTTTCTGTTGTGAGCCCTCAATGATCAAGGCAATTATAAATCAGTATAGTGTACGAGCCTTCTTCCCCTTCATGGTGACTCCTGATGCTTGATTTATCTCTGTGCTGAAAGAGGAAAGAGACAGAATGAGGTGAGAGAGACCGAGAGAGGGACAGAGACAGAGAGACAGCATGCATTTATCTTGAATGAATGTACTGTGGATACCTCTCATAAATGCACACACACACACACACACACACATAGTCGCACACAGCCATGTGTGCTCTGGTGTAGTTTCCCCTTTCTTTCCCTCCATCTCACATTCATCTATTCCATCTCATTTTTTTCAGTCACACGATCCGTCTCGCATGCTATCACACATAGGCAGCTCCCCGGGGAGAGCCTTCTCCTGTAGCCTCCTTGGATGCAATAATTATTCCATCAGCCGGCAGTGTGTTTCCTGATTGTGCTCTTGGGCTGTCGCTGCAGGGGGCGTACAGTGGAGAGGGGAGCGTTGAGGAGAGGAGGGGGGCCGGTTGTCACTCCAGGACGCAGAGGAGAAGGGAAGGGGGGGTTGTGTTTTTGGCAGTAGCCCACCCAGTCCTGTCCGGAGGAGCCCAGAGCAGGACTAATGAGCTCAGGCTGGCCTATTAGGAAACTGCTGCTCCACAGGACACACGGTTCTGCCCTTTTTTGCTCTTTCACATGCTCAGCTTCTTTTACTTCTTCTAAAAAAAACCTTGCTCTGCAGATTTCTCATCTTTTAATCTCTCACTCCCCAATTCCCCATGCCACTCTCTCCTTCTTGTAGACAACCTTGTCTTTGTCTTCCCTGCGTCGCTCTGAAATTCGACTGCGTGAGTGAAAACCATTTGAGTGCATTTGAATTTCCTGGGAGTATTACTTTCCTTCCTGACCTTGAGTTTCCAGCTGAGGAGCGGTGTTAGCTGATCCAGGGCAATGCCATACCTGGAACCACTCTAACGTCTGGCCAGATTCCCTGCAGGCCGTGCACAGATATTGGTGCTACTGTCGTTTGAGTTGCAGGAGTTTAGATAGAAAGGCCTGACTCAGTTGTCTCTGTGACCAATACGGGTCTCGTTAGCACTGACTTTAGGAGACAAGAGACCAGGAGGACATTGGATTTTAATTAGAGGACTGTCAAAAAGCAGGAATCGGTTACAGCAGAGCACCAGCACAGCAGAACTGCTCCAGCAGACGTTTGTCTACTAAAGTAGAGGAAAGACTTGGGTTTACCTTACTGCCTCTCAACTGCTGGTTTGACTAATGTTAATGATCAAAACTCCCAACAAACATGACACGCTCCAGCTTTAACTCATAACTGCAGAGCTTTTGTAACAGATAGACGTGATTATATCCCAGAGGGCAGTGTTTCTGCAGTCCTTGCCTGTCGTGTCTATGACAATTTTTTGAATGTTTGATCAAGATAAATGCATGAGTTTACTGTGCCTTCCTGCTCTGCCAGCCTATATTCGGTCCCTGACAGGTGAAGAGCTTTGTCTGGTAATCATTTATCTTATGGATTTGCAATTTCTGTTGTAAACATTATGGTATAAGAGCACTCCACCGGCTCTAGTTGAAGCAGAGGGCTGAAGCATTATCTTTCTTGGTAGGGGAGTTTGAGGTGGGAGTTGGAAGAAAAAGCAGTTTTTAGAGTGGGGAATGGTCGGGAGTGGTGGCACCGTGAAGCTCTCCTGCTGACTTTGTTTTCTTTAGGGGAACTAAAAGGAGCTTGTTGACCTTTATGTTCCAGTTTCAGCGTGGGATTTCTAAAGGCGTTGCAACACACCCTGTATAAAAGCTCTTGGCTGGGTACCATGCTGGAAGAAAACATCACTCGAGCAAAAAAATATGATTTCCTTATGTATGAACTGTGCTGTATGAACTGTACTGTATGAACTGTGGTTTTCTAAGTTTAGCTTCAACCTCACAGCGTTTTTTTTTTTTTTTTTTGTTTTCCTCTTTCCAGGGCAGCTCAGAAGCTGAACCTGTCCTCCAAGCGGAAGAAGCACCAGCCCTTGCTGCTCCACCCGCAGGAGCCCTCCATATACCCCACCAACTTCAGCGGCATCCTGCAGGTCTCGCCGCCCCCCGCCCCGCCATGCCTGCTCCGAGCCGTGTCCAAAGTGAAAGAGAACCCCGGGATGGGAAAGGTGAGAACAGACCTGGATCAGTTTACTCAAAGCTGAATGTGGGATTTTAATGCAGCTACAGCTACAGACTCTGCTCATGTAATCCCCCTCCTCTACACAACCACACACACAGACCCCTATTTGAAGGGGAGAATGCAGGGTGGCGACACGCTGGTCCACAGGCAGCGTGCCGTCTAGTCCAGTCCATGCAGATGTAGTCAGATAAGCCTCCTGGAATGTCATGAATTCATGCAGTTTGTGAGAGCAGCATTCCTTCGTCTGAGCACAGAAAGACAGCAAAAACTATAATCCACAAATCTGCGGTCACGTTTAACAGCGGGACTAATTCCATTTTAGGTACAGTGTGCGGTGATGAAAGTCAGGCTGGCAGCAATAGGACGGTCATTAAACAAAGCTGTATAAACACATCGCTCTTCCTCTGTGGTTTATTGGCTATTGTTTGTCTGAGCTGGCGTCCTGTATTTCTAAAGCAGAAGAAGTCCCCTAACAAGATTAGATCCCACCTGGATAGGAAGTGCTCGCTTCGGCTGCCAGGTACCCAGACGGTTGAGACTTTGCCACATATTGTAAATCTCCCATAGACACAAGGACTTCATAAAAAAAACCTGTTATTAACAAGCCTCCTCCAGCCCACACCTGAGGAACTGTATACTATACATCTGTGCAGCTTAAAGGGAAATCAAGATTTATGGCACTGTTCCAAACGTATCAGGCCAGATTTTCAGGTTTTGTTACTGTAAAGCAAATATATTGTTTGCTTTCTTTGATAATTTGTCTCTTATTTTCTTGTGGAATTACAGCTGCAGTTACCTTTCCAGTGCCTACATGGTTTTGATTTTTCCTGTGTCTGTTTTATATTCACCCTAAGACTGAAGTGAACGTCTTGTTTCCATCAGCCGTATGTGGGTCACTTCCACTTCTCCACTTTTGACCTAGACACAGTTCTTTCAGGCATAGACAGTTGAGTGGATGGAGGAATGCCAAGCCACCCTAATGGATTTTGTGGGGGATCAAGGGACAGGGAAACAGGGCCATTAGCACGGAGTCCGAGGTGTGAAAATACTGTAGCCAGTCCTCCGTGGCCTCCAGTATGTGATCTCTGCCAACATAAATAAAACTGAGACATTAGCTCGCCTGGTAGCCTCTGTCTAGTAGACAGAGACTCAGCACTCATACGTGGAAGCCCAGTTTAAATGTCATAGCAAATGTAATTTACTCAACATATGCACACGTCAGTCACGATAACAGCCCCCTGCGGAGTATGAAGACAGTTTGCACTTGGCCTGCAGAATGCTGAAAGATGAATTCATGCACTGAAAGAAAAGGATTTCCAGTTACATGTTTTTCAAAGTGCTGGTTCTGTAGTAATATTTATTGTGGGAAAAACATCTCTTTAGTGTAGGCGTAAAGACGGTGGAGAGTCCCAGTCTGAGTGAAAAAGTCAAAAAAGGAAGCGAGTTAGCTGTATTTTAAGGTTTTTATTTCAATGCCTGAGAGGCATCGTGGGTACTTTTTCAAGAAGCATTGAAACGACTCAGGTTTGAGTTCCCTGTCACATGTACTATAGGATGTAGAAGCTGTTCAGCTGATATAATGCTAGGTGTAACACTAAACACTCAGGGAGCTGACAGGGACTCCAAACGCTGCTATACATATCCCAAGAGCCGTTTATGTCTCCTGTCAGTCACAGATATATTTCTGCAGAGCCTTTTGGAGATATAGTAGAGGTAGGGGGCGGCAGTAGCTCAGTCTGTAGGGGGTGTTGGGAAGGGGGCACGGAAGTCCGACATGGACAAAAACTGAGTGTGAACTGGTAGCTGGGGAGGTGCGAGTTTACCTCTGGGGCAGTGGGGGGGGGCCCGAGGAAGGCAAAACCCCACTGCTCGGGGCGCTTGTCAGGAGCAGCCCCCTCACTCTGACACCTCTCCATTAATGCATGTATGTGTGTTTCAGGTCTGCATGTACCATGTATAAGTTAAACAGAGGGTAAATTGAATTTCCCCATTGTGGGACTAATAAAGGTTGATCTTCTTCTTCTTCTTCTTCTTCTTCTTTATTTCTGACCATCAGATTGTAAGGCAATACACAGCTGTCAGAATTACAAAAGAAGGTGATGGTCACACAGCCCGACATGCACAAACATGACCACACCCACACAGACCACACACAGTGCATCTGCACAGCACAGTAGAGGCAGCAAATGGTAAAATTTATGTGCTGTTGTTTGTAAGAGTTGCCACTATACACAACTGGCAGAATGACCTCACTCCTGTAACCATGGCAATGACGTTAGACACGAGTGGGCTTGTCAGAGCAGCGCCGAATCAACACCTTTAGATATAAGCCGCCATCCCTTTTAGCATACCATGCGGGCATGATGACCTGTGGAATGCGTTAAGACCGTAAGATCACTCTATGAATGTCAAGCCCCAGAATGCAACAGCTTCTTAATGCGGAGCTGCCATTTTTCCAGGCAACAGAGGGGACGGAGAGGAGAAGGAGGAAGAGTGAGTAGGTGGGATAAGAGGGGGGCCATATGCTCCTGCACTCCCCATGCTGGTGAGCAGCTCCTGGTCCAGAAAAACAAGCCCGGTAGAAGGATAATCCCCCAGCGTGACGACGCTTCACACACATTCATTTCCGCCATTTTCTGCCACTTTCAACATGCAACATCGCTGCCTTTCACTGACACCATTAGGCAATGTGTTGACCCATCAGGTTCACCAGTCAGTGTGAGTGTTTCCATGGCAACCGTCGATGTCCGTCAACTCTGACATAGTGGAGGTGATGTTAATCTACAATGCTGAGCCATGCTCTCAATCTGGATACCTATAGGGCTGAAACTAAAGCTTAATTCTTATTTTCTGGGCTAATCAATCAGTTGTTTGGGCCCTAAAATGTCAGAAAATGGTGAAAAGTTTTGATCAGCGTCGCAAGATATTCAGTTTACTGTCACAGAGGAGTAAAGAAACCAGAAAATATTCCCTTTTAAAAAGCGAGAATTTTGACTTTTTTTCATACAAAATTACTCAAACTTATTTATCGGTTATCAAAATGGTTGGCAATTAATCTAATAGTTGAAAATCAGGGCTGTCAAAGTTAACGTGATAATAAAGAGTTCACACATGTTTTTATGCCACTAATAACTAACACATTAATGCAACTTGCGATTTTTAGGTTGTAGCAGGCTCAGTTTTAAAGTTAAAGTGAAGATACTGGCGTCATATAAAACTAGAAAACCTAAGGAACCCATTGGTATCATTTGCTTGCTGCAAAGGAAGTTAAATAACACTCCAATCTTACGGTCAATTTTGGCAAAGACAAACTGGCATTTTCAAAGGGGTCCCTTGACCTCTGACCTCAAGATATGTGACTGAAATTGGGTTCTATGGGTGCCCACTAGTTAAACCAATAGTAATTATATTCAATAATTAAATTATTAAATTTTTTTTAATTTTAATTAAATTAATTAAATACTTGAGAATTCTCCCTTTAATGGTCATTTTGCACAGATAAAAAATGTGATTAATTTGCAATTAATCACAATTAAATATTTGAATTGATTGACAGCTCTGTTGCAAACTGACTAATCATTGAGTGCCTACTATACACTTCCTGTCTTTTCTGTGGTATTGCACTGTAAGTAAAAGATGTTAAACTCAGCCTGTAATTTTTCTCCTCTTTGCTGAACCCAGAAAATGCATTCTTACATCTTTGCTAAGTCTGTAGTGCTTTCTCAATTTCTAATCCACTCTTTTGTGTCCTTTTTTTTTTTCGTTGCTTATCTGTCTCACTCTGTGGTTTAGGTGAAAGTGATGATGCGTATCTGTCCATCTCTGGAGGCTGCCGACTCCTCAGAGTCTCAGTCCTTCTTGAAAGTGGACAGCAGGAAGAAACAGCTGACCCTCTACGACCCGGCGTCCAGCCCACACTCCAGCTCAGCACACAGGAGATCCGCCACCGTGGCCGTCCCAAAGATATTCGCCTTCGATGCTGTTTTTACCCAGGATGCCTCACAAGTAAGGGCCAGCGGGGCATGTGTACTACATGTGTGTCTGTGTTTTTTTAAGGTGTCGTGTGGGAATCCAGCCTCTCAAGGGCAAAGGGATGTCTTCATGCTGGAAGGGTGTGGCCAGGGGCTTAGAGAGAAAATGCCTGTCTTGGGTCAGAGGGCATTCTTACCAGTGTGGGCCTAACAGCTGGGCCTTTTAAGCTCTCTGGGGAATGATTTGAATCCACGTTGGTTATATCTAACCTCGCCTTTCATAGAATAGCTATATCTAACCTCAGCCCTCTGCAATGCATACCCACCAAGATCAGAGACAAAGGTCAGATACATGTTTACTATATGCTGACAGGGGCGCAGACTAATTTTGCTTTCTCCACCTTATAGTCTTTTAGTAGAATAACTGGATCTATGTCACTCACTGCACTGCAAGTATTTTATGCATTTCCCCGCGGTGCAGTGAACTCTAAATAGCTAGATCAGTTGAGAGAGTATTGTATTGTCTTATGTACAATTATATCATTGATATGATGGACACATTTTTTCTGTCTTTACTTTTTTCTATTTTCTATTATGTATATACTAATTTATTTTATTTGTATTGCTGCTGTAACGTGTAAATTTCCCCACCGTGGGACTAATAAAGGAATATCTTATCTTATCTTATCTTATCTTATGTCCGAAGCGATGAGACCCTCAGATCTATCAAGCCACCTACCTGGAGCAAGTATTTTCCTAAGTAAGCTGCTGCTAGCTAAAGCCTAAACGTTGCCGCTGCAGAGCCGAGACCAAGCTGCTAGATTGTGCCGCTGGGACAGCAGCACTGCTGGTGGCTAACAGTAACAGCAAGCTGTTCTGCTGTTAGAGGCCTTGTTTGCAGTGTGATGTATGGGAAAGGGGCCTCTGCTGCAGGAGCCTCGCCCCAGAGGACCCATGCTGAAACAGATTGCAAAAATGAGCCACACGTTGCAGCACACACATAAACACACACACACACACTCCTGAGTGATGAAAAATACTGAAACCATTCATTTGATTTGGGTTAACCAAATAACTGTTTAGGTTATAGGAAATCGTTTTGGGCTCATTGTTCTCAGTATGCCTGTTCATCCGTATGCCTTGGATGTGGCTGAACTGTAAATTGACCGTGAGGCGGCTGTCTCTGTGTGTTTTTTTTTTTTTTTCACAGGCAGAGGTGTGCTCAGGGACGGTAGCTGAGGTCATCCAGTCCGTGGTGAACGGTGCAGACGGCTGCATCTTCTGCTTTGGCCAAGTCAAGCTCGGTAAGCTCCTCCACTGGCAAGAGATTAGACATGAGCCTTTGTTAGCCACAGAAAACTCTCATTGCTCTTTGTTAGCTGCACTTGATGTCCACAATTGGCTTAGCGGTGCACTGGGGTGAGTCAAGGAATGGGAGATTGGAGGAAAGGAATGGGTACTGAGTCCGGGGTGGTGTGGGGGTGAGGGGTAATGTGCTGAGCTTCAGGGCTCAGTCTGTAATTAAAATCTTGGTAATTGGCCTGGGCAGTGCTCTCAGGCTGAGGGGCTTGCTCCCCTCGCGCTGCTGTTTCCACCAGGTGTAATTCTCCACTGAATTACTGCTTCTGGAATGGGTCCTTGGATTAGTGCTTTTTATTTTTTTATTTTGCTTGTACTGGATATGACCTCCTGGATATAAACCCCACGTTAGCTATTATTATTTTTTTTCATCAGCAGTTGTTAAACACACACAGAAAATATCCAGTGTCTATTCGTATGTCAACTTCCTGCCCATTCCAGACAGCTTGATGAAAGAAGTAATTTTAGAACATATAGCGAGTGTAGCTGGCAATATTTCCATTTCCAGCTCTCTCTCTCTCTTTCACATGTCCCCAGGCAAGACGTACACCATGATTGGCAAAGACAGCTCCACTCAGAGCCTCGGCATTGTGCCCTGTGCCATTTCCTGGCTATTCAAGCTCATCAATGAGAGGAAGGAGAAGACGGGCACGCGCTTCTCTGTCCGAGTGTCTGCAGTGGAAATTTTTGGGAAGGACGAGGAGCTGAAGGACTTGCTGTCTGAGGTGTCCACTGGCAGCCTGCAGGAGGGCCAGTCCCCTGGCATCCACCTGAGAGAGGATCCCATCTGTGGCATGCAGGTGAGACGCATTCTCCACCTCTTTCTTTGTTCGCTGATCCTTTCATTCCCTCTGTGAATTATACAGTCTTAGTCTGTCTGAGTATTGATCTTTTTTTCTGTCTATGATCTACCTCTTCCTCTCTCAAACATGTTTGACTTTTTCTTATGTGTGTGTATGTGTGTGTTTTCTATCTCTCAGGACTTCCCAGTCTGCCTCGCTCCCTCCCTCCCGCCTCTCAAATCCTCACTTTATATTTCCACCAAACCCATCTGTGGTATTGATGGCTTTCTTCTTACCTTTGTATTGACTCTCCTGTCAGCATCCATCAGCATCTATTACCCGTGTGTTAGCGCTAGCCCTCTGCAGCACAATAGAAGTGTTATTGGGGGATGGTGGAAGACTGTAGGTTTGAAGGCGCTCACAGGTGTTGCTGTCAGATGTTGTTTTTTGGGGGTCTGTATGGACTCTGACTTCAAAAGCTGTGCTGTTCTGTGAAGCTCCTTCTTGCTCTTCCTCTCAACAGCCACGTGTGGGCTCCCTTCATGATGCCCCCTGCCTTCTCTTTCCTCCTATCCTCTCCTCTCTTTCTGTATCTCACCCTCATCATCATCACATCCATGGTGAGGGAAGTGCCCCTGCCTCCTGCTCCACCATTACCTCTCCTAATCCCCCTCCCTCTGTGTGCATATCTGCCATTTTAATCGCCCCCGAGACCCAATCTAATGGGCAAGAAATGTGTGCTGGAGTCCAATTAACTGGCTCCCCTCTCCTTCTCTTTCCTCTCTTCTATGGTATCCACTTCACATCTGTCCTCTTTCTCAAGCCTTATGTGGTCTCCGTTCTCACCTCAACCCTGTTCTCGGTCTCCTCCTCCCCCACACAGCTCCAGAATCAGAGTGAGCTACGCGCCCCGACGGCTGAGAAAGCCGCCTTCTTCTTGGACGCCGCCATCGCTGCACGCAGCACCAGCAGACCCAACGTAGAGGAGGAGGAGCGACGCAACTCCCACATGCTGTTCACTCTGCACATCTACCAGTACCGCATGGAGAAGAGCGGCAAGGGAGGAAGTTAGTACCATTACATTACATCTACAACACTTGTTCCAACAAATTGCCACCTCATATCTATGCAATAAACTGATATGGTCATTGATTCTAGCATATGTGTTAATGAGTGCAACTGCAGCACAATTTATTTTAACATATCTGCTATACCACAGGGACAAGAGGATCAGACCTTTAAGGGGGTTCAGCCCTTAAAGAGAATGTGATATGTGTAAGTTAAAAGGTATGTTTGTTTAGATTTGGGGGAAATGATGGGGGGGGGGCCCCCCAAAAATTGGAACAAGGACAACCCCCCCCCCAGTTGTTCCTCACCAGAATCTAGCCTAACTTTATTTAACGTCCTTCCCAACAAGCTGACATGACATGGTTGATACCACTGGATTCTAGTTTCATGTGATATCAATATCTTCACTATACCCTCCAGACTAAGCCCGCTACAGCCTCTTAAAGACAGTAATGTCAGGCAGGATTGCTGCAATCCTGTGGGTCTCAGAGGGTTTGGTTATTAATTTTTAGGGGTGCTGAGATGAAGTGTGATGATATGCTTGAGCACCCCTAAAAACAGTCTACAATCACCAGTAGGTAACCTCTCTTTCGTACTGAATAAGGTGGTTTTGTTGTGAACTAAATGGAAAATTATGAATGGAGCTTTAGACAAGTTATTATTTGCGATGTTTATAGATGAATTGTGGCCTCTGCGAGACAGAAATGTGTTTGTATGCATGTATTATGCTTTGGTCAACAGCGAATGAAGATTTGAAGCCTTGCTGACGGGGATTTAATGTTTTGCTGCTGCAATAGCAATTACATCAGTCACCCACATAACAACGTGTAGCCCTATGATTTTAACAATGACAGCCAATTCCCTCTCGCTGTATTTTAAGTCAGTAGAAGGGGACCGTATGCCTTGTTACCAGGAGTTACACATCTGGTGTGAGTTTACCAGTCAGGCGATTTGGATTACTTCAGTGTGAGAATCATACTCATAAATAAATCAGAGAGCTCTGACTATCATCTGCCTAGTCTGGGCTGAGCTGTGCCACTCCTGTCATCACTGAACTGCGTGAAGAGCTGATTTTAGAGAGGGAGTGTCTGGCTCTGTGCTCACCTGGTTGTTCTGTCGTCGGCACAGTGTCAGGCGGACGGAGCAGGCTGCACCTCATCGACCTGGGGAGCTGTGAAAAGGTCCTGAGTAAAAGCAGAGAAGGAGGGGGAGGCTTGTGTCTTTCTCTGAACGCACTGGGAAATGTCATCATGGCTTTAGCGAATGGAGCAAAACACGTACCTTACAGGTAAGAAAACCCCCATTACTGTCTCTTTTACTGTGTTATAGCTTCTGTGAAGTGGTGTCTATAGGTGATCATTTCTGGCAAGTTGCTGCATGTGTCGTCAGGCTTGCAGGTTTGCTGTGAGACAGTTTATTTAGTTTGTTTAGTTAGCCTCATATAATAGCTTTCACTGGTGTTGCACAAGATTATATTGCAGTTACTCAGGTATGAAAAGACTAATGGCTTGTCACAGGAGTGTTTGTCAGCTCAGAGAATTCAAAATGGCTCCTCCTGGAATCATGTCAGCTACCTTTTGTTGTCCTTTTGAAATACTGCTGTGCTGTTTGCTAATAACAGTGTGAATGCACCCTGTAGGGACAGCAAACTGACAATGTTGTTGCGGGAGTCCCTTGGCAACATCAACTGCAGAACCACCATGATCGCCCACATCTCCGATTCCCCCGCCAACTACGCCGACTCACTCACCACTATCCAGCTGGCATCCCGCATCCACCGCATGAGGAAGAAGAAGTCTAAGGTACACTGATTAGCACTGATAAATATGGTTAAACATATGCAGTAATAAATAAGTCATGTACGAATAACCAGTGGTATGACAACATTTAGCAACTTAAATTACTTCTAAATAATGATTCCTGCAATAACTGTGCTCCGTTTAATGTTGTTTGTTGTTTATAAATGCAGACTAATTGTTAATTTAACATTATATTTAAGTGTCGCTGTGATAGCAATTACGGTCCTAATGTGCATGTGCAACTTTGATTGCATTCATCATATTTCATGCCACGACTCACGTCCCTAAATCTTTCTTCCTCCTGTAATTTTGGAGCTATTAAGCAAATGAATGTGTGAATGCTTCCGCAAATGAGAGGTTATTAATGCAGTAACTCAGAGCTAGTTTTCCTCGGCTCCTCCAGTGCATAATCATGTAATCAATACCACTGCCCAAGGAAGTGTGTAATGCATTCCCTCGGATTAGGGAAATACAGTATATGCTCCAGATAATTAGGTGGAGTGACAGCATGTATTTATTTGGTATTGGTCCCTGGCATGATTATAATGCAGTGCACATCCAGCAATTTGTATTATTGCCATTAATTTCTGTGTGACTATCGATGTGCACTTTTAACCTTTAGATAAATATCGACTGGTAATGTCATAGGAATTAATATTTGCCGTACGATTGATTTCACTCTGAAATGAATCTATTATGAATTATAAGGTTTAAAATTTTTGTGAAAAAAACATTACATTAATATTGCAAGATGTTAGAATCACATAACTGTCATGGCTTAATATGATCATTTTTAAAACCCAAAAGACTAACCTCCCCTCTGCTCTGCAGTATGCATCCAGTTCATCTGGAGGGGAGAGTTCCTGTGAGGAAGGGAGGATCCGCCGGCCGCCCCACCTCAGGCCGTTCCACCCTCGGACCATTGCCCTGGACCCAGACCTGCCCTCCATGCTAAGTGACCCAGATTACTCCTCCAGCAGTGAACAGTCATGTGACACTGTCATTTACGTGGGCCCCGGGGGATCTGCGATCTCGGACAGGGAGCTTAGTGACAACGAAGGCCCACCTGCCTTTGTCCCAATCATCCCCTCCCTCAACAGAAAGAAGTCTGCAAAAGAGGGCCCTCTGGACCGAGACCAGTTCTTTAAATGCAACACTTTTGCTGAGCTGCAGGAGAGGCTAGAGTGTATCGATGGCAGTGAAGAACCCACTGCCTTTGTTGGAGAAGGCAAACGAGGCCAGGCTAGCCCCAAGACCGACATATCTAAGGAGAGCCAAGGCTCTGTTTCACCAAAGACTGTAGCAACTATTTCTTACGCTCAAGAGGGCATCTCACCCAAACAGTCCCCTAAATCGGTCGCCACACAACCATCCTGCAGTCCCAACACTAAATCTAAACTGGACAATGCCAAGACGCAATGCACACCTGCAGAGAGGGCGCCATCAGACAGTGTTCAAAATGTGTGCCGAACCAGCGCTGATGGTGAGAAAGCCTTGGTGTCAGAAAGCAGAGTTAGTAACAAACTGACAAATGCTTCAGGGCCCAATTCCGAGCCTGTGGTGAGGGAGAAGGTGTATTTCAACAAGAAAGCTTTGCCCAAGCCAGCCCCTCCTCCTTCACAGCAGAGAGACTCCAGCAAGGAAAACACTGGCAATGAGGAAATATCCAGCACCAGAATGCCTCCTGTGGGAATGAGCCACCAAGCGGTGAAAAGGAGGGATCCGTACGCTTCCCCTCTGCTCAGATCTCCGGTGGAGGTGTGCCAGGTGCGTTCTACCTTGAGGGAAAGATGTCTAGATCGGGACATCCTTAGAGCCACCGTGACCTTGCAGCAACCGGTGGAGCTGAATGGAGAGGATGAGCTGGTGTTCACTGTGGTGGAGGAGCTGTCTATAGGCAGTATTGTAGATAAGGGTCGGCCATCCAGCATCATCAGCTTTAACAGCGACTGTTCCCTTCAGGCCCTGGCCTCTGGTTCCCGACCTGTCAGCATCATCAGCAGCATCAATGATGAATTTGACGCCTACACGTCGGCCGTTGGAGGATCGGAGGTGAACATCGCAGTGGTCACACCCCTCCAGGAGGGAGCAATGGAGTGTGCAGACAGCAGGGGTTCATCTATCAGCTCTTGGCTGAGTGAGGTTAGCGTCTGCACCTTGGAGAGTGAAGGGGCTCATTCCACAGATGTCTTCCTTCCACAGGCCAAACACATGGGACCAGAGGCTGCCTTTTATTTTGATTCCCTGGATATGTTCCATTGTGTTTCCTCTCCTAGAGATGCCAAGAACTCCTTAAATGACAGTGGATTTGGTTTTTCTGAACTAGATAGCGACAGTGCTGCCTCGAGCAAGCTATCCTTGACAAAGTGCCCCCCATCTCCGGAATCAGCCAAAGGCTCCCTCAGATTCACTTCTAAAATAACTAAAGCTCACTCACTTAGCTCCTCCCAACTTCCACAGGGCCCCTCCATAGTCCACTCCAGTCTTCCCAGGAAGATCAAACCTACCTCATCCATCTCCCATAGTAGTAGCAGTAGCAGCAGCAGCAGTAGAGAGCCACCAAGGCCAGAGGCTAAGCAGGAGGATCCTTGGCAGCGTGTTGACAACCACTTGGAGCCTCACTTTTCCGACTCAAGCAGCACCAGCAAATTTCTCCGAAATCCCCCCAGCGGCATCCCCTCCAGCAAAACATCCAACAACAGCAACAGTGTACCTCGCCCGCCCAAGGTGCAGGGGTCTACCTCATCCCAGAGGGTGGTTGATGGCTGTGAGAAGTCAGCCAGTAAGAATCCACCCAGCAAAATGCCTCAGTTGAGACGAGGTGCCACCACCCTGGGAACAGTGCCCGTCATCCATTCCTCCGCAGACTACAAGGGATCACAGGATATTATCGCATCTACCACGAGCCTTAAATACTCCTCCCTGGGGAAAAACAACAAGGCTAACTCACAGAAGGCGAGCAACATCCCTAAACCTGGTTGCACCTCGCCTCCCCCTCCTCCAGTCAGAAAGTCCAGTCTTGACCACAAGACGAAGATCCTGTTGCCCCAAAGTGCCTTAAAGTCAGCATATGGGGAAGCAGGAAGGGCCTCTGGAGCGAGGGCAGCTGTATCAGAGGATGAGCTCGAGGTACGTCACAGAGCAGACTCTACCAGTTTCAAAACCTCCAGCCTCAACACAGCCAAAGTTAGCTCCAGCCTGAAGGCCAGAGGGCTTAAAGGAGAGGCTGGGCAGCATTACGGCAGTCAAATGTCTCTGGAAAGGTGTGAAAGCCTGTCCTTATTGGGCTCCAGACCTGTGCTCAGTAGGGAGAATAGTGGGGCAAGTCTGGGGAGCAGCAGTAGCAAATCCAGCAGGTCTATTCCAAGATTTGGTATTCCTAATTCATCCAGCTCCCCTATAGCTACCTGCCCATCATCCCCAAGTGGAGGAAGTATCAGCAAACCTGGCCAAGTAAAAGCTTCTGTAAATCCCAGAGCATTAGGAGCAGCCACTGGTAGTAAGGCACGCTCGCTGTCAGTCAACAACTCCAAGGGCCTAAGCTCCTCCACCAAATCTTTGGCCACCCCCGTGACCAGAAATTCCAATGCCAACCTCCCTCCATCGGGACGGACATCAGCTCCTCGGACTGCCGCTGCTGTCAGCAGTAAGCCTGGGAGAGGAACCATCATGGGCACCAAGCAGGCCATGAGGGCTGCCAACAGCCGTGTGAGCGAACTGGCGACAGGCAACATATCAGGCAAGCACATGAGAGGTTCAGGGGATTCAGACAGCGGGAATGACAGCGGGGCGAACGTGAGTGATGACAAATCCCCCACAGCCATGCTGCCCTCTCCATACAGCAAAATCACAGCGCCCAGGCGGCCTCAGCGCTACAGCAGCGGCCACGGCAGCGACAACAGCAGCGTGTTGAGCGGGGAACTGCCTCCAGCTATGGGCCGCACTGCTCTGTTCTATCACAGCGGCGGCAGCAGCGGATATGAAAGCATGATCCGTGACAGCGAAGCCACGGGCAGCGCCTCCTCTGCCCACGACTCCATGAGTGAGAGCGGCATGTCGTCATCAGGCAGAACAAGGAGCTCCAAGTATCCCAAGAAGAGAGCGAATGGTGAGAAATTAATTTGGGATTTTACACCAATGCACAGGTAATATTCAAACATATTATACAGGTAACAGCCCATGAAGGTACACATACTGAAATAGCATCCAGACGTGAATGCCCTCTCCTAGGAAATTAGCCATATAGTGGTTCTAAATTTATGAATCCATTCTTATTGCATTCACGAATTGGTGTTTCATGTGATCTTCTCTCCTCCTGAATCAGCAGAATGCATTATTCATACATACTGTGTATGGGAAAATGATAATGAATGTTTCAAACAAGATGACTTCGAACTGCATGGTGATCAAACATGATGAGTTGAACATGAGCAGCAGTGACCTGGTTCACATTTTTGTTGCCCTTTATATACAGTATAACTGTTTGAATTCATGTTCATTGAACCAACCTTTTGAATTTATGCAGGCGGTTTATATACAGAGTAGCGACCCTTATAAATATGCAATCACCACAACTCTGCCAGCCTGTGTGAGGCTTCACATCACTTTATATGTCAGAGTCAGACACATACATATTAATCATAAATACCAGTGAATACCACTACTGTATGTCATCAATGCAACTGGTGCCTGTCTGACCAAATGCACGACTTTGTAGGCTTCCAGAGGAGACGGCTCATCCCGGCACCCCTGCCAGACTCCTCGTCCCTGGGGAAGAAGGTGGGCACAGCAGGCCAGTGGGTGGACTTGCCTCCCATGTCAGGACCTCTGAAGGAGCCGTTTGAGATCAAGGTGTATGAGATTGATGATGTGGAGCGGCTCCAGAGGCGGCGTCAGGAGGAAACTGTGGAGGTGAGCAAAGGGTCACTCCTGACATGTTCTACATGGTGGTACATCTTGCTGAACTTGTTTAAGACCATGTTATGTCTGGGTCAAGGTCTCGTGAATCCCTCTCGCTGAGCCTCAGCCATATTTTGCATGTGTGACACTGATGCCATGCACGCTCAAGATGTGTCTTTGTGGGAATGTCTTAGCTCACTTCTTCCCAGTTTCTTTTTAAAGCACAAGACAGTAATAATATGTCTCAGACGTCTGACCTTCAGTCAGCTCAGCGGCAAATCCTGGAGTTAAAATGTCTGCGTCCAGATTCCCAGAGCTCAGTATTTGGCAGCGTTCCTCGGGAATGTCAAGAGTTCAGGAGGCAATTACTGACGAGGGTTAATTGGTTTGGGTATGAGTGATGACTCGGCTTACTGCTGACAGTGGTGATGGTGATGAGTGGGGGGAATAAGTATGTAGAAGAAGACGGTGTGAGAATACTGGACAGGGAATGTGTGATGAATTCTGTGGGCGCCCGACACCAGCCCAAATCAGCCCACCGCTAGCGCTCATCACGGGCTGCCTGATCGCTTTTTATAGCTGACTCCTCTCCTGTGGATCATTAACTGCTCCCACAAGTTTGCCACAGCCAGACAGAGATTTGTTAAGAGAAGATATTAAATCAGCTAGATGGTGGTTTGATTTACTTTCAATTAGGAAAAAATGATCTTACATTTTTTTTTCTCTCCTGGCCATCACCGCCTGAATGACAAAATTTCCCTCAAAATTATGTGTGTACTGTATATATTAACATACTTTTCACATTCTGCTGTTATATTCTACTCATTCTGTTCATGTTCTGTCTTGTTAAACATGCTAACTTGTATCTGTTTTCCAAATCTTGTCTGCAGCAACCATTCCAGGATGTTGACAGGGTGAGATAATTTTAATGTTTCATTATTAGCAGCACAGGCTATATTACAGTAGTAACATTACTGTTTTCATAATTCATCCCACATTGGAGGAAACAATTCCCACATTTGCAGCACTACTCAAGCTCATTTGGCTACTTTATTTTTTAAAAAAACTGTATACTCTTTATGGGCAGGTTTATAAAACATGACACATCAGTAATATGATCTCCATTTTAGCTTGAAGAATGATTATTACTGGTAGTTTTCCAACTTTATGCTGTGCCAGTTTGAACTTTTTTGACTTTTTACTTTCAGCTACTTCAGTCAACTAAGCTGCTGAGGCAACTGCAATAAATAATGTGTCTTTTTCTCTCAGGGCCTGCTGTATTTTAACAGTAAGCTGAAGATACTGGAGAGAAGGCAGCAGCAAGTGAGGGAACTGAGGGCAAAGTATGAGGTGTTGTTGGAGGAGCTGGAAGACACCAAGGCTCGACTGATGATGGACCCCAGCAAGTGGATGGGAGAGTGTGAGTTGCTGTTTGTTATTTTAACGTAACTACATTTTAAAAGATTTTTTATGATGAATCATGTAACTAAACAATTTCCCCTTTTCAACAGTTGAGGTGGACCAGAATTTGGACAAAGAGTCTTCGGAGTACCTGGAGGCCTTGGCACAGGCCACGGAGGACCTGGAGTTCTGTGTCAATCTATGCAAGTCCCGCGTCATGATGGTGACCTGCTTTGACATCAGCATGCCAAAATCTGGTGCTCAGGAGGGACTGCATGAAGTCGAAGTCTGAGGACAAAAGAAAGTTCAAGGTGGAGAAATGAGGAAGTTAGAAAACAAAAGGATGGTGAAATGTAGCAGTCAGTCTATAGATATCACTGGAATGAAGAACAACAAGTGACGGAGATGAGATGAGAGTGGATCTTTGCATGAAAACAGAGGAAATCTTAACCACCGAGCTACAGTGCCTCGTTGTCCGGGACATGTTTTAATGGCAGAGAATTGAAACGTGAGCACAAATGCTGTTGCCTGTAATGGCAAGGGCAGTGGCCATCACTCACTCAAGAGTCAATGAACAACACCTGGAAGTGCCTTTTGTATTGTTTTGTTTTGAGTCATTATTTTTCATATGGTGCAGGTATCCTAAGCATACCTAAGCAAACCCTGAACATATTGCTTTTAAGAAAAATATTTTATATTGCATTGTATAGTGTATTTATATGATTATGTGGTGTGTACAAATACCCTTTTAAGGGAAAAAATAAAGAGGAAAAAAGAAAAAAGCAATAAGCTAATGTTATTGCGCTCCCAGACTTTGCCTTTTCTCTTGTTTCAAACCTCAGTCAGCATTTTATCCATGTTCATTCAGCCTCTTGCGCCTTATTTTAACTCTCTGGTTCTGTAGTTTTCTAGATTTTCAAACCGGACTACGTTATCTCACCAAGGACTGCATTTGCTGTTGTCACTCATTGCCTGCCAGCTGGCCTGTGAACGCTAGCAAGGCTGAGTGAATGTTTTTCCCTCCAGTTGCCTTGATCAAAATGGGTCTCAATGGATGCACTTAGGTAGAGCAGCAGTTATGTTGGGGGACGAACGGAGGGCATATTCAAGCTGTGCTTGCCCATGTTTATCTCGCTGAAAATGAGAGATTACGCCAAAACATATCAATCAGAGGGCCACTGTGATGGATAGGGAGTGATTACTCTTGATTCAGCCATTCTCTCTGGTGCCTCAGTACAGTATGTGGTCAAGCAAACCCTGAGAGACTTCCCTATTACACTACTAGCCTATAGAGGATAGCATGATGAATGGTTACACTGATAGCAGTGCTCATCAGTGAGCCAAAGAGGCACAGAAGAGAGATAGCACAAGTCTACTGGTCTCTTATACAATACTTTTATCAAGCGCTACCAAGCCTCGGCTCTATGCATTCCAATACATGTACTGCAACTACTGCAAGAACCTCAATGCTGACTTAAGGGCAGCAACGCAGTTTGGCCTCTTTTGTCCCCTCTTCTTTTTTCTTTTAATAGGCAAATTAACAAAGTTGATCCAGTGTCTCAAACAAAGACTCAAGAATTGTTAGTTACCCGTGAAATGATGCAGTGAACAAGAGCAAATGATCAGGACATTGTTTAGGAAAAAATCAATCATATCAGCTCTTTGTAGCTGCCAGAATGTGCTCGTTATGAATCAAACGGCTGACACAGAGAGAACAAAGATGATCGTGAAAAATGATTGTTATGAAAAACAAACTGGCTTTGTTGTATTTTGGTATGTTTGATTTCTATATCTGTTATGAATATGACTTTGTTTTCTTTCTTTGACAAAGATGTACTCTCTCAGGCCCTCTCTGAAGATGCTGCATGAGATTTTTTAATCATTTTTAAGAATGATTTCTACTCCATTTTTACCATTCTAATTTTTTACAATAACTTCAATTTTCACGAATGTGGGGTTAGGCTCATGAATTAAATAACTATTACCAAACCAAGACCTTTTTTCCAAGAAATTATTATATGTGAGGTCATATTTCATATCAAAACTCATATTTTCGAATATCTTTGTTTTTGTATAGGATTTTCAAACCCTGTGTATAAATGTATGATATGGCAGCTTGTGTTTTACTTTTACAGTACCTGTGAATAAAATGTTTCTTCTTACTGATGAATCAGAGTTGAATCTTTTTGTCAGTTCACTTAGTCTATATTCATGGGATTGTTTGTTTCCACACCAGTGCAAAGAGGAAAAGGCTGAAGGCACCTTTTCTCAGTCTGCAGTCTTCCCCCTAAATCCAAACATTACATTTTTCTTACCTCTACATCACTTTTGCTCATTCTGCTTTATCTGTCATTTCTTTTTTCATTAATCGTCTCAAACAACAACCTGAGACACATAATAAATTAAATGTTGACTAATACAATATCTGACGCACTGATATTGTAGTAGATTTCTTACTTTTGCACACCTTCATTCCATGTATATGCAATGTATAAATTCAAAAGATTTCCATTATTTTGATATGAAACACCACAGGAGACTGTCTAGTACTGTAGACATAGACAAAAAGAACATAAAAAACAGCCTACATTTTAAATTTATTTTTGATTTATTCATTTTCAATGACTGACTAACTCTGAATCAAGAATTAGCTATTTTTGTAACTAAATTGACATTATTTGTCTAAAAAAATATATCAAATCTTACACTTCCGTCACTACCGTTTTATCCATCCACGAAGAAGACCGCTTACGTATAAAAAAAAAAAAAAAAAAAAAAAAAAAAAAAAAAAAAAAAGAAGCCCGCTTCCGTACGAACTGGCAGCACGCATGCGCCGCGAGCATGGGCGTCGTGGAGGAAGTTTTAAACGTTTTAGAAAAAAATGTCCGTGTTTTGCGAGTACTGAGCACACGGCTGGATAAACGAGGCTTGATTGTACTGCACGAGTTGTGTGACAGTTTGTAAACAGATTTTTGTTGTAGTTTGCTGCTGATAAACCTGGCCTTTATTTACCTTGGTTCATCAACGATGTTACTTGTCTCCGTTTTCCGCCATTTTGGATTGTCCGTTCGCCTTGGAGGCACGCCAGAAAATGGTCACACATGGTGAGTAGTTGCTATACAAATGGTTATTTCAAGGGCCAACTATTACCTTAACATATGTTATCCCACCACAGGCTTATTTTTGCCTGATTTGACTGTCTATCAGATCTGTATGGGTGTGTCAAGGTGTTTGACTGTTAACTGTCCTGATGCACTTCAGCCCACTATGGACAATTTATTCCCAGTAAGTAGAGCAGAAAAACACTATTAACAGCCTCTTCTGTGGATTAATTAGAGTCACAGTTAACCTGGAAGTTGTGTCAGGGAAGAAATGCAACATGTAATGTAACATTAGCTAATATGTTACTGTTTAGTGAGCACCAGAACAACACATCATTCACCAGCACTGTACTGGGATTAGGACAAAAACAAAACCAACCACCAGCTACCTGCAGGGCTAGATGCCACTAGAGGTAAGTGTGAAAATAATGAGCTTTTCTGTCTTCTAAAAATGTGGTTGAGCTGATGAGATAGCTAGCTTACACCTTTACCATTTGTATTGGTACATGTAGTTTGGTGCCATTCCTAGCTAGCATTAGGTAGCATAGCTCTCTTCAACTTTAACCTGAGCAGAGGTCTAATCAGCTTTAACTGGAATCACCTGTGTGCCTCCTACTGTACATTGAAACCATTTCAGTAAGTTAAAACTGTTTGGTGGTACACAGAAATCTGTGACCACAGAGAGCCAGCAACACACAAGGACACAGTTACTGATGGCTGTGGTCAGATAATGTGACCCCACTGTGCCTGTATATTAAATGAGGCGAATGTGTGACAGAAAACACACAAAACTAAATTGTTAAAAATCACAAATTTATGTATGTGTTGCTGGTTGTCTGTGGTCATGGAGGTTGGTGGTCATGGATTTTGGCTGTAACACCTGTTAGGAGGTGACAGTCAAGCTCAAGATGACTATTTTATTACATTAGCGTCATGCCACATAAGAAAAAACAGCAGTGGACAGCTACTTGTTTATTCCACATTAAATATTTATTCCACCGTATCATCATTTTCTATCTTTTCTTAAAGGTGCATTATGCTGCCTTTTTAAACTGCAAATCAAGTGATTAAGATTGTCAACTACTGTAGGTTAAAGTTACTGTTAGATCCAAATTGCATGTTGACATTAGCATTTTTTTTTGTGAGTGTGTTTCAAAACCAAAAGCTAATGGTGCCTTCAAATGGGGTGGTGTTTACCTTGTTTACAAGTTGGGGCCCATATGAAACTCATGTCATATTCATGAACTTGTAAGTGGAAAGCTTCTGAAAGCTCAGAGTTCACGACCCATGAAGTGCTTGTTGATGTTGTGAGAGTTAATTAAGTTAATTTCTCAGTGAATACTAATTTAATATTGTACAGCATATTGTAATTTTTGTCGTATATTGTTTTTCTCTGTGATTTTAAATGTCTGAGGAAAATGTTGATATTCTCAACGACCTCATCTTTCTCCTCTGTCATTATGCCTTTGCATTTCTGTCATTATGTTACCCACCCAGCCTCTGTGGATTCTAGATGCCGACAGTAATGTTAATATTGCCATTGCTTAGCACCGGTGCTCTTCATGACTTAAGTGCTTGAAAGCAACGCATGTCGTGTTCACGACTTCTCATGAGTTTCAATCGTGAACACAATCTCAAATTGAGACTGTGTGGATGATTCCTTGCTCCTTGTGGGAGAACATACACTTGTCTGTATTTACTTGAATGAACAGTAGCAAATTGGCAAAATTGTTAAAGCGTTCAGTTTGATATATAGGAAATGACATAAAAAGAGAAGGTGTGGGTTCAGAGTGATTAATTACTCTCAGTATCAGGAGGGCCTTCTGCTCAGTGGGATACATGGAGTCCTGTTGAGTGTTATACTGTAGATGTGTGTGTGTGTTCAGCTAGAACTTGGACCCTGCTGTGCAATAACATCTTGCCTCCTCCTGGTTAATTCTGTTTTGATCAAAAGCGTAAGAGGTTAATTTGGCGGACTTGCAAAGACCAGCTGGTCTGAGTTTCAAATCAAATTCTTTGGGTGAGTTTTTGCTTGCAGGCTTAGTGATTTTTGGCACTCTTTGACACCTTGTGAAGTCACAGGCAGGGTTTACTGTACAGGGAAATCAAATCAGATGTGCTGCTACACCTGATTCTGCCAAATGCAATGTAGGAAATTGTATCCTTCTTTTAATTAGTATTCAGTTAGTCTTCATCTTGTAGTGATTTGGCAGACGGCAAAACCCTTTTGTCAAATAACTCAAGATCCTATCTGCTCAGACCGTACCTCATAGCTGTTAGGAAGTCTGTGTCTGAGTGGAAACAGTTGGCCACGGCTGCTGCAGACGTCTGAGCCCTGTGTGTCCCAGCCTCCTTTGCCTCAGGGCTCTCATCATTAGCAGGGAGCTGGATGTTGTATGAGAATAGAAATGAGTTCACTGAAAAGTCAGGAGTCCCCCGTCACCCTTCACTCCAACCCAGCAGTGACCCTGTGTTGGAACTCAACTCACTCCTCTCTGACAGAGTTTTTATCGAAAAGCAATCCCAGTCCACTCCAATTCTCAGTCCATTTGATATCTTTCCCTTTCTTCATGTATTATGTTTCTGTTATCATCTGCTGACACAGTGTCTGCACTGTTCAAAGCTGGTTCTCCTGTCAAACTGAGTCAGAGCAGAGAAGAGGGTTCTCTCTGACACTAAAAAGATGTTTAAATCCTACAAATGGCGGTTCAAATCTCGCAAAGAAAACTGCATTTAGACTCTTTAATTCCTTTGGTATTTATCATTTTAGAAAACCTCACTTCTTTAGTCAGACTGAATGTCGATTTAGCTTCGGTTACATTAAAGGAAAACAGGCTTTGTGAACCCTCTCTGTTCCCCTCCACCTCTGGTAGTCCGCCTGCATCAGCCCTGGGCATTGTTAGTGGTATTAGTAGCTCACTTTTTGGATTTACAGCTCTGCAGTCCCACAGATTGGTCTGTCTAAACCAGGCTTGCTCTTTGAAGAAGACCCATAAACCTGACCAAATGCTGCCACTTATTCTCAGTAATTAAAACAAGCTGCTGTGGAGAAAAGTCCTTAAATTATCAGAGGCTAGGCAAGATGTAAGCCCCGCATGCACACACACGGTCTGTCTTCCTGCATGGTCGTTTCTTCAGGGGGGTCGTAACCATTGACATCTCCATCCTCCGAACAGATTGCATGTGTGAGGAGTTTTGCACCAAGACAGAAACCTTTTTAAGAGCTGTAGTCCTGAAGGCTTTCCTCCATATGTACCGTAAATTCAGGATGGGTGGCCATACAAGTCCGACAACATGCCACTGAGCTGAGACAACGCTACAGGCAGTAAATCAAACCAACGCAATCTGTAATGTGAAAGTGAATTAATTAGCCTTTCAGAGACAACTTGAAATGATCTATCACTGAAGATTTAACCTTGTATACTGGGTGTAATTCAGCAAGCTTCAGGGCAAGAGAGGCTACGGAACTAGCAAGCATTGCCATTATTGCCATAATGATGTAGATAATATAGAGCTAATAATTTACCATAACGGTACAAACTGTAATGTGAGTCATCTCCTGCGTGTCACCATCACTGGACTCCCTGAGTCCTCATCCAGCCATCCAGTTTGGACGGTAATGAGGAGCAGGATGTGGGTCATGAGTTCAAACAGCCTGTTGTGTGTTGACCTGCAAGCTGGCAAGGTAATGAGTGTGGAGGTGATGAAGATATGTACACATACACAGCCAGTCTGTGGTGCTGCCTGACGGTGAGCTGGCAGTGTCATGGAATGAGTCACAGCAGAGGTGGTCGTTTTATATTTTTGCCAGGATAAAGCATTATATTTTTTATCCTTATGTTATTTGACTGGAATTGATGGCAGTATGTGATTCAAAGTGCTAGTAATTCATTGGTTTATTGTGTTTGGTCAGTGCATGATGCACTGACCTTGTCAAAGAGTGATGAGGAAAACCACTTTCTCCACCACATGCACTGACCTTGTTCTATCAGTGGTCTTGTAGTCCCTTGGTCCAGATTACTTGTAGATAACTGCTGATTTACATAAAGGCTTTGTTTAGTTTTAAAATGCTCTTAGAATACTGATGTGAGGAGCTAATGTGCAATGAATATTCATGTTTTAAATAAGAAGGTTCTACACAGTTGAGCAGAAAAAATAGACGTGTAAAGTCCTTGGTTACATCAGTTGTTGGGTAGGTTGCAGTACACTGCAGTCAGGTTAATGACTTGGTGTTCTCTTATGCAGGTCTTTGGTTTTTTTTTTAAAGGTTTCAGCCTTTTTAAAGATCTGCAAATTGCACTCAGGAGATCATCGCTCATAAAAAATGTCATTATTCCCATGGAAGAAAAATAATTTAATTCTAGGAAAAAGTGCTCATTGAGATCTTACTTTTAATGGCACATTGAAACTGAATAGCCAGTCATTCCATCAGGTTGTGCTCTCTTAACAGATGGGCAGGCGTGATGAAAAAGACCTTTTTTAATTAGTCTGTCTGAAGACGTTTCTTCATAACCGACAGCCTCTATGTTTAAGTTTCAGTGGCCACCAGGCAGGCTCTTAGCTGGCTCCCAGCAGCAGCCATCTGGTGGAAAGCAGAACCGGGGCTACAGGGCGGCTCCCCACTCCACTGAGCCGACACGCAGCCCAAGGACACGTGGAAAAAGGCTGGTGCCTGACAGGTCTGTGCTCAGTTTAATGCGGTACCTTTGTGCTCTGTGTAGGGATCAGGGGTCAAACTAAAACTAAAACTAAAACACTGACCAGTCTCTTCAGGCCTCCCTCCAAAGCCACTCCCCCAAAATCATCATAATGAACTTGGGCTGGGCGATATGGCTTATAAATAATATCTTGATATTTTCAGGCTATATTGCAATATATATGGGGGGGAGTAGCTAGTTGTAGGGGGTGTGGGGAAGGGGGGTGGTTAATAAGGAAAAAAAGGTGAAAGGGGGGGGGGGGGTTTCCTGGGGGGCCCGAAGGCAAACCCCGGGGGGTGGGCCCTTTATTTTGGTGTGTGGTGTTAGGGTAAAGGAAAATTTGAAAAAAATAATTTTTTTCTCTATACAACATATTGGACATATAATCAATGAATTATTGAGAATTATTACATTTTGGCAAAACATTTTTATTCTAGCCTTTACGGCACTAGTATAGCAGGGAACTACTAGGTATAGTGTAGTACTATACTGTAGCTTCCCCCAGATACAAAACCTCATGCACACCCCTGACACACATCCATGTCCAGTTGAGTGTGTCTGTAGGCGGGAGAGAGCCACAGGAGCATAACGCCAAAGCGAGTTTCATGCCTTAAAAAATGAAAATTAATATTTATACTTGATGTTGGCGATGTAGTCATTTAGTACATGGCATGCAGAACAAGCCACAATACATTGTGTATATTCAGTATATCGCCACCCCCATAATGAACGCAAACATATCATGAACATGCACAGTGAACATAGCTGTTGTTAATACTCACAGCTGTCAAGCTAGCAGCTTATGGAGGACTCTGATGATGCACAATGAATGCATGGGCAGAGTGTGCACAGGTATCCTTTCATTCAGGCTGAATTAAATGATTGGACAGTCCCATGGATACTGAATTATTACTTTTTTTGTAAGAGCATTTGATGTATTGATATATGATTGATATTGAGAATTTAAGCTTTAAATGAAATCATATACTGCATACAGCATACTGTATAGTTTCAGAAAGTCAACTACCTGATATGAAAGATGCTTACATCAGCAGGTTGCAGGACACATTTTATTGTAAAGCCTCTTCTTTCTGCTTGGATAACTTCACATTCAGTTGGCTATGATTGGCAAGTCATTTTTCTTACATCCTGTCCCCTTAGATCAGTACACGTTTAAGAGCATTGCACTTCCCATCTTTTCCCGGATGAACTGTGGCTCCATGAAATGCAAGGCTGATGCGGTTTCAGGTGTCTGGTAAGATGAATTAGATTCTCGTCCTCACTGGAAAGCAGAATTGTGCGTTTCTTTCTCTTTTTACCAGGAAGAATCATTTTGCATATGTTGTTGAGAAGTGGCATTTGATTTTTCAGGGCTGTGATTGCTTTTTCAGAAACCTTTATGCTTTGGATCAATCTTTCTGTCTTTGTGAAAACAACCTTCAAGTGTGAGAAATCCATCTAAAGTAGTATCTTAACGCAATATGCTCTCTTGATTGTTTGCTTACTTTGAATTTGGCAGTACCAAATTGTAGTGTTGTATGTAGCCCTCAAAAACAGCAGTAGATGTGGATAACAAATTGGAAGATAAGTGCAACTCTAAGTGTTCTTGTATCTATACGATAACTTGAAATAGCCTTAGTTGCACACTAAATCTCACACCTTGTGAACAGAATTGCATAGACAGTATGTGTGAATGGAGATCTTTTTCTCTTTTCAAAGGGAGAAGTGTAAGTTCTTGCAGTGTAATTAGCAGTATCCGGTAATGGCGGTATATATTTGGGTTACGTTTTGCCCACATCTACTGTATTTTTCCCACTGTAGTTCACCTTATTTTGATACCATTTGCATTGCATTCATAGTTTGCATGTTTTTCCCGTGACTAAAAACTATAATCAAACTGTCATGGTACAACCTCTGGGTTAATCCACCAATCAGGTAGAGCCTTGTTCTATCCATCGTGTTTTCATCTGCCCCTCACTCACACCTTTTGATTATGTGTGCTGTTTTCATTTACACATTTAGATGATGATGATTATAGCTGTGAGGTGTTTTTTCTCTCTTCCATGAGCTGCAGCAGCGAGGGGCCCTCTTCATTGTCAACACTGAGATATAGCGCATTGTCTCATCAGACAGTTTTAGACGCACCACAGTGGTGACAGCCCAAACACCGTCTTTGTTTTCCCTCTCTGTCTCACAGATGAGAGCCTGATTGGTGCAGGTTGCTGACAGGAAGCTGTCAGTAGCTGTGATATATGAAGTGGGATATGTGCAAGTGAAGAGGTTAATTACACAACATTTAAGAGCCTTCTCTGCTTCACCATTCACACTGTAGCCAATCACATCCAAAACACTCACTAATCAAAAGTAGGCTGGCAGCTCTGCGTCGTGGCAACAGTTGCCGTGATGGTGGATTGTCTGGCAGGGAACGTGTGTCCTGCTGTTTGCCTATTTGAGTTGGTTGGCAGGCTGGTACAATCCCCCCTCTCTTTTACTGCTATTCATTCATAGCCAAAAGAAGGTGGAGAATAAATTTGTTCTCTGAATTACTGATAGACTGGATCATTCTTACTTGTGTCTGGTTTATGCGTCATTAAATCTGGCAGTCATGTTAAAATAGAAACAGTTTGTATGCTATTCAAGCAAACAATATAGCAGAATATTTAAATAGTATTTTTTATTACAATGACTTAGAAAGGGCTACATAAGGTATATTATAATTATTAATCAATTAATTGTCAACAATTAAATTAATTGCCAACTATTTTGATAATCAATAAATTGGTTTGAGTGTTGTTTCAAGAAAAAAGTCCAAAAGATTCCAGCAATGACAGTAAACTGAGTATCTTTTAGTTGTGGACAAAACATTTCAGGATGTCATTTTGGGCTTTGGGGAACACTGATCAACATTTTTCACAGTTTTCTGATATTTTGTAGACCAAACCACTAATTGATTTATGACGAAAATTATTGATAGGTTTATTGACAGTGAAAATAGTTGTTAGCTGCAGGCCTAATTATCTTGCTCTCCAAATGAATAGGGCTGTCAAAGTTAATGCGATAATAATGCATTATGGAAAATTTGTTTTAACGCCACTAGTTTCTTGAACACCGTAACTAGTGATAGTGATCTTTCCACATTGTAGCGGGCTCAGTTTTAAAGCTAGAGTGAAGATACTGGCAACATCACTTGTACCATCTTACTAGCTTGAAGCAAAGGAGGCTAAATATTTATACGAAAAATTTAGGCAAGGAAAAACTCATGGCCATTTTCAAAAGGGTCCCTTGACCTTTGACCTCCATATATGTGAATGTAAATGCGTTATGTGGGTCCCCACCAGTCTCCCCTTTACAGACATGCCCACTTTATGATAATCACATGTAGTTTGGATCAAGTCATAGTCAAGTCAGCACACTGATACACTGACAGCTGTTGTTGCCTGTTGGGCTGCAGTTTGCTATGTTACGATTTGAGCATATTCTTTATGTTAAATACACTTCCTGTGAGGATTTCTGGGCAATATTTGTCATTAATTTGTGTTGTTAATTGTTCCAATACATACGTTTGCATAAAGCAGCATATTTGCCCACTCCCATTTTGATAATGGTATTAAATACTTGAGAAATCTCCCTTTTAAGGTACATTTTGAACAGACAAAATAAATAAATTTGCCATTAATTGCGATGGACAATCATGGAGTTGTTCATGATTAAATATTTTAATCAGTTGACAGCCATAGAAATGAATAAACATTTGATTGCAAGTCCCTTTTCCAAAAATTTGTATTTTAAAAAATGTGTTCAAACTAGGGTTCGGTTCAGTTCGGTTTGCTTCACGGTTTGGGGTTATGGTTTTCGGTTCGGTACATTTATGGTACAGCAAAGAGGCCAATTTCCAAATTCAATTTAAGCATGCATTTCATTTGTTTGGCAAAATAAGTCAACAACTGTTTGTCTTCACAACAGTAGACTAACATCAGGAACAAAACACTTCGTCATTGTCACACCTTATGGCTGGACGTCTGATCTAAAAGAAAAGAGCCACATTTACAAAGAATTAATAAATAAAAACAAATCATCAACAAAAAAGGCCAGCATTAGGTCAGCCAGCACGAGAGCTTTTTAAACAACAGTAACATAAACTAGGCCTGCATCATATGAGGAAAATCTGCCATGTACAATAACACTGCTCAATATTGCAGTGATGTTATGACTTGTGATAAATAAACAAATATTGAAGTGTGCATATTAGCTATACTTATATCTGCCTGGTTGTTTTTAAAGTCAGAACCAGATTAGAATTGAATATTTAAATACATCTAGGACGTGTTGTTTCTAGAGCAGCAACAGTAATGTTTACAACAGCCCTCGCGGAAATTGAGCCAATCACAACGCACAACCTCAGCTTCAGTTACACTGTGCATGTGTTTTACCCCATACCCCTGTCCGCCGTGTCCCAGCCTCTTTCCATAGGCCTTGATTTCTAGTGGGACAATAAACGCGGCAAAAAAAAAAAAAAAAAAAAACCTGAACCGTGCCCATCCCTAGTTCAAAAGAGAGAGAGAGTCACTGTAGCAGCCGCTGCTGCATGTATTGTCTCAGTAAGTCTCCACCACGTCATTTAGCTGCAAGCTTGTCAGCTGTTTGTCTGCCTGGCCTACTCAGTGAGCACAGCGAAACTTTAGCGAGTGTCCGACAGACTGTGTGTGTGGCGGCAGTGAGATTGGGGTTATTGGTGAACGTAGCAGTAGCAGTGAGTGCACAGTTTATTTGTTTGTGAATAAATGCTACTGCTCCTGTGTCTTGCCAGCTGCCTGACGAATAAAGCGAAGGCGGTTAGCCCCGGCATTAGCGACAGACTCTAAAGGTGGGCTAGGTATTCTCTTTTAAGTGACAAGTTGCTCCTCTGAGTTTTGCTGAGCTTTTTAATTAATTATTAATACGTTTAACCGTTAATTATTAACATCCCTACTTGATACTAGACACGGTATAGAACAGGTGAAGCATGCAGACTACAGAGATTCAATTTCAGTTTGAGTGGGAAACTTTGAAGCTGAACGCAGCCACGATGAGATATGGCATTCTGGACTGTATCCGCCCCCCCACCCCATGTGCTGACACTCGAACACGATGACCCTCGTCCACGGCTCGAAACTTATGGCCGCCACCAGTCGCTGCACGTCAACAACATCATCGCCCGGCTGCCTGAACTCACAACTGCAGCTTTCATCTAGTTCACTTTAAAGTATGACCTCTTTGACCTGTCAGCGGCACACACATCCACTCCTGCCACACCCTGAGCGAAGGAGCTCTCACCACTTCACTAATGAGCAGGACTGCTGGAACACAGCGTGAGCTTTTGGATGAGAGTGACAGAGATGAGGAACAAACTAGGAGGAAACTTGAATTTGTACAGTTGTACAATACCACATGTCTTCATTATCCCTCTGATGTGATATGCTGAAATCTTATTACATTTGTGTGTGCAAAGATCTTCGGATATCAAAAGATTCATGGATGACTTTTATTCTAGCCTTAATTATTTTCTTTTATGATTATATTTCTCTGTGGAGTCCCATATGGAAGCTAGTACAGTTATGCAGATTCCCAAAGGTATTAAAATCACAGAAGCTGTAACCAGCCTCCTTTTTATGATTGGCATCGTAGAATATATAACTCTATTTGGTTAGCTGTCATATAGCGAGAACCGTTTTTACAACAAAGTGCATGTTTTTATTATTTTGTACTGTGGTACAAGAAAGTAAATTGACTTTGGTTCTTATTGTTCGGTAATGAAAGTGGATGGAAAGCCCTCTGAGGGTAGAACAAAACATAATGTCCTTGACAACGCTCAGTCTCTCTATTCCAAATGAAGAAACAAGACGTTGTTCAAAATAGCAGCCGTGCGATTATTTGTGGTGCAGATTTCCCCAAGGTAATGTTCATTGTGTTTTAGTATATGTTGTGCCATAGCAACTGAGATGAAATGGTTTTATTGATTTGCTCAGGAGCAAATTAGGCCTCACCCTGGAGTATCCATGCAATTCACTCTGCACTGGCGCCGTTGCTCTATATGAACAACCCTCCAACAGATATTTCTTCCACCTCTTTAATTACCACTGGTTACCTGAATGGCATGGCACACAGAGAGCTGCCCTCGTAATTAGCCGTCAGCTGTTTTAAGGCACAGCTCATTGATTTGGTCATGATCGCTAATAGGATGTGAAATCCTGCTGCCTTCTCTATTGATATCGACGAGAATGAATGGCAGGTTTACAATCACTCTGGAGTTTGAGCATTTTTAGTGCACATCCAGGGGAACCCATTCGTTTCTGAGAGATGTGCTTACCATGCGGATTTTGAACATGGAGTCACACAGTAATCCCTATTTGTCCTTATTTACAGAAAACAATAAATGTCTTAATAGGAGCAGAAGAGCTTTTGATAGATTTATATCCACATGAATTTTTCTTCCTGCTTCACTGGTCATCGCTGTATACAGTGGAACCAGATCCTCTAGCAGTGGTGGAAGAAGTACTCAGATCTTTTACTTAGTTAAAGTAATTTACAGTAAGTACTCATTATGCAGAATGGCTCATTTCGGAATGATGCAGATTATATTATTGGATTATAATTATTGATGCATTAATGTGTTGAGCACTGGTAATTACTTTACATACTGCTGAGTAGCTTAATCCATAATAAAATATCATAATGTTTTAGTTGAGTTATATTTTTTAATGATAATCAAAGTCTGTAAAGTATCTAGTAACTAAAGCTGTCAAATACTAATAGTAGTGGAGAAAATGTCAGTGTTTCCCAAAGCCCAAGATGGCGTCTTCAAATGTCATATTTTGTCCACAACTCAAAGATATTCAGTTTACTATCAGAGGAGTAAAGAGACCAGAAAATGTTCACATTTAAGAAGCAGGAATCAGGGAATTTTTACGTGTTTTTTTTTTTCGCTGCATTTTGGAGCGCTGGTCACTTGGTAGAGCAGGCGCCCCATGTACTAAGTCCTTGTCCTTGTCACAGTGGCCCCGGTTCATATCCTTTCCTGCATGTCGTCCCGACTGTCACCCCCTTTCAGCACTGTCACTAATAAAAATGGAAACAAATCTCTCTCTAAAAAAAAACAAAAAAAACAAATTAAAGAATTGAGCATTTGAGTGAAAGATCACTCAAATAGATAATCAAAATGGGCAACTAATCGATTAACTGTTGCAGCCCATCAGCGCATCCAAGTAAATCATTTTAAAAAATGGTTAAACTACAATGGTACACTTTAGATTTTCAGCCATATTGATCATTTAATATAGACGCAACTGAATTTCTGGATATTGTTTTAATAAACGACAAATATAACCATAGATATTGTCAGGTGGTACAATCTGTTAGTGTGTATCCTGTGCAACTAACCACTATATAAGGTTAAAGTTTGGTGGTTGCACATTGAATATCCAGACCTCAGCGTGTTGTTTCTTTGTTCATTCGTAATCATTGATCTTCTCTCTGGGAATGCGACTAGTCTGGATGAACAGGTGGGCCAGCGCCTACAGGCATGTGAACTGGAGGCCTCAGCAGCTCCACCAGCTACACTTTGTGCTCCGGAGACTTTTGGCGGACGTGTGGCAATCCCCCCTCCTTCCTTCTCCACAGCTCCCCAAACACAGTTGTTCATGAATATGGATGGCAGGCAAGGCTCCCTGGCATCATTAACGTGCCACAAGCCCATATAAATCACATCACCATAAAACCTCCAAATGCTCTGATAGAGAAGGTAACATGATAACAACAGGCAGAAGTCAAGAAGACAAACAATTCTCGAGAGCAGAAACACTGGGATCCTGCTTAGTTGCTTGTTCTGCAGATTTGATTGGGTCCTATGTTACTGTGCAGTTTTGTAGTAGTGTTAACAGCCTCAAACATCTCATGTGACAAGGCTGGGTGCAGTTGCATGCAGACAGTTTATCTTGGCTGAGCTGTCGACAGGCACTCATGCACAGCTGCAACACTGACCCATAGAAAACTCCGTCCTCTCAGCATGGGCAAGAGAAGGGAACATATTAAAGTCTCAGTACCCACTTTTGTTATACTACTGTACTACGTGGATTTGGTTTGCACTGAGATGTTTGTGTATGATGGTCAGAGTCTACTGAGCTACAATATGATTGGATTTAATAACAATTTTAAAAAATGGATGATTATACCAACAGGTTTTGAACAGTGATCTGAACAGTTGTGTGTATTTGCTCAATCTGATAAGATTTTTTTATGAAAATGCATCTCTCTCTCTCTCTCTCTCTCTCTCTCTCTCTCTCTCTGTGTGTGTGTGTGTGGGAAGAATTGTGGGGTAAAAGCACATTTAAATGGCACAATCAGCAGCTGGACTCTGCACTGAGGGCATTTTGACAAGCTGTTGGCAGCCAGCCTCCTCCTCTCTCGTCCTCACTGACAAAGCCCTACACAGCCATGAAACACACAAATGCTTAGTGTGTATTGTTGCCCATTTTAAAAGACCTTCTAACCATCTGTAGTGTTCTTGAATAGGAACCTTTATGACTTTGGTTCAGGCTACTCATGAGCATGCCGTGCTTGTCCTTGGGCCACGTTCACACCAACAATAGCACTGCGTCAAATAACAGCGAGGGCTCATTCTCTTTCAAGGAGACCACCGCACTGGTGAAGCAGGGTTGATGCAGCAAAGGGCTCCAGCTGAAAACATAAGGTCAGTTGTCCATCAAAAAGTTGCTCCGGGCTCAACTTTTTCCACACTGCGGTGCAACTTCCTCCAACCTTACCGCGTAGAATACCTTGTAGCACGTAGCTTGGAGTGCTGTGCTAACTGTAGACCTACAGATTACTGTTTGAGGAAAAACTGTGATTTTGGGGCTAAATAGATACCAATTCTTAATACAATTTGGTTTCACAGTTAAAAACTAAAGTAACAATAGGGCTGTCAAAGTTAACGCCTGAGAAAGTGTTAACACAAGTTCGTTTTAATGCTACTAATTTCTCTACAGTTTGGATCAAGTCATAGTCAAGTCAGCACTCTGACACACTGGCAGCTGTTGCTGCCTGTTGAGTTGCAGTTTGTCATGTTATGATTTGAGCATATTTTTATGCTAAATGCAGTACCTGTGAGGTTTGAAGGTGTTTTGTGTCGTTAATTGATTTCCAATAATAAATGAATACATGTATTTCCATAAAACAGCATATTTGACCACTCTCATGTTGATAAGAGTATTCAATATATGACAAATCTCCCTTTTAAGGTACATTCTGGACAGATAAAAATGTGATTAATTTACAATCAATTATGGCCAATCATGATTAAATACTTTAATTACCAGCCCTAGTAACAATAACACCCATGTACTTCAACATACACTCCTTTTATTACTGTTTGCGTAGTGTTTTTTGTTAGGAAGTCATAATTCCTCTCTGTTGTCTTTTCTGTTTTGCTGTGAAAATATCTCCTTCAAACAACTGTATGTATTCAAGTTTCTCACCAAATACACTCTGCAAGATTTCATTTCAATGCATCATGATAATGTTAGTTTACCTTTGGCCAATATTTTCTTATATATTATTTTACTGAATAGAGTCTGAATGCATCATAATGTAAATCAGTGACACTGCTTGTGTTGAAATCGGCAGGACAAGAGCTAGCTAATGTTAACTGTTAACAGCCGGTAAGCAGCACAGTTCTGCATGGAGCTAACCGCTAATGATAACTAGCTTTTGTATTGGTGGTTTCAACACAAATTTGTTTTTCACATTGTATAATAGGAAAAACAAACTTCCCCTTGACGTGTTGGGTAAATTTCCCCACTGTGGGACTAATAAAGGAATGTCTTATCTTATCTTGATAGTGAGTTTACTGGATCCTAAACACATTTTCTGTTGTCCCTTCTATTGAGCCCTGACGATATCTAAAATACTGTAGAAAAATGAGTCCCTCATGTTTTCAGAAATTTGGTATTGACTTGATAGTGAAGTAGCGGTTCTCGTGACATCCCAAATAAAGATGCAGTTTTCATGACTTCTGTTTATCTTCCAAGCACTGAGTTGTAAGATGGGTATAAACTGCTGCATGGTGTCTTGCCATCTGATAAGCTTTTGAACTAGACGTCCCCGCTTACATTTCATTTTTCAACGTTATCTGTAACAAGACACCCAAATCAAAGCAGCCTCTAGTGTATTTTTTTTTTTCGATGCAGTGCTATTGTTGGTCTGAACGCAGCCTAAGATTAAGATATGACAGTGTACCTCAGTTGCGCACATTGATCGCAAAATGAAGGGATAGTTGTGTAAAAGCATTATGTCACTGTGACCAGTCAGACACACAAAATATGTTGCACTGATCCTTTACATGCTGGTGTTTTTTTTATTCATGGACATGTGGGACTAACTACAGGGGAATTAATTCTCTGCACCACAAAAGGGAACACATGGTGTGCCTGCTATTTTGTAGTTGTTTTTTTCCATGACAGTGCACCCCTGCAAACTTCAAACAGGAGCCACATATCCAAAAAAGGAGGTGCTCTGAGTTTGACTTTTTTGCGTGTTTGATGAGTTGAGTCTTCCCCTCCGAATCCACACATGAATATGGAGTAGCAGGGCCTCGATGAGGCAGGCAGGCAGGCATTTCCTCTCTTCTCAGAGTAACTTCAGACGAGGTTCCTTGCGGGGGGTCTGGAGTGGATTCTGGGGGGCATGACAATGCCAGCCTTCTTCACAAACCTGGCACTTTTTGTCTTTGGAGAGAATCCATGCAAAATTCATTGTTTTCACCCTGCAAAGACAGAGGCTGGATAAATAATTTTGAAGCATGCTTTATGGACGTACAAGGAGATAAGAGGCATGGTGCCTTAGTTTTGCGCTAGAACATTTTTCCTTTTTCTCTGCAATAGCAATGTCAGATACTGAAAGATTCAAATACACTGTACTGATGTTTCCTCCCTAATCAATACAAGAATTATTCAGTATGGTTGTACATGATTGAACATGGGGCTGCATTACTTTGATCTTTCATGAGATAATTCATAGTGGAAATGGTTACAGCAGTGTTTCCTCAGATAGCCCTGCTTTACATTTAAAACAGGCAATTTCAGTTAAAGAAGCATCTATTTTTTTTTTTTGTTTTTAGCCGTGTAAAATCATATTGTAACATTACATTACATCCCTCAAACATCAGAGCTACATAAAAACACAAGAAAGTCTGACTAGAACAGTGTGAAAAATGAGCATTGATATATATATATATATATAAATTCATTATAGTATCCAGTAACTTCAAAACATCTAATTATAATATATTACAGCATGTAACAAGTGCAATCTTTATATCTGTTGAGCTGTTCCACTATAATGAAGGGAGGATGAATAGCTCATTATTAGTGCTAAATATGCCATTGTAAAGCAGCTGTAAAACCAAAATGACTAATACATCAATTCTTTTGTCACTTAAGCTTCATGTTTTATCAGGCTCTGATTTCCGCGGGGACTTTGCACACCAGCAAATCATCCATTTAGAGCTGCGGAAAAACCGGACAAATTTGCTGAAAACGATAGCCTGTAACTCAATTTAGACAACTTTGGAGCAATGCTCACCCACTTCATACGGAATTAGATTAACAGTAGCCGAATGCTGATATTAACCAAGTGATGTAATTACAACTACAGGTTTGGTGCTAAAGCAATTATCAAGCTGAGTGAATATTCCCAAATCAGATTAAGATGGTGAACTTCAACCCCTTCGGATTGAATAAAGCATAATTTCTTTCGCGTGGCTACCCCTTCCTTTGCCTTTGACTTGTCTTTTACAGTAAGATTAACATTCAGAGACCTTTCATTGACATCCACTTAAACCGACTTTTGTCATAACATTGCTTCAAAGGCTATATGTCATTCACTAAGTCATATTACATCTCCTTTTCATCTGTACACATGAAGGGTTTACGCTAAAATTTTCCAGGATTCTGGCCATATAGAGTAACTAGCGGACATACGTAGGTTCTAAATAGCTGTGTAATAGCCTACATTTGACATAACTAAATGAAGAAGCAGTCTAAGAAATAGATAATAGGCAGGTCGGTGTGCAGCTCATAGAGCTGTAGCCTACCAAACAGTTGGAAGCTTCATTCATAACGTTGCATTTCACTACTGTATGCAGGCCATCTTCACTTCGCCCTGTCTGCTCGTCTCACACACACACACACACACACACACACACACACACACACACACACACAGTATCACTGTGTCTCAGTCTGAAGTCCGAAAGTCAAAATTTATTGAAGAAACAAAGATGTAATCATTATTGATATCATGATTATAGTAGCTTGGTCTGAGCCACGTTTGTTTGTGTATGAGGAGCAGCTGTTTTTCACACATAAGAACAGACAGCCAGTGGACCACGAAGAGACATTTGATAGTGTATTGGATTAGAAGCACAGCGTGGAGAGTAGAGGCATTTCAACTTTTCTGTATGTTTATATTTAAGTGTTCTTGGCAACAAACTTATAATATTAGGCTATTTGATGTGTTATTTTTATGTTAATTAATTAATATTATTTGACGTTTCCCAACAGACATTTTGGCTGCTGATCATTTAATCTTCCAGACAATTACATGTGATACCGGTAAAAAGCCGGTACATGCCGGCTAATGTAAACCCTGATACAGGCATAAGTGTGATCCATGTTTCATCTAATTTTGGCTATGGCTCCACAGATTTTAGCAGATATTTTCTTAAATTTCAAACTGAAGCCATATCAGAAAAAGCAGAAGACATAGCTATCCAAGTAGTGAGGAGTTACTTCTAGAGGAGCTGAACAGAGTCTTGTCATGGAGCTAACGTAGCCAGCTTGTACACAGGTCATTATTATTGCCCCAGGTCAGGATTATTGGAAAGCTAATGCTAAGATATGCAGCGGGATGGAGATGTGGCAAGAGGAAGTTTGAGCAGGGATTGACTCCTTAATGTAATTACACCCACTCAGGGGAGAGCGGATGACAGAAGTGGGCTGGGGATTTGAGAGCGGGATGTGACAGCCTCACAATGGAGAGCAGAGGAGTGTCAGCAGACCTGTCTCTCAGGGTTGAGGGTCGGTCTCATGGCCTCGGGCCAGGCACAAGAGATTAAAACGTCCTGGCCGTAGGCCCTGGAAACAGCACTCCCAAACACAGGACACCGGAGCTGGAATTAGAATAATGGGATGTGAGGATGATGCATATAATTCATTGTTGTTATTCCAGTGCTGTGCCTTTTGCTTTAAGCACATCCACTGGGTTGACTCCCATACAAATTCTGCAGCCTGTTTTTGTTGTTGTGAATGCAGAAGTGTGTGATTGATGCATTACGTTGTTCGAGACTTTGGACAAAGCTTGTTATTTCCGTCAGGTGTGATTTCCAACGTAGACAATGTAGCTTTTACTTCTTGACATGCAATCACAGAATGGATTGCCCACTCTGGAGTTGGCACTCCCTCACACAGAGAAAGAAAGAGACGGGGGGAAAGAAAGGCCCTTTGATGAAAGGACAGAACCCAGCCCCCCACTCTCACTCCTTCCTCCCTCCTCCTCTTCCTTGCCCTGTGGAGTTAATCTGGCAAAGAGGAGGCAGCAACAGCCAATTTACACAAGCAGCAGCGTTTTTTTTTTTTTTTTTTTTTTCAGTGGGTGTGCGCGCTGTGTCTTCTTTTGCTCGCCTTGCCGGCGCCTCCACCCCCCATCCACCTCTCTGTTCTTTGTGTATACGGCTGCTCGGCCATGTTTGCGTGCGCGGCGTCTGTTACTGTGCGTGCGTTGGGCGGTGGAATAATATCGAGTACAGTAAGGTGAAAGACGGTCCAACCCCTGAGGCTGGCAACACCTGCCTCATACAAGCTGTGCAGCGGAGGTGTCATGGCACAGGTATCGCCACCTACCTTCACCCACTCATGTGCCCCCACTCATTGTACAGTCTGTCACTTCTTGTACCCACCTACCTTTCTTTGTTAGTTTCCATTCTGTCTTCACTCTGATAAAGCCTTTGTGAGTGCCTTTGAAGCATGTAAGGTAAGAAAACGGATTAAGCGTTCTCCATGATTGAGCCCCACCCTCCCACCGCCTCCTCATATTCGCACACACACACTGGTGTCAGAAGAGCATCCTTCTTGGCCACCTATGCATATCAGACTCAGCTGTGCCCCGGGAAAAAAAATTGGACAAAGCGTATTTCAATTACCTACAGGGCTTAGATGGCTGTAGAATGAAAAGCCTGACTGACGCTGTGTGATCAATCTACGTCATAGCGGACAGATAGGCATTAATCAACAGTGTTTACTTGTTCATCACAAGTGTTGGAACAGTAATTACCTAAACACAAACTATAGTTTTTGTTTGGTAATGGTATTAGTCATGCTGAGAGGCGCTTGTTTCTGCTTCCTGCTGTAATGTGTTCAATAAATCCTCCAGACACACTCATTCTCTTGCAGTTCTGAATCAAATCCAAACATTGTGGCCCATCAGTTTTTCTCCACCAGGCTTGCCCAGATCAATTAAATCAAAGTTCATCTCAGCCGGACATAAATTATTTAATGACTGGCATCTGGATCTGGTGTGGCTGTGAATGCATCTGAGCTGTGATGGAAATGGGAACTGAAGAGATATAGGATGTTGGTTTTCAGCTTTTTTTTCCATCCATCTCAATATTTTGAGACTAAAATTTTTAAATATTTACAGAATAGATATTTTTAAATATGTACAGAGATTTGTCTGGTGCGATATCCATAGTAGCTGTAGGGCTGGGATGATGCACCTACTGTATCTGCTGATTTAATATTATGACATTTGGGTGCTGATTTAATATATAATAGGATTTTTAATCAAGTTGCAACTTGATGTTGTGATTTATTGAGATTTTGTTAACTTTTTTTATTACTAGACCAGAGGGACTATGGACTTTTACTTTGGAAAAACATCAACTAAATTATTAACTAAATTAATACATTCAAAATGTTTGATTTTTACCATGTATGTAGTCAGAGATATCCTGAAATGTATCAGTCATTGTCAGGATATAGTCTGTATCCATGCGAACCCTTCGTTTCGGCTTGCTGCGGGTTGATACAGAACAGATATGACATCACGTTACTCTGACTACAACAATAAAAGAGGTAACTTCCTTCTACCTCCACATAGATTCAAATGAAGCAGGTCCATCAGTTCTGCCATCAGAAAATTGATTTGAAAATCATAATAAAAAACACTGCAATACATAAGTTTTTTTCCCCAACCCTAGGTAGCAGTAAATAATGTTTTGGATAAATGAGACCACTAGCACTGATGGCCCAGGAAAACCAGCCCAGAATTTGTTTTTTTTTTTGTTGTATTTTGTTTAAGACATTTTATTTTTTGTAGTTACCATTGACAACCAAGAAGAAAACATGACAGTGTCAAATATACCCCACTGAGTTTCGTCTCTTTTTGGTTTAGATTTTTAGGTCTGCCTCTCCTAAGCTGTTGGTCAAGGGTGAAGGAGACCAGTCTCATTTCTAATTTACACAATGATGCATCAGCACTTTCTGTGCCCCGGGTCAATATAGGTCTGCCAGCACCTCGTGCAGCCTGTCAGAGTCAATAGACTGGCTGACATGACATGTCCTGCACCAGTGATTGAATTACTGGCCATTTGTCTGCCATGATTGTCTTGCTGTCATATCAGCGTTAATCTCGTTGTGGGCGCTGCCTCATGTCTTCATCAGATGTGACAAAGGAATAAGAGAACATTTTGCAGTGACATTAGGATTCTTTGTCATAAGATGCCATATATCCGTATATAACTCCAATTTGAATTACTAAGTACCTTCATGACTTTTAATAGGGAACTGTAATGTCTCTGCCTGCCCTGCCAGCCCTCATCTTTTCATCCTGTCTGCAAGATTTCATTAACACCCACAGAGCAAACCTCAAAATAACAACTCTATTCAGCAATGTTCTGTAAAAAGGGACATTCAGTTTTCTTATTCTTGTGTGGTTTTAGAGACATGGTTCATGCATTTTGATGTGTTTGCATTTAAATGAATAGTAAAATTAGGTTTTTGTAAAATACAGGTTGTGCTATTGAAGCCCTCATTAAGCTGACAATCATTTTCACACATACTTGCTGTACCCTCTCGGTAGAAGCAAGGTGGGCCCCCACACAGCATGTGCAGTGTAAATGTATCATTGCATGCATGCAGTATTTATGTATACAATATAGCATAGTGTTTGTAATGTATATGTTCATGTATTCTAGTAGCTGCACCACATTTTCAGTGAATTAATTGGCTGCAGTGTGTAGTGATTACCATGAAGGAGTGGCATGGACTGAATTTCGATTAGTATGAGTAAATAAATAAGAAGTCACTGGGGATATCAACTGGAAGGAATGCTCCCAGAATTGCTTAAACTAGAGTGTTTCCTTAAGATAAACAAGATTTTCAATATGTTTTTAAATGTTCATTATGGCCTGTACGCTCATGTAAAATGTCGTTAAGTGCCCCTGCTGCTCTTTGTTGTTCTAAAAATGTATTTACATTTCATAAGAAATGCATATGAATTGCCACTGAATGAATGCTGCTTTGAATAGACTTGAAATACATGGTGTTGCCACCAGTTAATGATGCTTTTGTCCTCTTACTGTCCTGATATTATACTCCAAGAACACTGAGACAAACCATAGAATTGTTAATAATTCAGACATGGTGGAATATGCATGCTTTTTCTCTCATAGACTACTTAAAATGCACAGACTGAGACTCTTCAAATATTGATTTTCTCCCTCTCTCCAATTGTGTTTTTATACGGCGAACCTCCGTTTTAGCCCTTCCTGTGACATATGAGACAAAGGAGTGTGAAAACGTAGGTGGGCTACAATAGTAGTCTTCTTTCAAGTGCCTTTTTCTGCTTTAGCTCAGTATTTGCATCAGTTCCTACATAACACAATGGTGATTTTGTGGCATTCTGTAATATGAAAACGCATAAATTCCATCAAAGAGGAATAAGCAGCTCACTAATCTAACCACAGTAACTGCCTCGCATGTGTAAATTCAGTTTTACAGCCTGTCAGGCCTTAGCAAGACACTTGGTGGCACAACTTCAGAGGAACTCCTTGACGGTTGTAATTCATCCGCTGCAGTTTTCAAAACCTCGTAGTTCACCTTGCTCCTCTGATCTGGACCCGGCCTGGCACGTATTATTTAACAGGGAGATGAATGGCCGATCGGGCGTAGCTCATGTGTCACGGTGTAAGTCGTGATAAATAACAGGAGCAGACTGACAGGTCACAGGACAGTAAAGAGTAGAGATATCAACATCAACACAGGCTCAACCAACCGCAGTGTAATTTTGCAAGTCGTTAAATCACTGCCAGAGAAATATGAGTCCAAGGTTATTGAGCGCAGCGTGAGTGATGGAGACTTGGAGTGGTCCACAAGGCTCAAGTTGCTGCGGAAATGAGATTTAACACTGTGTCATGTCATAGACCCTAGCCGAGCAGAGGAGGGAAAAAGTCAGACTGGAACTGAATTGTATCTGTTGATGCAATGCTTGAGATGTTTAGTGCATTATATTGGAAGGAATAATGGACTGAAACGTTATCTGAAAATGAATCAACACAGTAATGCTCCACCAGCGCTGAGTTTTCTCTACAGCTGGGCTTTATTATTTACAAGGATGCTGTGTTTATTCTGATGGACAGTACCCATCTACTACATAATGGGGTAGGAGAAAGGAAGGGTGAGGTGATAGGGGTTGACGATGTGGGGAGTGGGTGGGTGGCGGGGTACACCATCCAATTTGTGACAGACCAGATGCTGTACCCTCGAGCGAGGTATTTTACCCCAAACGGTACCTGTAAAAACTCCATCTGTTGAAATGGGCCCTGGAATATGTCAGCACTAGCTGAAGGCTCTCTTGCTGTGCTCGAGCTGGCTGTCTGGCTCTGAGGATCATGTGTTGTCAGCTGTACCCCATGGGCTGAGAGCGGGAGAGAGAGGCTGCCATGGCAGTCTGACAGCAGGGCTGTGGCAACCGCAGCCTGTACCATCGCCCAAGAGGGGGGGGGGGGGGGGCCGAGAGGAGAAGAGATCTTATCATAACATGGAGCTCATTCTGTTGAATGTCAGTGTGGTGAAGAGACTGAAAACCATCTCTTCTGAATGTCACTGAAGGCGCCGTATACATACAGCTGCAACATTTGCTGTGTTGAAAAGAATAATAAGTCAGCAAGCGTCTGGACAGATGTGCCACCAGCTGATGTGTCCTCTGATGCAAGAGAAAGGTCAATAGGTTCAGCCAATGGGAGTTTTACAGGTGGAGAAAAGGGTGTATGCGCCGACACACAAGTATGCATTTAAATTTTCCTACAAGTTTTGAGTTGTTATTTGGGCTTGTCTTAAAGTGGTCTTTTCAGTGTGGTTATGCGGTTACACTATTTCAGAGAGCATAAGCCCTGCAGCTCGCTCCAAGGAAGCCCCAGGCTTAGTCGCATATTGTCAGACGATGTGAGTAAACCGTGTTATATGAAATTACATCCATCTCATTCTTCGTCTACTTTGTGTGTGTTTTTTGAGTTATCTTGATTAAATATGTGCGAAGTTTTGACTATTTGATTAACTGCCTTTTAATGATTACCTTTCAATTAAGGTGTGGTCGAAGGCTGTAACTCAGCTCATAATAATGCTAGTTCAGATTGTAGAGGACATTAAGGTGAGGCAGAAACAAGAACCAGTCTGATGAGTAACTGGAGACTCAGAGGAAGTGCTGTGGAATGACCACACGTTCCCAAGCCTCCACTCCCACTACAGTGGGAGGCAAAACATTGCCTGCAATTTTCCATCTAGTCTTACTCCATTTTACCTCGCAATTTCACTCTTGTTCAAAACGTCCATATTCATAGAGGGCTACAGATGCAACTTCGACAGCTCACGTGTCGAGTAAAGTAGTAGCACAGGTGGGGTAAATGTGGTTTCCTAAGCATTGCTGCAGCCATGAACAGTGGTTTTGTGCCACCCCGCAGTGGTCCAGGGCTAAGACTGTGGTTATAAGCAGACACGTGTCCTCTGTGCTTAGAGGACATTTATGCCCCCGCTAGCAAAATCTGTAATACGTTTCATTTGCAAATGAGGTCAGACAGTTGGATGAAACCTGGAAAATTCAAAATGTCTATATTTTAGTACCATTTTCTCATGACTTTCTACAATTTTGAACTCAATAGAACTAGTTTTCACACCTGCAGCAATTGTGTGCATGTGTGTTTGAGTGGAAATAATCAATCCCCATAGCAGTAATCAATGGGGGGAGAAGTATGCAGTAATTCAGTTAATTAAAAGCTGGGGGGCATCAGACAAGACAGGGCGTTAGATCTCCATTTTAGAGGTGGCTTAATTATGTGCTATACTTTGTAAAATGGCTGATAGGGATTTCCTGCCTGGGCACGAGAGCTCTGAATATTCATCAGGCATTGTTAAATGGTGTTTGTAGACATATTACCACTTCAGGAGATTTACCCTCGCTCTTCGGTTACTCATCCAAAGAAGTGTTAGTGGGAAACAGTTCCATGGGCTGCAGTGTTAAACGCAGTATCGTGCATGTTAACACCTGAACACAAGCACGTCTTGTAGACATACAAACAATTCAACATTCAACATTCAAATAAGCGAGGCTACAGCGATGTGGCAGCCATCCTGGCAAGAAAATAAACAGCAATTAGCAGTGATCTGTTGAAGCTAAGTGGACTTAGAGTGAAAGCAAATCGAATAGGAACACGAGGGATGAATTCCCTCTAATTTGAAGTCATTTGATGGGCAACCTGAGCACAGCGGAGCATATGGCAGACAATGCCGGTGTGTTTTGATAGTGTTCATAAACGGAGGCCGTTGCCATGCTTCATTTCAACCCAAGTGCACTTTGCTAAAGATAAATGCAGCACAGAAAAATGAGGGGGTGTAAATTGGTCTGTAATTGTCTTCTCTGGAGAACAACCTGCACACAAATCTTGTCCCGTATGCACTTGCTGTATATAACACCTACACATACTGTATATTATGTGCAAGTTATCTCCACAATTTGCATTCAAGCAATTCTGTGCAAATGTCAATCTTTCTCCACCACAAATACACCTCTTTAAATCTGTTTAATTTGGTAAAGTCAAATGAACTGATATGTAAACAGTTTGCTCAGAGACTACAGATATAAGGCAAGAATCTGGCCATAGAATATGTATCATGATACAGGGGTCACGGTTCAATATATATACTGCAAGGAAGGCAGTATATTGCACTGTTTAATAATATTTCAATAATAATTACATTTTTTAGGAAACTGTCATAGCATAAAGAACACACCTCCATATGCATAAAATGATTAAAAACAGTTGGCTTATAAAATCAGAATAATGCAGTCTGTATTTATCACAGTCCCCCGTAACATCTGATGTCGTAGCACTACTTCCCAAAGCTGCATATCTTTGAAAATGAATTAAAGCATTGACAATCCACTCAAATCTGCAAACTAATCTTTGCATGTAATCTAATAACTCAAAATTGATATATATATATTTTTTAAATCTATTATCACAGAAATCAGTATCACAAAACATAGTATGGCAATGATCTTTTCTTACTTCCCTAACAGATGTGCTTACCAGGCGAGAGTGCCCGCCTCAGATTTTAACCACACCAACCACAGTGATGCTGGTGATGTCATCCAGTTTGCTCATTCGGTGTCCTAGATTACAACCTTGTGGTGTAAGATTACTGTGAGGCCTCATGAAAGCAGTAGTTCAATCAGTCACCTGCTGTAGCATCATCTGTATTCATTACACCAGGTCTTGTCACAATCTCAACTGGACCAGGTTGTTGACTTGTCTGTAAGACTTTGATTATAGCTCCAATTGGAATTAATGATGATAATTACGTAACACAATAAGTACGTAGATAGCTTGTTAGAAACCTTTACACCAACGAGCGTACAGATGTGCACTAAAGGCTGTGACTGATCCACGAGAGGCGCAAAGAGCTGCAGGGCATGCCAGCCTGGCTTTACATGTGGCTGTCGCTCTCTGTATGAGATGTCCATAAAACATGATGGATGTTGTAATTCTTCTACCTGTTCACAGCTGACAACAGTGCTGACAAGTTCTACAGAAATCGGTGTTGAGAAAACTAAGATGAATTGTAATTTCCCGCTATAATCTAGATTTGCCATAAATCACATCCTGCACTTAACTCTTTAACTGCAGGCTTTTATAATTACATGAATATTCAGGTACGGCAAACTTGCCAAATATCACTCCACCCCACAGTGAAGTGCTTGTATCACATCTCTGTCCCGGCAGGCTCTGTGCATCCACTTGGGCTCGATGCTGCTGCTCTAAAGGAAAGAGGGGTTGTTCCACACGTGGTACAGGGCTTCTACAATGTTTTAATTCAAAGAGCTGCTTCAGAGGAGGGAGGCTCAGCGGGTGAGAGGTGGACCATAGGGTGAGAGACATCTGCCCCCACAAACACAAAGACAGATGGACACCTTTGTGGGGTCCTTTAATGCTAATTAATATGAAGATGAGAATTTTTTATTAGTGACCAGGAGTACGAAGGTGTATGATATGATGATAGGATGCCAGGTCTTATCTGGTCTTAAAACATAAGGATGGTGATGTTATAACTTTCTGTCACTGTCAACAAATCCCATGAATAGACCAAAACCAACAATGTGTTAATCTTTCTCAGTACTTTTTGATTTGCCTCAAACACTTTCATTCCTTCTAACAACGTAAATCAGGTCACAAATATACTTGAATTTTTATAGGATGAACAAAAATGTTACTCAAACAAGAGTAAACTGTGTATTTGTTGGACTATTTTCAGCAGCAGATTAATACATATTTGATATGCTAGTGAGTATTTTCAGCAGCAGGATGTAGGATTGACTCAAAATCAGTGTCTACTGTAATGAATGAACATTATCAGTACAACATTGTGTTTCACTGATGTCTTTGCTGTTTTTGAACAGTAATGGATGTCTATTAGGGCTCAACGATTAATTGCATTTGCGATAATATCGCAATGTGATAAAATGCAATTTACTAATCGCAAAGTCTGCGATTACACTGGTCATGCGACACGTGAGAGTGGCATAGTCGGTAGAGGAAGCATCAACTTGTGCGTGCTACACTGTACCTTGAGCTGTTGTACAATGGCGTCAGGCTCAACAGAACCTGACACTGAGGAAACTGTTGTGTCAAAGAGGAACAGAACATTAGTTGCTTGATACCGTTGCTACCTCACGGGTCAACACTACTAACCTGTATCAGCACTTAAAAACCATCACAAAGCCATGTATGATGGTTGCATGGCTAAAATGCCGACCACCAGTGTGTCAAATAAGCCAAATACCACCTGACAGGGAGCTGAAAACGGCGAGTTTTTCACTACTACAACTGACACGTGGTCAAGCCGTACATCGGAGCCCTATCAGAGTCTCATGGTGCATTTCAGTAATGAAGCTCGCCGTCCACACAGGGGAAAACACTTGCTTGTCCTTAAAACCTGCAAAGTTGATATGCTGGTTTTCCTAGCAAAAAGCCTGTGAGCTACTGAGAACCATACAGTGGGATCATTATGGCTGGCAGTGCCATGCTCATTGTGCACTTTAGTCTGTGTGGTGTGTTGCTGTTACTGACTGGAGGTAATTAAGATTAATATTTATATTAATGTTCAGGTAGCATTTCTTTTTCTTTTAAAATTTAATTAAAAAGCACAATTCACATGTTTTTATTATGTTTAACAACAATTTGTTTATTTTTTTGCACTTTGTGTGTTATGTTACTGATTGGAGATCAGTAAGTTATATACTTTTATATTTTTTATTCATTTATTTAAAGACTAAAAATAATTGCATATTAAATCGCAATATTGTGAATAGAAGCTGTGTGTGTCTCACTGTGTACAGGCAGGCTTTATTTCTGAATACTGTAAATATGATGGTACGTCAATGTCGAGTGACAAATATTTTTTTGATCCTGACTGAGTTGCTTGCCAATTTAAAACAGAGTTTTGCGGTAGCGGGCCAATCACACAGGGCATTATATGGAAGAGCGCTGGCTGCGGCTGACTGCGATTAAAACCACACACATAGGGTTTTTTTGTAGATCTGAGCTCAGAAAGGATTGATTGCAGGTGTTGTTTGATTGGAGAAGTTTTACTACTACTTGGTAATGGGTTATTCCAGTTAGTATTTCATACTACTTATTCATACTAATTATTTGTTGTTTTTTATGTCTTTTCAGGGGATTTGGTTGCAGTAAGAAAAATATAGACTATAGTCAGGCGTATTCTTTCGGCGTGTCATACTTGAGACTAATTTGCCTGTGAAGACTTGAGTTTTGTTGTAGTTTGTGTCATTTACAAGAATATGGCAAGCTTACTGCCATTTTTTATTTACAGTCATTCGTACAAATAAATTTCTGATTTTAGATGACTTGACCTGACGAGATCCGACAACATTTTCCGTTTCAATCAAATATTAATCTTGCTTTTGTGCAGCAGTCTGTTCAGAATTATAATTGTGTAAGAAAATAAGACAGTATTAGTGATAATAGTGGTTTTCCTGTTTATGATGTAAAACATATATTGTGAGATTATCTCATTGTTAATTCATAAGATCTTCAGATGAATAATAGATTATGTCCTCTGAGAGCAGTGCCCTTGTGCCTACCCTTGTTATTGAGAGAGTTCCAGATCATATCAGACCAGCACATTTCCTTTGGCGTCCTGCTGGAAAGACTTTTTCAAAGCCGGCCGCTGATCCATCATGTTGCCTCGGTGTTGCACATATATGTTGTCATATAGGATATTGTGTATTTTTTGCTCCTGTCTGCCATAATATTTGGGGTTGACATTAACTGTACTGTATGTTCCTGTCCTGAATTGCTTTTGCAGTGTCAGTCCTGGATGTGGCTTCATGAAAGGGTGTCTAAGATCACTTTTTTTTTGCTCCACAACAAGCTGGAATTAATTCAGGGTTTCCCTCGGTGTGATGAATCATGATCTTGATAAACATTTCACTAGTTCTACATTTACATTACTGAGAAAATAATTACTCTCAGTCTGTATGAAATAAGTGATTATCATACTTGGTAACGTTGGAACGATACACTCTTCATTACAATCTTCTGTGTTTAAAATAGCAATAATTAAACATCTGCCACATTTCAATTATTTCCACTTGTGGGTAAGAACAGCCCCAAGCAAACGGGAGGCTGTGCCCTATGCATCTTGGGTATGAGAGCCTGAATAATCAAGATAATTATCTCCCTCAGCAACAGGGTTTTTCAAAAGGAATTACCATAAAACATTGCTAATTTTAATGGGAGACCTAATGCAACTCAAATAATTATAGCGAGAAGGGTGAGGGTGGAGGAGTGGAGCGATGCTTGAATCATTCACCCCCACATAGAGGACCAGGAGGGGGAGGACATGGTGGTTTGTATATCAGAAGGTGACGTCGGATCTGTTGTCACTAATTGATTCTGCTGAAAGCCTGTATAGCAGGTAGTATGGGTCAGCGGGTGTGATCAGGTGATCACTCATCTAGTAAATGACTTGCTGTATTTTGCAGATTCTACCTTGTGTTTTGTGATTACAGTCGTAGAAACTTTGCAAGTTGAATATACCCAGTTTTTCACCATCTCCTTCACACACATGCTCACACAAACATGGCCAAAAAGGTCAAGCAATTAATATAACCATAAAACATGATAAATTACCTAAACTAGTTTTGCAGAATAATCTATAACAATATCGGTGTGGGCTGTAACTACCGCGGCTGTGATGCGTGGCTGCTGAAGCCGGCAGTGGAGTGAAAGTCAGGGTCAAGTTGTTCTCATTTACCTTCTTTCTTGCTCTCTGTTGGTTTCTGGTGATTTGTTGAGTTTATGTTTTGTGACATGTAATGCTAACGCAGTCCCTTTTGGCCTTCCACTTCCTCTCTGTTTTGAGTGAATGGCTCTCAAGCTCTCGAGGCAGTGATAAACAGCTCGGCTGCATGCGCCGGGCCTTTTCACCCTGAGGAGAGTTTGCACCGGAGAGGAGAAGTTCCTGTCAGCCTTAGTTGGATACTGATTTTACATGTAATCTTCTTTCAACATGCCTGCCATACCTTCTTAAGATTTCACAATAGAAACCACTCATTGTTTTTGCACAAGATCAAAAGTGATGAGAGAAGTGCTTTAACCCAGTCACTCACCGCTGACAGACCTGATCTTCAGTGAATGTGAGTTCTGAGTTGGAGACGAGCTCCCAAAGGCAGCGCTTCCAGAGCTGAGCGCACGATATCCGTTCACCCCTTAATGAAGCCGCTGTAATCACGCTGGCGCAGGACGGTCGTCTCTCATTAGCACTCCGGTTGGAGAAACGCTCTGCGGCTCTTTGATGTTGTCGAAGATTCTCACCACTGTGTTCAGAACAAAGAGCGTCTTCCTCTAAGATGAGGGGAGGAGGACGCTTCCTTCTCGCCGAGGATGTCAGGAAACCGTTTGAGTTGGGGAACCCTTTGTTTTGGTTCCAAAACAAATTATAGAAAAAGAGCCTTTAATGTTATTGTGATTTGTTCAGGGGAACCTAATTTGAGAGGGTGTATCCCTACAAAATGTAAAAACACTTTTCCCTATAGACAGGAAATAAAATCGAATGTGATGGTCTGGTGACCTGTGCAGGTTATTTACCTCTCACCCAGTTTGTGCCAGTGATCTTAAATGTGAATCAGCAGGGATAAATGGACAGATGATAAGATAGTTGCTCACAGATGTCATAAAGCACTTGCATGGTAGTTTTTTATGTTTTTGAATCTGTTGGAGGCATCTGAGGCATACCTGGCATTTGATAAGGCTCTGTTCCCAGGTTGAGTTTGAGACAGGATCTTGTTTTCCACAGTTTGGCCCTCGCTTCCATGGCTGCTGTCTGGAGATAACACTGAGGCTGGAGTCGCCAGCCTAATGCCACTGCAACTGGAGAAAGGCTAAGAAATGGGAGGCAAGCAGAGATTGTAAGGGAGTACGGGGCTAACTTATTTTTCTTGACTCGTTTTAGATTGTCTGGGGGGCTTTGGTCACACATGGGAGCTTCCTACGTTGGTGCTGATTAAAAGGCCCCACCAGTCTCCTGCCTTCAGCAGAACGGCTGCAGGGAATAATACCACAGAGAGGCTTTCCTAATTGTCTGCATACCTGGAGGGCAGTGGAAGTTAGTCAGTTAGCCACACACTGTTCACTCCCCTTGTTTTGAAAGGAAACAATTAAAGAAGAGGGGAGAAAAAATCAAAGATCCGTTTTAAAATTTAGCATAAAAGTTTAAAATACTGTTAGTTTTACTCATAAAAATAGAAAACAGTTGGAGTTTAATCCTCTTGTTCTCATCACATAAAATTTTAAAGAAGCTAGCATAAAAGCTCTGTTCAGTCTTTAGAAAAACCCGAATTTCCCTGCGGGGATTAATAAAGCTTCATTTTATCTTATCTTAAAAACAACCTTTCTACAACAGCTCTTCAGGATTACAGTGAACTGTGTTTAGTCTGCTCAATAATCACTGGCATCATGGCTTCACATCTTGTTCATTCTTCATAATATGTGCTGTAACGTGCTAACAAAACAATTGATCGGCACTAACATTATTTCTTTAACATCACTTACCAGGCCGGTCCTCTGAGTGTCAACCAGGAGTCTGTCCTCTCAGTCTGAACCAGGACTACTAACTAACGTCACTGAGTCTGTCCTCTCAGTCTGAACCAGGACTACTGACTAACGTCACTGAGTCTGTCCTCTCAGTCTGAACCAGGACTACTGACTAACGTCACTGAGTCTGTCCTCTCAGTCTGAACCAGGACTACTGACTAACGTCACTGAGTCTGTCCTCTCAGTCTGAACCAGGACTACTAACTAACGTCACTGAGTCTGTCCTCTCAGTCTGAACCAGGACTACTGACTAACGTCACTGAGTCTGTCCTCTCAGTCTGAACCAGGACTACTGACTAACGTCACTGAGTCTGTCCTCTCAGTCTGAACCAGGACTACTGACTAACGTCACTGAGTCTGTCCTCTCAGTCTGAACCAGGACTACTGACTAACGTTACTGAGTCTGTCCTCTCAGTCTGAACCAGGACTACTAACTAACGTCACTGAGTCTGTCCTCTCAGTCTGAACCAGGACTACTAACTAACGTTACTGAGTCTGTCCTCTCAGTCTGAACCAGGACTACTAACTAACGTCACTGAGTCTGTCCTCTCAGTCTGAACCAGGACTACTACTGAGTCTGTCCTCTCAGTCTGAACCAGGACTACTAACGTCACTGAGTCTGTCCTCTCAGTCTGAACCAGGACTACTAAGTAACGTCACTGAGTCTGTCCTCTCAGACTGAACCAGGACTACTAACTAACGTTACTGAGTCTGTCCTCTCAGCCGAAGCTCTGACTCTGGTTCTGGTAGAGACAAGCGGGACTTTTGAGACTTACTTCTCTGGTGTCTGACTTTGAGAGAAAGGAGCTCATGTTCACTAATAGTGATTGAACTTTCCAAAGCCAATGGAAATAACAAATTGGAGTTTTTCATTTACGTAGTGATCTACTTAAAACGCAAAATTCATGGTGGTTGATCCGATTTAGTGAGATATTTCAGTCTGGACCAAAGTGGTGGACTGGCCAGTATTGTTTAACCATGCTGCTACCGTCACGTAACACCCACTATTCATTATCTTATCTTAATCATATAGATTCATGCCATTTGTTACTTTGCAGGTGCATATTAAATCTTTCCATAAAAAGAAACAGGGGTTGATTCTCAACTACTACATCTAATGATGACACTGAAAATGTGAATAGTTCATATTGTAAAAATATTAACTTTCATAGATGATAGCATCAGTGTTCACATCTTATTGGTAAATATTAGTTAGGCATCATCAGCTTGACTGTGTACTGCAGAGTTTGGTGGTTTTTAGTCTGATGTGAACAAAGGTAATGAATGCTCTTGGCTACGATGGTCAGGGATCAATGCTCTCTGGATAGATCATCTGCCAGTGACCAAACACACCAGTGCACACGTTAGACCGGCATAATTATACCAGGAGGAAATCAACTCTCAGCTGAGGGAAATCAAGGTTTTAATTTAATTAAAGAGAAGACTGCACACGGAGATATGCTGTGTGTAGGTCTTTAGGTTTTACAAGCTGGTGGCCCAGGCTTGGTAGCTCCCCAGAGGAAAATTAAACACAGACTGCTCTACTGTTAACATGGAAATCTATGGGCTCAGCCACGTAGTAGAGTTACAGTGTCACCATTCAGGAGCATTACACTGCTCCGTCTTTCAGTTATCAGATGAACATAATAGTCAAAATTTGGTGTGACCCTGCAGCAGATCTGTATCCCCTACGTTAATCTGCCTCCAGAATTTCAACCACATGGGCGAGCTTTCAGACTGACTCAAAATAGCTCTATTGACAGATGGCAGGCCTTAGACCTGCCGTGAACAGAAACAATCATTATATCCCTGTGGAAAAAAGTCCAATTTAAATCTTTTTGCTTTTCCCCCCTACTGTGATGCACTCAAGCTGAAATGCATTTCATACACACACACACACACACACACACACACACACACACACACACACACACACACACACACACACACACACACACACACACACACAGACACACACACACAGACACACACACACACACACAGGAGGCAAAATTTACACTCATGTTAGTGTTTGGATTGACTGTTTCACAACCATTAATGTCTGTTATATATTTGTAATATTTGTAATGCTTTACTGTAAGTTCCCCTACTTAGCATTTATAAATAGTATATAAACATTTAATAAACAGTTTATAACTCACTATAAATGTAGTTGCAAGCAGCTTTACTTGTTTTATCAATTTACTTGTTTTATCAATGACTATACTATACTATACTATACTCTTTTTTATGTTAGAGTTATAAACTATTGTTTGTATACATCAGGCTGGCACATACAAGTACTTGATAAAATAAGACAAGGCTGTGCCCCCTTTTGGGGGAATGAAAACCAAAGATCCCATAGACTTCAATTCAATTTTATGTATATTTGTTTGCATGCATTATTCTTTTCCTAAACAACCCTTTGCTTTCTACACGTCTAATAATTATTTTGCAACCTTGCCTGAACCTGAGCATTCGTGATACCTTAATAAATTAAGGTTGATCACCATCATTTCCTTTAAGTCTTCCCCCGTCCAACACAGTAGCTGGATATGGCTTACCCACACATCTATACATATTTGTTGTTTTTTGTAAGTAACCAACTGTTTGATATATAGGCTGAGATTTAATTGGAGACGACAGTCTGATGCTTCTATAATGTTGATGTATGACTGTATTACTGCAGCAGCCTCACATTCAAGCTAACGTTAGCTAGCCATGCTAGTCAATGTCACCAATATCATTTAGCCATTTACCACAACTGACAGTGAAAATTCACATATCACGTGTCTCAGATCTCAGTGTGAAAGCCTTGATTAACCTGCTACACAACAGCTTTTCATCATTTTCTCTCCTGTGACAACAAGTTTCTTTCCCCCAAAAGGGAGCACATCCTCTGTGATGACGCAATGCTGGTCTGGTCTACAGCTTGGAAGCATGAAGCCCCTCTATTATTTCTTCTTTAGGATGTGGTAGGGGAGCAAATCGGAGATCAGTGTTTTTTAGATTTATTGTTGATGCAACCGGTTACTCAGCAACTCTTCGGCATAGCATTATTGCTATTACCGGTTTGTTTGACGTAGAAGTTTGGAGACATGTTTCATCTTCTTGTCTTTACTCTGTTATCGTCTATGAGGGTAACAGAATTGTTTTCCCCCAGAAAGGGAAATGGTCATGCAGGCCTGCTGTGGATGACGTATTGCTGGTCTGATGTATAGACCCTTTCTGGGAAGTCAGTTTGTTTAGGCTGCATTCAGGATCTTTGGAGGTTAGAAGAAGAAGAAGAAGATATTCCTTTATTAGTCCCACAGTGGGGAAATTCAGTTTTACACTCTGTTGTTTACACAGTACATATACATCGTCAATGGAGAGATGTCAGAGTGAGGGGGCTGCTCCTGACAAGTGCCCAGAGCAGTTGGGGGTTCGGTGCCTTGCTCAGGGGCACCTCGGCAGTGCCCAAGAGGTAAACTGGCCTCTCCAGCAACCAGTTGGTCTTGGTCCATGGGGGACTTGAACCGGCGTCCTCCGCGTCCTAACCCAAGTCCTTACGGAGTGAGCTACTGCCGCCCCCCTGCCATTAATGCTCCTGCATAGATTGACAAGCTCTAGCACTCCACTGTACTTCCATTGTCAAATTGCGTGCACACACGTACGTACATCTTCATTGTTTACAAACTGTAAAAGGGTGTATACTGCTTATAAATGCTTAATAGGAAGTGTCACCATGATTTTTACAGCCTTCAATTAAAAATGTGTATATCAAATCTCTAATGATGCCATTGTATCAACAATTATTTTATCCTCGCCATCTGTTTAATAGTTTATCATTTTAAGAAACTTGGAAAAACTGCACTTATGTGCATATCCAGCATTAATGACGGCAATAGCAGTACGAGAGCCTGAGCTGCTGCTGTAATGTAGCTTTCTGCTACTTAACCAGACCTTTAGAAGCAGAGTGGCGCTCTGGATTTTACAGCTCTCAGTAGACAAGCAGGCTATCGATAGAGAGCAGGAGACTCCTCTGAATTCTGATTACAGCCACTTTGTGACACCTGGGGGACTGGGAAGGATGTATTTAAACCCGTCATAAATATTCACAGCAACTTAATTGTGCGTGCTGAAGTGATATAAAGACCCAGCAGCATCACACTTCTGGGGAATCGTTGCTACGGAGTACTTTGGCACCTCACTCGGACTCGACTTGTGAGAAACTCACAGGAACAGTCTGCGTTGGAGCTTCCTGTCGTGAAATATTCCCAGTGTACAGTCTGCTCTGTTACACATTCAGCCCTGCCTTCATGCCTCCTGCCTGCTGGTGCTGCAGTGGCAGCTTTCCTGAGACTCCACCTCTCACCTTCTGCCATTGTTCCTCCTTCATGTTACCTCCCCCAGTTTTTTACTGACTCTTTCACTAATTGCAGCCTGCATAAACAAAGCGTGGAGGGGACTTGGCAGTATAAAATGCTCAGATAATTAGTTTTGCAGGGGGGAGGACTGTGTCTGTGGACATTGATCTGATGGTTTGCTGTATTGAATGCGTGAGGGAGGGACTCCTGTGATGGTGACAGGTAGCCTGTCTCATGGATCACAGCCTCTCGTCAATACTACTCCCCCTCTCCAGTGGTCTGCTGTGGAGCATTTTGTAGAATGACACAGGTGCCCATCGATTTAGAGTAATGCAAGGGAGGCATTTGTCGTAATTTAACATTATTTCAGTGTGTTTTCAGTGTTTTTCCATTCTGCTGGCATCTTTTTCCAACCTTGGATCATGTCTTCATTAGTGAACAGAACAGTTTGTCAGTAACGGCTGTTTAAATAGATCTGTCAACAATCTGTCGTCTGGTTTTCAATCAGAGTGGGTTTGTATTTGCAATGTTGTACTGCAGGTAATCTAGTTACTAAAATTTTCTCAAAAAATGTCTAAATTATGTCCTATACAGTAGTCTAACCCTACAGCATTTCTTGAGATTTCCACATCATTTCAACAATATTTGTAGTCAGTTGTCAAAGTGAAAATACAGACACATTGACTTTGTATGGGACTTGTATGGAAAAAAAATTATATCTTTATCATAAATAAAATCAGTCCTAGAGCAATGAACCTAAGGCCTACATTTCAATTTTTATTAAGTAATCCAGCATCTGGATAGACGTCACTCGGTCCGGGTCCATTTACTGATTCCCAGTCTAAGTGGCTGATTTTCTCCTCCGTTAACACGGGACAGGGGAGGGTTTTGCGCAGTGGCGTGTGCTAGGTGTAGCAGGAATAAAGATGATGATGAGAGTGTTAGGGTGCAGGTGCACCGTGAGCAGGGGAGGTGACCTTGGCCATGGTGGCGACCGCAGAGAGGAGCCAGCCATCTGTCTTGGGCCATGAGGAGGTGACCCAGCATCATTGTTTAGTCTGACTGGGTGCACTTGGGTCACTGGGACGGCCAGACCTCCCGGGTGGGGACCAGAATGGGGTGTCTGAGCTTTATGAACACTGACGTTAAAGAGAATGACAATTCAGACCAAAAGTGCACAATAAATCATGCCCTAAAATGTTCAAACAAGCTGTTATCTACACTACTATTTTGAGAAACTGCAGTATGAAATGTAAGAACTGCTATATCACATGGAGAGTCCACCTCCGTGGCCCTCGTCTGTTCAGAATCCCTTTTTATACCAATGAAATAGCCCTTGCCATAATTATTCTGTCATTTTGATGTGGCACCCCATAACCCTTTAACCCAATTTGTGAGGTGTTTTATTGAAAGTACTAAGAGGAGAAGCGATTTGGGCATAATTTGCTCCCTGACTCAATTCAAAATTGGCTTTTAATCTTCATCTTTTAGGAATACATCACCAAATTCAGTTCACCCCTGTTCTCTTCAGGTCTATAATGCTGGATGAAAACGTTCCTGCTCCAACAACAGCAAAACAATACTGACACATCTGGAAATGTAAACCTTTCAAGCTACTGTGCAGAATCCAAAAATGTAGCAGGCTGCGTTACACACAGTGTTTATAGGTAAATGCATCAGCCTGTGAACATGCTCACAATGACACTGCTGACCTGTTGAAGTTCAGCAGATATGCTTACCATGTTTACCATGTTCACCACCTTGCTCTGGCTAGTTAGCATGCTACATTTGCTAATTAGCACAAAACACAAAGTTGAGGCTGATCGCAATGTCAGTAGGCTCAAAAGTATCTGACAGTTTTTGTTTTTTTTTTTTGTACAAACTTTTGTGCCAGTCCGTCTAGTACAGAGGTGGGCAATTATTTTTCCTGGGGGGGCCACATGGGAAACCCAGATTGTTGCCGGGGGCCAAACAAATACTGTCAGACGCAACCTTTATCACTGTAGGAAACATGCTGGGCACTTATTTTTCAGCATTTATTATACTGAAAATCACTGCAAACTGCATATAATTAAGAAAATTACATTATATGCAGGAGTCTGAACCGTACATGACTGACTGTTTAAGGTGTTTCCATAAACAAAACTTAACATTTAACTTAACATTAACTCTTACTTTTAACATTTAACTTCACATTAACACTTACTTTTAACATTTAACTTAACATCAACACTTGCATTTCCTTCTGTCATTGCATGCAGCTTTGTAAAAAGTCCTCTCTGCTTTAGTATCTTAGCCAGCAGCCTCTCAGCTGTCCTCTCCTTCTCATCTCCAGACAGGTTTCTGGATTTTTCTACGTTTTGTCTCAGTGACGGTTCAAGTTGTATTCTTTGAATACAGCCACATGTTTGTTGCAAACTAAGCTCAAAGCTTTATCGCCAACCTCCACGACAAAAAACGTAGCAATCCATGACTTAGTATAGACGTGCTGCTGGAGGGACCGCTGCGCCTGTGGGCTAACTGTGCCGCCTTGCTTGGGGACGGGGGAGGAGCCCACGGCAGCCCCCATCGCTCGTTGAGAAAAGTAAGAAGGATACGTGTTTTTACATCAGAGTCTCTAAAAGTCTCCAATAACACCAGAAAAAGCTGCTAGATTTGTTGCTCGTCACCCTTTTTTTTTTTTTTTTTTTTTTTTTTTTACAGTCGCTAGAGGGGTCTGAAAACTCTAAATATGGCGATCAAACATCACTCGCATCAATTTGCATCAGTGTCAAGTGTGACAAGAAGAAGCACACTAACAATACACATGCATTTCAAAACAAAAGCTGTTTTCTTTACTGTTTTTTTTTAACTTCGTAAGGTAAATTGTGTGGTTTGTCTGAGACCTCCTGGGCCGGGCAGAACCACCACGAGGACCGTGGGCCGTGTCGGCCGTGTAATGCTCAGGTCTGGTCTAGTAGATATTGAAATTTTTCTCAGGAAAAGTAGACAAATGTTACCTGGTGGTGATTGATTCTTTGGGGACCATGAAGTCTGCAGAAATATTTATGGTCTGTCTGGATAGTTGTTGAGATGTGTCTGGACTGACCAACCAACTGACATCACCATCCATAAAGCTGCTCTGGTAGCACGCATGTAACAGGCAAACATCCTGCGATATGCTGAGTGTTACGATAAGTAATACAAGTACTGTGGCTTTAGCTAGTACAGTAATGGAATAACTCAAATAGAAATATATTTTTGGGCATTTTTTTCCTTTCTATTAGTTCCTGTCTTCTGTGGTCTCCAGGGAAGGACCCTGGACCAAATGGGGTACTTGTACCAGACAAAGACCTTTGATGAAGCAGTCAGTCTGACAGGGACATGGCAGGCTTGCAATCAAGGTGTTAAATGATAGGAGGGCCATAATGTCTGTCCTTTCACTTTAATCACAACCCCATAGCTCAAGTTTTACTTGGCAGTTTCAATCACCATCCCTGTTTCCTTTCACACAAGGCTTGACCCTCTCAGCTTGCCCCTCTCGTATTCTTCACTCTAATGACAAATTTCACTTCTCACCTCATGCTCATTAGTCACCTTTTGTAAGCAATAACACCATTGCGACGGGGTCTATAAATTCAGAGGGATATGGACACATAAATGAGTACTTTTTTTTTTTTTTGTAATGCTGTCACATAAAGCCAGCCCAGTCAACGTGACTGTGACCATAGCGCGGCTGTTTTATGCTATTGAAGCATGATTAGTTAAAAAGGAAAATGGAGCTGTTATTATGTGTTAAGCACACCCAACTTCAAAGGCTGAGCTTTCGACTTCCTGGACTTGAAATTCAAAGAAGAGGTTGCAAATATGTGAGAGGTCAGGGGTCGTGGTGGAGCTGTGGTCTGTCTGCTGCTAAGCAGATAGTCAGTGACAGGGTAGCAGCTAGCAAGAGCCTCATGAATGCTGCCATAAAATAGGTTTTACAGCTTTGCATAGTAAAACTGACCTCTTCACATCTCTTTACTCTGTCTGCAGCGTAATGACATCGAGTGCTACAATGCCAACTCACACTAGGGCTAGATGAGAGTAGATGAGAGGAAGGCTGAGCAGCTACGCCTCACTGATATGGCTTAGCCTGGCTCATTCTTGTCACTTCTGTGTTTTATAGGAAACTTTCTGATTAATTGGTGCTGTGACTCTATTTAAATCAGAGCATTCATTATTGAGTTTGCAACGATGTGGCCTTTTGTTTGACCCATAGCACAGATTAAAATAACTTTCATCTTTTTCTCAGACTCTCATTTTCAACATGTCACTGTTCATTTTTATCAGCAAGTCAGCGCGGGCTCTCTCCAAAAGTGAAGGGAGAATAAATGAGGATTAAAGGCTAGTTGTTGCAGACAAATGCACAGTAGCATATTATTTCTATAGGATTACTATACTTTTATAAGGGATAGTTGCGAAACATTTTGGGAAATATGCATATTTGCTTTCTTGCCTAGAGTTTGATGATAAGCTTGATACCACTCATGGCTGTACAGTAAATATGAAGCTACCACTGGCTGTCAGTTAGCTTAGTGCAAAGATTGGAAAAGGGGAAACAGCTCGCCTGGCTCTGTCAAATAGCAACAACACTTTCTTTGTCAAGATTAAACAAGCTAGATATAATGGGCTGATTCATGAGATGTAGAGGCACTAGTAAGGGGAACCAAATAGCTTGGCTCCATAAAGACGTAACAAAATGTCACCGGTTTCCCATCTTTATGCTAAGTTCAGACATCCAACTGCAAATTTCCAGCAAGAAAGCCAATAAGATACACTTATCACAAAATGTCAAACTATTTTTTCTTTCTTTGTATTATGATCCTTCATAATCTAGATTTATTACTTATTTATGATCACAGGATGTTTATTATTAATTACTTGTGTTGCCAAGAAGCTGCAAAGGATAAGCCAAAAGTTTTGTGCCGTCTCCACTCAGGTACTTCCATTAGTACACTTCCATATAGCACGCTGTGCATACTACATACTTACTTGCGTAGTGCATGAATTTCGTCGTAGTAGTGTCTCAAATCGCACACTTACTGGGAGCTTGTTAGATCAGCTGGTGATAGTCAGCCACCATGCCGTATCGGCTGAAATTCAATTCAGACGGATAAATTCTTCCAATAATTGCTTCAATCTGACGACAGTATAGTGGCACTTCATGGGAAAAAAAACACATGTATAACCTGAATTTGTATAGTTTGATGTTTGCAGTTTCAATTGCAACCGCTTCAGCTTCCTCACTCACCATTTTCACAAGTTTTGAAATAACTATGTCGTCCCTCTCCCTCCGCCACATAGCATAGCATAGTTCCACACAACGTTTTGACTGTTTTGAGTACAACATTTTGGTACTTTAAGTGTACTGCATTTAACCATACTTCTCAATGTGACTGCAGTTATGAAAAAATAAAAATAGCAAGTGTAAATATGGAAATACTTGAATATAGATGCAGCATCCATCATGTGGGCTGTTTAACATCAGATAAGTCTACATGATATTGGGCTAGTTAGTGTATTGGAGCAAAAGTGGTTTGGTTTTGAGTCAACCCTCCATTATTGTTAGGTGCACTATAAGGATGGATTGTCAGCAAGTAGAATAAAAAACAAAAAATAATTTTCTACATTAGTAAATAGTTTACTGTGTCCATGTACTGTGTGTTTACATTGGGGTTTAATTCAACTGGGGTTTGTAGCCTTACAGGTGTGTGGAGCTGCATTGGTTTCTGTAAGCTGATATGACTCCGAAATAGTTCATTTCATGGTTGGTACAGTGCACCATCCCCCCTGTATTGAGTGAAGGTTAAGCCCGTATAAATGCATAGGTTTCTCGAACAGCACATAGCTCCGGCTGCTCTGGGTCCAGTATGTGTGAAATGGTGTGTGGTGAATCCCACTTCTTATTCTTTTAGCATGGCTAGAGCCCCTTTGGATTTCTTAGGCTCCATTACTCTTCAATCTGGACCATGCTTGAAGACAAAATTTATGTAAAGGGTTGCCAGCATATCAAAGAAAATGATAGTTTTGTTGTTTATGTTTGAACACACAGTGCCTTTTGGTGTGTATGTGTCGCTTTGAGAAAAATATGTAAACCATAAATTTAGCTTTAAATAAAATGTGAATTTGAAATGTAATCATGGTGACATTTAAAAGCAAAAGAAAGAAAAAGCACCTCTTCGCAGCAGATGCGTCGGCTTGATTGGACAGTTTTATGTCTTGGATTGAAATTTATGGCTGCATGACCTACCACACTGCAATCCAAGGCAAGCAGTAGTATGAAAACTGCACATAGTGAAGCACACTGTTGCTATCAAATTAAGTGTCCGTGACCCCCGTGGCCGGCTCACAGATGGACATCCATCCAAAACACTCTGTGTCCTGTGACCTTAATCTTGACTCTTGACCAGGGTCATTGAACTTGACAGGATCCCAACCTTGTGGAAGATGAAACATGGAAGACATAAGGTTCACACTGACCCTGGCTTTTAGCACAAGTGATTTTTATATGCACTTCCACCTGACACTGACAGATGAAGAGCTTCCTTTTCTTTTCTTTTGAGAGATGCACGCTCACCCAATAATGAGAGTAAGAGCACAGTCATTTATTCTCCGTGCCATCTATTCCTGTCATACTTTAATAAAGATAATGAAAAGTTGTCCCCTGAAAGTGGCAGATGCAACAAAACAAATCTTACATGGAGAATTAGGCTACCTCCCTGACTCTTGTTGTGTGTTCGGATTAAAAATAACATTTGAAATGTGTTGATGCCAAACACTGGCAAACCAAGAGAGCACAATATGAAACAGATGCCGCCACAGATGGAGGATAAACAGCCACATACATTTCTGTTACAAAGCAGAACTGTCACTGCAGCAGTAAGTGATTATTGTGTTTGTGGCGAAGTGGATTCAGAGCTCGGTGTCTCGTGGGGTTCATGACGTTCTGTGCATCTGTCTTACTGCAGAAAATAGAAAGTCTTCTTCACCGTAGCCTTTGATATAGTTCATTTGACACACTAAAGCAGAAATTATGTTTGCCTTTAGATTTCTTCTTGCTGAACCTTCAGCATATGTGGATCAACCTAGTGTATAGGTCCTCCAGCTGTGCAGAAGAGCAGTGTTTCCCAAGCTTTTGTTTCTTTTTTTTTTTTTTTAATGACAAACCTTCGCAACCCAATTCACAACAGGCCATATCTATAAATCCTGAGAAGAGTAAATTTGTGTGTAAATGAAGGTTCCTGACCATATTTCAATAGATAAACCAGCCATTTAGTAGACTTTTCACCTTGTTTAATGCATGTGTTAGGTAAGAGATGATGTACAGCAACTTGGTCTTTGTTCTGAAACAAACCCAGACAGTCTGCTTTGCGTTGAGGTGCCACATTGCCTTGAAGACGTTTATTTCACAATGACGTACTAGCTGTACATTAGCCCGCTTTTTTACATGGCTACTTACTTAAAAAATCTATAATTTGACACAAAAATGATTATCCAAAGTCTTGAAGCAGAACTGCGTCCATAGCAACAGTCGTTTATATATAGCAGAGGCCTGCTTTAAAGAAATAACAGACCGTATAGTAACGCGGTTAACCATCATCAGAATTGAGTATTCAACAGACCTGTATGATAATGAAAACATCTTGGTTTTTTCCTCTCATCAGTAAAACAAACAGCCTGGTAAGTGGTGTGTAAGAAATAATTAGCAAGTGTTGAACAGTGATTTTGTTAGTCAGCTGCTAAATAATGGATGAACAGATTAATTTATTGATATTCATTATGATATGGTAGTTAGCTCTACGACACTCTCCATTATCTTACGTTGTTCATGTAAAAGTTCATGTAAAAACACCAACTGATATGGGCGCCTCAACGACGCATATCGTCACGTTTTTATATTGCGATATTTCGCGCCTGAGATTTTCACACCCCTAGAAATAAGTGCACTAGATCATCGGACTGTTTTTGTTCTTGAACTTCATAATTATCTGCTAAACAAAGGCATTTTCTACCAGCAATAACCACTTTAAGTAATGATACTTAATGATAGTGCTCAAATTTGTTTTAACGCCACCAAGTTCTTAACGCATTATCACAACTTGTGATTTTTGGGTTGCTCAGTATTAAAGGTGTACTATACTGGCATCATATGAAACTAGAAAACCTAAGGAGTTCATTGGTACATGTCATACTAGCTTGTTGTGAAGGAGGCTAAATAATGCTCCAAACTAAATTTTTGTGAGGAAAAACTGTCATGGACATGTTCAAAGGGGTCCCTTGACCTCCGACCTCTACATATGTGGTAGCCATGAGTCTCCCCTTTACAGACATGCTCACTTCATGATAATCCCATGTATTTTTTTATGCTAAATGCAGTACCTGTGAGGGTTTTAAGGACAATATTTGTCATTATTTTGTGTTAATTGAGTTCAAATAATAAATTCCGTATTTTCTGGACTATCGAGCGCACCTAAATATAGGCCGCCAAATTTTAAAAGAAAACATATATACATACATATATAGCCCGCACCTGACTATAAGCCGCAGGTGTCCACGTTGTAACATGAGATATTTACACAGACAGATGCTAAACAGAAAGATTATATAAATATTTATTTACATATCTTAACTGCTTTTTTCCAAACAGCGCCTGTAACAAGGCTGGTTAAAAACAACAGAAAAGTCATTGATCTTCATCTTCTTCCTGCACACCGACACCGTTGAAGTCGTCTTCTTCAGTGTCGGAGTTGACCAGTCTCAGAACGGCTCCGTCACACACCGTCTCAGTCTCTCTTTTGTTGTCGCCCTCATTGTCACTTTCATCTCGAGGCAAAGTTGCCCCTGAGCTTGAGCTGCCCTCTTCATCAGGCAGCAGTCCAGTCTTTGTTTGAGTGAATTTGTGGAAGTTTGCAACTTTTTCCTCATAGTCTGGAGGGAGCTGCTGACAGAGAGTTGTCCCTGTCCTGATGAACAGGCCTTTTCCTCTCATAAATCTGAGACACCACGATGGTCCACCTTTAAAATCCTCAATATTTTTTCAGTCGGATCTGCACGGTGGAAACACCTCAGCCGTCTGCTCTCTGTGTGTTCACCCAGTCCTCAAGAACGTTTTCAAGTTCGGCCATCTGCTTTTATTACCTATGAAAGCTTTTGTCATCTTTTTGCACGGTCAGTTCTTCACGCTGCCATCTCCAACGTCTCACCATTGATTCATTGACGCCAAGCTTACGTGCAGCAGCTATTTCCTTCTTGGACAGCCAGATCGATTGCTTTTAACTTAAAAGCTGCATCATATGCATTTCTTGGCGTTTTCCATGTTGAGGGTGTGTGCATGACGCGCAAAATGATTGTTAAAAGCTAAAAACTAGCGTCTTCCTTGGCGCATCACCTCTTCCACCGTCTGTCTTGCTCTTCCGCTTCCTGCTAGAGCGCCCCCTGGAGGCCGTCAGCCTGTAAAAATCTCTATATATGCCACATCATTGTTTAGGCCGCAGGGTTCAAAGCGTAGGAAAAAAGTAGCGACTTATAGTCCGGAAAATACGGTACTGTATATACATATATTTGCGTAATACATATTTACCACCATGTTGATAAGAGTATTAAATACTTGACAAATTTCTGTTCAAGATGCATTTTGACCAGATTAGAAATGTTTGATTTAATCAGCATTGACTATGGACAATCATGCGGTTAATCGTTATTGAATCTTTGAATCGACTGACAGTCGACCTTAGTAAATGTGTATTTCTATGATTCTTTTTGGAGAGAATCTGTGCTAAACTGCTTTACTTTGTGTTGTAATCTAACAGTTTGTGCATGCTGTGAAATCCATACAATTACACATTTTCCCCCTTAAGGACAATTTAATGAGTTTATCTTCTTTCCTTTAAGTGAGAAACCCAGAAGAGACTTTGATATGTTCACCTTAAAACCTCACCTCTCCTCCAGAGTGATGATTATATGCAGGAAGTTTTGATTAACTGCCAGCAAAGATATGAGATTACAGTACCTGCCATCCTGCCTCTGTATTTATTATGCAGACAGTGTTTATATTTTGGCCACTGTGTGTTCGGGGGGAGGTGTGGGGAGTAGACTAGGTGAGACAAGGTCTGGAGCTGTCACCTACTGAGGGAGCCCAAGGGAGCACAGGTAGTGATTTACACTCTGGCAGGACACCCGCAGTCTTCAGCATGGTGTGTTATGACATGATAGTCTTTTGGTGTTGCGCTTCTTTTTGTCTCTGCTGTTTTTTAGCACTACCCCCATCTCTGCAACCCTATGGCTATATGGTTTATTTGAAGCTTTTGGAAGCCTTTGTTTAATGCTATGATTGAACTGGTTTACATGCCATTTGTATGGCGGTTGTTATATGTGTGATGGTATAGAAGATCCCAGAGGGTTCCAGATGTGCATCATTATGGTAAAACCCAGAGGCAGAACATATTCAGTTAACTGGAGGGATTATAACAGCTGGCTCTACCAAACCCCTATAACAGATTAAACCTGCATAAATGCTGGATTTAAATATCTGGATAAGGTAGTGTTTTTTAGTATGTGCAGTGTATGCTGCAGTCATGTCTTGAGCTGTCCATTTGTCCGTCTTTGATATGATTGTGACCAGCTGTGACAGCGACGCTGGTGTTGTCTTCACATTGTAAGTCTGTGTGTGTTGTGCTGGAGACACCTACTAAAGCAGGAATTACTGCAGAAGCAGTTTTGACTTTGCCAGGTGTATATATTTCTGTCTACACAACTTAACAAGTGCCTAGTCTAAACATGGGTGTGGTCCGAGCAATGGTGCCGGAAGTAAGGGGTTGGGAAGTGGGGAAGGGGCCCCCCCCCACTTTACACCCCAGGTTTGATTTGGCATCACGGCTGTGTGATCCCATCACAAGCTGGTCTCTTGTTTTGTCTTTATTTGTCTCTGATATAGACCTATCCTGTAAATATTTAACATGAGCACTGCACCGCCCCAGAATTTACTGTATTTTCTGTAATACACTGTACACATATTCACAGATTGAAACAATGCCTAGGCTAAGACTAGATATCTACTAAACTTTAACTTTTCAACGTTGAATAACCTGAATCTGCTGCTCCCAGACTGTGGAACAAACTGCCCCCTGATATTCGCACCATCACCAAAGTCAGCCTTTTTAAATCAAAGTTGAAAACTCATTTTTTTAGACTGGCGTTCAACACTAACTAGGGCAGCCTTGTCTTGTGTTTATTTTTATTCTATATGTATTTATTTTTGTTGATCCCATTTTATGTACTTTTTAAAGGCTTTTAGCACTCTGCAGCACTGAAGCACTTTCTTATAGAGTTTTTATGTTTGTGTTTTTATGCTGTGTTCTTATGTATCGTTTTATGGCTTTGTTGTAAAGCACTTTTGGAGCCTTTCGGCTATTGTAAAGCGCTATATAAATAAACTTTGATTGATTCATTGATTGAATCTGAATCTGTTTGCAGACAAATTAACATATAATTTATCTATCAGCCTTAACATTATGATCACCAGCCTAATGTTGAAGTAAGTCCAGCACATCCCATAGATGCTCGATTGGATTGAGATCTGGAGAATTTGAAGGCCAAGTAAAACCCCTCAGACTCCTTGTTGTGTTCCTCAAACCATTCTTGAACCATTTTTGCAGTGTGCACACTGCCTCCGCCGATTTGCCTTCTTCCCATAGTGCATCTTGGTGTCATGTCTTTCCCAGATAAACGACACACACACACACACCCTGCCATCCACATGATGGAAAAGACAACGTGATTCATCAGACCAGGCCACCTTCTTCCATTGTTCTGATGGTCATGTATGTATTGTTGGCACTTTTGGCAGGGAACACGGGTCAGCATGGGCACCCTGACTGGTCTGTGGCTATGCAGACCCATATGCAACACACTGTGATGCACTGGCTGTTCTGACACCTTCCTGTCAGAAGCAGGATTAACTTTTTCAGCAGTTTGAGCTACAGTTGCTCGTCTATTAGATCGGACGACACTGGCCAACCTTCGCTCTCCACGTGCATCAGTGAGCCTTGGCTTGACTCTGTCGCCGGTTCACCGGTTTTCCTTCTCTGCAGGAACCCCTGCAGACCGGGAACATCCCACAAGAGCTGCAGTTTTGGAGATGCTCTGACCCAGTCGTCTAGCCATCAAAGTTTGGCCCTTTTCAAAGTCGCTCACACCTTTACGTTTCCCATTTTTTCTGCTTCCAGTGGATCAAATTCAAGGACAGTGTTCACTTTGCCGCCTGATATATCCCACCCACTGCCAGGTGCCATTATAACCACCGTTATTCACTTCACCTGTCAGTGGTCATAATGTTATGGCTGATCGGTGTTCAGCTATTAAATACATTTTCAGTGTCAAATTGCTCAGTGGGAATGTTTTGTTCCAAAGATTATTTTATTCAACAGATTTCCACCTTGTTAAGTGTCACAAATGTCTTCAAAGTGGAGGTGAATTTAAAAAAAGAAAGATGTAAGCATAATCAATGCCAAAAACATTTATCATATGTAAGAATGTGGATACCTTTTGGACTGACTTGTCCAAGAATATTTTTGCCTTTGACACCACTGGAGTCGCGGTGGTACCTGAGGGGAAAAGGCTTCAGTATGTTGGTTTGTCAGTCTGTAGCTACTGCTGTAGCTGCTATGTGTCTCACTGTCATCTCCTCTTTACAGGTCACTCATCATGGAGCCAAGGCTTGGCTCTGACTCTAAACACCGCCAGCACTCAACCTGAAGTCGGCCCTCTCCTCTGATCTGCTGACTCACTCTGCACATAGTGGCCTATTCAGCCCAGGAGGGAGGAATACCAGGAAGAGGTAAACAGTGAGCTGAGAGGCCCGGAGATGTACAGGTAGGTACAGCAGCACAGAAGCTTTGCTGTTTTTTTAAGCAGAAGGGCAAGCACTCGGGGGTTACAAACACCCACGCACAAATATTTTAGTGTGCAGACAAATATTTTAGTGTGTGGGTGTTTGTAACTGTAACACTCATGCAGAGACGTAGAGACAGAGGGAGGGAGAGCACTAGAGCATATTTTCTGTTTTCCATGCCCTGGGCGTTAGACATACCAGGAGCGACAGAAATCTCGCCAAGTGGGATAAGATCATAAAACTGCAAGGCACTCTCCTCTCATTTTCAACTAAATGGATAAAATGGTGTCAGCATGTTACTGCGGGCCCCTCCGGATCCAAAATGCTGGCAGGACTATAAACTAAAGCAGTTACTCCACGACAAGACACTGAATCCTTCCCCAACGAGAGAGATTTTATTTGAAATGGTGAAAACAAATATCAGAAAATAGAGTAACACTGGGAAACATTGACAACATAGTCTGTTATTTTGACCAGATGCTTCAATATCTATATGTATCAATTCAGTGCAGTCAGATTTTGAGTGTGTTCTCTCCTGGTTGTTTGGGAGGTATACTGCCACTGATTCTGACCATAGCTTCCTCTATCACACTTGTTTCTCTGGTAAATGATGTGTTACAGCCGGTTTTTCACAGATGTGTTGATAGAGACTCCCTGTTATGTTGTAACGGAGTGCTGCGTTCATTTCTTTTCCTCAATTTTGCTGGTCCCGTTTCAGTTTATTTCAGTTATTGCCGACCCTTCTCTCTCTTCTTTAGGTGTAGAAACTGTTCTGTCGGTGTTTGAAGTCATTAGGCTTTGCGTTCACCTCGGGGACCATCGGGGTCGGGTGTCACTTCATGGTCTGGGCACAGATAAAGGGAACAAGTGAAAGAGAGCACAAAGGAGTGATAATGATAAACTGGATTAAAGGACATCTAAAGGTGTTAGATTCTGTCAGATTGGCTGCAGAGGTGTCAGTTAACAATCTACGTAGCGGTCACAGTTTGGAGATACAATCGTCACTGGAACTGGTTTCCACTCACATGAGACAGTTTAAGAAACAAAGAGGAAATCTTGAACATATGTCAATGTGAAATTGTTATTGTGTGTTATCCCATTACCGAAACATTTTACAGACCTCTGCACCATAAAGAACACATCCTTGATTGTCAAAGCAGAGGTGATTTTGTTCACCAGATCTTCCTGCTGTGTCCTACATTATAAAACACCTCCACTGGTTCTAAAATCCCTCGAATACTTTTCAACAACGGACCCGTTAAGAATGGCTATTCCCTCAAGGCAGCAAACTCAGTGCCTGTCTTCACTCTTCTTCTCTGCTTTCCTCTCATTTTGGACTTGACAGTGCCGCGGTGAGCTTATAGCTGAAGGCAAGTTTAAACTCCACGTGCTGGCTCTCCATGAGGCCACACAATTATCTGGAGCTTGATAGCAGAGCCCGACTCTGACACATCCTGTGTCACCATATTGAGTGTGAGTGCAGGGTGGGAATGGAAGCTATCTCTCGAAAACCTCCCCTGAAGGCACAACGCAACAGCAGCACAGAGATCAGCTGCTGCTGCTGCTGCTTAGCGGATTGCAGCGTAAGCTGTCATGTTAGCATGAATTGCTGAAAAGACTCTCACACACACAATTTCATGTGTGACTCATTTTCTTTCTGTTTTGTTCCATTATCAACTTCAGCTACACAGTTTACTGTTTAATTAAGCTGGATGTGAGCTGTCTTCTTTATTAGATGAAATACTATAATAATGAATCATGGGATGTGCTTGTGGGGATTTCAGACAAACAGAGATTAGGAGTTTGTGAAGTATGATGCTGAGACCACCTCATTACAACAGCAACTCTTATTAGACAGTAGACACAGACACAGAACAATTCACGTTTTTATAGTGTCAACTGATTGATAGCAGTACAGATGAGTCTCCATAGTTTGCATGAATGATGAATGTCCACTGAATGAATAACTGAATTGAGAATGGTTTCTCTAAGACATAGGGGTGGTAATCACCACAGGCCTCATGATACAATATTATCACGATACTTACAGGTCTTATTGATAACATCTTTATGTGGACAGATATTATATATAATATATAATACATCTACAGAGCCTTTAGAAAGGTGACGAATAAATATGGCTTTTCTTGAAAAAAAATTTGTGAATTAATCATTTAAAAGATTTTGGCAGCTCCAAAATTAATTTTTTGTTGATCTCTGAGGAAAATAGCAGACGTTTGGTTCCCTCTTCTATGAAGGCTGGTGAGCCAGTATTAAAACAACTTTGGTATCATGTTGTCTCTTGGTCGTCAGTTTGGGTGGAAAAATCAGATAAATGGCTGAGATTGACTGTAAGTGCCTGGCAATGACTTGTTGTGAAGTAAATGTAATGGAACGGGGGAGGAAGAATGAGGCATCTAGTGGTTGAATGTTATCAATAGCATACAATCTTATTGCTATTTTAAACATTTTAAAATATGCTGAGTATATTGATTGTGTATGATGATAAATTGTGATTTAAAATTTTGCAATTTTTCAACATCTGTTTGATCTAATAAGATATCACCTCAGTTTTCATTCACATATCTCAAGGTCAGAGGTCAAGGGACCCTTTTGAAAATAGCCATGGCAGTTTTGCCTTGCCAAAATTCAGCGAAACTCTGGGGAATGATTTAGCATTCCTCCTGACAAACTAACATGACATGGTACTAATGGATTCCTTAGGTTTTATAGTTAAATATGATACCAGTAATATCACTCCAGCTTTCAGACTCCTCTGGAAGGCAAAATAGACAGAATAGCAGCCAGGCCCGCCAATAGGCTGTCGGATTGATAAGTTGCTACTTGTTATATAATAATAGATTGATACTTGATGTCCATGTATCAATACAATATTGCCACACCAGATGTCATGATATTATGCTGTATCGATTTTTTTCCCCTACCCCTAGTAAGGCATAATAAAATATATACAGAAATATTGCAAATAATGTCCACCAGGTTTAAGTACTAAACACCTCTACATAGGGATATTAATAATTAACTGACATTAAGCATTTTAACCAATTTACACTATCGGTTAAACATTTAAAAGAACTAATAATTTATTAAAAAGCTGAGAAAAACTCAGAGGAGAGACTTGTCACTTTAAGGAGAAAAGCTGGTCCACCTTAAGAGAGAGCCAGCGTAGATACAGGAAGTTGGCTCTGGACTTCCAGCTGAAGAGTTGTAGCTTGTAGCCTCGTAGCATTTATTCACCGATAAATAAACTGTACACACACTGTCTGCTACAGCTACGTTCACAGCTATAACACCACCAACAAACACACTCACCGCTGCCACACACACAGTCTGTTGGAAACTCGCTGAAGTTACTCTACAGCGGGCACAAAGCCACTGGCAACGCTAGCAGCTAGCAGCTAGCATAAACACACATAGTGTTTGCTAAAGTAAACTAAAGTAAATGTGTGATGGTTACTAATGCTCCTGGACGGTGAATCGGAGACGCAGCACTGTGGCTGCTACAGTAACTCTCCTGACAGTGAACTGGAAACAGTGAACGCAGCACTGTGGCTGCTACGGTAACTTTCCTGATGGTGAACTGGAGACAGTGAACGCAGCACCGTGGCTGCTACAGTAACTCTCCTGACAGTGAACTGGAGACAGTGAACGCAGCACCGTGATTGCTACAGCAACTCTCCTGCTGGTGAACTGGAGACAGTGAATGCAGCACCGTGGCTGCTACAGTAGCTCTCCTGACAGTGAACTGGAGACAGTGAACGCAGCACTGTGATTGCTACAGTAACTCTCCTGATGGTGAACTGGAGACAGTGAACGCAGCACCGTGGCTGCTACAGTAACTCTCCTGACAGTGAACTGGAGACAGTGAACGCAGCACTGTGATTGCTACAGTAACTCTCCTGACATTGAACTGGAGACAGTGAATGCAGCACCGTGGCTGCTACAGTAACTCTCCTGATGGTGAACTGGAGACAGTGAACGCAGCACTGTGGCTGCTACGGTAACTTTCCTGATGGTGAACTGGAGACAGTGAACGCAGCACCGTGGCTGCTACGGTAACTTACCTGATGGTGAACTGGAGACAGTGAACGCAGCACCGTGGCTGCTACGGTAACTTTCCTGATGGTGAACTGGAGACAGTGAACGCAGCACCGTGGCTGCTACAGTAACTCTCCTGACATTGAACTGGAGACAGTGAACGCAGGTAACCATGTGCAGTATAACACAGCTAGCTTCCTAGCATTAGCTCAATTAATGACTGAGTCAGAATAATACAGTAACTTAGAAACAAGCCCAGAAAAAACACACATTAACTCATTGCCACTTAACAGAACATATTGCACACTGCATGCAACATTTATCCCACATCGACAACCAGTAAAAACGGTCTGCAGGTTATTAATAACGTATTTTCATTCACAAACGCATTCTCACAACAGCGGTGGAATCGTTATTCAGTCCCGCACCATCTGTCCTTTGAGGAAAGGGTTTGAATGGGGCCCATGTGATTGAGTGGCACCTGCTTGTCAGAGGTTTGCTGCAAAATATAGCTGCATTCAGAGAAGGCAGTACTCCACCTGCATGCCAATCAGGCTAATCCCCTCCACCTACATGCACTCACACACAGACGTGTGCTTTCTCTGTCTCGCTCTCCTTTCCAGTGTTTCTTTTACAGCGTATCCCCCGGTAGCTATGGGCACACATGCCCATCACAGCATCCATTCATGCATTGACAGCGCTCGCAAACAGGCGCTAATTAAATTTTGTCTGTGTGTACTTTGCGCTCAGTGTGGCAGATATCAGTATGTTTTTGTCAGAGGGATTGTCTTACCTAAACATGGAAGTAAACTGACACTGACGCTGTTTAGTGTCTGCTCCCACCCGCATGGCTGCCAGCATTGATTTCCCTCCTCTCAAGTTGTTGGATGTGTGTCAAGCAGGATTTTGTTTTCCTGTTATTTAAAGTAGCTGGCATCCATAGAAACACTTGTATCAATGAAAAGGATAGGATGGAGAATGAGGAGTGTTCTGTTTTAAGCTATTGATTTAGACGAGAGGAGATGTGAAAAGGACCTTTGCCCAAGCTAGCGATGGTCTGTGGTGGCGTAGGTGTACTTGCTGGAGGAGTGAGTGTGCATATGTGTGATCATACAAGCATTCATCTGCATGACTGCTTTTGTGTGTATGCGAAATAACAGAAGCCCGAAGAGAACAGAGATACGAACAACTGTGTCAGCAACAGGAGCTCAGCTATGCACAAACACACAAAACACAAACCCATTCTCCTGAGCAGCCTCTCTGATCTCTCTTTTCTGTCATGTCAATACAGTAACAGGTGTCTCACCTAAGGCAAAAACACTGTATCACTGTCTCCCCCTTTATCTCTCAGCATTTATCTATCGCTGCAGCTCTCTGGGATAGAGCGGGAACATGGTAGTGAATTTGGTACCCAGGCTGTGTCTCTGTAATGATCTTCTTCCGCTGTGCGCCATAGTTTTCATTGGGATTAACCACATGGTGCTGCCTAGCTTGGACACATTCCCAGCTATGCGCTCATGCTGGGCTGGCTGGATGAACAGAAGGTCAGGACATGCCACAACATTGTGTAATGCTGGCGACGGCACCCGGACGGTGCCAGGCATTGGAAACCAGATCAGGCGCCAGTATCAGCCCAGTATCCAATTTAGGGTGACGCACCTGTGTGTGTTATTAGATTTTATTCATCAAGATATCACACAGTGAGTCCGCACAGTGTAAATCTTTATTGCAAATTGGATATGATCCGTAATATCATCCTCCACGCCTAATGGTAGATGTGAGATTTCACAATGACTGCAAATTACACAGTGGAATGTGACATTAACATGAAAATGAGACGATAAGGAAACAGAGTCTGGGATTATTTTGAGGAAAATTGTGACAGAAATGCATCTCTTCCTTCCTCTGTTTACATTGTGCGCTGTATGAGTCATCATGTTATGCGTTTGTGCCTGTCCTTCTACATCTAGACCCTCTTCCTCCTCCACATCCCAGCTCTCTGAAGCAAGTAGACTGCCTGAAAAACAATAGAGCCTCTCTCCCTCTATTCATTTACATCTCAGCCATGTTTGACAGTAGGATGTGTTTCTCACAGGACGCTGACATCATTAGCTGTCTGACACCTGGAACCTCATGTGCATGTACTTGAAATGTAATTTATGATGATTTTAATAGTTTTTGTGAACATGGCTATGAACACGAAACATGAAAACAGTAATATCCACATAAACCATGCAGCACTAGTCTGTACCTTTTTAAATACTTCTGCATTCAATAGTAGCTATGTGTCCTTGCATAAATAGAAAACAAAGCACAGAGTTCCACTTTGCCCCATTAAAGATCTCAATGTACAGCACATCCATCCATCTGTTCTGCAGCTGCTTACTCAGGTCAGGGTTGTGAGGCGACTAGGGCAGGCAGAGCTGCATGTTATTTCTCTCAAAACAGTTACAAGCTGGAGAAAATATCCTTCATGCTGCTTTACAAATGTTAGGTAATCTAACATTTACAAATTGGTTATTAATTACCCCAGCATTAGAAGAGATAAAGCACTGACAGTCAGACAGAAGAAAGAAAGCGTAGCTCTGCCCAAGATCAGTTAACGTCCTGAATGCAGGAAGTTAATGATGCAGTCAAAACCCTTTCAAAACTGAGTAGACGGTGACCTAATGATCCATGAATACACAAATCACTGTTAAGTCCATATGTGAATACATCTAAAACAGCATATGGCTTTGTAATCTAACATTTAATTTTTGCAATCCCTATGCTTTCTGGTATACAGTTGATGAACTAAAGAAAGTAGAAATAATCAGCAGCTGAATGCAACATGTAGTCTTCACGGAGTCCGCCATGTTGCACCGCCGTGTTTCTACCACTGTGTTAACTTTTCTTGATTGGGCCGTAGTCGGTAACGTTACTCACTCCGGAGTTAACCCCCATCACTCCACTCATCTGTCAGGAAACAAGACACGGGAAACCTCTGTTGGTCTGAAGGAGCTGCAGCATTTATTTCTGCCCAAACTGCAACTTCCATTGTACATTCACTGATTGATGCAGCTGATTGCAGCACTATTGCCTATGCAAAATTTGCCCTCGGGACAATGAAATATTTTATCTTGTCTTAAACTAACTCTGTCCTCTGCTCCACAAACTCAGTTGCTCGGTCCCACACATTCGCCGCCGCTCTCTCTTTCTTGCTACACCCCTCACTTCCTATGCACACATGCACTTTATTTGCTGACTGCTGTTGTCCAAATGACCTACACAACTCTTTCAACAACTAGCTTGAGATATATTTTTGTGTCGGCTACCGTCGCTCTCGTACACACTTGGCGCACAGGTGAAGTTCCAGCTGGTTTCAATATGCAACTTCACTGCTAGATGCCACCAAATCCTACATACCGTTTCTTTAAGAAGTGTGTTTTGGATTGTCAATCAGCTAAAACAAGACTTTTCAAGATGTCATGCTGGACTCGATCTGCGTTTTTTCAAGATGATCGATTTATAGAGAAAATAGCCTATGCAGTCTTAATTGCATTAATTTTAGAGAAAAATACCACATGTACAGGATAATCCCAGTGCCTCAGGTACGTGTTGTTGCTGTTCTACCTGAACGTGTTCTCTTAAAATATACTCAGTGGATCTGTCTAATAATAAGGCATATTTCTGCCCATAGTGATTTCAATGTAGTAAGGGCTAAAAACTCACAAAAAGAATCATTAAGTCAAATCGCAGTCTGCACAAAATATAGGCGTCCATCTACAGCCTCTATCGATGGTGAATCATTGTGTCCCAATTGCCTTCAGTCAGATAAACAGGATACTTCTGTGGCATTAGACTAATAATAGCCTGAGCATGGTGAAGGCAAACACCACCTGGCAAATGTCACAGCCAAGTCAAGTGACAGAGGGGAGGGCCATGTTTACATTGAATCAGCCGTAATTGTGGTTGATTGAGGTATTACACACTAATTGTGTCTTCATTCATGGGCTCCATTCTGTGCAAACTGAAGCATTACTCCAGAGGAGCACTTAAGCAAAGCAGCATATTTTTTATTCATTTTCTCAATTGCTTGTGTGTTTCTGGAATTACAACCCAACCGTCAGGCAGAGGAAGTACCTTTAAACGCTATTCAGAAATCAAACTAATTACTCTAGGAATGGAGTTGGCCAGACGGGCAGATTTTTTTTTTTTTTCCTTCCCCCATTTCTTCTCTGAAGCCGGTCAATAAACAATCTGCATAACTTTACCGCATCAATATTTAATGTGCCAGCTAAAGGTCTCATCTCCTACAGGTCGCAGCCAGTCTGGATTTGATGTTTACTACTTTGAAATTTGCCACAGACACAAACAGTCCCAAGGGGTTTTCACTGGTGTGTGCGGACTTGTGTGTGATTGTATGTGTGTATGCATAATGAAGAGTGTTTGTGTTTAATATTTTCATTGTACTTTGCGAGGCTGCCTGTGCGTCTGTGGGTGTTTCCATACATCAGAGAGAGGCCTCAAAGCCCTCCCGAGCCAGTAGAAACGATCTGCTCCCCCAAATTGCTTACAGCCGGTCTATCAGTGGGGAGGGGAAAATATGGGGGTGAATTTTTTAACGACGACAACAAATGAGCCAACACAGGCACACAATTAGGGGGAAGTCATGGCTATGTGTCGTCTTTAGATGAGCAACATGATGGCCTCTTTACCCCTGGCGGGGGTAAAGCCCTGCCCCAGGAGATGGCTCATTAGGGCTGAGGAGGGGAGGAGAGGAGGGGCGGCAGACAGTCAAAATAGTGGGCGTGGAGAGAGGGGGTCGCTGCCACTCAGGGAGAAGAGGGGCTCGGCTAAAGTCCTCTCACAACAAGGGTCATTCTGAGTCGCTGGAAGACATTAGCTCATGGTGCGAAATCATCATGTCACACAAAGGACAGCCGCCATAAGGGCGGCATTAACTCTAGTGGCAAAATATCACCTCATCAATTTAGATACTTTGCAGTGTGGTGAATTATATTGTTTGCATCTGTTTAGAGTCTTATTCATAGTTAAATCTTTCATCCTTTGTGAATGTTGTGTTATTTTGTGCATTTTACAGGTATTTTATTGATATTTTCTGACCACAGATGTCTTGAAACTAGAGATAATCAACATAAATCATATGAAAAAAAAAAAACAACTATTAATATTCTGCTGATCATCCCAAAAAGAGATTATCTAAGTGAAATTCAGAATGATTATAATAATATCTTTGTCGATTGACAATAATGAAACCACTCACCAATTATGCTTAATGAACTGTAATGCAGAAATGTCACTTCCAGAGTTGGTCTTCATCGCTGATTTAATCATCAGATGATGCAGCTCATTAATCATGATACGGTTGTTGCAGATCAGGGGTTACGTATGAACTTGGTGAGAGGGGTTTCATTATGACAGAACAAAGAAGGAGGAGCAGTGTAAACAGGAACTGTACTGCACATACAGTACAGTATTATCTGATTGTGTTACTGTAAGGATAAAGTGAATGTGATCTCCATCACAAAAGCCTTTGTTCAGTGGGCGCAGCAGCTTTTGGTCCCATTATGGGACTGTACATGTAGCGCACTCCTGGGTCTTTAAAAGCTGGAAGAGTGCCACCAGATGGTTAAGAGCAGAAGTGAAAATGTCGTTTTCCACACTGCATCTTTTGTAATGATCCATTACAGTGTTACTGTACGTCCCTCTGCCCATAATGGAAACAATACTCTGACTTAACGGTGCTAAATACCACAACTTGATAATCACAGCGATGCACTATATATTCTGTGTTTATGTTATATTCTGGAGGCCACACATAATTCACCCTGTTGAAACAGACATCCCATTTGATGATGAATTGATGATTAGATGATAAAATTGCTGTTGCAATGTTACAGTACATACATATTCAATTAAAATAAAACTGATAGATTGAGAGATAAAAACTAACATTTTAAGATGATAGTTTACTGAAGATGCTCTGCTTCCAATTGCAGATGCACCCTGGCAACATTTTCTCCTAAATTCAAATATCATTTTTTAATAAAGGCTCTTTGAGTAAAACTTGAAACTTTTCCCCATCACAGCTAGAACTCCCAGGAATCTGTTGCTGTTGATTTTTCCTGATGCTACAGTAACGATTTGTCAAACTTCCTCTTTGACAATGACCGCCATGCTTTACTTCTCTGTTGATCAAAGCAACTAAACCCAGGCTAATTCATTTGTTTTCTGTCTCTCTTGTTGAATTACCCCGCACTGCTGTATTCAGCAAATTTGCATACTGGGTATTAGCTTTGGAACAAAATGGGCTTCGCACAAACAGTCGCATACAGCTTAATTTCAGCAGCTAATTGAGAATCGAGTAAGCATCTCTAATCTGTTAAACAAAAAGAAATAGTATTTTGTCATCTAATTGATATTCTCAGTTTAGCTAATTAAAAATCCAAACCAGAGTATACACTAGTGAGTGTAGTGTGAAGTAAGACTGACAGGAGTTTAACACCCTCATAATCACACCTCCCACAACACTGATGGGCTATTCTCTGTTTTTAAAGAAGCGCAAGTCATTTAAAGCTTGTGTTTAAAAGTAATTTCCATCTGAAATATCTCTCATTAAGAATATTTCCAGAAGCCATAATAAGTGGAGATTTGTATGAAGGTAAATTTAAACCATTCAACTTCAGCGCCTCTGCTGATGTGCGCTCCTGACACCCTCCTCGAATCATTATGACCATATTAGCTCGCCATCAAAGAGAAGTGGTGTTAACCCAAGTCTTAGAAAGAGGCGTCTTTTCATCAAATAGATGCTGTGTGTCTTTGTGACTCTCATCCTGATGGACACTGCTGCTACTTTGAATCAAAGCTAAGTGTCATTTTCTCAGCATTTAATGAATATGGATCTCTCAGAGCCATTAATGCTTTTGTTTCCAGGCTCTTTATTCATCTCCCGGCTTTTCACCGGTCAAATTTTGGCGCATTTAACAGCGACGACGTGTCACTGAGTCTCACAGGCTACGTTCGCTGAAAGGTAGATGTACTCACTTATTCAAAGATATTTTTTTAAAAATGAAAAAGCTACAAGTTTCAGCGACTCTTTTTAAACCGATGTGTCAGAGATCCCAACACTTCAGTATTCATTCTTGCTATTTTCTTGTGGTGCACTTTCAAGGACACACATTGCCCAGCAAGTTTGTCTATAACACTCCCAGCTCTTGACCTTGGACAAAATGGTTGCCACCTCTATCAATCACCAGCTCAACCAAGAACAAGAGAAAATGATGCCGCTAACAACATTATCACAGCACTTGTTCACATCTCATTGATTTGACAAAAGCCATCACTCACATGTCACATGGTTCAGTGCTCTGTTATAGGAGGGATGGGCAGAGACTATAGTGGTCTCAGTGATAGGATTTAAAACCTGTTTCTTCTTCCATGACAAAATTCCATGTGGTGGACAAATATTCACTTTGCAAAATAAAGCAGCTCAATAAAAACAGTCCAAATTATGGCCTGAAAAATTATTGTTGTGTTGAGTCAGCAAAAACTCCTCACAAAGGACAAAGAATTTATTGCAGGGCTTTTAAAGTAGTTTGTTTGAACCTCATTCTCATAATTAATTGTATATTTGTAAATGTTCATAAAGGTGATCTCAGCAGGCTGTAGTCATGTTTCCATCCATGTATTTTTATGTGCATTAGTGCCACATTAGAAAAGCTGTATGGAAAGGGCAAAATATAAAACATCCCCCCATTGTGAAAACATTGTGTTCGCTTGAGGTTTTTGCCTTCGCTGAAAATGAGCTGATGCGTCAAATAGATTATGGAAATGCCTTTGCCCAATAAATTCTGACGTAGTGAACATTTAACTCACAGGACTGATCTGGATCTGAACTGTTTCTACTGTCTGCATCTTCCCAGATATTCCCATTATGTGTGAATGCTTGTCTTCTCCAGACAGAATCAAACATGGCCAATACTAGCTGACAGGAAAAAACACTTAAAACTTTACCAACTGAAACAGTTTCCTGCAGACTGCTCTCAATTTTTCTATTTTAGATGATAGATAGCCAAGGCAACCTCTCCTTCTTCCACTGTTTACTGGCACATTACAGTCATGCCTAGCCTATAGCGGCAACTTCTCACAAAACTACACTGTAGCTGAGTTAGCGCTCCAAACCTGTATATGGAAACATGCCTAATTCGCTTTTTTGTGACATTTCAAAAGTTCACTTAAAATTTGGTAGGAATTTGAGTGGAAACGTGGCTAAGATCATCTGCTCATCACCCTGTCGCGTTTGATAGGTCCACTGTACATATCAAACATATATCTTTAATATAACCAAAGCTGCACTCCAACAAGCTTGTATTTCACTTTTAGAGTGAGAGATATATCCCATAATGCAAATTAATTATTATCATCCCCCTTTTAATTTTTTCATGTGTTTCCAGTCTGGCCAAAGGGAGGAAAGAGTGCCACATCCCAGAAAGAAACCCTTTCTGCCCTCCGAAGACCGATGCTCCTATTGGCCTGTCAAAAAGAAGAAAATACTTTAAATGTTTTGATTAATTATTGATCACAGCAGGACCCCCACCCCCCATACTCCATCTCTGACATAAAGGCCACATAGCGGGGACAGTGGCACACACCTGCTCCCCTGCGGGATGCTGATGTCACACTATTCATCATCTCCTATTGAGAGGTGATGAGGATCCCCAGCGGTGGCTCCCTGGACAGCCTCCCCGCCCTCTCGTCCCCTCTGCGCTGTCCCAGGGGAGGTTTCAATTAAACAGCCCCAATGTTTGGGACATTTTAATCCCCCTTCCACCTCGTTTATCTCTGCACCCACACCGCTAAAGCCCAGACAGTGGAAGAGTGCATCCGTGGATAAAACCGTCTCTGTGTTCACTTTGTGTATTCGTCTTCTATATGGAGATTAGAGGCGCAGCAGTGTGGATGGGATTAGCCTTCTTGTGCGTATTCAGAGGCCATTTAGAGGCCAATGTGTTTGTAGATTCAGTTTTGACGCTGCTGATACTGAAGGTTGGAGTGGTGAGCGACAATTAACCATATGTTTCACCTGGAAGAAAGCAGGGCCTTTTCCCCAGGGTTGTTCAGATATTCTTTGAACCCTCCTCTTAGAAAAAAACTACAACACCATCCCCCAAAACATGTCAAAATAATCCAACCGTGTTAAAGTGAACTTTCATGTACATAATATCTCAATGGATCTTCTAATGAGCACCTCCAATGTAGACATTAATAAAACCACAGACACAGGAGTAGAACGGACATTCCCGTTCAGATCAACGTAGCAGGATGATCAGACCGGCGGACATTTTTATGTGTATTGTTGTCACTGCGACTGTGATAACTTCCATATAAACTAAACCAATTTAGGGCAAGTCGCACTCACTGAGGTAAGGTTAGGCAGTAACGAGTAGATGAGCAGTGGAGTAGTAATGTTACGAAGAATAAATGAGTCAAATTTAACACCTCAACCCTTCATCCACACTCTTGTCACAGCATAAGGAAGAGAGGGGGGGGGGGGGGGGGGGGGGGGGGGGGCAGAGGAAAAAAGGAGGGGGGGGGACCCGGGCCCCAAAAAAAAAAACAAAAACACATAGCTAAGTAACCAGGGGGGGGGGGGGAGGGGATACAAACGTGAGCGACAACTTTGTTTGGCTCATACAGTACAACAAGTGTAGCATTAAAACATAGTGTAATAACCAAGCTAGCTATGCTATGCTATCCACTATGCATTAATGCTCCACTGGTTGCAGAAAATGAGCGGAACAGTGGACTGGTGGCCAGCGACAGCCACTGATGGTCCCCCCACCTCACTCCCCATTGCTGTGGAGAAGGACAAGCTACGTAGCTAGCTAGCCAGCCATCCGTCTCTGGAGCTGTGTACTCTCTCTTCCCGGCGAGCTGCCACCATACCTTACCGCCCCGCTGACATGTGATGGCACAATAACTAACAACAATCGCCATTTTCCTTTGTACTAGGCAAATGACCACAGAAAACAGCTGAAAGTCTGTTCTACGCCTATTCTACTTCTTGAATAAAACCCTGAAACAGAGACCCAACTGCTGTCCACTGCATATGGCAAACTACACCTTTATGCACCATGGAGCAAGTGAAATATGTCTTCCTGAAGGAATTACTTCTATAACGATTGACCATAATGCAAAGGAAATGCAAATAAAGAACCTTCTTTGCTCTCCCAAAGTAAACAGTTAAAGCTTGTTTCCAGCATGACAGGATATGTCAAAATGATGTCAAACTTCACTAAATTGGTTCAGAGTCGACTACTTTCTGTCTTCCAGTTCGTTATGGAGAAGTATATAGTCAGGGAGTTTCACTTTTTATTACAAGGAGTTCATATGGTAGACAGTAGTTGACATTTGACGTAATTTCTCCTCTTGACTGCACAAGAAAAAATCTCACACTTTCGTATGTGACTTGAGAGAGTTTGACTGGCAATACCAGGATGTCGACACTGTCAGACCTCTTCTGAGGGTCATGAAATGTTCATGTGAAGATTGACATGTTTGTGAGAGAGAGAAAATTGATGTGATGACCTTCAGCAATCAGATGAATAGGTATGCCATAATGCTTTTTAGGGCGTATACTGAGCTTGGCCTCAGACTTGTGTTTCATATAATTGACTTGATGGTTTTACAGTGTGTGTGCTTTGCTCTACATATCTAGTTGGGTGGGATCTTTGGCTGGCAATTTTCTGAGAACCAGCTTGTTAATGGTCAGTTGATTAAGGCTTAATGGGAGTATTGATTGAAGTGATCTGGAATGTAAATTTTTCATGCGTTGTTCTGAAGTCAAACAGAAGAGCTGGCAGGTCTGTGCAGGTCATGTGTTAAATGTACATCATTAGTGTGCTACTCTCAGCTCCTCACTCAACTGCCAACCCGAGCATGGGGAGATTAGGGCCGAAGAAAATGAACCTGAGCAGTCTGCTCTGTAATCATTTTGTTTTTCAACTCTCGCCGCCGTTTTGTTTTTGTGACACTCATTAAGAACAACTTCTATCTGTTGTTGCTCTGTGGTAGAAAGGTTGAGTTTTTTTTTTTGTTCTTTTCTCAGTCCAATCAGAGAGACACATGCATTTCCTCTGAGCTTTTTAGTATGCATCTCTGCCTTAATCAATACTTAATGTATCTGTTCTGTTCATTTGCACTTTCAAATTCACAGTCTAATGCACACTTCATTAATGAGACCTACGTGGCCTCGTGAACAGCTGCAGCATTAAAATTGAGTGGATTTATTCAGATCACACACAGCACCGTGTGACCACTTTAATATGTTGTTAAAAGTCAAAACATAAATGCACACTGTAGATCATTCTGTATCGCTCGGTTTCGGTTTTGTAATTTAAAGCTATTCCATTCTGTCTCCGTCTAAATACAAGTATACAGTGTTGTCTATCAGTCTGTGTCAGACAGAGAACCATCTAAAGACAATCAACGTGTCTTTGGTAAAGGATGAGAGTGCCCGGGAGCCAGATAGATTCATCACTCATCAGACACTGTTAGGGAAATTTAGGAGCTTAATTTTGTCGTTCCAGGCGGTTGATACAGCCAGCGATTCAACATTGTTATACCAGAGACTGATGTCTCCTCTATAACTGATGTGCAGACGGGCAGCAATTCCTCAAGGAGAGGGATGGTCTCTCCTGCTGGAGTTAATGATGTCATACTGGTGGTTTGCGCTACCCTTGGCGGTACTCTCAGTATAAAACTGCTTCAGATGGTGTATACAAAGTCTAGTTTTAACAATTTTAATAATGGATTAACAGTTTGTCATTTATCAAGCAGAAACTTGCTGCTTCCAGCCTCTCAAATGTGAGAATTTATCTGAAAATATCTGTAGCATTTGGACAAAATCATCAATTTGAAGACATGACCTTGTGATGAGTATTTCTGGGATGTTTTTCTGGACATTTTTTCCACTATTTCCTATCTGTTTTTTTCAATTTGGTAGACTAAATGATAATCAGCCAGTAAAAAAATATGACCATACACTCAATTGCCAGTTTATTGGGTTCTTATAGCTGAAAGTAATGCAGTCTAATACAATAGTACTGCAATAAGTCCTGCCATCACGAAGGTTATAATATTTCAATTTGTTGTTTTTGGAAGCTGCAGTTTGTGGCGCTGTTGGATTGTATTGGGTTATACTGACAGGTGTTTCTATTATTTTGTCCACGTCATGTATCTAAAAAAAAAAAAAAAAAGGGTAGGCTATGATAAATAACAGAAACACCTTTAGTTTAACAGCACTACAAACCCCAGCGTGATTAAAGTGTTGAATCAACACCTCTCTAAAAGAGTTAAAACTAAAACTGAACAGTATTCATGTTCATGAAGGTAGGGTTTAATGCCGGCTGGTGCAGTAGACTATATTATCACCAACCACAGTAGGTGACCTAATAATAAACTGAGGGTATGTGCAAATTAATAGCTAATGCAGATTATAAATTGACAAAATTAGTAAAAAACCTAATTTGTTAATTTATTGAATGCATTTCCCAGGACTTATATGTAGGGATGACTCTATGGAGATGGTCTGTATTTACAAGGTAAAACTTAACTGTATGGCTTTGTCTTGAAAAGCTGTATGAAACATAAGTAAAATTTTACCATAGCTGGACAGTGATCTGATTAGACACTCTGACCACAGTCTCCAGATGAAAAGAAGAAAGACTTGCAGTACAAATCCATTTTGACATTGCCCAGGGCTTAAGATATAGACGTGGTTGATCTTCATATTGCTGCTCTACTTGTACCTGGATCTCCATTTTAATGGGCTAATTACTGGGCAGCTGGCTTGGCGGCCTGCGTTTGCCTCAGTCAGAGGCCTGGGTCTGAATGGGCTGCAGCCTCTGCCATAGACCGCAGACAGCTGGCTGTGTAGTGTGCTTTCCAGAGATGTCAGAGGAATCCTCCTCTAATCCTTAGCTCCCCTGCTGGGAGCCTGTTGTTGGAGAGGCATCACACAGAACATATGACACTGTTGATAAGAGGGACTCCATGTGATTTAGTCAAATTAAAAAAGGATCACTTTGGGTTATTAGCTAACTGTTTGTCAGGACGTTATCGCTCTCAATACGATACTTATTCAAATATGATTTGGTGGCGCTGATAGCGTCTGGCTGTCACTGGGGCTTTCTCATGGAGCAAGTGCAGCATTTCATCAAGTGGAGAGGATAGACGGTGCTTGGATTTAATAATTTATGCTCCTCATCCCAGTCTGGATGAAGTGTGTGTCATTCAGAGGTGTGAACGGAGTCAGATCTCAGGGGGGATTGCTGCTGGATTTCTGCTGGTCGACCAGAAGAAAGAAAAGGCTTTCCACATGATTTACCATGAAGCGGATTCAGAGAAATCCTCTGCTTCCACTGTTCTGTATCATATGATAGTGCTACAAATGAAGGTCTGCTATATTCCATAATCATGTGCAATATCTGAAAGAAAAATTGCCCATTGGTGACCTTTTTCTTTTGCGTTTATTTCACTTAGGTTATATTAGCAGTGGGATCAGAGAGGCTGTGCAGTGAAAACAGTCTGGGAGCGCTGTGCTAATTGCTCTGTGGTTAGATAAGCATCTTGGAAACGCTCCAGACGTGAGTTACGAGCAGTCAGATTTAACTACCTAACACACCGATGCGACTTTGAAGACATGGAGGTCGGACCTGAGAAATAACTGTTTTTATATTTTGGCTAAACAGACTGCCGCCACACACACAGACCTACACACACCAAGTGGGTGGCAGAATATGACTTTCACCTGGCGAGCAGCAGCAGCATCAATCTCTCTGGAAAAGAAGAATGAGACCCATCAAGATGAGAGCGATGAGTTTAATTCACTGGTGGGCTCATGGAAAAGGATATAATATGTTTGATATTCCCCATAATGAGGAAAAAATACTAGAAGCCTTTTATTCTGGAGTGCCAGAGGGGATAGAAGAAGCAGCTCACTCTATAACTCATACAATACACAATACAAGAAGCCCTCTGTACTGCTTGGTTAAGTGAAGTGTTCACAAAAAAAGAGTAGATTAAAAGGAATTATGTGAGAGACTGTATGCATTCAGTTTACCTCTGAAACAGTTTGTAATAATATCTGTATCTATACATCTATGTCTGTCTTTCTACCTATATAATTTAACATATAATATATTATTCTTTGATATATCCCTGGTGTTCAAGAAATGACAGTGTCCAAACAGCAGAAAAGCTTGTGTATCATAGGCGTGCACAGAGAGATAGGGAGATAGATATCAGGAGAGTAAAATGGCTTTTGTGTTCAGAGGTGGGCTCAGCAGAGTTGGATTGATTTGGCTGTAACAGTGACAACAGGCCTCCCCTGTGTTTCGCTCCGCATAATTCTTTGATTAATGCCGTGCATTCCAAAATTGCTCCACTGCAACACAAAATCAAATTAAATCACCTGGATACTATCTGTAATTGATTGGAAACGTCAAAGACGAGGGGCAATGCCATTAATAACTTGTAGGATTTCTCAAAAATGTGGATTAAGTGATGTCTTTTTATATTGTGTTTATTTGGCCCATAATGCATTTCATCATGCTGCTTTGGTGGCATCAGGATGTCACATGTGAAGTATCAGTGCTGAATATAATCTTTCTTCTTGGAGTCCTTATTTCATGTTGACAGATGCACGTGTCACCGCTCCCTACAGGCCAAATTCAGATGTATGTTTCACTGTTGTTGGTTGTTGTGCACCAAATCAGAGGCCACAGCTCACTAAAGCATTAAATGAAAGCACTGTATTCCTCTATCCACTTCACAGTGTATGACTTTGTTTCAAATCAATACTGTAAATTATTGAAGTCATGGGATGGGGATATGCCAAATGATATTCATTGAAGGGAATCATGTTCCCCTGGGCTGTCAATAAAGCGGCGCATGTTCTTTCCCTCCACCTCTTGGCGAGCCTGTTGTGGATCAGAAATTCCTACTTTGTCAGATTGTATTTTTCATGAATAACAATTACAGACTTTGATAATTCCTTTCATGCAAGAGTGTACTGCCTCAGTGATTGATCTTCTTAAATCTGCCTATTCCTACCTAGCGCTGTGATAAGCTGACACTGCACAGTAGCACATAATACATCAGCTAAAGATGTCTGTCTGTCTTATTTCTGGCTCTGCAGAATCAGGTAGTATTTTTACTCCTCTGCGTGGGAGGCGTTACGTTTTTGGGTTGTCCGTCCATACGTACATCTGGACGGATATCTCAGGAACAAATCTGGCACAACAATCTTTTAGAGGGCAAAGGTCAAGGTCACTCTGACCTCACAAAACAGGTTTTTGGCCATAACTCAAGAGCTGATATGCCAATTATGACATTTTTTGACCCATCACCTTGTCTTTAGGACCCGTGATCTCAGAAATTAGAAATAGAAGTTTTGTTTTTTCAAGCAACCCCAAGTGGTCTGCACTGAATTTAATGAATAACTGTGCTAACTAATGAACTGAATAACACTTTACTCTCACTTTAAATGGTTATAATATTTTGAGATTAATTAAAACACCAAATATGATTACATGCACAAAAGATTTCATTCTTTACCTTTTTTTTGCGAGTCAACATTCATACAAAACTGTATACATGGCTATTGAAAACGAGTATTCCACTAATATTCATGTTTAGATGCAGCCGTGCCGTCTCCGATTAACGTAAGTGGTGGCGGACAGCCTGCCACTCTCATTCCTTCAGCCACCTTCTTGAAAAAGCTGGCGTTGTCAAGTCTTTCATAATGTTTAAGTAGGTGTGTTTTTCCTTCCAACCAGAAATGTTGGCTTTCCTTTTGAGCATGCATCTCTGCAAACTGTCAACTAGTTGGTTTGTGTACAACGCACAGAGCTGGCCGCAAACAGGCAAGAGGCCGCATGTCGCAAATTGTTGTAAAAACCCAGATTGAAAGGCATAATCTGAATGCTCTGTATACATGTCCAAAGAATGTACCTGAGTAATATCAGCATAGCCCAGGCCTTAGTCAGAAAATGCTCCTTTCGCAATAAGGCCGAATTCAGAGTATCCATAGCAGAATATTAGTCTGCATGTACATACATAGTCACTGTGTGGAAAAAAAAGTCTGATAAATTGGGCATTTCTTATTTTCTCATAACCATAGGCTGTGGAGATAGCTGCAGCACTGAGGGCAACAGGATCCCTGATTTTTATCCCAGTGCTTTCAGTCTAGATAGCTGAAATAATGTGTGCAAATAAATGGAATCATTAGCATCTGTCACATCAGAATCACCTTCCTCTGAGCGGGTTGAGGTTTGATGAGTACCCCTCAAGCTCTGCTGACCCATCGTTTTTAAGAAACTATGCAAAGTAAATAAGTACAATATATTCTGTGAAGGTCCAACAGCTCCCTCACTGATGTCTGACAGCCATTATTATTCTAGCTGTCAATATTACACACATAGGTGAGCAGATGATGCCTTATGAGGGGTAGTATCCATCAATATACACATCCTTGGTCTCATTCAGTCCGTCACACCTTGTTCCACCGTGTGTGTGTGTTCTGGTGAGAGGGAGGTTTATGAATAAATCAACAGAGTGTGAGATCTTTGAGCATTTTTTGCTGGAAATAGCCGACAATACGTCTGTGCGTCCCCAATGACCCATCTGATCTTTGTCAGAACATCATCATCAACTCACAGTATTGTAGCCATGAAAAGCTGCTTTAGTGTCATGGTTTAGTCATCTCATTTTTTGGTTAACAGTTGAATGAAAATTCAAAAGTAATAAGGTGTAAACAGAAGATTGTTAGGAGGAGAATCTCTTCGTGCACCCTTGCTTTAAAGATCCTGATATGTGGGCTGATGGCAAGCAGCAACTAGCTGTAATCTCTTTCTTCATTTTCTTTTCTAAATCCCCCATTCTCCTTGTAGCTGAATTGCATTGTGTAGTCATCATCTCCTGCTGTGAGCTTGGCCATCAAGAGGCACTTGCCACATGCTGCTGTACACATTATTTACTCTCTAGCATGTTTCTTCACACTGTCGCTTCTTTCTCGCTCCCTTTCTTTCACCCTTTGTCCCTCTTACATGTGCAGGAGGAGATAATTTCTTGGTTTTTCTCTGCGCCCATCTTGAGTAAATCCTGGCTGACAGTTTAATGGCCCTAAGACATGTGGGTATAGAGTCTGTAGAGCGAGACCTGATATCTATACCCGGCTGACCGACAGATGAGCAATGGAGAAGGGATTGAAAAGAATGAGAGATGTGTGTGAAATGTGTGAGGTGCGTCACTCACTTCTGGAAGCCTATAAAAGTTCAATCCAGGACACGGCCAAAGAAAAAGGGCAGGAAAAGGTAGACCAGTACTCTCATGTAGCAGTCTCAAAATGTGGCAGGGATGTCTACGGCACTAATATAGTTTGTGAGGGGAGACTTGCCACTCATATTAAAGGAATAGTTTTGGAAGGTTTGGGTTCTTGCCAAGATATCAATCTCTTGTTTCAGTAATTTATCAAGGAGAAGTGTTATGTCAATATTTGCTGGTTCCAGCTTCTCAAATGTGAGAGCTCCCCTATTTTCTGGTCTTCTTTTTAGTTTTCTATCATTGTGAATTGAATATCTTGGGGATTTGGCCTGTGGGTTGGAAAAAACATGAAATTTGAAGGCTTCATCCTGGTCTTGGGGAGCTGTAATAGGCTTTTTTTTTTTACTATTTTCTGACATTGTAATAACTAAACAATCAATTGCATACTAGTTCTAATCTGTATGGTAAATATATAGCTGGAGCCAGCAGCAGGTTAGTTGATTATAAAGATTCGATGCTGGGGGGAACAGTAAACCTGCCTCTGGTCTAAAGGCATAGGCCAAGAAATAGTCTGGCAAAGAACCCTGATAAATATATATTTTTACATGTTTGTTTTTGTACAATTAAACAGACTCGATGTTAAAGAGACAGTGTGTAGGATTTGGTGGCATGCAGTGGTGTGGCTGCAGATTGCAACCAGCTGAGTACCCTTCCCCTCACGCCTCATTTTCCAAGACTGCAGTATGTGAGCTGCCGAGTGCAAAAGCTGCCCTTTAAGTGTCAGTTCGTAAGCATTAGAAGTGCTGTGCAGAGCCAGGCTAGCTGTTTCCAGTCCTTTTGCTAAACTAAGATAGCATAAGCTGCCGGCGGTAGCTTCATATTTTCTGTACGAACATGAGAGTGGTATCAAGTTTTCCATCTAACTCTCAGCAAGGAACCAAATAAGCATAAATGTCTTTGAAGTATTACTTGTGTGACTGTAACCAATGAGGAAAACAAGACATGACATTTCTTTCAGTAGTAATTTGGACTCTACTAATTCTCTATTAAATTAACAGCTACTAACTATCAGTGAATAACATTAAAGAAATAGAAATCCATGTGATTTCACTGCACAGCAGAATCAGGGCTTTGAGAGGGATTTGCATAGTTTAAGATTCTTTGGCCCAGCACATGCTGAGTGACAGCTTTGGCCCAGCATATGCGCCTAATCTCAGTTATGCTTTATGGGCACATTGTCACGAGATAAGGAGAGCATATCCTTCACCAGATCATGGAGATGACTGTGGTTTGATGATGCCCGTCAGACATTTAGAGCTCGCATTCAGGATCCAGCGTCCTGTCTTGTTAGCCATACTTTGCGTGTGATGTGCCATGTGGTAACTTTTATATGTGGTCATGTTTGTGTGAGTCACAACACTAGAAAGCAACAAAACCATTATGTGATGCAGAGTGTTTTTCCCTTTGAGGGAATTGATCTAAAGCAGATCTGTAACAAATTTAAAAGCGACCAACGAGCACAACTGGAGGCCCATATAGTTTGCATAAAGAATTCCCTCTGAAGTTTATTGGCCTTTTAAATGGCTTTATTTCTTTGATCCCTTATGGGAGAAATTACAGTAAGCTTTATTGTGAAGGCAAACTACCATTACTACTTTCCCCATAGCTATAGTTTATAAGCCGTCTTGTTTAAGAGATTGTATTTTCTGCTTTTTGTTTAACAGCGGAAGCTTTCGTGTGAGTCCTCTTTCCTTTTTGCATCCCTATAGATGATATCTAAGCAAATCTCCTGCATTATGTTCATATTGTTGTTGCCCTAATTGACAGGTTATTGTGCATTCTGATATGACATTAATGTGGCGTTTGTGTAGATCTAGATCCACTGAGAGGTCCAGGGTTGCTCCATCAGAGCTGCAATTGTTTTCAAATAAGTGTCTCTTTATTAGGCCTGCATGATATGAGGAAAATGTACCATATCACTGTTCAATATTGCGATGACGATATGGCTTCCGATAAATAAACAAACATTGAAATGTGCTAGAGTCATGTCAACCTGGTTGTCTTTAAATTCAGAACCAGATAAGAATTGAATATTTTAAATATAACTAGGTGGAAGCGATCTAAAATGTTAATGAGATAAATCATATCATAAGAACACCGACATCAGTCAGCATCAGTCCTTCCTTGTGTCTTCTGTCATCCTGTCTCTGCTGATGTGATTCACTGTCTGTAGGTAGCGCTGGTAGAGGGAGGAGGGGCTGCTGTGTCTCAGCCAGCTGAAAAGTTTACAAGAATTTAAAAATACGTGGCAAACTAAGCTAAACAGACAGCATACAGACAGCTTTTATCGCCACGGGTTACGTTGCATCTGTACTTTATAATAATAATTACACAGAGGCTCTGTGGTCTGCTCTGACAGCCTTGAACCTTGTCAACGACAGCTCATCACCACTTTACTCCTTCCCGTTCCACCCTTCACAATAAAAGCCCCAGACACTGATACACTGGAACACGGACAGAGCAGATTAAAATATCACTTTTCTACATGTTTCTTGAACAAGTTTATAAAGTACTGGCTTTATACTTACGAAGGTTTTATCGCACTTACGAGTAACAAGCATATTGTAGCTGGCGTCAGCTCAACTTCACCTATAGTTCGTTTCAGTGTCAGTTCTTCACTGACTTGGGTGCATGTTTGTATGTGGAGAGCTGACATGAGGATACAGCTTGGTAATAAATACTAAAGTTATGGTCTTTTACTCTAAATATAATGATTTTTCTTTATCCTTGTGTTTCAGGCTGTCTTTTGCGATGCATTTATCAGGCATATTCATATCATAATCACAATGAAAATATGATTTATCAGTCAGCACTACTCTCTGTATATCTGTCTGTGTTCCTGTAAAGAAACAACAAGCAACTTAGCTGAAGTGTTCCTGAAACAGCTGTCTGTGTGCCTCTGATGATTGGGGGGGGGGGAAAAGGAGGGGGGGGATGGGGGGGGGGGAGAGATATTAAAAAATGGAGAAAGAGAGGGGGACACAAAAACTCAATGCTGGATGGAAGACCGTAGTGATTACAATAATCCTTCATTAGCTTTATCATTCAGTCCTCTTCAAAGAACTTTGTTATGAAACAGGATTGAAACATTACGAAAAAAAAAATTGCACATACACCAGTTGAACACACTTAAGATAATTTACTATAATCAATTAAAAGTTTATAGGCTTATTTAGCAGGGAAATCCTAAAGTAGGACTCCAGGGTGTTGCGTTTCATATCTTCACATGTTGGGTTTATGGATGTTTAATTGTTTGAGTGAATAATTACGGCATTTAAAGATTAACATCAACAGTTGGCTGACATCCAGACATGTAGCCATGTGACTCCACTGCTGCGCTCCTTGGTCTTAATGCCAGACAGGACTTTTAGCTCTGGCTCAGATCCCCTGCTGATTCCACACAGTAAAGTCATAAGATTCAATTTGGTTTTGTAAATGATGCACTGGCACCGTGAATCCCATTCAAGGCAGCCTGTTTTTTTTAATTACCGTTAATTACAATTTGCATAAAGCTTTTTAGCAAACGGCTCCTGAAGCGCCTGTAATAATTATACATGTAAATGAACGGTTATCTGATAAAGGTTTGTGAGTACGTGAGTGCTCGAAAAAAGGGTCCATCTGCTAAATGAAAGTCAAATGGAAAAGAGCAGAGTGAATGTGCCGTGGTTCGGGAATGTGACACAACAATAAAAGCATGTCCGTTTGCTCACATGTTGTTTACAATGAGTGGAGAAAGGGTTGTGTTGGTCGCATTTCATGAGACATAAATGTACTTTCCATCATGACAGTACAAAGAAAACTGGGGGAAGGCAAAGGTGTATACAAACAACAGTGAAAATAGTGTGAAGCATATTTTTGTTAGATGTTAATTATTATTTAGGTAATTTTTATTTATTATCATGCTAAATTTTAAAGGTTAACAGTCTGATGCTGGTTCGGTAAATTCTAGTTTGTGGCTGTTACTCTGATTAATCTGGTGTAAATATTGATTTAGTGTGAATATGCTGAGAAAGATAAGGACTATCTCTCTGAGACCTCATCATTCTTCACTTACCATTAAAAGTCTACATTACAGAACTCCTCAATCACATCTGAACTTTTCGCATTCAGCCGAGCTCAGATGTTCATCTTGTTTGTCACATTGCGTCTTGCCTCTCACCTCATTTACTCGTCACCTCGTCCCTCGTCCCGCAGCGCCATCAGGCCTCATATTGTAAATCGGAAAGAAACGAGATATCTCCATCACGAGCCAATCAGCAGCGCTAATAGGAGATAGCCTTCACTCATGTTTTCATTGGCCATGTGTCTATGCCAAACGCCGTAGTTAAAAGGTGACACTAAATAAATTGGGCTCCACTGAGATAACCGCGGCTGAAAACTGAAATCACATTTGATGGCAGTCATTAGCTTGGCTCATTGGCCAAATACATCATGCTGTCACAATTTTGGCCCACAGAACCTATTAAATGCCATTAGTGAGGAGCATTTAAAGGCAGCAAATTACCCATGTGTTTGCTTTGACATGGACTGTGAACTATAAGCACTGTAGATCTTTTGCTTTTGAGTTAAGATGGTATCCTCTAACACTTCAATTCAAATGTGCACTTTCACTCAGAAGGTATATAGTTAAAATCAAAAGGGACACCTGCTGACACTAATTGTTTTGTTATTTTGAAGCCGAAGAGAAGATTTCTGCCCTACTCTGAATACAGGTTACCCTCGGTGCAAGCCAGTGAACTGACATTTAAAATGCATCTAAATTTTCTGAATCTTAACAGCAGAGTCTGACATTCACAACAACCTCGTAGATTCCTGGAGGTCATTTCCATATCGCCAGCCAGTAGCTATGTGCTCGAACCTCTCTGAAATGGCTGATAAACAAGACAGCTCTGACAGAGAGGAACCTCTGCAGAGCCGATGTCGCCTTGCGACCCTCTTTGGCCCTTTGTCCCATGTCACCGTTTGGGACGCCATGGTGACAGCCGCTGTCAGGGGAGGAGCCTGCGACCTTTGCTTAACTAATGGATCCTTCATCATCCCCTGTGCCACCAGCACGAGCCCTGTGTTTATTGCTCTTTATTTTAAATTAAATCCACAGCGGTGCCCATCCATCATGGTCGCCCATGACCTTTACCGGAGGTGATGACTTGGCCCTGGAGAAGGCAGTGTGCAGGTTTTAAGTGGCCTACCACACCAGAAGAGACAGTTTCTCTGAACTGTGTTAGCTGTCTCAGATAGCTGAAATGTATTCATGTAATGTAGTTCATAATCAAATTAAGTGTTCGTAAAGCTGGTATCCTTTTTGTTTTATTATAAATTTCTAAATCATTAACATGTGTTATCTGCATAGTTGAACATGGTTAGCACCCTCTCAGCAAGAGGGTCGCAGGTTCGTATCCAGCTAGTGTGGAGTTTGCATGTTCTCCCCGTGTTAGCGTGGGTTTTCTCCGGCTTCCTCCCACAGTCCAAAGACGTGCAGGTTAATTGATGACTCTGAATTGTCTGTAGGTGTGAATGTGAGCGTGAATGGTTGTCTGTCTCTGTGTGTCCTGCGATGGACAGAGTGTATCCCGCCTTCACTCAGTGCCAGCTGAGATCGGCTTAATGACTTGTCTGGTCTCTTGATTATGTTGACGGTGCCTATAAAGTTAATTCATCTACGCTTAAGTTTTGTTATTGCACATAAAAGGGATTCCACCTGGTGGCCACACCAAGGATGCTCTTTAAAATGAGCCTGTCAGCCTCAACAGTTTTTGCCCCTGAGTGATGTCCTAAATAGTTGGGAATGCTGATCATTCACTGCTGTGTTTCGGTTTCCCTGCTGAATAAGAGAGTGCCACAGTACTCCACGGAGATCACTTTCCCTGGATTTACTGTGAAAGAACAACATCAGCTATGAGCTCCCCAGTGCCTAATAGGATCTGCCCTTCAGGCTTTCTCAGCAACACTGAGAGGCTAGAAGATGGTGCTTCCTTGCTTCCCTTCAGTAAGACCAAAGTAATTTTGTAGCATCCATCAGCACCTTTAATAGTTTGTCATGTTGTATGTGGTGATCTGAAGATCAACTCGGGGTACTTACTGTAGTTTCCTTGAATCAAACGAAACACTGTGAGGAGTGTCTGACAGATGGTGATGTAATTGGCTGTAATTGTGTGCAGTGCATTTTATTTCAGAAAAAATATCAGACATTGCAAGATGTTATTGACTTCGCTTTTCATCTCTATAAAGTGGTTACATATTGCAGTCTCTGAGTATCCATTTCCTTTTTTGCAAATTGTTGACATTTTTTTCAACTTTTTTCTGCTGAAGGTTTTTTTTTTTTTTTTTTTTTTTTAGCCTTTACACTTGCATGTTTTAAAGCTCAGCGTTCTCTGAAGCAGAGTGCTTTTATGGTGATTTTTTTTGTAAAATGGAAGTCAAAGAAAAATGACAAATTACATTATACATTTTGAGTGGCTTAATGTCAGATTGGAGGTCGCAATTATACCTGTGTGGTGCAGAGATTTCATCCATAAAGCCCACTTTGCAGTGCTTTTGGGGGTAGTGAGAAGTCATTATCTCTGTAAATGGAAATTTGTACAATGGAAAGCAAAGTAATAATTGACAGAAAGCTGTGCATTTATCCCAGTCATCTGCTTGGATGTGGAGACTTCTGTGTTTTTAATAAAATCCCCTCAGGCTCTGCTGAATGCTGCTGCTGCTGTTGTAGCCAACCAATGCTTTGAAAAAGTAATGTAACACAAATGGGAAATGCCTTCTTATGAATTAGCAGCATGGAGATGAAGAGAAATTCTTTTTAGTGCAAAAGCAGCTGCAGGAACAAATGATTTTAATAATGTCATATGGAACAGTGGCTCTCTGTGCGTGTATAGTTATGGGTGTTGTTCACTGGAGCATGACTTTTGAAGAAAGGACCTGCAGGGCTTTTTTTTAAAGTCTGGAAGCTACTGTCAGTCACATTTTATAGAGTCAGCTGAACAATGAGCAGATATCCTATCATCTGCAGTATCAAGAGCTGAAGTTGGTACACTCTCCTACCTACCTACCTAAACCCAGTCCAGTCTGGCTGACTGACAGTCTTACTGTCTGGACTGAATATCCAGTGGATCCAAACTTTTTCATTGTCCGTTATGATAGAGAGGAATAATGGTATAAAGAATGACGTTATGATAGCAGCTCTCTCTGTGCTGGAAGAGGAAGAACAGCATGCAACCATTAGAAAAAGTCTGCTGTTTCTGTCTCTCACACATGTTCTTCTGCAGTAATGTCTCCATTAACAGGGAACAAAGAAAAAATCAGGATGTACAGACGTGCAATAGATGTCGTGTGTACAGAGTAACAACATGATGAAAATACAACATTGACAATCCATATGAGAAAAATTAATACAAATAATGTGAACGCAATTGTGTGAGCAAGTGGATCCAGAATAATGTCAGTCAGCTTCCTGGTGTCACCAAACAGAGAGAGCCAGAACAACAAGACTCAGAGCAGCACAGCCTCCTTTCCATGGCAAATAGATAGAGGGTAGGGGTGGGACGGTTCATAAAATTCACGGTTCAGTTCAGGTCGGTTCACGGTTTGGGGTCACGGTTTTAGTTTCGTTCTGTACAGCGGTTAACTGTATTTATGGTACAGCAACGAGGCCAATTTCAATATCAATTTGAACGGCTTTTCATTTATTTATTTAAAGAACAAGTGCCACTGTGTTATTTAGAAATGATAAATCAATGAAAAAATGTATAGGCTCAGGCCATCAACATAAAGTGCAGCATAACCCAAACACACACTTTCAAAACAGCACTGCTCTGTTCAGTCTATTTTCACGTTCTTCTGCAAGAAGAGGAGTTTGTCCACATTCTCGGCCGCAAGACAAGGTCTGCTCGCAGTGACAGTGTCTCCTGCTGTAGAGAAAACTTGGCACAGATGTACCCGGGACAGCAAGGTAATGTCGTGCCAGCTTGGCAACATGAGGCTACTTATGTTCATTGTTTTTCCACCAGGCAAGTGGATCTGCATCCACAGGAATGCAGCCTGTGGCCTTGTATGAGGAGGCCAATGAGTGATGTCTCTGTAAATGATTCATCATATTGGAAATATTGCCGCTAGCATAAGTCACGTGTAGCGCAGTGCTTACACACAGCCGATGTTTTATCCACAACTTTTTTTCCCGTCACTGTTGTGACATGTAACACCAAATCTGTAATGCTTCCACACAGCAGAGCAAAATGACGCTGGTGGATCCTCTACCCGGACTTTAGCGTGTCCACTCATCATTTCCTTAACAGAATCACAGCTGTACTCTGCACTGCATCCATGTCTCTGAGAGTTTGTGAAGGAAGGAGGCTGGGTCACACAACATCAACGCGTCGTATCTTTGACGGTAAAATCTGGTCCGCCCTCGCCGAAATTGAGCAAATAACAACGCACTACCACAGCTTCGGTTACACTGCGCATGTGTTATACCTGATATTCCTGTTCGCCTGTGTCCCAGCCTCCTTCCATAGGCCTTGATTTCTAGTGTGACAATAAATGGGATGAAAAAAATACACGGTTGCCCTCTTAACCTATTTCAAATTAACCGAATGGTACATACAACATACATACAAACGGTTCGTTTTTTTACCCGAACCGTGCCCACCCTTAATAGAGCCAGTCCAGCACGTCCTCCTCTCCATGTCGAACAGGTTGCGTCCAAGCAAACTGACCTCCCTCCCACCATGGAACCTTGGGATTTGATTTTTATTTTTTTATGAGACATGCTTTTAAATCACAGTTGCTTAGTAATGCGAATGTCATCAATGTTATCTATGCCAAAAGCCCCTTTGGACTCAAGTACTTTGTAATATCGTAATAAGTATTTGGATAGTGACATCTCCAATATTACTTGGTCCCATACAACACCACTTTAACCACAGCTTCAAAAAGGGCCATATATTATGTGATGAGTCAAAATAACTGATCTTAAGCGTTATAAAAAATAGGGGCTATTGCATTGCATACAGTAAATTGTTCAAGTGCAACTCATAACTGAGAGTGAGTGTAAATGGCGTTGTTTCAGTTTATTGCAGAAGTAATTTGCAATAATGTACAGTACGAGGTGTACTGCATAAAACCCTTTGAGAGTCATTTGTTGTTTTTGTCTCATTTCACACGTGGTTCTGTGTCATTTCCAGTTGTCGCTCTCTAAATGATGCAGTGCTCCACAAAATGTCTGAGAAATCCCTGTAACAGGCTTTTCAAAAGGCCCCCGCTAAAGGCTGAATATTCAATGAATATTTTTCATTACCTTATGTGGCTTTTTACTACTAATTTGCTATTCGTTTTAAGAGCATGTTGCAAATTGCTTTATGTTTACAAGCCCATAGGTCAGTGGCTCCAAGGTCAGATTTATTGTTGAAAATTGAAACTAATGAATATGCGAAACGGAGTAAAAAGCTTCTATAGTGCATATGTCCTTTTATGAGCTCCAGCAACCCCAGAGTTAATGAGGGTGAATACAAGGCTTTAATTCATTATTTAAAATGAACAGATATCGGCTTTATTCCACTCTTGGATAATAGGTTTTGAGTGAATACAAACGCATATTTGGCATTATACTGACTTTTAGACTTTTTAAATGTAGAATATATTGTTTTCCTTATAAATCTGAAGTTAAGTGAAAATCCAGTAAGATTGAATTGATAGAATATTTGATGTCATACAAATAGAAAGAAATTGCTATCGTAGGAATCGTCTCTAAATAATAATAATATAATAATAATGTCATTGGTAATAACTTGAAATAGAAATATATATACAGTGTTAATATGATTCTCCATGTGTCATTGTTGATGCATTGGTAAAGAGACATCAGAGCAGGTCTGATAAGCCAGACACCAGGATCCCCAAAGCCTAGAGATAGGGCTGTCACCCTCTCCTCTGGAGTAATCTCTCCCACCGTGGAGCCGGCGTGTCTATGCGGATGAACTGGAGCGATGGCTGTCCGCTCTTATCTGACAGGATTTAGTCCGCTGGGAGACATTTGACTGCGCTGGGAAATGGAGGCAGCACAGTAGAGCAGACCATAACTCTCTGCATGGTATGTTCTGGTGACCCCATGGCTCAGCCAGCACAGTACAATCATAGCAACACACACACACACACGGACACACTACACACAAAACTGCGTACACAATAACAAAGATAGTCCTACTGGGCTGTAAAGCCAGGTGGCCATGTATGTTCTTTGTCCTCTGAGCTGTATCTCTCTCCTCTATCAACACTTTTTGCTGTCGTACCATAATGGACTCGCCTGGGATTTAAACGTCAGGTCATCACCCTGTTCCCAGACTCATCAGGATACAGGATATTGAAACTGATAAATGAAAAGGAGCTGAGGGATAGAGCCACGTGTAGGCTGTGGATTGTCTTAGAAACGGAGTCCAGGCATACAAACGCAATATTCTAGTAGGACACGCGTAGATGTATCATCCTTTTGACTGATTGGGATGCTGACTGTAGCTTTAAGGCACAGAATGACTGATCTTATCTGCTACATTGGTTCTTGTCAGGGTCGGTTTTGCTGCAAAGTAATAAAGTAATGTTTGACTTAGAGAAAAATGGACACCGTCGATTGTGTTAGAGGAAAAGTATTTTGCTAGTCGGCTTATTAGGATCTACAGTATTTATTTTAGTCATAATATTAGCAAATTATACCGTTAAAATAGTATCTCGTGCTAACAAAACCGTGTTTCCCTTTGGGGATGGGTGCTACGCCTCTGTGACGACGACGTTGTTGGTCGGGACATAATATGCACCAATAGCATGAATGTTTTGTTTATGTCTGTGGAAGATTTCTCACATTCGGTTCCCACTTCTAACAAAGCCAATACTTGCCAAATGTTGGTGACTCTGTGTTGTCAGCTAATGTGGAACAAACAGATTAATGGATGAGATTGATGGTTCATGCCTGGCAATGACTTGTTGTGAAGTAAATGCAATGGAATGAGGGAGGAAGTATGCAACATCTAGTGGCTGAATGTCAATACAGGATATCATATAGAGAACCTTTACTGAGTTTTACTAAACGTCCTATATAACTCCTACCACCCTAATCCTCCATCTCTGTCTGGCTTAACTACCTTCTACCTTGCATCCGGCACAAAAGAGAGATGTGTTCGATGAAACTCTTTTTCATCGGTCACAGGTAATAAAACCAAAAAGGTCAAACAGGAAATACAGTGTGTAGCATGCCCTCAAACACAACAGCCGAGCTACTGAAAGCATTATGAGCTGACCGTATGAACCTCACAGTGCAGAAAAAGCTCTTGATTGGACGCTGTTGCTTACATGACAGCAGCCATGCAGATCTATTGTTCTTGGCCCATGTTGGCAACTAAGAAAGTACTTGTAGGCTGATTATTATTACCCATGCCCCGCAGCTCTATGATCCTCCTGACAAAGGACTCTGGGTGAGTTGTTAGGGCGACAGGGGTGCTGAATAATTTGCACGTTGAGCATGTCTTCAGGAGAAACAGGAGAATCTGATCTGGCACAGGGCCAGAACCTTAAACAGCCCGAAGAGAGAGGCATTGAAAGAGTGAAATAAAGAGGCTAAAAGGTCCAAGTGTTTTCTCCCTGGATCACCCTTTCCAGTTTTAATGACCCTGTGTATCCCTCTCTTGTTACCCTGGATGACCTGTTGCTGTTGTTTCACCGTGAAGGGGATAAATACTCATATACAGATTGCCATACTGTGCCATAGACTTAACCTCAGGTGAGACATACATTATCTACTGTAAAAGCAAATTTAGAGGCTGTACCTTCCATTTAACCTTGCCGCTGACACTGTAATGAAACATCTCTGCGAAGCATCATCTTGTGATATCTTCTCGCTCTCGTCTCGCTCTCACTGCAGCCAACTGAACCTGTGGAGTCAGGAGTGAATCAAGGGTTTATTCTATGGATCACCACTGAAATATCTCCCCCCGCTGAGTCTTTAAAGCCAGAATAACACTCTGCTGCTGCAGGCTTTTGCACTTAGGTGTAGTATGAGTGCAAATAACCAGCAAGATTTACTCTGGTACTCTCACTAGAAATAGTCTAATTTGCCTTAGGAGGGTCCTATTAGCTTAACAGTTCATATACTGTATAAGCATGTTTGTGTAGGCTGACGTTTGGGAAATGTTTTCATACACTGTGTATAAATGTTGGAGCAAAGCATGCATAAAAGCAGCCTATTGTACACTGAGTCATAAGTATTTACACATTTACTCTTTGCATTGGATTTATTTGTTTGGGAAAATGTAAACACCAAGCTCCAGCGCGTGTCTGACTGCAATAGTCAGTATAAATTTGCAGCCAAGTGGAAAATCCCCTGAGATGAAGCTGGCTGAAATAGAACAGCTCTAGAACCACAACAAATTTGACTACCAGGTTAATAATCTGCAAACAACTGTAGCGGTAAAAATATGGCATATTGACATAAATGATAGAAATGTCTAAGTTGAAATATGCGAGAAAGACAAGAAATTGCTGGAATAGTCGCCTCAGTATTGACAGTTAGCGTGGCTGTAGATAGGGCTAGATGATGGCTGAAACTATTGATTATTGATCAAAATTGTTCTAAAATATAGATATAGATTGAGATCTCATCTAAAAAACTCTTCCCAACTGTAAAACAATGCTGTTAACCCACACAGGTGGTTTCACTTATTTGCTTACTTTTGCTGGGCGGAGTAGCTAGTCTGTAGGGAGTTGGCTTGGGAACCGGAGGGTCACCGGTTCAAGTCCCGACATGGACAAAAAACTGAGTGTGAACTGGTAGCTGGAGAGGTGCCAGTTTACCTCTTGGGCACTGCCGAGGTGCCCCTGAGCAAGGCACCAAACCCCCAACTGCTCGGGGCGCTTGTCTGGAGCAGCCCCCTCACTCTGACATCTCTCCATTACTGCATGTGTGTGTGTGTTTGTGTGCATGTACCATGTATAAGTTAAACAGAGTGTAAATTGAATTGAATTTCCCCACTGTGGGACTAATAAAGGTAGATCTTCTTCTTCTTCTTCTTATTCAGTTCTTTGATTGACATCTACTGAGTCTTGTTAGCTTTGTTGCACCTGTTAGGGCCGGACAACTAGCTTCTTTATCATTTCAAAAGTGGGCAATGTCCAAACCCACTCTGGATTATTATGTCGTGCACTATATCCACCATATTTGGCCTCCAAAAATAAAAAAAAAAATGAGCCAAAAAGTAATGTAAGTGTTGTCTTTCGGCCAACAATCCTTCAATTCAAGGCCTTGCACTTTAGATGTGACACGTATGATTAACTAAGCACAGGTGCTGCCTATGACATTGACTGTCTTTGCTGCAATAAGCCGTGACAGTGTGACAATGAGCCAGTATACATAATAATAAAAGGACCCTGAAACGGAAGCAGCTACGTAAAATTCAGCCATCGTTCATTTAATTATTTGCACCCGTTCTTATCTTAAGGCTGGCCCACACTAAAAGATCATTTTCAGATCTGAACAGTTTATGACATTTTGAGCGACCCCACACAACACGACATGTTATGTTAAATTTAACAGTTTTGTCGCTGTAGTGCAGCGGTGGGCAGTTATTTTTCCTGGGGGGCCACATGAGAAAACGGCACACCACAGCTAACAGATTGCATTCAAGAGCAACAAGAGTCTCGACTCTCAAAACCAGTAATCTCTGTGAGTCGAACATGACATTAGTTTACTTTTACTTTTAAAGGAACATGGTGGACAACAGGCAGCAAGAAATAGCAATGTTCTTGCAATACTTTATACTAAAAAAATTACCAAGGATAGATGGATGAGGTTGTTGCCATTACTTAGGTCCATCTTACCTCTGCGTAATGCGTTATGTTTGTATTAGCTGTGGCTGCAATAAATGCAGTTGTTGTCTTTCCTTCTTCAGTCATCTTGGTTCCCAATTGGCTGTCGTTCTTTCCCAGGTGACTGCGTCATGGCTAACATCAGGATATCAGTCATGAATATTGACATGTTTAATATTTGCCATTTGAAACTCAGTGCAGCCAGAATGGACTTCCGAGGCAATCTGCAGATGATTTGTGTCAAAAATCCCAATTTGTAGATCACTGTAGAGGACCTGAGAGTGATTTTGGACTCAGCCTGTGTTTGATTGAAAACCACTTGACCTTCTGTTTAACTTATCATTTAGCACATGGACTCTGCATGCTGCTTCCTAGAGCAAATCCATAACATTATATATTAATATTATTGCTCACAATACAACTTAAGTGAAAGCTGATGCAATAATATTGATGCTATTATTGATGATAATGTTGGATTGTCTCCCAGCCCTACGAAAGGACAGTCTGAAGCTATTGAATCTGCTATTTTGGTGTCCCAGAGGACATGGCAGACTGAAACCATGATTTAATCAACACACTATTATATTAAACATCGGATAATTTGCAAACACTTCTGCTTGATAGTTGTAGCTGTCTTGCTGCAGTTTCACAAGTTTTCACAAGGAACAGACTACCAGCTGTTGCCTACTTCTAAAAACTGTTAGCTAACTCCAGTGTTAACCAGGCTGCTGGGAGTACATGCTGCCACCATAGCGGTGGCTGTAATAATTGGGCAGGGATTTCTTCCTCCCAGTCCGGGGCATAAGGGTTGCTATTTATGCTAATAACCTGGGCAATTAGCTGGTAGAGACACAACTAAAAAGACCTCATCTGCATTAGCCCCACAGACCCCCCACCAGTGGACATGAAGTCATGAAGTGAACACTCTGCCGACCTCTTCAGAAGCCCAGTGGTTTAAGTTGGCTTCTCCAAGGCCCGTGTGTCTCTAAGCTGTAAGAGATCTTCTCATCCTGAGATTTTGCGGTCATATCTGTATGACAACAGCAGCCACATGTCTGACTGGCAACCAGAAGAGAGGTCTGCTATTGGACAACACTGATCCAAGCGGATCTTTCTTCATTGTCTCTTCTCATGTCCTGAGGGTGTAATTAGGAGACAGGTCAGAGAAGGTCCAGCGATGCCTGTTGCCCCCAGTGAGGCACAAATGACCCATCATCTGCTGTGACAATAATGACGTGCGCCGGTGGAGCGGTGATGACAGGCAGCCAGCTGCAGTCATCATCACCGCCACACAGAAAAAGACAATGGGAATGCAGGGTAGCTGAACTCTGCTTGCTGCTGTCATCTTCTGGGTCACTACCTTTATCTGCAAATGAACATTTAAATACTACCGAGATGTTGTTTTTACTGCTCTTCATCTGATACTGACATCTCAAAGTCTCCCCTTGAGCGCCATCATATTTTCAATCACTAATTACTGCGTTACGCGATGTTTCCATTCTGTAATGTGTTTGTGAATTCTGTGTGTGGTGTGATCAAACCCCAGTGGGGATTGCAGGCTTGACAAAGCCTGTGTGACCCCCCCACCCCCAGCTGCTGCTCGCACACAGCATAATTGGAAAGTGTTTATGCACAGTTGACATTTAGATATTTGTTCAGGCTTTCTCATAATCCTAGAGGAGAAGTGGTGACACTCCTTTATTGGTTTGTGACATTTATGGACAGTGTGCCATAGTGCTAGGTGCTATATGGTTAAATGTTTTATAGCTATACTACTATGTATACTGTTACTACTTTGTATAGACTGTGCTGGAGTAAAAAGCAGAAATACTCTTCTTCTCAATGATTTGACGAAGATGTTTTAGACTGGTTTTAAATGTTGTGGTTGTATTGAATATCTACAGTCTGGTGATACACTGTGTGTCAGGGTTTATGCATAATGAATAATTTAGTAGAAGTTCAAAAACATGAATTATATCTACTTTTGCGGTTTTGACTCTCAGATTTCCACAACATTTCTTCAGACTCTGAGGTGAGAGGAGGACACAGACAGAGGTCAGAGAGAGTGGCGCTCTGCTCATAACCAGTAGCTGCTTGTGTGCAGCCTGTAAGCTCCTCTTTTCATAACGGTCACATCTTATGCTGATCAAATGAACTTTTGCTCCCTGTTCCACCACCAGCTGCACACTGGGCTGTACTGAGACTGATATTGGTATTTGAGAACGGATTATAAAAATGCTAAAAAATGCAAATGTTATTCAACAGGTTTTTTTCCCCGTACTTCATAGAATTACATATCTGTACTGTTAGATTAATCCCCGAGTGAGACAGTATTACCAAACTACCGCTCTTATTTTATTTTGCTCTGAAAACAGTTTGAAAAAATAACACAATGTGTATGTCACTGGGTTTATGGAGTTGCAGCTGACATCACAGGTGTTTCATTTTAGGCCTTTAGCTTTCCCCCACTGTATTTTCACTGATACAGTAGTCAGAAAATATAAATGTTTAATTAGAGAAAATGTTCATCATAAACATACTGCGAGATGACCAAAGACTGAGCAAAAAAAAAAAAAAACATGCTTAAATAAGCAGAGATAAATCCTGGAGGTTTGAGGAACTTAAGCTTCAGTTATGTTCTCTACAAGGATGGTTGCACAGACATGAGCTGATTTGAGGCCTGTGCTACAACTCAAGTTCAGCATAACCAGAGTATCTTATTTAGGGGGCGCTATTTATTAAGGGGCGGAGTAGCTAGCTGAGGGAGTTGGCTTGGGAACCGGAGGGTCACCGGTTCAAGTCCCGACATGGACCAAAAACTGAGCGTAACCAGAGTAGCTGGAGAGGTGCCAGTTTACCTCTTGGGCACTGCCGGGGTGCCCCTGGGCAAGGCACCAAACCCCCAACTTTTCGGGGGGGTTGTCCGGGGGCGCCCCCCCCCTTTTACCCCTCTCCAATTGTTGCATGTATATGGACCTGTTTGTGCTTGTGTGTGTATAAGTTAACAGAGTGAAAAAAATAAAATTTCCCAAAGGGGGAAAAAAAAGGGACTATCTTCTTCTTCTTCTTCTTCTTCTTCTTATCTGGCTTAACTAACCCTAACAAAGGAGATTCTGCTAAACGGTCCTACGACGGTCGTTATTCAGTAAATCAACCCAGGCTTTCTCAATCTGGCGAGGAGCGCGTTCACTAGAAAGGGGTGGTGTTAGCAGCATATGAAATCACAAATATGGACAAGTCTACTGTCAGCAGAACGGCACATTTTACAAAGGAGGAGCAAACTATAATAGACAAATACAAAGTATCTAAACACATAATGCAGACTAAAAGTAACACCTGAAGCTGCAAAATGTAGGAAGGACAGCCGGCAAAATGAAAAAAATAATGTGTGAATGCGTAAAATAACTGACTTAATTTAATGGAATACTCAAGTCACATGTATTCATCTAGATGGATCAGTGATGTATATACAACTTTCTAAACAGAATGCATGAATAGATTACAGTAACCTACATTATGCCCTTTGATAATGATGTGGTGTGTCCCTGACTCTGGTGAAGTGAAACAGACTTGAGAGCAAGTAAAATAAATATAAAAACATAATTTAAAGCCTGTTCTTCCTGCATTTGTCAGTTTAAACTGTTGCCTTTAGCCTGGATTATGACTGTAACATCTTTGTATTTGTGTAATAACATCATGCGATCTGTGCACCGAGCTTTGATTGGTCAGTAGAGTTGATCTCATGTTAGGTTAGGTGTTCAGCATTTGTTACCATGGCGATCTGCTCTGGTAAGAAGTGAACCACCGCCGTAGGACTGAAAACCCAGGGTTAAACCAGCATTAACCCCAAATCCTGCTTTGTAGAACAGGCCTCTGGTGATGAGGAAACGTTACGCTCCATGCCGGTTTCTCCTCACAGCAGACAGACATTCTCCCAACCCCCTTTAAAGTTCTCCAGTTTCTCTGCTCGTTTGCATAGTTAGAAAACTGTGGATGTGCACGGACAGGTGAAAACTTGTTGCACGTGTCCTCTGTGAAGGGCTGTGTCTGAAGGGATGACGTCACTTTGGCTCTGTGAACACTGGCAACCCTTGTGGAAGCATAAATCACACTTAAAGTGCATATTGGATCATGTGGCTGAGACATGAATCCAGCTCCTTTGTCAGATGTTGTACCACACAATCTGCCCACTTTAAACTCTCTAGACCCAGACCTGCCTTTAAAAGAAGTAGCTGTCGAACCTTGGTCCTCCTGCCCTTTTCTTTGCATTTCCTAAGATGTCTTTTTGCCCTTGTGTCCTGGTCTTCAAATGTTAGGTATAAGCATACATCAGTTTACTGCAGTGTATCTGATGTTTTCCATACTGTAGCATTCAAACAAAAGCAGCCTTACATAAATTGTCTCGGCAGAGCAGCAGGGTCACTGATTCATTTCGTAACGATGAAATTCCTTCCAGAGACATTACCTAGATATTCAAATGAAAGTGTGAATGACTTTTTGTCATCGTGATAATGACCTGACCATTTATCAATCATCAAGACGTTAATTGGCCAAAAAAAAATATACTGGGATATTGTTGCAGGCGGTTTTGGAAAAGACTGTTGCCAAGTCGTAATTCAGTAGTAAGTAAATAAAAGCAGCTTCTCCGTTTCATTATGAGTGCATGCCCTCTAATAAATCTGTTGGAGGAAAATAGTTGTGAATGCACCCAATGCCTCTTCTTAGGGCTTTTTTTCACTCCCTTTCGTTATGATAATCGTAATATTTTGGCACAGAAGTGCAAGATGCCTCAACATGAATTCACCTCGTTCCATATTTAATTAGTGATCTGTTTTTTCAGTTATTTTGTTCAGATTTCTGGGTCACCTGTTCTTGTTTGCGCTTGATGTTCAAAGAAGCTTCCTAAGAGCAGCAACTCATTGGTGACTCTATTTAAGTTCTGCTGCTTGAAAATGTGCCCTGCAACCCTCCAAGTGCAGGTGGAGGGTTATTTTCCAGCTCATCCAAGGCTCTGATATACAATTAACTCCTTGTATTTTCAACTGGGTTTTTTTTTTCTTTCAACCTGACTGTCGTCCAGGTTTGTATATTGGCAGCTTTATTCTCCCTGCAACCCCCAATCACAGCACAGCAGCCAAGTCGCAGCACATAACAAAAGAGCGATGATTACATAGCGATCCATAGCTATTACCCAAGAGGTGGAAAACATGAGCCATTCCAAGCAGCAGCCCTTCAGTTCACCACCGCCGCCGTCCCCACGTTTCCTCACAGCCTGGGCTGTTCTTCCCAGAAACACTGACCACTAATGATAGTGGAGCAACACCTGAGCATCCTGAATGACAGCGTTCACAGGCTCTCATGGGAAGGACACTTCCACAATATGATTCAGATGAATGGGTTTGGCAGCGTTACTTCCCTGAATCTCAAACCACAGTATCCTCCTCAGGTTGTTGTCATGCAGCATTTGGGCTCGTAGCCAAACGCCAACCACCACATACCTGAAAGAGGCTTTTAATATTCCACAGGGCTTACACCAATCAATACACTGTGTCAACAGGGTTAAAATTGATCTGTATGGAAATACAGTAAATATATCATTTTAGCAAAGCGTATTGACACTCCTGTAAATTTGTGAGCGCTCGTACTGTTGTTGTATGATGACTCATGGGCAATTGGTCAGAAATCCACATCGATTAGACGCTGGGTCCAATTAAGGAGGTGGCCTCCACATAACAAATAGTTTGTAATGGATAGAAGCAAATAGTTTTATTGTTTGGAAATGTCTATAGTTTAGCTGTAAATTATCCTCAATTATTGACAGATTATTCTGCCCGTTTTCTCCCAGCTGATTTCCCTGGAGAATGAAACGGGCTACATGGAAAACATAATGCTGTGCACCCATCTGAGTTTAAATTCAAATGTATTCTGTTTGGCTGTGATGTGTATAATCAAATGGAAAAGCACTATGTGACTAAATGCAAATCCAGACTAATTGAACCAAACAGTCCATTTAACATCAGAGTAAGATGGATCAAAACCATTACTGTGATTCAGTAATTAATATCAAAACTAAGGGGTGCAAGAAAATATCAGAAATATCGAGTATCATGATTATGTTTTGTGTAGGGCTGTCAATTGATTAAAATATTTAATCGTGATTAATCACGTTTGTCCATAGTTGATCACGATTAATCGCAAATGAACCACACATTTTTTATCTGTTCAAAATGTACCTTAAAGGGAGATTTGTCTAGTATTTAATTCTCGTATCAGCACGGGAGTGGGCAAATATACTGCTTTATATTTATTATTGTAAATCAATTAGCAACACAAAACAATGGCAGATATTGCCCAGAGACCCTCACAGGTACTGCATTTAGCATGAAAACTGTGTGTGTCAGTGTGCTGACTTGACTATGACTTGCCCCAGACTGCATGTGATTATCATAAAGTGGGCATGTCTGTAAAGGGGAGACTGGTGGGTACCCAGAGAACCCATTTACATTCACACATCTGGAGGTCAGAGGTCAAAGGACCCTTTTGAATATGGCCATGACAGTTTATCTTCACCAAAATTTTGCGTGAGCCCACATGGTCAGTACCAATGGACTCCTTAGGTTTTCTAGTTTCATATGATACCACTATCTTCACTCTAGTTTTAAAGCTGAGCTACAGCTTGCAATAATTGCAGTAACGAAATTAGTGGCGTTTTGGTTAACTCTGACAACCCTAGTTTTTTTGATATTTTTTTTCACGATTCTCTAGAAGACTATAGATTTTTAATTTATAGATGTGTATTTAATCTGCAAATGTGTGCCCTCTCAAAGTAGTGCTGTGATAAATGTTACAGGGACTGTGATGAATGCAAAGAAGATTTCACTGTTTTGATTGCATAAAAAGTACTCTTTTACTTTTTATGCATATGGCAGTGTGGTATTTATACTATAACAGTTTTCCTAAAATTAGATTTAAAAAATCTCAGTATATCGTCTTTTTTTTTACAGTATTTGCAATTTATCACAATGTATTGAATCGTAGCCCCTGTGTCATGATGCATATTGTATCACCAGATTCCTGCCAATACACAGCCCTACTAAATATGAATTGACCCTCACATAATTTTGAAGTAGTAAAACTGCAATGGTGCATTTTCCATATGTAAACTGTTAGTATTCAACTTTCTTACAGTTCGCCTCAGTGCATAAGACTACATATTATCCCAACAACATGACCTCATAGGATGTGTGAACACCCCTGGCAGGATGCTCTGTTGTCAAGAAATTCAATTCTGCTGCTGTGATGTCAGATGACATGGAGTTAAAGACATCCCAGGGTCATGGGAGCAGGAAATGGCTCCAACTACTGAATAATGTCAGGTAAATGAGGAGAGGAGAGGACTGGCTGCATTATTACAAGCATCAGAGACTAAATTGCCTCCAGCTGGACGCCCGTATCAGATAGTGAGAGTGGACGGGACACTCCTGTTGTAGCTCTGATTGACACGCGAATACAATTTAAGTGTTTGAAACTGCACTCATTAGGATTCATGAGTGGACAACATGGCACCTCTGTGACATCCTGCTGCTCCAAGATCCATAATGGGCAGTTTGAGAAGTTGAGCATCTAATTACATGCACATACTGTATGCATGTACACAATAACAGTTATCCTTAATGTTCCAGTGCAATGGAGAGGAGTGTCATCTAGAGAGTATAGTTCCTGCTGTATGTATATATATTTTTTGTATCTACTGCACTGTGAGGAAAATAGCCAGAAATCATTTTGAGAAATAGACTTGTTGAGCCATTACTTCACATTTAGAACATTTCAAATTTACATTGCCTTAAAATAATATTACTCTTTACAAATTAAGCTCAGTTTACATTATTAATCACTATGCTTCATATATTAAATTCATTTCATGATGCATCGTTTGGATTTTTCTCAGGTGATACTCACTACAGGGAATTAAATTAAACTTCCCTGATTATGCAGGGCAGGATTTCTCGTACATGGCTTGCAGCGAGTGTAAACATAGCCATATTGTAGCGCAGTGAGAGTCTCTGTACGTTGTGTGCTGTGTTTATCAGCTCCTCTGAGCTGTAGCACTTGGCGTCTTGGAGACTCCCGCCGCTGTCACATGCTGGGATCAAGCGAGCCCAGATTAATCTGGGGGACATGGCATGCATCTCTCCGTGCTTTTTTTTTTTTTTTTTTTTTTTTTCTTGGTTCTGTTGAAAACTTGATAAGAAATTCACAATCCCTCCAATCACAATTTAGAACCACAGTGGAATACTGCAGTAATGAGTTTCTTCCAAGGCCATTTGATTGCCGTTTTCCAGGTGGAAGATGGATATGGCATGAATGCGGTCCCTTAAGGCCCCCAGGCTATAGTCTATATACAGTCTGATTTAAAAAGAAGGCTCCTGCAGACTGGAAAGCAGGCAGAGTGGCTAATGGGAAGAACCCATGGAGACTTGAGGCTCAGATAAAGAGAGGGGAGGAAGAGAAAAGAGAAGACGGCAAAAGAAAAGGGAAGAGCAGGAAAAGTGCTTCCAGCTCCCTAGTGACACAGAATGAGCATCGATCAGGAAAAGTGTCTGTTAGTGTCCGCTGCTTCTGAGCAGAGTGTCTCACTTGTGAATAGTGTGAACATCAAGCAGCCAAATGCACCATGTGGGACTGCTCTCGTAACAGGTGGCAAGAAGTCTGCTTCCTGCTGCTGGCGGATGCCATGGCTTCTAATACCAAGCTGAAACCACAGTGAACCCTGTGCTCTGCCTCCCAGTCTAATTTCTCAATTATTGATAAAATCATAAGAGGATTTGCCAACATTGCATAAGGTGAGGTAAGGGTGCTGTTAAAGAAAGCCATCCATCACTGAGACTTGCTTCAGCTGTCATTAGCAGGGGGTTTGTCTGTTCTTGTCAGGAAGGTGCTGGGAACAGGCCCTCAGTGGCCCATGGGTAAATCTGTCCATGCTCCTGATTCACAGGGCCATAAACACTGCAGGGACTTTGTGATTACAGGGCTTTGGTTTGAGCTATCTGGGTTTGGGTTGGGTGCAGGTTGGGAGGGAAGTGCCAGGGTGCTGTGAAAGGATCCTCTCATGGAGGAACACCGCTAACTGTGGAGGGAGAGGCGCTGCATGATGGGACAGGACCTGAGGTTACAAGCTGCAGAGGCAATGACAACTTAACAAGATGGCACATTTGTAATTATCATTCATGACTATGATTATCTATTGCATGAGCTGGCTTTTCATACAAACCATCACACTTTTTTTTTCTGTAATCCAGCAGGTATTTTTATATGGCATAGTTTTACAAGGTGTAAAATCTTCTGCAGGGCATGGAAAGAAGACTACACAGCAGATATTCCTGCAAGTGAACTCAGTGACCTGTAATTGTACACGAAACAAAACCATGAAGTGGAGCTGAGCGAAAAAGTGAATTTCATCATAGAGCACCTAGAGCAGTTTAGTTTTATATCAATAAATGTAGCTGGAGATTTATTATTGTTTGTTTTGTTGATATTAAAAACCAGTTAAAAAGTGAAGGAATTTCACAGATGTGAAACCTAACTTCAAGTTTTACTTACACTAAGATGGATCCAGTTATTAAAGGTGCTAAATGCAAGATTAGGAGCATGTCTGTTGCCTCCACATGGCTCTTAACATGGTGACGGCTGAGCTGGCAGCTCATAGCGAACATTGCTAACAGTGCTAACAGTGAAAACTGCTGCAACAGTGCTGACAGAGCTAACAGAGTTGGCCTGGGGGGAACCAGAGGGTGGGTGCTACACTTCTGCAACGACACTGCCTGTCAGGACGGTGTTTTCAGCTCTAACTGCCGTATGAGGGCAGTGCAGAGCGGTGGCCGTGAGCTAGCCAGTGGGGCATGCTCACATGCACTAAAAGGCATGCATGGCAAAACAGATAGAAGCTTGACTTACAACACTCACACAGAGGGAGAGTGACTTCATTCTCTGCTCAGGTAGATATTACTCCTCTATGTCTTTACGTAACTGGTAGCTGTTTGCTGCAGTATTAGTGCACTGATCATATTATTATATAAACCTTTAATTCTGTTTTTTAGTTTTAAAGTCTACAGTCTTGACATATTGTTACTGGCAGCTAAATATTGTGATTGTGAGTTAAGCTGTGAACAAACGTAGTGCTACACATGAAAGTTCAGTGAAAGAGGCAGTTAGTAACTGCATCATATTGTGTGAGGTCGCCATACAGAAAGCGTAAAATTGAAAATCAATTTAAGGTTTATGACCATTGAGTCAGGGAATATGTTGTCTCCAAGGGTCACCATGTGCTCCAGCTCATCTCCTGTCGGTCATGATCACACACAGTAAACACACTGAATACAGGCTGTTGTTTGACTTGGCAATATGTGTAGTCCAACTATAATCTATTGCCTAGACAACGGTAATAGCACAAAGGGACTCCAAATAAAAGAAGTTACTTTAATCATCCATATAAGCAAATATTGTCAATTAATACTTGATACCCCCCCACAGTGACAGCCTCTTCTCTCCAAATGGCCGTTTTGACACCAATCAGCAGCTTGTTGTGTGCCAGAAAACACTGAGTCGCTGGAGTATCGTGTCTCTGTTCTAGAGGTTTGCCATCTCTCCAGGCTTGGCTTGTTCGTATTGGATACATCACGTAGCAGCGTTTTGCTGGATGGCAGCTGAGTAGCCCTGTACGGTAATTGTCCTTAACAGAGTGAGATTGACGAGGCTCTGATTGGTGGAGATCAGCGTCGTGCCGGCCATGTCAATCAAGCGACTCGACGCAGCCGGGCTGAGATAGATGAGCCAGTGCCACAGTCAGAATAAAGTGACTCTTCTGTAATGGCCTGTCGCCATACCATTTTCTAGGTGACAGGACACATTTCTAAGACTGGCAAATGCTCAGCTGTTGATGGTTAGTTGATTGTTTGTGGCGGTTTAAAGGACCAGTGTGTGCCATTTCAGGGAATCGATTAGCAGAAATGGAATACAATATTCATAGCTATGTTTTCATCAGTGTATTATCACCAGAAACTAAGAATCGTTGTGTTTTTGTTAGATAAGTCTTTTATGAGCCTTTCACATTTTTACGTTACCTGAAGGCCATCATGGTTCTAAAATACACTTGTGAAACTGCACTCAGCGGCCGAGTGCAAAACCGTGGTACCGCCAGCCTCCTTGTGATTTCAGTTGCTCCTAAAGTGGTGTTATTATGGTAAGGATGACCTCTGAGCGAGGCGAACGGAGTTACCACGGTTCAGCACTATGCGGCTCACGTTATCGCAGTGAGTGGAGGGGTACTCAGTTGGATGCAATCTGGATCCACACCACTAGATGCCGCCAGATTCTACACACTGTACCTTTAATGATGATGATAATAATAATAATAATAATAATACAGTATAAAACAGCACCAATCACACATTAAAAGCAGTTCTAAAAAGGTGAGTTTTGATTTGTGTTTTCAGCATGGACAGATTGGTGCGGTCTCAGATGTGTTTGGGCAGTGAGTTCCAGAGGGAGGGGCAGCTATAGCGAATGCTCTGTCGCCCCAGGTCCGGTGCTTGGTTCTGAGTGGTGGGGACGGGAGGTTGGCTTCAGAGGAGCAGGAAGGAGTGTGGTAGTGGAGCAGGTCGGTGGGGTGGGAGGGGGTTGGGTTTGAAGGGATTTTAAATTAAATGATTTGGGGGAAGGGGGGGAGGGGGGGGAAAAAAAAAAAAAAAAAAAATTTTTTTAATTTTAAAAAAAATTTTTTATATTATAAATTTAAATTTTTTTTTTTTTTTTTTTTTTTAAAAGAAAAAAAAAAATTATTTTTTTTTTTTTTTTTTTTTTTTTATAAGGGTTGGGGGGGGGAAACTGGGAGAAAAAAGAGTATAAAAAGACAATGATGGGTTGGCATTACATTTGTTGCGATCTCCAGAGGATGAATCCTAATCACTTCGGCCATCTCATGACCTTTTTATCTAGCGTCACCAGCAGCTTCAAACCTCTGTGGTTCTGAGTGAAGAACGACTATTGGATGGATTGCCATTTGGACATTTGGTACAGACATCCATGTCCTCCTCAGGATGAACTACAATGACTGTTGTTGTGTAGTATATTAGATTAATATCTCATATAACTTAATTTCAGTCTGAGCGTTTAGTGTCAAGCCGCACAGTGACATCACTCGGCAGCAGTGGTAAAGAGGTTGTTGGCAACGATGATTGAATCATAAAAAAATCCCGTGGAAGAATTCCATAACTCCTTTGTTTTACTACCATAATCCTATTTTCCCCCTTTACCATCTATCTCATGGCTGCATTGCGCCTAAATAATGTTGTTTTTACAGCACTGTAGATATAGCAGGGCGAGTCTCGGATATGCTGGCTTTATCTTCTTTATGTGCCCATTCCTCTCTTTAGGATATCATTACTGGGCAGAGGCTCAGGGAGCCATCAGTATGTGGGTGTAGGTGACCTACTCTGCTCCTGCTGTGATTGTTTGTTGACAGGTCCTGTTCGAGGGACGAGTGAGCCGTGATAAGAGTCGGTGAGAGAGTACAGGCGCTGCAGATAGAGCGACATGCCACAGAGAAACCAGGGGAGGGGTGAGAGATAGACTTCCTTTTTAATAATGTTTCTAGAGAGGAGCAAGGAGATGTTTTTATTCTCCTAAAAACCACCAACAGAGACACTCAACCCTAAAGACTGACGTTCACTCTGCTATTACCGTCTTATCTTGAGCCAGTGAGGATGAGATGGGGGGAAATTACCCACTGATATGTGTGTGGGTAGAGACAAAGGCTGCTTGTGTACTGTTCCCTAGCACAGGTTAGAGGATTCGGTTACGCTTTTGCTGCTGTGGCGAAGGAGGACAGATCAGTCTGTCGCACTGTCTCGGTGGAGTGAGAGATCACAACATAATTTCCAGGCAGGAAGGAACTTGCTGGTGGAACATGCGCGAGGCAGAAGGCCACCGTACAGGCGTGAACATTAACACAAACACTGCCAGTCAAAATGACTGATTACCTCGGAGGGCGTGCTGTGAAAAGTCAATTCGGCGCTCAAACCCCCTCTATCTCCCAGCCTTTACATGCTGGCCCACAGGCCTTCATGCACCTCTCCCTGGGGTGTTCAAAATGTGTAATCATTAAAATACTACCAGTGGTTGGCCTCCATAGTAATTTCTGTGGTGCGGTTTGAAAGTCCTCGTGCCCGAGCTGTTGCTATTAGTCTTCCACAGCCACACCTACAAGAGCCAATGTGTTTTTAAGCGTTTCTGAATCTATTCTGGTGCACCACTGTGATGCTAAATTGATTTTACACAGACCATAATTCTTATTTAAAGCTAGAAAATGTTCCTGAAAACAGAGCTCTAGTTACAATATAGCATCAGCAGAGCTTGTGAATACTATAAAAGCTACAGGATATGACATTATACTGTGTAATGCGTAAGCACTTAGATGAAGTTAACAAACAATAACCTCGGTGCTTTAGCACACTGTCTCTGCTACTGTATTGTAAGTGCTCACATAGAGGTTGAGTCCCTCTCCCAGTGGACTTGGTCGGGGCTTCTGTTTGCTCGCTCTGTATTTATAGCCTGTTTTCTGGAGGAGGAGGAGTAGCTGTCCTCAAACTGCCCTTCACATTTGCAGAAACACTAGCCTGCCCCACAGTGCCACCACACAGCCAGACCCTGATATATCACATTCACTTTTTTGAACTCCTCGACACTCAGAGCCTCTCAGAAATCTTACCATAACAAGTCAGGTTTGGCATCATTGTAAGCAATGTTTGATTTATATTTATTTTGAAATATAGTGAGGATTTCTGCAGCTACTTTGTAATATTAGCAACATTTCAGCTGTCAGACGGGTGAACAGCTCTGACGTGCTGACGGTTATCTAGTTGGGTCTTAGGTGGGTTGATCAAGGATAAATTGTGGGCAGCTGTGAGTCAGGGGATAGAGCGGGTCATCTACTAATTGGAAGATCGGCGATTCAGTCCCTTTCAGTCCACATGTTGAAGTGTCCTTGGACAAGATACTGAACTCCAAATTGCTCCTGAAGGCTGAGCCATCGGTGTGTGTGAATGAGTCTTTAGATCAGATCCTGATGAGCAGGTTGGCACATTGCATGGCAGCTTCTGCCATCAGTGTATGAATGGATCAATGTTGACATGTACTGTAATTGAGTGGCCGATCAGTCCATTTACAATCCATTTTCCAACAGTACCTACAAGAACAACTTTAAAGAAATAGTTTGACATTTTCATAAACACTGTTACTAGCTGACTTGCCAAGCGATAGATGAGAGGATTGATACTACTCTATGATAGGAGAATGATATCAAGCTTCTCATCTAGCTCTCTCAAGCAAATAAGCATCTTTCCCAAAATGTCGATCTAAATCACAAGCCACAGTATCGTCACCTAATGTACTTATATTAGGGCTGTCAAAGTTACCGCGGTAATAATGTGTTATCGCAGTTTTGTTTTAATGCCGCTAAAGCTCCAAACTTGAGCTCAGTTTTGGTGAGGAAAACTGGCCTGGCCATTTTCAAAGGGGTCCCTTGACCTCTGACCTCCAGATATGTGAATGTAAATGGGTTCTCTGGGTACCCACCAGTCTCCCCTTTACAGACATGCCCACTTTATGATAATCACATGCAGTTTGGATCAAGTCATAGTCAAGTCAGCACACTGACACACTGACAGCTGTTGTTGCCTGTTGGGCTGCAGTTTACCATGTTGTGATTTGAGCATATTTTTATACTAGATGCAGTGCCTGTGAGGGTTTCTGGACAATATTTATCATAGTTTTGTGTTGATAATTGATTTCCAAATAATAAATGTATACAGTACATACATTTGCATAAAGCAGCATATTTGCTCACTCCCATGTTGATAAGAGTAATAAATACTTGATAAATCTCCCTTTAAGTTACATTTTGAACAGATAAAAAATGTGCAATCAATTTGCAATTCATTCTGGACATTCATGCAATTAATTGCAATAAATAATGCAGTCGATTGACAGCCCTAATTGATATTCGATTGTATCAAATGGAATATTATTTCTTTGGCAGGTCCACCTTCATAAATTTTCTGTTCCTGAATTCTAGGGATGTAGATTTCCTCAGTCGGTCATTAGCAACAAATGAAGACACACTGAAAGCAATTTCACTTCACATTTTCTCCCATGACCGGCAGCGTATTTGCATTTAAGGTTTTTAGGTACGTGGAGCGATAGTAGAGGACATTTGGCTAAACCATGTAGTCAGCTCTTTGTGTTGTTACAGTTCAAATTTCTGTTTTGATATCCAAGCTCTCTCTGCTTTCCTGTTCATTTTTCTCTACTGACACATGAGCCCTCAAGTCACTGACAGCATATTTGAGTTTAAATTTCATTTCCATTGTGTTCCTCATCGTCCCGTATTGTTGCAGTGTAAAACAACTCTTTAACTCCATGTCCATATGGCTTCTCTCAATGCATGTTTGCCTAAAGCCTTTTCCCAGTGACCGTGTCAAACTGCCTCCCGTGGATCATGGGCCTTTGACAGGAGAATAGATTGCATGTATTTATATTTCACAGAAAAAAAAACCTGCAGTGTGCTGCCCGAGGGTTTGGTTGCCTATCAACGTCCTTCATGATTGTTGGAGAGGGAAATGTGTCACACTTTCATCTGTCAGCACGGACAAGAAGAATGTTGTTTCAGGTTTCAAATGGAGGCGTACAGTAAATAAAGTCTTGAGGCCAGGGCTGCTGCTATAGTTACCCTATCCATCTATCCACTGCCTCCACATCTTGGATATTGGATTAGCAGAATACTGTCATACTACCTTAAATATCTGCCACTTACGTGAATTATAGTCTTACCTAAAATCACACATTTTGGTTTAAGCTCATTCCTGAGAGAGAAAAAAGCAGCTTTTATCTTTAAGATGTCCCTCTGCATCTCCTCCCCCATGCATCCGCTCTCTTACAGCCTGACAGTGTAATCATGGACCAGGACAGCGTTTTATGGGGGCTTCTTTAATAACCACCAGTACCGCTTGACCTCTGTGAGTCCCCCAAAGGCACCACCTCCTGCAGCCATCCCCCACCTCAGCCTCAGGACCAGGTCGTCCCCTCGGCAAACCTCTCTCCCCAAACGTTGCCCTCGCCTCCATCCTCTGACATACCCAGATGCTCCAGTAATGTCATGTAGGTCTAAAGGTCATGCCTGACCTGTCATGGTGGATTGGCCCTCGGACCTAACAGCATTCTTTGGGGACCACAGCAAGGCGTTCCTCTCTCCCTGACAGTCATTTCTCACCGTTAAAAGATCGAGTAGCCACATGTTATACGTAGAGTTTTGCATTTGACACATGTAACTGATAGTTTGCTATTGGATGTTATCCATCTAAACTAATTACATTTTAGGAAAAAAAATGCAATAAATTACGAGGCCAGGCATTTCCTCTCAGACAGATGTTTTTTAGTTTGATTGATCTCTCCTAGAAATCTGAAAGGACTTTACCAGAACAAAGATCCAGTGGGTGATGGAAACTTGCTGCATGGGGGATGTTTGAAGAAAAAGATCAATTACAGTTTGAAGACATGCTGTGGTGTTGTGCTGTGTTGTGTTATCTTTGGAAGTGAAGCTAAGGAGGCAAGGATCTCTTTTTGTAGCATCTTTAACATCCCTCTGATTGACCATTATACCATACACACTCATACATACAGTAGACACACATGATATCCAAGCAGATGATTGCTGTTGTACTGATACCTTTGTTTTATTTCTACCAAAGGATTCTGACGTCATTATTCTTTGCAGGAGAAATTATCACAGCTGTTATGTTGAAAAGCTGTAACAATATCTCTGTAAACTTGTATTGCTGCTCAGTCACATGCCGGATTTTGTGTGTACTCCGCAGCTCTGTCTATTAATAATTTCTATCTTATTTTACTTTAGTACCTTTTTGCAAAGTATCAGACAAATCCCTGTTTCTTCTCCATGTGAAATGCTGTTTGCTCAACAGGCTCATTCATTATTGCTATGAATAGTTTGTCCAATGACTGCTCAAGAGGTGGTAGTGCATCGGCACAAAGGCCCAGGTTGACCCCAGGGAGAGCTGTAGGAGGCCGAGCCTCTGTGAGTCAATATAATGAATACAGAGCTGTGTTCTGGCAGAGTGGCCGGGGCCTGAGAAACTCAGCAGGCTGGATGTACACGGGATGCATGTATGTGTTCTCTTTGGGTGTGTGTCTCCATTTGTGTGTGTATGTGTGTGTCATGGGCTCCTGGTGATTGATAGGGATGTTTCTATTTCCTCTGGATCCTCCTGACAGATCATTCATCCTTAAACAATTTGGCAGTGCCCTCAGAGCCTGAGAAGGCTGAGAGAAAAGATGGGCCACACAACTGACAGTAGCCTTAATGAAAGACTCATCGGAGGCTCCAGGCATCGGGGGGGGGGTTCACTGTCTGGGATGGATGGAAGAATAACATGCTGTCAGGTGAGGGTGGTCATCGAGGAAGGAGGACATTATGAGATTCTGTAGGCAACAAGTATAGAGGTGATGGAGCGCTGGTCAAGCGAGGCCGCTGAGATGAAGCCATTGTCTGAAGATATCTGGGAATGGAGGAGTGGCGTCTGAAATGGTCAGAAAGGGACATGACAGGTGATTGAAGGGCACTTTTTCAGAGGGCATACAACTGAGGTATACGTATACTGTCAGAGCAGATTTCATGCAGAAAGTAGAATAGTTGTCTTGGGGCTTTAGTTAAATGCAATAAGCTGAAGTGGGATTCAGTTGCTCTTATCTAGTTGAGCAGTGAGCTGTATATGTATAGTGCACTATGTATTGGAATAACAGCATGTCCGGTAGCACACTGGGTAGTTTGTATACATACCGAGTGAAACCAGTGAGAAAAAGCTTTGGGCTGCTGTCAGACATGGAGATTTATAGGGCGCAGCTGCACAGAGTTGTCTTTGGTCTCTGTGTCAGCCCTGTAACTGCAACCTAACCTCTTAGCACCGGCTGACTCTCTGTGATGGATGGATATGTTTAAGTCAGGTTAAAAGTCCACTTCCAGTCACTCGCTGGGGCAGCCACACTTTAATCTTGAACCCTGCTAGGCTGCCCGTGATATAGCTATTCCTTGGCCTGATGAACAAAGCGTGGCGGCTTGCTCCACTGAGTCGAGGCTGGGTGGATGAAACCTTGGCTCCTGTCCCACTCCTCAGATTACCCACCTGCTCTGATCACGGCCAGTGTGCACAATTACATTAGCTGTCCCTCTCCCCTAATAAGGCTTGCAAATGCATGTGAACAATGGAGCGGAGTCGCCGTAACAGACTCCCAAATTTGTTTTGACTCTCCGTGCTGTCGTCTCCTTGTTGTAAGTGATCGCTTTCGTTTTTCTGAGAGCCGGCTGTGTGTTTCCTGGTGGGAGCAGGCCAGTTACAAAGCCAGGTAATAAAGGCAGCATTAGCAGGCTAATTAGGCTCCAGACCTGCTTCGGCAGAACAAATCATTTCATCACGTCTTTCACAATAGGGCATCGCGGCTCTTCTTAGTAGTGGTGTTTCATAGCCAATTTCCTGCACCTTGGCTGTATTCACCAACTTTTGACAATAAATCTCCCCTCATATCCATATTTATTGAGCTGAGAGTTGGAGGCCAGGAGTGCTGGGCCCAGATAATGAAGACAACGTTTCAGCGTGGATTCAAATCCCTCTGTAAGGTTTAACACATCCCACTTATAATCATTCCTCTATTGTCTGATGCGTACACAAGCCTTATAAAACTGACTTCATGTCAACGCCACCTCTTGGCTGTCAGAGAGCCAATAAATTACTTTGACTTACAGTAGCGCTTGTGTATGCTTTGCTCATTCTCATGGCTTGAATCAGTAAAGAATATTGTCCAGACCACTATAAAGTACTCTGTATTTAGTGTGCAGTATATTCTGCGTATATTTTATCTTGGTGTGTGTTGGTGCATTTGCTAGTGCCAAATAATGGCCTTCTTAATGAAAACCACTCCCAATACACACATGTGAACCACTGTGTCCTCCCAGCAATGTTAGCAGTGTGAGATCCCCAATCCTGCTCTGATTGAATGTGGCAGAATCCAATCCTACAGTATCTTTGAGTGGAGATAACGATTATGGTTTTGTAGTCAGCGTATGTCCTCAGCATCCAAATCCATGCATGGATAGTCCTGCTCTCAGTAGAAGTGAAAGTAGGATTATGTGTCTTAGCCTTTCAGAGTCTTTTTCTCCTCCCTGCCTCTCCTACTTTCCCTCTTTGTCTCTGAGGAAGGTCACCTGAAGGAGGTAATCCCTATTCCTCTCTGTTTTCTCTCTCTTTTTTTTTCATCTGAGGGCTTTGTGGCCAGCGCTGGAGCCGGTCCACATGATCAGCAAAGCAAGAGCCAGCACACAAACGGAGAAGCAGAGGGGAACAGCTCGATGAATGAGATTGCTGCCTTTTATCCCCTCGGTGTGAATAGCAAAATAAGTGCCTCACCATAAAGCTTAAGGCGATGCGGAGATTTGAAATATGTATGAGTTCTGGTTTTTCTAATACATTGTGCAAACTTACGTATAGGACGTGACCAGCAGGTCCCTCCCTGATTCAAAGCAAAGTGTGCGTGTGCATCGACATGTTCTCGCTGCAGAGGAAACCCAAGGGATCAGATGCTGTATTTACATTCAGCTGTTTTCTGGTAGATGTATGCCTTGGTATAATTTGTTGACATCCTCTTCTACAGTACTTGTCTGTGGAGGATACAGCAGGAGAGCTCCTCAGGGAAAGCCCGCCCGCTGAGATCTATAGCTGTTGTACTGTATGTGGCTGGTGGAGCTGTTTGACCAGAAGACGGAATGCGCCTCAAAGCCTCCATGTGCACTCGTTCATCTATTACCAACATTTAAACCCTCCAGTGTGTGAGAATTTAGCCGACTCCGAAGCAGTAATGTGATCACCACTTGAAAGACAATGGTTGTTTTTGCCAATTTGATGTCAGAGCAATTTGGCGGAGACGATGCGTGCCTCCACTCAGCACAGTGACTGATGGGACAGTAAAACATCGAATCACCTCGGCGGGGGGAGGAGGAAGGATTAGCCACCAGAGTTATGCTAGTGGGGAACATTACCCTCCTCTGTGTATAATGAGACATATTTAAAACAGCAATCATCCCCTCCTTTGAACTCAGGGTCACAGTGCGGAATCAATCCCTCAGGTGATTGAAAAGAAAGGCCATATGCGTGTGAGACCGAGCACATTAACCAAGGTCACACACACGCCGTCTGCATGTGGAATAGATGTCCTCTCAGAACTGCTGAGCACGATTCAATCTGCGGCTTAGAATCACATTCAGACTCTAAATCATCGCTCAGGTCATTAAATGGACCGCGGGTCTTCTCCAAGCTGTTTCTTTCAATTGAATTGGAGTATTATTCTGGATAATTTGGTTTGGAGATTAACACTTCATACTGACTCCAGTGTCCATAATTACTTCAGGATGAACAAGGAAGAAAGACTTGAGAAAGAGACATTTGAGTGGATAATTATTTAATGTCTGCAGAGCATTGACACAGCATTCGTACCTTGTTATATTTGATAAATTAGATTCAGCATGCAGTATATTGTCTCATAAAGGTTGTTAATCAGAGCTTATACTAAAATAGTTCAGTCAGGAGGGTTCCTGTCTGTTTTCCTTTGAGCTGATTTGTCAGTTGTGGTTTGACACCAGGCGGCAACCTGTGGGTCTGAAAACTGAAGCCAATGCTCAAGTGCCTTTCTAACAGCCAGCAGGAGGCGACTCCTCTGGTTGTAAAATGAAGTCTGATTGTATAGAAGTCTATGAGAAAATGAGCCGACTTCTCACTGATTTGTTACCTCAGTAAACATTGTAAACATGAGTTTATGGTCTCAATCACTGGTTTCAAGTCTTCTTCAATACAGCATGATGTTCATTTAGTAAATTATGGTCCCATTTAGAGTCAAATAGACGGGATGCTTTAGGGCGTGGCTACCTTGTGATTGACAGGTTGCCACCACAGCGTTGTCCGGCCTGTGAATTGTCCATGTTTTCATCTTCACAGTGTGTTTTCAGTTCATGAAAGATGATCATAACCTTTTTGGTCACCTAAAAATGTCTCATTTAACATTTGGTTGTACTTAGCTCCACCCTACTTCACTTCTGGTTGCAACAAAACAAAATGGCGACAGCCAAAATGCCGAACTCACGGCTTCAAAAATGGCAGTCCACAAACAAATGGGTGACATCACGGTGACTACGTTCACTTTTTTTTGTACAGTCTGTGTTCAGGTGAGATGTTTCCTTTGTGAACTGGTTATGATTTTATTTTATTACATGTAAGTTTTGTGTGTAGACTGCTGATTGTGTCCAGTAGAGTCCTGGAAAATAAAAATGATCTCCGTCATAAAAAGAGACACACGTGTGCAGGGTGTGGAGATCGGTGTTTGGATGTGGAGTATTGGCCCGAGTATCTGCGCTCATTTAACCTTTAACATAGAGGTGCTATAAGCCCCAGCCAGTCCAAATCATCCATTTGTGAGTCAGTAGTATTCTCACTTAATTATGTGACAAATTGGACAATTTTAATTAGATTCCACTGCTTACTCCCCAAACCTCCTTCACACTTAGTTATCTAGCCGCTTTGTGTTGTGTGCAGATAGTCTAGAGTTAAGTAGCATTTTATAGTCTCTGTTTTAAGGTAAAGCCACTTTCACGCTGTACCAGCTGTGCACATATACCGTTATTTGACGCTAATGAGATTTGAGAAAAGCATTAAGCCTCTGCAATGTCTGATAGGGAGACAATAATGATGCAAGCATATTTATAGTCTTGTAAAGGTGTTGCCACATGGATAGCTAAATAAGCAAGAGGGAGATAAGAGATCCTCCTTTTCAGTAAAGGTCAGCATCTGATGCTAATGGAACAGACAGTGTAAGCATCGTGAAGAAGAGGATAGAAAACATCAAACTGGCCACACCCAAGCCATCATCGGTTTAAGCTGATCTGTGTGAATTATAATTCCCATGCTGAGTGTAAGCTAATGATTGAAACACTGTGGAGTCTCTTTGCCGGACAGGAAAGGCGTGTACACATCCGCAGCGCTGGAGATAAATCCTTGCAGTGAGCAGACATCATGAAAACAGAAAGCTATACTACTGTGATAATGAACTGACAAGGCCTGCTCTGCTACTGCACTGCCATAAACCCCAACGGCAATTTATGAGAGCAGAGCAGGGTGACCAGAACACCTCCCCCTGCTTCCACAGATAGTAAGTACCACAACCTTGCAAATCCTGGTTGTAGTGTCAAAATATGTGTGACATCTAGGAGTACACAGGTCTGTGGACTGTCAAAAGTTCATATTTGACCAAGTTGCCATCGTCATGGGTTGACTGTGCTGTAAAGGCCTCCTCACTGTGACACTTTAAAAGCCTCCTGGAACGACTACCACAGAGACAGCATGTAAAATACATGATATATAAAATGCTGTAATATTGAACATTCAGTTAGATGAACTTACAGCCGGAGGACAGTGATTTCAATTATTCAGGGGAATATAATTACAAACCTCACCATCCAGTACTGTGCCACAAGCAAAGATCATCCCAGGTCTGTTTTTATTGATATTCTCATTTCTGCCCCGGTCAGGGATTTGAGCAATTCTACACCACAGATCGGCTGAACACAATTACGGCAGCGGCCCCCAGGAGGAGCTGGACACGGTGAAGGCCCGGATAACAAGGCCATACTAAATTAGTAATATGGTAAATAAAACACTAGTAGGATGGAGATTCCAATATGTCAAGCCCCGGAGTCACAGAAACTCAGGTTTAGAGGATCCCTGGGGTCTAACAAACATGTTGTGAGTGTTATTGATCTTGGATTGCCTTGGTAACAGAGGGACTGCCAGCATTACAGACTCTCCTGATTTCTGTGATTTGTTTGGGGTGAGGTGTGAAGTTATTGGGTTTTCAGATGTGACGTGTTTCAGAGTTTTATTTCAGAGTAGGGAGGGGTATTTCGTCTACATCACTACAAATTATTTGCATGCAATAAAATATTGTACATTCTAGTAAGACAGTAAATCCGTTGCAAAAGAACCTATAAACAGCAACACCTCCAAATCTTTGCCTTTCTTTTAGTGTAAAGAAGTGCAAGTACATTCTGAACACATTCATAATTAATGAACAATGCATTTACAAAACGTGAAGATGAAGAGAGATGTCTCACTGATTTCTCAGCTAACACTAAAATCAGACTGCTGTTTCCTCAAACCTGCAAACAATTAATCTTTCCTGTTGTTAGTCCTTGCATGTTCTGGTATTTTTTGCCATGATGAGTCTGATAGTGGTGGCGAATGTTATATTCCTTGAGTGCTGAAAGGTGCTGTGAAGACACCAAACACACTGGCTTCCCTTTTACCTCTGTGAAGAAATAGAAACTGGTCCATGTTTCTTGAAAAAAAATCTCCCTTTTTGACAAACCGGTGACTGGTGCGAGTATTGTGCAACATAGTCTGTACGTAAGTACGCGGGATCTTTGACAGCATATGCTGCTATTATTAGGACAACCTGACCCCCTGTGGACAAATAGGAATATCAGTAGCATTTTATTGAAACATTTGAATTAATGGCTTCTCTGCAATTTTCACTCTTTGCAAAGTCATCCAGTGGGCCAGACTGGACCCTCTGATGGGCCGGTTCTGGCCCCTGGGCCGTTTGTTTGACACCCCCGAGCTAGACGTATTGGAAAGATACACTCGCTGAGCTCCCACCAGCGTCTGGTTAGCTTAGCTTAGCTTAGCTTAGCTTAGCACAGAGACTGGAAGCGGGGAAACAGCTCGCCTGGCTCTGTGTAAAAGTAAAAAATCTGCCCTTATTCTTTTAATGAAGTAATTCTATATTGCAGCATTTGTAGTGTTGTGTGCTTGAAGGTATAATGGGGGACTGCCAAACCTGAAACCGAACTGATTGTTGATCCTTTAGTTTTAGACCTCTCTGATTAGTTCTTGGGAACTGCACATCAGTCTGTGTGAGGATGATTACAGAAGAAGGCTTAAATCTCTAAATTGCCTTTGCCACTCTTGGCTCCCTGTTGTTATTGTTATTTAAAAGTAGCGGTTGGATTTGATGCTGAGGAAGGGGGTGTAACAATGAGTGGTCATTATTGCCAGCAGTCTCCACCTACAGTACATTGGGCACATTTTTTTCTGTGAAGTAGAAGAGATCCTCGCTGTGTTTGTATTTTCTCTTGTACTCCCTCTATTAATACAAATATAATTGCGTTGTGCAGGCTTGCATGAAAATGTAATCTTACTTTTATACCATCAGTGAATGCTGTGGTTGATTTGGGACGTCATCAGCATACATGTTACCCAGGTAATTTGGGTGCTAGACCTTGAGAGCCTCAGTACCGTAGCAAGTATCAGCCCTGTGTTTTTAAAGGCAATAAAATCACTCCAATATGCAGCTTATGTCTGCACTCACCTTTCAGAAGCCTATGCCTCTCTTTCCACTTTGCTTGCAGTGGCAGTGGAGATGAAATACTAGCCCCCAGAAAGCCATTTGGCACCTAATTGAGCAATCCTATTACTTTTCTCTCCCTTTAGACTGTGACTTTCATTGCTTCAAAGAGATGGTTGGAAGCGGGTGTAAATGATTGTGTTACTGTAGGTGTGAGTGCATGTGTATTTAAGTAACTTTGTTGTGATTGTGTGTGTGTGTGTGTGTGTGTGTGTGTGTGTGTGTGTGTGTGTGCGTGTGCGTGTGCGTGTGCGTGTGTGTGTGTGTGTGTGTGTGTGTGTGTGTGTGTGTGTGTGTGCACGCTCCCATCACCTCTCCTCACCTGAGCCACCTCAAATATTAAACATTGATTGGGTTCAGAGATGGACCGCATTCACCAGAAGAGACTCAATCTTTACTCCTCATGTGGTGGCTCACGGAGGACCAATTCACTATTTATGACCCTGGACACAGACAGAAAACCAGCTTCTGTTGCCTTTTCTTTAAATCCCAAAGCCTCTTCAAGAAAGGATCTGTGAGACACATTACAGTTTTGACATCGGACGTACTGGTTATTGTGTTGTTTCCTCAGATTATTTCTGTACAACAGACAATCCTGTAAAGATCCAGAATGATGTTAATTTCTTGGGTTTGCCTTGTCTTCTCATTGAAAATGTGCAGTCCTCAACCCCAAGCTGAGTTAACACTGATGACATCTCTTGAGTAGTTGTCTCAAACTTCCTCCAAGGACAGAAAAGACATTGCGCAATATTTTCACAGGTTGAGTCGTACTCTCCTCAATCTTGGAATGAGGGGAAAACAGTTAGTATTCTAAGAGACATATTTAAGGAGGTTTTATGCATGCCTCCGCTGCATAATGTTTAAAAGTTGTATATTTGAACTTATAGCATGTACACGTGTCTTCATTCATGTTTGTTCCACCATGCCATGTGTCTCTGGATCTCTGGTGTCTGCAGAAAAAGTAGAACAAAAATCCAGTTTGACTGCAGAATTACAGCAATAAAATGCAAAAATATGGAGAAATTTGCAGCTGAGATTGCTTAAGTGTTTTTTACAATTTGCACAGAGCACATTAGAGCTGCCTCAGGTCTCAAGCAAACAACACCATTAGCATAGAGCATCTAACACCTGCTCATTTAGTCATCATCAGCTCCTGGACTTTTCTCCACAGCAAAGATGCCCCAGAGTTTAAGATTCATGTCGACAGACGGGCTTAGACACTGAGCCCATCCTGTGTTATCTTTTAAAATACTCATCACTACCTGTGGAAAAATGTATTTGCAGTGATACATGGCAGTTAATAAATTCCTAATACTGTTCCAGTTGAATCGAGTGGATGTAACTTGTAATTTCCTTTGAAGATGTAAATGACAAGTGATTAGTTCAATATTTCTTCTCAGGATTTCCATAATTAGAGTCCCTGACCAGAATCCTATTTCAATCTTTTCTGGTGTAAGATATGCGCAGACATTCTCTTGGAGATGATTAAATTATCTTCAATCAGCATTTAACCAGTGGGGCTGTAATCTGGGAATTGGAAATGGATTCTCTCGGGGATCTGTCTCTCCTTTGTAGGATGAGGCATGCGTTGACTTTATGCGTGTGCATACTTGTGTGGATTGGCTACATGCACGTGTCTCATCCCTCTTTGGATCAGTTGTTAGCTTCTCTGTTTTTTGGATATGCTGGTAGGAGTGGGTGAAACATACGTAAGTGCATGGTGGTATGCACACCTGTTCACCTGTTAGCCTTTCAAAGGGAAAATAGCTATTCAAATCATGTTTATTCAGAAGGAAACATTTAAATTATCTGCGTGTTCTACATACAAAAAAGCTAAATATTGAAGAAATGATATACATTTAGTCAAATGAGCGTGACGCTATAATCTGTTGTATTGATCCATGCACTGCAGCAGGGCATTGCAGAACCATGCTCCTTCAAGCTAAGAGATTGTGTCTGTTTAATGCTGCTGCAAGGCCACATGACTAATGTTGCATTCTCATGCGTGCTCTGGTTTTATCTCTGTCTCCATAGGGGACCATCAGGGCTTCAGATGCGTGGCTACCATACAGCAGCTGTGCTGCCATGCCCGCTCCTCCTTTTGTCCTCCATTTTATATAATCAAATAAATCACGGAGAGTGGGAAAAATAGCCTTGTCTTTTTTTTTTCCTGTAGAAATAGCCGGTCACGTCAAGCTCACAGCGCACCTTACTGCATAATTCAACAGCCTTGATTAGTTTTAAATTTCCCAGGTTTATTTATTCCATTTAAATGTGCTGTGAAACCCCAGTAATTGTGGATTGTTCTGAGTAGGAATGCAGGTCTCTGCTCATTTGACTGTGTGAATTCAGAACAATGCGGAGCCGCACTATGGACGACTGCTTTCAGCTTCAATTTGTTTGAACAATATAAATGATTTTGACTCAGCTCATTTCCTTTGCCTGTGGCTGCTAATGTCTTGATCCATCTAAAGATAGCCTCGAACCTCTAATTACACACCGTGCTATTGATGTATTAGCTCTCATTCAGTGACAGAGGAAAGACTGGACTTCTAAATTGAATCGTCACCTCTCCTCTCCTTGAAACATTAATGCTATTTCTACAGTAAAAATATCCCTCAGTCTTTTCTGAACTAACTCACTTCATTAAATCCAAACCTCCTCGGGGTTGATGCCTGTGATTTATTGTTGACAGCTTCCTGTGAATTTGTAGAAAAGCTGTAGCAGAGAGTTGAGCGTGTCCCTCTGTGCACCCCGCAGTTTTCTTTGTGTTTTGACTGCAGGTCAGGGCTATTGAGAGCCAGCCCTGGCTCCATGGGACCCAACAGATTTGGGTCTTATCAGCTCCAGCAGCCCTGTTCATGGGCCACAGAGTGACTCTGGGCCTGAAGCTGCCCACATACTGGGACTGCTGCTCGGCCTGCTGGGCCTGGTGCACCGTCTGCCTGCCTAAGACCCTGAGCAAAACATCCCAGAGCCTGCTGCCCGAGCAGTGCCTGATTATATAAATACTAATCATTGCAAAGTTTCCTGCTGCTGTCAAAACTCTTCTCATTATTGCCCAGTAATACTATAAACACGTTCTATCACACACTTGCTTGTATGCATACACAGAAACCCTGCGTAAATGGTACTGCACACACAGCCAACCATCATGGCTGGAAGCCTAACTAGAGCAGAGCATTACAGGGAGGGAGGGGGATGTGCCCAGTGGTCAAGCCATCACAACTTATCATGTAGGTGGAAACCCCATTTACCATTTGGTCCAGTAGCTCTGAGAGCATTTTGGGCGTCAATTACTTCAACCGTTTGCTTGTGGGCTATAATTTTAGCGGAACAGGGGACAATGTTTATTCATGCGGTCATGCATTGATGGCCTTTCACCTGTGTGCATCTCTGCTGAATATTTATCTGCGCACATCCCCCAACTCCAACGATCTCCAGATACACAGAAAACCTCAGCTAAGACCCGCCGCTAGACTGAATCCATAGAGGCAATCCCCCCAGATTTTCACTTTTACTCAGCCACTGACACCATGAATCCATATCAATCAGTGAAGCCAGGTGAATATTGCAACTAATATGATCTTACCTAAAGGCTGTCATGTTTAAACAGGAGCACCATCAAACAAAGACTCTCCGACATTAGTGTTTTTAATCCATTTTCTATTTCTAGCCAGAGGTAATTATGAATCCACTTTCAAAAATGAATCCCTTGCGCAAATCCTATTAAAACTAAAACTGTTTTCTCCAAAGAATGAAGGGGAGCAGGAAAACCTGTTAATAATAAATACAGCACAGAAAGAAAAGGCTTTTGACAGATAAACATGCCTGGAGTTCCCCCACCCTCTCTGCCTGGATGCTGCCCCATGCTGGGAGTGATAATGGCTGGACATGGCCCTTTTCTCTGGCAGTCAGCTGCTCCCTGGACTGAGCCAGGGACGTGGAGGGGGCCGGAGGACCAAAGCAGGGTGTGTGTGCTGTGTAGACAGCAGTCAATGGGCTGCTGTTGACAGCTGAGCTGGTGACTGTCCAGGAACAAAACCCTGGGTCGCCTTTTATGGTTTACTGTGTGTAACCTGACCCAGTGTGTTTCTGAAGCCACTAGAACCTCAAATGAGCCTCATCTGGGAGAGAGAGGACCTGTTGAAGAGTATGATCACATCATTTATTAAAATTGCTTTGAATTAATGTCAGCAATATAGCATACTTTTGGAGTTTGCTAAACCCCTCCCCAAAACAGCAATTGTCCAATCATAGCATAGCTTTTACAGGTTATGTAAAAACCCCGTTCATGATAGCACTGTGTAGTATTTGCTCATTGTTTGGGAACTGCTCCTGGATGCTACGTAGCGTTATAGTACTATATCAGAGCGCAGGCTAACATTAGCAGCTCTGTCCTGGTCTCCAGGATGTGGGCAGATTATAAAAGCCCTGTCTCTTAAAACAAAGTGAAACATACTGTTAGAAGAAATGAACAATAACATGTAACTCTAACCTCTAAAGTGTGTTAGCTGAGCAGCTAAACTGCATTTCCATTAGACTGAAATAAAAGTCTTAGCTTACATTTTACTTTGTGTTAAAATTAGGGCTGTCAGTCGATTAGAATTTAATTGCGATTAATCGCATGGTTGTTCATAGTTAATCTTGATTAATCACTAATTATTCACATATTTTGTTATCTGTTCAAAATGTACCTTAAAAGGAGATTTGTCAAGTATTAACCCTCTTATCAACAGGAGAGTGGACAAATGCTAAATATGCTTTATGCAAATGTATGTATATATTTATTATTGGAAATCAATTAGCCCCCCCCCCCCCCCCCCCCCCCACCACCACCACCACCACCACCACCACCATCCTGAACAGGATAAGTGGTTACAGATAATGGATGGATGGATATGATGTTGATGATATGATGGTCTTCAGTCTACCTTTAAAACTGAGCTAAAAATCTTAAGTTAATGTGTTATCTGCGTTAAAGACATTAGTGCCAGTGAAAATTCTGGTCAAATTTGTGCTACATATGGATAGAAACCTGACTTCTGAAATGCAGTGCTACAGTATGCCACGTTTTCCCCTCCTGCGTTTACCACAACTCACATCTGTTGATAGTAATTGGAAGGAGACGTTCTCGCCAACTGTTTATTTTCCTCCATTTCTTTTTTTCCCTGTGAGTATGTGATGTGCAATTCCTGGGAGAGGCCAAACTGGTTAAGGATCACTGCCGGGAGACTCGCTTTGCTCAGGTTGCCAGAAAACAGCCGTTTCATCTCTTGCGCATTGAAGCAGCGCGGGTTAGCAGGGAAAGCAGATCAAACGCTGGGCAACAGCTAAGGTGACAATGACAGAGACTCGCTCATATCGACGCTGACACACAAACCTCTGGTAAGCAAGGGGAGGTTCTGCATGGAGAATATCTCCAACACCCAGATGCAAGACACATGTTAGATGAGCAATGATTTTCTACATGGATTTCGAAATGTAGACAGATAGAGAAATTAGGAGGGTATATGGAGAGCATGAGGGAAAACGGAGAGAGGGACAAATTTAAGAAGGGATGAGGGAGCTCCCACCAGATGTGAGAGCATTAATTACTCCTAATCAAAGACTGTGCCAGCCTGGTGACAGTGACAGGGATGTAGGAGACGCTCAAGGTCATTAGTGGCCACACACACACACACACACACACACACACACACACACACACACAACCATGAATGCCAACAGACACATGTTGTGTCTGCTGCTCTGTCCCACGAGTCTGTGAGAGCTATGTGAAGATACTATTTCGCTCCATGAAATTAACACCAAATTTTCAGCAAACAGGTCCTGAAAAATTCATCATCCTCTCTTGTGTCACGGCTTTGGAGCTTAAAATATTCCTCGGCGTCCACGGGTTGCGAGACCTATTGATTCGGTTTCCGCACGCTGGAAAATGTTAGAAAAAAAAAATAAGTAGCATAATTACCTGTGTGAGAGTTCTTGTCTCACTCTGTTATGGGTGATATGGGTCTGTGGAGCCAGTGTTTTTCTACAGCTCTAAGAGGATTACAGGTTGTTTGTTACGGCTGGTGTCTGGGTAATGATGATAAGACAGTGTGTTGCAGGTGTACCAGTCACTGCCAGGCGAGGTGAGATGGCTTCTAGGGCACAACAGCAAGGGACGAGTGTGAGTGACATTTTGTGCCACAAGTTGTTTTCTGTCGATAATTTCCAACAAGTAATTACCTTGTTCTTTGTGCATGTCCTGTTTTTTTTGTCTGTATTTTAGGGGGATTGTTGATACACAATTAGGCAATGGAAAGTGTTAACTGACAAACTGGCTGATAAATGAAAAATGAAATACACTTTTAACCTGCAGTAATAGTTGCCGTAGAAACAACACTGACATGTTGACCTTATAAAGTTAATATGGTTAACATACGAGCATGCAAACGGACTGTTTAACTGTGTTTCCACCGCGTGGTCGATTCGACTCACTTTTTACTACCAGGTGCTTTTCTATATTCGCTTTCCATTATGACTAGTGCCCCCACCGTGTAGGCAGGATCCTCAGCTGATCGCCGTAGTGACGCTGCATGAAACTGCCGTGACATCATCTTGATCAGGACGCTGAATCCTTTCACCAGCAGCCAAACAGAGACATCTCCACTTAGTCGTAGTGTAGAGCGTAGTTTTGTGGGCTACCATTGTCCAAATCTGAGTCCAGTGAATTAAAAAATTGCCATTGACGGTACCTTGTCAATTTAAAAACGGGTTTGTGAAGAATGTCCCGTGTCACTCTGGTGACGATTTTCTCTGACCAATCAGAGGTCTGCAGTGTTTTAACGGCAGTATTTAGTATCGACTCACCCTAACTCAACCATGGTGGTACTAAAGAAAATACCAGGTACTATCCAATTACACTGCCCAAAAAAAATACGGAAACACGTAAATATCACAGTATAACACCAAGTTAGTTAAACTTCAGGTTCAGATATCAATCTGTCCATTTAGGAAGGACAAGGGATTGTGAATCACTTTTACCTGATTTGGTACAAATGAAAGAGACAACAGGCACAATGGAGAGGCAACAGTAAGACAACCCCCAGTAAAGGACTGGTTTTACATGTGGTGACCTCAGCCAGTTGCTTCTCCTTGTCCTTCCTGACTGACTCTCCTCTAGTCTGCTACTCGCATGCACACCAGCCTGATGGAGGTCCTTTTGTAGGGCTCTGCCAGTGCTCCTTTCTGGTTGTCACTTTAATTTGCACCAAAACAGGTGAAAGTGATTCACAATCACTTGTGCTTCCTAAATGGACAGATTAATTGACTCTGTGTTGATTAAGTGTTCCCTGAAATCTTTTGAGCAGTGTACTTTTGCTAATGGAAATGTGAAAATGTGTAACAAACTGAAGTGAGCTGGCTGCCTGGTGGAAACGCAGTTATATTGTCACATCCAGCACATACAGAGCAACATTAGTATTCACTTGGAGTTGTGTGATGATTGTAAGATCCAATATTTTTACTTTAGCTTGCTTTGTTTTTAGTTTTTGTGTCTCCACTGAGTCCTGAGGGAAATATCTGGCTAACTTTGTCTGCCATTTGGTGCTGGGCAGGTAGCATACAAAATGCTTGCTTTGTCACTGAAAACAGCTGCCTGCTGCATCTGAAAATGCAATTAGGTGATTAAAATGAAAAAAAAAAAAAAAACAAAACGTAAAGTTGCAGGTCAAAAACCAAAAGAAGGAGCTGAACAATGCGAATAGAGGTGTGCTCACTGCAAGCAGCTCCTTTTACATTACACACTAGTTATGTGATCTGTTGGTAATGTAAAATATAAAAACTGATTACAGCCACTTTAAAGTGACTATTATTAATTCTCAGTTCACATTTAAGCTGGTTATATAGCGTTTGTTATAGATGTGATGGCACTGGTAGTAGGTAATATTAGCATATGCTCCTACTTTGCTTTGGTATGGGACTCACCTGATATCTAGCATATGAGATCAGTTGAAATAAAGTACAGACATGCAGATTTAGTTTGATTGATGCCTTACATTTGCCAGCTCAGTTGAGCAGAAGCACAAATAGATGGAGAGTGGTGGTGACTGTCATCATTACAGCATCTCCTTTCCGCCCGCTCCCCTGGGGCCGCCGTATCATTGGGCTCACTCCAGTGCTAATAGTCCTGTCTAAGAGCTAGCAAGGCACCTTTCGGAGGTAATGCTCCCTGCTGCAATTTAGCTTGCCATTCAACTGTGGCATGTCCTGAGCATTGCAGGAAATTACAGCAGAGTGCTGATGTGGGGAATTTCCCCCCAAAGAATATATCTTTTTTTCAGACAGTGAGAATTATGAATGATGCATGCAGAACAAGTCAATCAGTCTACCATATGCCTTGAGATGAGTGTGTGTGTGTGTTGGTGTGCATCATGCATACATGCACCCAGTGTGGCCCCCAGTGTTTTCTGCTGAGCACACAACAACTGCCAACTAATCAAAATTCCACCAACGCCCTACTGCAACCTTTCCTCCAAGTACGTCCCTGAAATATGACATTGTGCTTTACATGTGTGTGAATTTTAACCAGTTTATAGACCTTGCAAATGCTTCGGTCTGTTTTCACCTCTCATTGACCCTGCAGGCAGAGCAGGCAGCACTGTAAAACCCCCTCAGCCACCTCAGTTAGGCTTGGCTGAGTAAAGAAGGAGAGCTCTCTTTGACTGCTCAGCCTGTGGATTACTCCTCAATATGGGATTATGCTCCAATGAATGGGTGCAGACACAATGCCGGCAGTTCAGCTCTCAACTATACAACAGAGATTTGGTTATAGAGCTGCAATGGAATATCTGCTGATCAAGTATCAGTTGGCGTAGACCTGCACTGCTTACTGTCACTCACGCTTGTTCATTTTGCCTTTATCAACGTCTCTGAAGAAACCTTCTTAATGAGATGCCACATCTCCAAGGTTTATAATCCTGACTGACAGGGTCTGTGATAGTCTTACTCCATGATGTAATTGTGTTTCTGTGGGCTTGAAATATCTGTCTGTCATAGTGGAAAGGAAGACTGACTTTCATAGCGGAGAAGCTGCTTTCAGGAACCTCCACTCTCTCCTGAAGTGCTTCGACTGGAGTGAACCTATCTGGGTTTTATGCTGTTTTGTGCTTCACCCAGTCTGCACTCTGATTACCTCGCAGAGGGGGGCAAGGAAACTGAAAATTTAAGTTCAATGAAGCAGTCAATAAACCATCAACGTAATCACTATGTCTAGGTTGGGTAGGCTATTAGCCGTGCTCTCTTTGGGGTTAAAGGGGTGGTAATGAAAATCTCCACTGACCCATAGCACTAAATGACTATGATATACTGTATCTACAGTCTTTTTATAGGATTGAAATGGTATAATGGCGCCTCACGAGACATTTCTGTTAAATCTTTGCCTCAATTCATTAATGTCATTATTGCAATCCAATGGTCACCTAAAGACTTTGGTAATAGCCACATAGTAATTAAGCATCCATCTTTTTTTTTTTTTTTTTTGCATTTAACAATGAGCAGCTTTTATAAAAAGAAGCAGCATCAAAATTGATGCAGCAGAGCCAGAGATATCTTTTTATTCCACACGTTCCTCTTCCTTGTCAAAATCATGGCTCTATAAAGAGGCCGGCTCCCGTTCATTCCTATGAAAGTTGCTTAGTGGCGCATGGAGCCAAAATGGCTCGACTACCGAATGATAAAGTACCCAGATTTTTCGACGATGTTCTGCATTCATTTGGACCAGAGAGCAAGAACAGTAGCGTTTCTTTTAACGCCACCTCCCTCTCAGTTCAGTCTCCGTCTCATTCATATGAAAGGAGGAAGGAAAATAACAGTGGATTTGTCCGTTAGTGCATTTTACATCTTTTAGGACCTAATGATTTAAATAAGAGCTATTCAAGTGTTTGTAGTTGATTTTCCTAAAAATAAATGATTGGCCTTATCCGTCTCTCTCAAAATGTAAGCTAATGTAGCTGCTAGCCTCAAGCTTCATGTTTGGATCACCACCCTGAATTAGAAACAGTTCAACCACATACATTGGACATGTTGGCTTTAACAGGGACTCTGTTGTGTCCCTCGGTATGGCTGCCATAGCATTCACCAAACCAGTGCTCGTCATTACACTGCTGTGTGCGTCGCCAGTGTCAGGTGGAGTTGAACGAGTTTGCCAGAAGAAAGATGAAGAAGGAAGCCATGACAGTTTCAAAATATAAGGTTGGTCTCTAACAACCATGTATAAAACATGTTTTTTCTCAAGGGATAAATGTGTGAAGTCTACATATTAACAATTCCCTTTTACAAGATGGACAGCGTTTTTAGTATTTATAATTAATACATTTTTGAATTTGATTTTAGGTATTTAAGATTTGTTTGTGATGCACACTCTGACATTTGTTTTGAATTCCTTCAGAAAGCAGACATTGACCTCCTTTCTGAGATTAGAAATGTCACAAACACATTGAGTTATTCAGACAACATGCTTGGCATCATATACACTGCTGAATGCTGTGTGGCTTGTATAGCCTGAAAGCTATATACACTGTTTAATACACAGACTTTTCCATCGCCAGCCCTCAACCCAATACATTAACCAGCTGTATCTGGGAGTTGCTGACGTGTTCCCAGGCCAGTGTGGAGATATAATCTCTCCACCTAGTCCTGGGTCTTCCCCGGGCCTCCTCCCAGCTGGTCCTGCCTGGAACACCTCCCGAACCTTTTCAACTGGCTCCTTTCAACGCAAAGGAGCAGTGGTTCTACTCTGAGTCCCTCACGGATGGCTGAGCTTCTCCCCCTATCTCTTAGGGAGATGCCAGCCACTCTCCAGAGAAAACCCATTTCATCTGCGATCTAGTTCTTTCAGTCACGACCCAGCCCTCATGACTATAGGTGAGAGTACGAACAAAGATTGACCGGTAGATAGAGAGCTTTGCTTTCCGACTCAGCTCTCTTTTCGTCACAACGGTGTGTTAAAGTGAATGTAATACCGCCCACGCTGCTCCGATTCTCTGCCCAATCTCACATTTCATTGTCCCCTCACTCATGAACAAGACCCGAGGTACATGAACTCCTTCACTTGGGGTAAAAACTCTAAGATAGATATACATGCATATATGACCATCCATCAAAACTCGTGTCCTCTGCTTCCGCTCTTTGTGGTAAGCTCTTTGTACTGAATGAGATGAAATTGATATCAACAACAGACAAGTGTATTTCACAAACTGTCAGAGTGTTCAAAGTGCTGACTATTATAGGCCTACCTCTTACAGACTGATGCAGTGATCAGGTTTGTGGTCCACTGCCAGTGTGCTTTGAGCTTTAGGATCCCTGTACTGTTGCAGGATAACTACAGGAGCATTAGAAACTTGTATACACCATATTAAAATACACCATGTATAAATAAATCTTATTGATTTTGTAGATACAGACACTGACTTCAAGCCCTCTTAAACTTTAGTTCTTCCTTTAGACTCTTGAACATGACTACTGTATATGATTTTGTGTTGCTGCAAAATTAGTTAAATAGTGACTAAAGTTTGCAACTGTCTGGCATGTAGACTCTCCAGTAACATTGTAGTTGACATGTTTAATGAACTGAAGCAGCATTTCTTTTAGGAAATATAGAAAATATATACACCATAGAAGGTCTGGTATGATCCTGTGATTTAACAGTGATGTGTATCCAGGTGTGGTGTAACTGGCACTGACCAGAAATGGACCTGAGACAGTCAGGTATGAGAACACTTGTTCACATCAAACACAGGTCTTGTGGTTGAAAGTAGTGTGAGAGTTCGTCAAGAGACAAAACTGCCGTCGGAGAGCTCCCCTCCCTGTCTTTCTTCCTCCTTCCTTTCATGTCTCTGTTGGCTGTCTTCATCTCCCAACCAAATGTAGTTCTCTGCACAGTTTATGACCCAGCCTCCTCATGCTCCTTCATCCCTCCAACCACTTCAGCACATTTCAAAACCGTTTTGCATCCGGAGTTTATCACTCGTGAGATGCCCTTTAAGAAGAAAGGAGGACAAAAAAAACTCCATTAATTGTGCGTATAAAGAATAATGAAGAGGTGCAGAGTTATCCTTCGAAGGTGGCTCAGGCCCTCCCTTTTTGTCATATAAAGGATCCATCTCGAAGAGCAAAAGCTGAGGGCCTTTATGGTGCAAATGATGTGGCTTCTAAGAAAACTAGCCAGTTGGCTTTTCTTTTGATATTTTATTATATCTTAATCTTGTGCAACATAACCCCTCACCATGAAATGATAACAGAGTATAATAACAGTGTCATTTCACACACTAAAAGCACTCATGTAGCATACAGAATCTGACTTGTTTTCTTTTTAAAGTCACATTTTTTTATTTGATCTCTGCCTCACATTTTGCGATCTTTACTGCATTTTGGATATCTGCTTCCTGTCTTTGCTCCACATTAATTCCTCTAGCACCATCACATATGAATGAGTGTAATTCCTCATTATCACATAATTAATAGGGAATTTAGATGAAGTCATGGGAAGCTAATTGCCTGTCATTCTGTTTGCTTAGCACCCCTCCATTTTGAATCAACTGAGGCAGTATAAGCTAATGAAAACGTTGCATAATGGGGTAAAGTATCACCTGGCCAGTGCACATCACAGAGGTATGACAAACATTTCACACCCACCTTTACCCTTATCAGACCTCCATTCTTAAAGACAGGCTTACACTTTGTGTGCTCTAATTTATTTTTTTAAATAACAAAAAGCTCTAATTAACTAAAAACCCACAACCATGAGCAGTTAGCATTAGTTTATCAATGTCTTCCTAATGCCAAGGCAAGTTTATTTATATAGCGCATTTCTGCAACAAAGCAATTCAAAGCTTTACATAAAACATCAAAATCATGGAGACAAAGTGCAATAGAAACACATTAAAAAAGGAAATTTGAAAACAGCCATTAACGGAACAGTATGTAGGATTTGGTGACATCTAGTGGTGAGGTTGCAGATTGTAACCTCCCACGTGTGCGCCAATGAATGGTGAAGCAAGAGAGAGAGAGAGTGGTGGTGAATGTGTGTGAGCAAACAAGTTAGTTAGTGGAGCTGAAGGCAGAGTTAGTTCAGCTTTAAGACCATCAAGTGAATTTACAGTGGAAGTTGCAGTTTGTGCAGAAATAAATACCGCTGGTCCTCAAGACCAGACCTGGGCATTTTATGGCCTGCGGGCCGCATGCAGCCCTCGTGATGGTTCTGTCTGGCCTGCGACGTCTCAGTCAAACCACAAAATTTAAAGAAAATAGCTTTTATTTTGAAATGCTTGTGTACTGTTAGTGTGCTTCTTCCTGTCACACCTGACATTGATGTAAATTGACATGAGGGATGATTGAAGTAGCATTTCCTGCTGAGGCTGCAGTGTTGTTAACTTAGCGACTTTGTCGCTATATTTAGCAAGTTTTCAGACCCCTCCAGCGACTCTTTGTCAATAAAGCGACAAATCTAACGACTTTTTTCTGGGGTTACTGGAAACTTTTGGAGACGTGAAAGCACATTTCGTTCTTACTCTTCTCAACGAGCAGCGGGTGCTGAGGTTGACCCCTCAGGGTCAGAAGCACTCAAACGTGGTCCAGTCCTGGTCCAAAGGCAAGATTGTCCCTCCAGCGGCACGTTTGCAAAAATCATGGCTGTATTCAAAGAATACAACTTGAACTGTCACTTTGAGACAAAACATGTAGAAAAATCCAGAAACCTGTCTTGAGATGAGAAGGAGAGGACAGCTGAGGGACTGCTAGCTAAGTTACTAAAGCAGAGAGGACTTTTTACAAAGCTGCATGCAACCAAAGAAGAAAATATATGTGTTAATGTTAAGTTAAATGTTAAGTTTTGTTAATGGAAACATCACTACACTAAACAGTCAGTCCTGTACAGTTCATAGACTCCTGTATATAATGTAATTTTCTTAATAATATGCTGTTTGGAGTGATTTTCAGTGTAATAAATACTAAAAAATAAGTGCCCAATATGTTTTCTATAGTGTTAAAATAGAGGTTACGTCTGACAGTATTTGTTTGGCCCCCAGCAACAATCTGGGTTTCTCATGTGGCCCCCCAGGAAAAATAACTGCCCACCCCTGCTCAAGACCAACAGAGGTTTCTGGTGTCTTGTGGAGTGATGGGGGTTAACTCTGAAGTGAGTAACATTATCGACTCTGTGCAAACAGGAAAAGTTTGAATTGTCCGATTTGGGCTACTGTAGAAACATGGCAGCCGGCTCCCTGTGTAGATATAAACGTCTCATTCAAGGGTAAAAAAACATGATTCTTAACTTCAGGTGATTATACACTGAAAACATATTGATTCTTATCTGACAATAGGTTCCCCTAAATGTTACACACTGTTTAAAAATCCAATACAATAGAAAATAACAAGCTATAATAGATTAATACAGGTATACAATACAAGACTAAACGTGTTAGTGCAGTATAAGAAGTGATTTAATAAAAGGAAACGGCAGACAGAAAAATCGTCAGCCTTGATTTAAAAGAAGCGAGAGTTGCAGCTGACATGCAGTTTTCTGGGAGTTTGTTCCACATTTGTGGAGCATAAAAACTGAACGCTGCTTCTCCATGTTTGGTTTCGTCTCTGAGGACAGAAAGCAGTCCTGCCCCTGATGGTCTGAGAGGTCTGGATGGTTCATGCTGTAACAGAAGATCAGCAATTTATTTCATCCCTAAACCATTTAGTGCTTTATAAACCAACACCAGCATTTTGAAATGAATTCTTTGACAGACAGGAAGTCAGAGTAAAGCTTCTTTCTAAGCTATCTTTAACTCTTATAATGCTGATGTAGTTTGCAGGCTGTAATTGCTATTTGATGTATATATTTAATTGTTTCTGGTTATGTGTCTTCTTGGGTCACATATTGTTTTTCATATATATACAGTATATATATATACATAGGTCTCCCTAGAAAGCGGTTGAGATACTGAGATTTCCCTGGTGAAATTGAATTGCAGAGGAGCTGAATTGACTATATAGGAGATGCTTCAATGTGCAGGGGATTTTAAAATAACAGTCCAAAGCACAGATTCCCCAGTTGCTGCCGTCTGTCCATTTAATTTCCAAGCACCGGATTTGAAAATGGTATTCATATCTCCGAAATTGAATCTCAGGTGTCTCAGAAAACTTCTTGTGACATCTGGTTCTCTCTCCATATTTTTTCAGCAGAGATGTAGGCGGACAGCATACCAAATCAATTTGTAGAGTATTGCTGCAAACAGAAAGGGACAGATTGTTGTTTGGCATTCCTTCCTTCTGGCAGTCATAGAAAATCTGCCTCTGAACCCCATTAAGCCACAAGTTTTCAATACAATAATGATGCACGCATGCTTTCAGCACAAGCAGAGGAAGCAGAGTTTAACCTCATAATCCTGTAGTAGCTATTAATGAGTGGAGGATGAGTTCATCTGTCATTCCCCATTTTGTGTGTGTCAGCCTCCATCCATAAAACAATCAGTCAGGTGGTCTTGTAGGGCAGTTGGTTTTGCCCACAGAGTGTCTGTGTTTTTAATGGCTGCTCATTATTCATTCCCTCAGATTAACACACAATTCCCCACGCTGACACACTACCCCATTTATTTTAGATTAATACCGAAAATGCTGCAGGTCGGGGTAATGCGTGGACTCACGCTGTGAGTGGAGCAGAGGGAGGTTTCACTCACAAGACAGCTGTCTCCACCCAGTGGCCACTTTGGAAACTCAATGCAAAGATGCATTGGGTTTGACTGTAAAGATGATGTGTTTCCATATTGTTGCATAATGTTTCTCATCTTACCCTTCTGATACTCTCTCTCTCCCTCCTTCACTATATCTTATTATTTCTCCGTATCCCTCTCTTGATGTCCCTAAGTCCTCTCCCTTAAACCCACTCGGGTGTGCCTAATGAACAGCATTCATCACAGTCCCGTCCCTTTGATCAGAGTAAACCCAGTACGCCATGCTGGGCTCCCTACTCCCCACTGTACTGTCGCTGAGGATACTCCCTACTATAAGCAACCGCACTCATAAGTCTTCATGTTCAAACAGAACAAGGGTTTGCCCTACACAAGTCATTAGAAGACTGGCTGCTGCTTGTTTCTTCAGTGCAGAGCTTGTTACCGGGTGATGGACTACATCTCCCTACAGAAGTGAGGCAACATGCGTCAAGGTCTTAAAACAAATAGCAGAGTATAGCAAGGGTATTTTCTTCTCTTTTTTTTAGCTTACTGTACTGTGGGTTTTTTGCCGTGGATAAACACTTAATGAGGCCTGCCTCTCCAAATGGCCGTGGAGCCGTTACGCTCCATCTTGTTGTCTGGCGAGCAAATGAGACTGGAGAAGAATGGAAAGAGTGTGACAAATTGTCAAGTGGTCCAGGGGCTCAGGACAGGTGCAGGGGGGAGGAGAGAGAAGCAGGATACATCTATTAAGTAGTTTAACAGTTACCCTCCATTGCACACTAACCCCCACCCCGACCTCCACCTCCACCATATCTGACTCCACTCCAGCGTACGAGCTCTGCGTCCACCATTAGCATTCATCAAGTTGTAAAGAGGAAGTGATGGGCATCTGCAGCTGGAGGTGGTGTCACATCTGGCAAGGAGAGCCATCATTTGTCCGATTCAACCCCCTACCATGGTTGGAGACACATTACATCAAATTAGGTGTTGATTAGGGAAGCCCAATGAGTAGGAATCAGTTTATATACTGCCAAAAACTTCTAATACCATGATTGTTGTCATTTTCAGAGGGCAAAAATCAGAACATGTATAGAAACAGGAATGAGTGCGTAGAATCTAAGAGACAAGCTGCATTTAAAGTGCATTTCCAGTCAGCTTAAACTTTAAACAGCCAACCTGCTTAGTCTATGGTGGTTTTAGTGTTTTTAATGTTAGGTCTTGTTAGCTGCAATGTACACATTACTTTAGTACTAATAGAGTGGTGCAAGAGTCCTAAAACCAGGAAATGATTTAGCATTTTAGCACCTCCAGTTCCCTCGTCTGGAAGACAATGTTTATTTGAATGGGTTTTTAGTTAGATGCCTGAAATAAGGTCTGTGGTTAACACAAGCTGAAGAGGTTTTAACATTTTGTCCTACGATATAAAATACATCAGTAAATATCCCTCGTAAAATAATAAGTGACTAAATGAGACTGCTGAACATTATCATGCCGACTCATCTGCCTTTACAGCCTTGTGTATCCTCACGCTCATGTGACTGTGGTGTAGTTTGTTTGCAGCCTAACATTAGCTTTTTACTTCTGGCGACTGCATCCACACTTCAAAGATCATAAAAGTGGTGTTCATTTATCTTTATTTATCTTACAGAACAAAATGTGTAAGTATCATAAATGTTTGTTTGCCACAGAGCTTATTTTCTGCATTAATCAAAAACCCAATGGAAAAATCCTGTTGGCTTTTCGTCATGGGAACCTGTGCAAACATCCAGGTTAGCCTACAAAAACACATCATCCCTGCAGCACTCTATACCATAGACTGTAGTGGTGCCTTCAAATGCAACACGTGAATTTGTGTTTACGAGATGGCATGCCTTGCGTTCAAGCAGTTAAGTCGTAAAGAACGCCACTGCTAAGCATCAGCAATAGTAACGTTACTGTCTGTCTAGAAGCCACAGAGGCTAACAATTTAGCAAGCTAGCTAGTGGATAACATAATGAAGGAAATGTAAAGGCAGAGGAGAAAGATGAGGTTGTTGAGAATATCAACATTTTACTCATAAGTAATTTCCAGTAATTTAACTTAAGTCCATTTTCTTGGACATAAGTTACCAAGAAAAACAATATAGGACTAAATTTACAATATACTTTACAATTTTAACTAATAATGCACCGATAAATCAACTTCCATGGGCTCCACCATTTCTCACGTCAGCAAACATGTCACAAGTCGTTAACTCTCGAGGTTGTGAATACGATATGAGGGGGGCGTTCGTATGGGCCTAGCTCGTAAACACGACCCCATTTGAAGGCACTATAAATAAGTGGATGTAGTTGCCGTGATGTCACCCGTTGGTTTCTGGAGTACCATTTTGAAGCCTTGAGTTTGACATCTTAGCCGTCGCCATCTTGTTTTTTGCAGCCATAAGTGACACGAGAGGGTGGAGCTAAGTACAACAAGAGGTTGGTACAAGGTACAAGAGGTTGCCCTGTGACTAATATGTGCAGTAGTATTGCAGGAAAGTTTGACAATTATAATGATAATATCATTAATTGTCATATTTTTGGCCACAGTAATCATAGTGTGAAAGTCTGATACATCACAAACTTGAGACAGCAAGAAAGTTGTGATTCCAGAGTTAGTCTATAGAAGCAGATGGTTATGTTCTATCTGAGGACTGGCAGGTAATGTGCAGCATTTTAAGACATCCCTTACATGTACATGGATGTCTGAGTGTAATTGTGTACTTGAAGGACAAGGATGTCTAGATCTGTTTAATGACTCCATGTTCTTGTAAACCAGTATCCAAAGGGTAAATGCATAAATCCAGCTTTTTTTATTAGATCCCATCTGAACCATGTTGAAGCTGACAATATATCCAATAGCAACCTCTGGCAAGTCCCACTAACAGCCCTGCCTTGTACTGCGATAGGACAAGCCATTAAAATCATAAATAGAAAGGTTCTAATGAAATATCAATTAGGCCATAAGAGAAGGCCGATGCTACGTTTATGAGGACAGAGCTCATTAAGAGGACTGCTGGCAACGCAGATCACTTTGTAATTCTCCACTGATAATCCAATTAGTCCAAAATGGATTTTTCCTGGTTGAGAAATCTTTGTTATTGGAGTAAAGTTTCACAGCACAGGGGATGTATAAATCTCAGAAGCTCCTTAAAGATCAATTATGATGTGCTAATGGAGGCTGTAATCATTATTAGTGCTTAATAATCATAGATTTTTACTGAGTAGTATCGGCCCGTCCACATTTGTGTGTGTCATTTTGATGGACTTTCATTTTGTCTACTTCAGCTTCTTGTTACAATCCTGTTGCTCATATTTGTCCTTGCTTATTTTTTCATGGGAGATGATTTTGATAGTGTTGACTCTGGGAATAATCTTCTCTGCAATTTCTGATATTCAGCACTTGGCATGGTAGACAATAAGAAAACATCTATTTTTAATCAGGCATGTTTTCCCCCCCCTCCTCGCTCACTGACCTTCAGCCCGTGAAAATTCAACTCAATAATTCAGGACGCTCTGCATTTCCCTTCCCCTTTGGTTCACACACACACACACACACACACACACACACACACTGTACAGTAAGGACAGACGTGCACACAAACGATGGGTTCGGTTTGATATATGGATTGTGATTGCTGGTCGTAGGGAATGTGTTTTCCTACTGACAGCTGACTTGTACCATCGCCTATATTTTTGTTTTCGATTACATTTATTTTCCTTCCAATGTTTTTCACTTCCTTATCTCCCTCTGCTGTGGCGCTGGCTACACACTGGCTGGAAGCACATAAATCCCATTTTCCAAAGCTGGGATCAGAGAGTTGATCTAATTGGCTCCGATTTGGGATTTTGCATGGACAGACAATATGTGTTTTTTATATTATATATTATATTATAAACCTTCACCCCTGGATCACATACTTCACTGAACAATTCACTGATTCATCATATTTACTTGAATCCGATGCACCACACTCACTCAAAATGTTTTCATCAATTATACATGCAGTCGGGCTGATCTATTTTTGTATTGCACAGCCCTCAGCCATGTCTGTTTCCTGTTTAATTTCACACCTGATCGTCCCAGACCTGAACACAACAAGTGCCGCAGTCTACCTCCACTGTCTATTAATCTATCGCAGACGGCGCCATCTCACACTGTCAATCCGATCTGATTCATCCATGACCCACTGTAACAGTATCCATCACTGCAACGATGTGTCTGAGATTCGGTCTGAAAATAGAAGGGAGTATTGTGAGGATTGGTAGTAAATCTCTTTTGTTCTTTCACTATGTTGACATGTAGACAATATTCTCTGTGCTGTGTAACAATAGATAGCGCAGTAATGTGCAATATTTGTGAGCGCTGTCTGTAGATTTACGGTCTTTTCTTTGGAGCAGTACTTTCACAGTGACGCCCTCGAACAAAAGATCTTATTCACTACGTCACCATTGTCTTCTGTAACCTTGATTCAAAACGATTAAGGACTTCACCTCATTGTGGTACACACAAGCCTGTGTGGAGAAAAAAAGCTCATTATTGACATAATTTATATAGTGCTGTCACTAACAGACAAAGTGCATAGTGGCAGCTGCTCAAAGAAAATGAAGGTCGGCACTTTTGAGTTTGCTAGAAGAACTTTTAATTGTCTCAAAGTTTGTTTCTCTGTAGTGAAAAGCTGCTATGAAAGCTACTGTATGTCTTTGTTCATCACTCCATCCATTATCTGTAACTGCTTATCCTGTAGGAAGTCAGAGAACCCAGTGAAAACCCATGCTAACACAGGGAGAACATGCAAACCCCACGCAAAAGGGCCCACGCCGGATTCGAACCTGCGACCCTCTTGCTGTGAGGCAGCAGTGCTGTTCACTTTCTTCTTGCATGTTTACAGTCGCATGAAAACTTATTAAATTTATCTGATGTAGGCTTGTTTTGCTTATTCATATACAGTATTAGGAGCTCAAGGTGAAATGCAAATTCACAGCATCTTGGGAAATGCACATTACCAAATGGAGATGACGATCTTCGTGCTGAATATAGCATGCTTGTATGCTGAAATAGATGATCTGAATACTAATATTCACAGAGTTACACAAGCGCTTTCACACACCCACCATAAGTCACCTACAGCAAATTCTGCTGTTTTGAGTTGGTATCAGGAGACCAACTTTGTTGCATAATTGATAGTGTGGGAAGAGCTTCCTGTTCATGTGGAGGAGATCAGCTGTTTCATGTCATTAGGAGACAGAAACCTTTGGTGGTGAGTTTACCTCACACTTGTTGTTTTCAAAGATGCTGCATCAGCAAACACCTCTACCACTGACTTCCACATCAACGCCTGCACCATCAGAAGTCAGTGCTGTTTTTCTTCTGGGTTGAATTATTCACAGAGTCTCGTCTTTCCATTCGTAGTCCTCTTAAAGCTCCACAATGTTTTGGCATCATTGGTGTTCATCAAGTGTTCTGAGTGAAAACTAGACTTTTGCACCCATCATGGCTTTTAAATAAACTAGCCCATGGTGGGAGACTTTAGCCAATTACAGGTCATTTCAGAAAGTAAGCATTCCTGTTGGCTGTTCATTCAACAGAGGCAGCTGTAAATCACTCGATCAAATGGTCAAACTAGGCAGCGCTGGTCAAATATGAATCAATATTCTGTTACTGTAATGACTATTTTTCACCTCAAATTAACTTTCAGAAACATCTTGTAGTTACTGTTTAGCTGTAAAATGAGAAATTTTGCTGTCTGGTGAGCAGTGCTTGGCGTTTCCTCACTTTTACTGACCACGGCTGCCGAGTCACAAACTTTCTGTCATGATATAATGACAGTTTTCTAACTTTTGTAATCATATTGCTCCAGTTCTACCCACTGCAGCTATAAATGGCATTAAAACAGTTTAGTTTATTGAGCTGTTTTACTAAGAACTGACAACTGTTGGTTACTCTTGTAATAGTTAAACTCATAGTTAGTCATACTAGTATACATTAGATGGAATTAAAATAGACAAATTGAGTTACATTAAATTTAATTGAAATATAATATTTTTAATTATTAAAGATGTAATATCCAAGAATTTTCTAAAAAAAAAAAAAACCAAAACAATAAATTGACTGATACAAAAATAATCCCTTTTAATCCGCACGTATATGTTTCTGCAGACATCCTACCCTCAGCCTGTATTTTCTCATTTCTTCTTATTTTGCTTTACTCGGGACACTTCTGGGCATCTACAAACAGCCTTTAGGCCCCATATGGGGGTGTAACCTTCAGCCAATGACTGCGCAGGGTGTGTCAGGTTGTCGAATACCGCCGTTTTTTTCACACCTCTTGGCTTCTGATACCAAGGCACAAGTCCCCATTTGGCTCTGTCATGGCTATATGTGACGGATGACAATGGGTTGTGTTATATTCATGTGCCCAGTGCTCCTCTGTGCTGAGCCACAACCAGCAGACAGGAAGTCTGCGTTCATTCGAAATCCGGCAACTTGGCTCCTTCCCGCAGGATTTTGTGGAGTTGTGCGGTTAGTTGTGTGTTTGTGCTTTAGAACGTAACCACTGTGAAGCAATCAGAAAATAAAGTTTTGTATCTCTGAGCCGCCGCTTCGTTCTTGCTAACGCCGCTCTCTCTCTTCAGTCACTCTATAGCTCGCTCAACCATCGCTACTCTCTCCCTCGCTTGCTAGTTGAGCAGAGGAGGAGGTGGCAACTTTGAATGCATACTATGAAACTGACGGTTGCAGATTATACCTTTTTAAAATTTGATTACATTTAATCAAAAAGATAAGATTGTATTAAATTAAATAATCAAATTTAATTTAAAAATGTGATTCAGTTAAATGAAAGTAAATATTTCAATAAAAGTAGGATGCATCTTTAATAAATGTTTGCATAAAAACTTTCAGCATCTTCTGTGTTATTGGATTGTTTCCATTTGTAGATGGGTTAATTCTTATTGAGTCACCTCCCATCTAAAGTTCATAATGAAGCACATTAGCTGCAACACTTGACGGTTTATGAGCAGGTCTTAGTGACTTGGGAGCTCTCTGGAACTTTTAGCGCTAAACTACTTTGTGAATTACTCCTCAAACTTACTACTAAAACTTAGGAGTCCTAAAATTGGGTCTGACATACAGCTTATATTTCCTAACTCGGCCAGTTAGGAGCTACTCTTACCGGATATTTTGTGACTTACAGCCCCTGGTTTTTAAAACGATCAAATTCAGCTGTGTGTCTTTGAAATTGAATTTCAGTTTAACTTGACAGCTATCCCTCCGTAATCATATATATATATATATATATATATATATATATATATATATATATATATATATATATATATATATATATATATATATATATATATATTTTTTTTTTTTTTTTACAATAATCCCCTTTGTCAAATAAGAATCTGGGAAAGGATCTTGAAACCTGTGAGTTCATAAGACTGAATACCTGCCTCCTACAGTGTAACAGGCCTTTTAAAGGTCTATGAATATAAATTGCATCTCCGAAGACATTTACAATGCAGCAGGTCATGATTCTGTAACTTAGAGGTTACTGCTCATGAAAAGCATGCCGATATATTGCCTATCTACACTGCTGTACATTATTTTAAAGATGCCCATGGCTAAAAGTGAAAATTAGCAGCTTCTTATTCAAACAGCAGCTTCTTATCCATGGTTTATTTTAATATTAATATACAGCAGCCCTTATGTGTCACTGCTGAATGACAGCTAACATCTCTTTTAGATATACTGTTATACTGTTTCTCTAGTCTTCCTTGTATATTTCCATCTTGATCTAATAGAGAGCCACTGAGGCCCATTTGATCGAGGATATATCCAGGTCCCCTCAGCAACTTCTCCACAGACCTCCATGAAATCTCCCGCTCTGGGGACAAACACCAGTAGACATTTGAGGACATGAGAGGAAATTTGATTTTTCATGCTCCATAGAGGATGTCTGGAAATACATTCTGCATGCTGTGATTGTGACACCTCTTGATGGTGTATAAACGGTCTGCCATTCTTATTTCCCTCATCTCTAGACTTGATCAATACCAACTTAGATTTGATCAATAATTCACTCTTGGCTTATGATTTCATGTTATTAGGACCACAAAAAGAAGTGCTTTTAAGGTAGAGTTAGATTTTTGTAGGCATCAGGAGTCATTCAGAGCAGAATCGCACCTTTACAGTAGATTAAATGTGCTAAATTCAAAATTCACAGTATATCAGTTATTGACGGTTTGCTTCCACACAGTTCTCAACATGGTGACGGCTGAGCCAACTAGTAAACGGTGTTAACAGCACAAACAATGGCAACAGTGCTGGCAGACAGTGTGCCCAGACACACCAAATCAATATCAAAGAATTAGTGGGAACAAAGGCCGACTGTTTTGTCATGTCGCCTTTGTCTTGGCTAGAAAGTTGCACTCAAACACGCCGCAACAATTTCAGCCAACAGCCGACTACCACGTATGTTCTGCGCCTTCCTACCAGCAGGTAGCAGGAGTCTGTATTTGTCATTCAAAAAGGGAAACTGGAAGACCGAGGACTGTAGATATACAAGCTGTTGTTATTATACTTACATGAAACGAAGCGGCATTTGCCAACAGTTTTCACTTTACTCACCACTTAGCTTCAGTCCAGACGACCATGTTGTTGTGAAAGTATCCGTATATTGGAACAATCAGATGAGAAGAAGATGAAAAGTGAGAAGAGCCTCCTGTGTTTGCCCTCTTGACGTTACTAATTTCTTGCTTTCCTCACTTCCGTTTCCCTTCTCATACACTGATTCAACATGCAAGCGTGGTCAGACTGGCTGTGTATACATAAAAGCAAGAAGCTTGAATTACACCACACCGAGAGAGAGAGACTTGACGCTGCTCAGGTTTTTACACATCAAATTGTTTGATGCTATATTAATGCTCTGAATTTTGAATGTAACACCTTAAATGAATAACCCCCCCCCGCCCCTACAAACCAAAAATCCACTAACCACATTCATGTTTCGTCAAACGTTGGTTAACACCAGGGTCTGCCTTGTTGACATTTCTTAGAAATATTTTATGCCATATTTAAAGAAATAGCTATAAACCAGAAACACAGCCAAATCAGTGAGGTTACTACAGTTAGTCATGTTGTTCACAAAGGAAGAATATGTGTATTCATTTATTTCAATAATGTATAATTCAGCATGGGTTTTACACCAGAACCCAGGAGAAATAATTGCTGATCTCTTGTGATCTTCCTTCGTAGGTTAGCCAGTCTGATGGAGTGAAAGCCCGCTTTCATCCAGCACATTATTTCCAGGTTCATTGCCATACACATCTACAGTAAGCAAGCTGCTGAATGAAATGATGGAGACAATGTTATCTGAAATTGAACTCAGGTTTGGTGGAGGAGAGTTCCTGCCATCATCAGGTAGAGATGGGATTGACCCTGAGAGATAAATGGAGCGGTGTAATTATGTGTCTTTATCAGGTCCAGGCAGCCTCGGTGCTGGAAGAAGTCATCTGGGCTGTGTCCTTGTCGTCGCTCTATGAATGATACGCTGGCTGTGAAGCACGATGCCAGCGTGGCCCCATGGCACCGCGACGGGAAAGGTGCCTTTTAGGGTCTTTTCCTCTAATCAAATCGCTGATGCTTGCGAGATGGTACAATTTAATGTTACTACAGGTTACACTGGCGTTCTTCACACCAATAAACCACATCGGAGGAGGTTTTTATGGCATGTTGTACTATTACACAAAAAGAAAAGGTATCTCACTTGCAGGAAATGTATTACATTTCTTCAAATGGTGAAGGAGACCTTTTAATACAGTTATGGGTGAGCTGCATTCAAGCACTCAGATGTAAACAGACATCTCACTGTGATACCTGTGTGCCTTAATGGAGCCCCGTCTGCCTTAACTGGTATTTCAGCTGATTTAACCCATTAACCCTCGCTTCTTGTGCGCAGTCACACACACACAGGAAGCAGCCATCATGTTTGATGCATGTGATTTGAGCTGACAGCGAAACACTTAACGTTCGCAGGAATATTCAGGCCAACGAGCCGCTCTGGCTGTCAGCAGGGCCGAGGCAACAGGATGCTCCTTAGAGCACTGTCCTTAAAAAAAAACTGGGAAATGCAGTTTGCTCCCAGAGTACAGCAGGTTGTGTTGCTGGAACAAATGACGTCATCGAGATCCCGGTGTGGATGGACACACGCACATGCACACTTTTACAAAGATTAAATCAATAATAGATAAGAGCAGCAAATGATGCATAAGAGAAGCAGCAGTATAGTTTTGCTTCAAGTGTTCAAGTAGATTTAAGCGGAGAGCTGATTCACAGGCACTACATAACAATAGCACTTCTTTTTGTTCACCTCTAATCTGTTTTCTCACTGATATTTTTTGCCTCCCTCCTCCTCGGTTTATCTCTACCTGACTAAAGGTGACAGGCTATTTTTCCTGCAGCCAAAGCCAACATTGAAGAATGAGTCGGGCGTCAAAGACGCTCGCCTTGTAAAGATGACGCTGTGTAAAGATGAAAAGCGTTTGAAGTGTGGGGAGGAAACAAAGGCCTATTTAGACCACACTTATTTTCCTTCAGATGCCTCAAACCACATGGGTTTTCTGTCCTGCAAAGTAGCACTTCTCAAATTACCAATAGATGTGGAAGAAAACATAACCATTCTCCTGGATAGATTAGCTGTGTAATAACCCCGCTTTATCCCCGAGTATCAGCTGAGTGCGAAGACACCATTGAGATCAACATAAGCATGATTAGGCGATGAGCAGCGAGTCTTTTTCATAACTCGTTTGAGGGCCTCATTCCACTCCAGCTTGTCTTTGAGATAATGTCCTATTTAATTAGAAATTGGAGATATCACATTGTTTTTTAATGAGAGGAGCACTTTACCAGAGCGTATGAGGCATCAGAGAATCGTACACAAGAAGGATAATGGCTGCATGCGAGGGCTTGAGGGATTCAGACGAGATGCATTTTAGCTCAACTGCTCTTTATTCCCTATTCTCTATTCTCAAAATGCTTTCTTCCAATATATCTTAACATGGAGAGAGGGAGCACTTCAGGTGTAAAGTCCCAGATTCAATCATTACCATATCTATTTTAATGGTTTTTCCAATATCTCCTTGTGTCGTTACTGTACACACGTGTGCGCACACACGATTATACTGTATTTCACCCTTGTATAATCTCTTTTGTTCTGTGATTTGTGTCTAGGGCACATCAGCGGGGTGGTATGCAAATACTATGTGTTTGCTTGGGGAGAACATTGGAAGAGAGCGCTGAGCCATGAAAGCTGCGTGGTGCAGGTTTTCAGCAGGTTTTCGTAATGCCTCCGCCGGTTCGGTGGCACGCTCAGGGGCTTTGACCTTTTTACCGTGTCACTGCCATGGAATGAAGGGATGCCAAAATATATTACTCTTAGACCAGGGGGTCATTGAAAGCAGCAAAAATCCTCCAACTATTTTCATTTCTTACGTGTCCGGCCCCGGGTGGAGCCAGTGAAACAGTTATATGGGGTGTAAAGGTTGGTAAATGCACCTGTCTGCTGATGCATCTCAGTTAAATAGGCCAGTTAATGACTTGTCAGCTGACAAAGGTTAATGTATGATGTATCAGTGAAACAAAGGGTAATTTATAATAGATATACTTTCTTAGGGGAAAGGCATGTACGTTTGGATTTCATATGTGATTAGCAGCGCCAGCCAAGTGGAAACTATTTCATGAGCTTAGTATGTACAAGGATGTAGCCAGGATTTAAAAAATACTGAGGTTTATGCGTAACATCTTGAGATGTTCTGCCCACTCAGTTCACAGGGACAAATCTTGAGACAATTAAAAGTTTACTCTCTTTTCATTCTTGTTCCTACTAGTCATCTCTCTGACTTTCTCTCCTCATCCCAAAACACCGTCTTATCTGGGGCAACAGCTGCACGCGTCCTGGCTTTCTTTCCAGCTCGTCTGGGGGAAAGTGTCCTCAATTATTAAATACATTTTCAAATGTGATACAGTCAAATAATGTCTGTAATTGTTTTAGTTTCATTTTATAAGGGTGAGCCAAGAGGCAAGATAGAAATAAGAGTCTCATTTAAACAGTATTGTAATGGAGAATTGCGAAATGATGCAGCTACTTCATCCTCGTTGTGCTCGTGCAACACGACCAGTCAGTTTGCATGTGTCTTTTTAATTGCTCCATTAAAGGAACGAGTGCAGCGGCCGTTCTAAACGTGCCTTTTTGTAATGGGCCGATTGCTTGGCCTCTGGTGTTGTCGCGTGCAGCTTTGCCGAGACCTGCTTGTACAAACAACTTCACTCGACGCTGTGCTTCCTTGAGTCCTGATCAATACACCTGCCATGACTTAGCTGCATCCTCTAGCAATGCTGAATGATGAGTATACGCGTCATTTGGTAGGAAAAGCTCAGCACGCCGTTCAGCGGTGTAACAGTTGATAATGCAGTGAGCGACAGAGAGCAAGCTGTACCCAGCATGCCGTTTGCCTGTGAAACAGTTAATTGGGGTCCCCTCTCAATACACTACACAGTGTGTCTAATGCACTACTAATTAATATGTCCTGTTGATCTCAAGAGCTTGCACTCAACACTGCACCTCCTTCGGTTCTCAGCAATACTGTTGAGAAAATCGAAGGACAGACATGCATATAAACAGACAATCCTCCAATTTCAGTTAGATAGTTCAACGTTTCACATCTTACTGGCTTGCAGAGAGTTAGTTGAGAAGATACCATTCTCGTATCCTTTTTACATAAGGTTATAACTAGCAACTTGTTAGCTCAGCAGCTCTAAAGCTGACTAATTAACATGTTATAGCTTAAAAAGGAGCAGTGATTTTTGCACCACAGTTCATGTACAAATTAAACAAACAAGCTGTAACGTGTTCATTAGTTCATTTTTTGGGGATTTTCTTACCTTTGGACAGAGCCAGGTTGGCTGTTTCCTCCATAACCCATCTTTATGCTAAGCTAAACTAACCAGTATCAATCTTCTAACTCTTGGCAAGAAATGCGAGACTTTTCCTTGAAATTATAGTCAATTCAGTCAAAACACATTGCTGTTATCCCTTAAAGGAACAGTATGTAGGACCTGGCGGTATCGAGTGGTGAGGCTGTAGATTAAAAACTCTCGTGTGCAGTATGAAGGATTGCTATGGTGGCTGAGGTGTAAACGTGATTGGCCCACTTTAGGGCCATTTGTTGTATGAGTGCTTAGAGTTGGTGTACAAGGGGAGTTAGTGGTGAAGCAAGTGAGAGAGCGCAGTGGCAACGGGAGCAATTATCTGTATCAGCTCCACCCAAGATGGAAAAGGTTTCATAGTGTGATTTGTCTGTTCTGGGCTACTGTAGAAACATAGCAGGCTCCATGAGGAGAGGACCTGCTCCCCATCTAGCTCATTCAGAGGTAACGAGAACACAGCAACTCTTATTTTCAGGTGATAATACAATAAAGAAAACATACATATTATATTAGAAGAAGAAGATCTACCTTTATTAGTCCCAAAATGGGGAAATTTAATTTAAACTTTTTTTAAATTAAAAATGGTAAAATCAAAAAAAAAAAAAAAAAAAAAGAAAAAAGGGGGGGTGGGAGGGGGGGGGGGGTGGTCCAAAAAAGGGCCCGGGGAGGGGGGGGGGGTGGGGTGTTTCGGGGGGGCACCTGGGGGGGGCAAAAGGGGAAAATTGGGCCCTCCCTAAATAAAATTTAACACATTTTTTTTGGGCCTTGGGGGGGAAAAAAGGGGGGCCCCCCGGGCCCCCAACCCCCCCCCCCCAAGGAGGGCCCCCCCCCCCCCCTTAGATTCCATTTCTGCCAATAGTTCCCCAAATTAAAACAAACTTTGTGCATCTTTTGTACAGTTAATGAAAACTTAATTTTCAGCTGAATCCCCAAATTTAGACATAAAATACAGAGGACACGGCTGCTGTGTCCTCAGTTGTTCTTTCTTCACAGTGCCACGGTGTGAAATTAGTACTGAGAATTAAAGCTGTGTAGATGAACTCATGAAAGCATGCTATATTACCTTCGTGGCGTAGGCGGTTCCTCACGTATGATTTGTACGTGGAGGTGTGAGATATCGATGCTGTCGACGTAATAAGAATTCTGTCAGGATGTCAGAAGGCTCGCTGCTAATAGGAACTGTGCTATCATCACCGTAGCGCCCCACAGGCTCTAAAACGTCAATGACAGCATTGTAACTTGAATAAGAAATGTCCCTGTGAGGTGCATGGCTCGAGCCATCAAACTGTGATCACTTGTAGTTGCAGGCAGCGGATAGATAAACCAGGGCAGCAGCCCCTGACAGGGTGCTGACAGCTACTCAGCTTTGCCCCACACCACATCCCTGTGATTTGTCACCTCGCTGGCGCCACTGTGTCACCACTTCATGGGGGAATAAAATATAATTGACACATGTCCTAGGCAGAGAAACAACAGATGATGATACTTTGAAACTAGACAGTTACTTTAACAGTGGATCCGACAGATCTTCACTCAGTTGAATTGTCTGTAATGACCTCAGCTAAGTATCCTAAAACTCTAGGAAACAACACAGTAGTTGTAGTACTAGTAGCAGATGTACAATGAGGATTTAAGTCTTAAAATATCTTGTTTCTTCAAATGTGCTTTATAGCCAGTGCTGAGCAAATTCAATATTTTTCACACATTTATTGTAGTTTTAAGAAATCTAAATGGCATGCAAAGAGTACATATCACTTCAGGAGAAACTCCTGCTTCATTTCTGACAATTAGATTCTTGATGTGATTTACATTGTACTGGTATTTACATTGGAAGCAAACCAGTTATTATCTTTTCATTTTGTTTCATTTGGGCTTTATTTTTACATTTTGGATAAGAGAGTATACGTGGTTTTAACATGTTATAGAAACATTTTGACATTTGGGGAAATCCATGTATTTGTCCTCTTGCCAAGAGTAAGACCAGAATATCAGTGTGACTCTCGTGTGTCTCACATTTGAAGCTACAGCTAGCAGTTGGTTAGCTTAGCATAAAACCTGGCACCACACACAGGTACAAAAACTGTTTGTGCAAAAACGGCAATTTGTGGGTTAATGTAAGACATGATGTACAGCGAGCCAGTCACTGATGCAAAATAAACCCGACAGGGCGATGAGGCACCTCGACGGGAAGTGGTCACATCGGGGTCTTGCACCGCTCTGAAGGGATTTATTTCACAACGACTGGCTCACTGTACATTATCCTGCTTATTACACGGCTACTTACTGAAATAATCAATAATCAACAAAAAATGTCCTCCAGAGTCCGACATCAGAAGTGCGTCCATAGCAATGGTCTGCTATAGAGAAATAACACACTAGAGCGCCGTATTGATCAGAGTCGAGTATTCAGCAGAGCTGTGTAATAAGGAGCCATGAGTCTATTTCTTGGCCGGGAATAAATAAACAAGACATAACATGTTAATTGACTGATGGTAATTCCTGCCCTCCTTAGTTACTGTTGCTACGTTGGACAAGTTTGACAAAAAGAAACTTCATCACACTTCAGGGTGGAAGGAAACAGAGATAATATAACGAAATCATACAGGTTCATCACAAACTCCTTCAGCTAAGAACTCCAGCAGGGTCTTCAGCTGCAACCTGCAGTCAGAGCTCTTCACCCAGCAGCAGCAGCTCCTCCTCCTCCAGGAGCAGAGCTTCGCCTTGCTGCTCCGCCGCTCCCCACCGCCCACATTGCTGTTTTCAGTCTCAATGCTAAGCTACGCTAACCGGCAGCTGGCTAGCTTCATATTTACCTTACAGACATGAAAATTACATCTATATTCTTGGCAAGAAAGTCAACATTTGTATTTACCAAAATGTCAAACTATTCCTTTAACGGTTTGGCTTTTTGGTCCTCTTTTTTGACTTGAGTGTTGACTATAAGTAGCCCGAGTTGTGGGCTTTGTCTCCTCTGGCCCTGCCTCTCCTCGGTAAAGGCCTCCTCCACTGGCTGACACTGCTGGCTCTGTTAAGATTAGATTTGAATTTATGAAGATTGCCTCACCTGGAGCACCGCTGTAATCTATGCTGCTGTAGTAATTCACGTTTAGGCCCTCATTTCCAATGCGGTCAAGACAACCCATATTTCAACGTGACAATGTAATCACAGTTCCACATTAAAAAGTCATTATTGTTTAAAATCAGGGGCCTGACTGAGAAAACACGGACTATGCTATAGCTGTCTTTGCCATTCACATGGATGTTTACCCAAGAACAGAGGGCAGCGTGATTTAAACGCACGCTTACAGCCTTATTGATCACAGGGGGGTTCAAACACACACCACACACACACACTGAGTAATATCAGTGTCCGTTGGATCCACATGTGCTTTTTGTGCTGATTAACAGGTAATCTCAGTAACAAGCTTTGATCCCTGCAGATTAGCAGAAGGATAAGTACACAACATGTTTGCTCTGATTTCTTAGACATGCTGTAATCCGTCTCTGCTCTGTTGCCCAGTGGTCTCAGATGTTTTTCATGTATTTTTCTCTATTTAGCTGTAATGATGCCCAGCTTTGCTTAATGCTAGAGGTCAGGCTATGGGGTTTGTGAAGTAATGGATCCAATTAGGTGTTTTACATCCTGTCAACTAAAACGTGCTGCTTATTAAAACTGGCTTTTGGATGAAGTGTTTTTGCAGCAGGTTGAGACTCTTGCTTGTTAATGGTCCTTGTTTTCCAGTTAGTAACTCCTGAATCTCATTTAATAACATGTCGAGGTGTTGAGCTTTTCATCTGGATTTCACTGCACCGACAGAGGGAAGAGGGAGTCATTTCTTCACTATATGAGCCTGGATCAGTCCTCAGGCATCGTGTTTTACAGTCGACTGCTCAGCGCACCAGACGAGCTTTGATCCCGGCCCTGCAGGTCCTTGTCCCCGACTGTCTTTCAGCAACAAGGTAAAATTAAAGAACAAAGAAATGGTAGGCTCGTCTTATGTGAACTTGATATCATCTTTCATGTTCTGAAATCTTGTCCCGGGGGCGGTAACTTATAGAGATTCTGTTTTTGTGCATGTGAAAGGAAATGTGTTTCACCAGCTGGTGCGCAAGCAAATGTGATCAAATCAGTTGGTTGTAGTTCTTCTTTGTGCTCATAAAGTGTATTGTCACCGCGACCTTATCAGGATGCGTTCATTGGTGAACCATTATTGACCTCCCTCTTGGCCCAGACTTTAATCAGCATGATTTCAGGAAGGATCAATAACTTCTCTTCATGTCTCACACTTTTCTCTATTTTTTTTTTTCCTCAAATCAATACAGTGCGTGATGTGTTGTTCTGCCACCACCTCCCCATCCCCACACCAACATCGGCTCCATTCAGCTTTTACTTGTTCTTGTCAAATTGGCACATACAAGTTCTACATCTTGTCTTTGCTGTGGCCGCTGTGAAGGTTTTCTTCTATACAACTCGTATTAAACACAAGCCAAGGAGGTTAAGACTGCATAAGGGACATTAACACTCAAGAAAAGTGTCTTCATTAATACAGATGTATTTTCTGCAATAGAAGGGCAATGTGGTTCCTATGAAATATCCAACCCCAGATCAGTGGGGATTGCAGAGCCTTTGTTAGCTCTGAAGCTTTGTTTTCCTCTAGATTTATGATCGTTGCAGGGAGTTGGCAGGAGCTTGTGTGATTACTGCTTACACACTGATTTATACCTCACTTTTAATTATCTGAGGGGTCTGCAGCTTGCTGATGCCAATACACCCTTCTTTTGGGACCAGGACGGGGGGAAAAGGAGCCATCTCTGGTTTCCACCCCACCCATTCTCTCTCTGTCTGTGGGCGACCTGAACTGGGATCCACTGCACTTCTGGCAGCATCCCAGTCCTCCCTAGAGCAGAGCAGACGGATGTCTCTGACATTCATACACAGTGTGGGATCTGAAGGGAGGCTTTATGGAAATATGAAGCTGCTGTCCACTGGACATGTAACTCTAACTAACACTCCCCATCGGCCAATAAATTATACGGTTGTGAGAGCCACACAAATCACATCCCTAAGCCCATCTTCTCTAGTTACTCTACTTTTGCTTTTATATCGACTCCTCTACTGTTAAATTACAATGGTCAGGTCTCATTTCAGCAAAAAGCCTCTCCCAACTCATTTAATATTCAGTTTTCATACCTGGCATGTAGGATTTAATAAATCTATTAGGGCAATTCTTAAAGTTAATTGCATAAGAACGCAACACGTGACAGGTTAAGTCATTTCAAACATCATTCCCATAATTCATTGCTTAATCGTCTTGTCATTTCAATGTAGGGTTTTGTTTATCACAGTGAGTGGAAAGACACCAGCACCATTAGCTGTTTGGTAACGACTAATGAGATGTGCATTCTGGTCAAAGATCTTTTTTATTTTGTTAAATACCCTCCAGATTAAATCCACATTATAAGTATGCAAAATACTACTGTACTTCACACTTGTAGTTAGACCCCAAAGCAAATTAAAGCCTCGTTAACTCAATGATTTAAGTTGAATAATTAATGTCTGTTTAAGGATATATCCTGGGTTAAGATGACTAATGCGCATGGTGGTTCTGCTATCTTCTTCTTTCTCGTTTTAAGCTCCAGACACAGTTATGCTCCAAATCCATAGCTACTGATTTGAAGTGTTTTGGCTCAAAGACAGAGGAATTATAAAACTAACTACCTGATAGCTGTCAATTTGAGTCTAGTTTCTGAAAAGAGTATGGAACCTCTTACGATACTGAATACTAAACCGCAAACACCACATTATGAAAACAGATACATTTCTAATGACTGTTATAATCTTGATAATCGTAATTGAGCAGCCCGAATGCTGCTCACAGAGGGACATGACTTGGATTTAAGGAGGGTTAATTTCAAGCAGGACTGTTTTGTCTTTCCTAATTATTTTTAATGTCTGTCATTAAGCTGTCCCTCGGGGGAGGGATCCGTCCTCTGTCTGTTTGGACCTCATATCAGCAGCCAGGCCGACTCCCCATTAATCCTCCTATTGTCCCATAGACTGTGCGCCTACCCCTCCAATGAACGACACAAGAGAGGCGACAGCGAGAGGGCATTAATGAGCTGCAGTTGAAGAGATACAACAAACAATGTAATGCTTATCATTCCTCTATATGCCGTTATCCACAATTTACATGTCTGTGGATCTGCAAGGGCAAGTGTGTATTTGCACCCGGGTAAGAATACGACACACTGCAGCTATTCAGCTATTTACACCCGACCAGGCTGCATATGCTGCTTAATTTAAGAGTAGTTAACTAGCCAAAGAGAGAAGGTTGTGGTGGACTAATGGGTCAAATTCAGGACGTTCATCCAGGAGACCAGGCTTTTAGTCCCATGAGATGGTTATTTTTACACTTAGTTGACTTAATACTCTCAGGTGAGATTTAAGTCATTCCAGTCACTGTGCAATAGTCATTTTTACACTTGTGCAATTATATTAATAGTCATTGTTGATAATGTACAGTATACATTTTCTATTTGTATATATAGTATTTGTATATAATGTATATATTGTTCCTGTTTTGGGCTGCACGGTGGTGCAGTGGTTAGCGCTGTTGCCTCACAGCAAGAGGGTCGCAGGTTCGATTCCGGCTTGGGACTCTTCTGTGTGGAGTTTGCATGTTCTCCCCGTGTAAGCGTGGGTTTTCTCCGGGTACTCCGGCTTCCTCCCACAGTCCAAAGACATGCTGTTTAGGTTAATTGATGACTCTAAATTGCCCGTAGGTGTGGATGTGAGCATGAATGATTGTCTGTCTATATGTTGTCTGTCTCTATGTGCCCTGTGATGGACTGGCGACCTGTCCAGGGTGGACCCCGCCTTCGCCCAATGCTAGCTGGGATCGGCTCCAGCCCCCCCGTGACCCCTAATGGGACAAGCGGTTGACGATGGATGGATGGATGGATGGATGTTCCTGTTTTTTTAATCCCCCTCTATATATATATATATATATATATATATATATATATATATATATATATATATATATATATATATATATATATATATATATATATATATATATTATTGTTTTCAGGTTTCAGTTACAGTTTGGTTACTTTGTTAGATTTAGGAAAAATATACATACTGTGTCAAATATGTGCCCAGGTTGGGTGCAAATCCTGTTACAGACAGCAGGGATGCTAATAGATCTGCCAAAAAAATGCAACCCCACTTATGTCAGGAATATAAACTGCAAGAAAAAATAGTTATATGATGGAAATGTCTCAATCTGTCACGCAGATTTTATCAGTAGTTTTAAGAAAAAAATATTCTTAGACTTTGCCTTAAATTAAAGGATTTATAAAGATAAATACTTTTAGGATTTCCCACGTCTTAAAGCCACTTCAGTGCTGGCTGCTGCTATCTGAGCCCTGGAGATATGCAGATGATAGCAGGCACAGTGAGCCGCTGATCTCATGTCGTCATGCGCATCGCTCTGACTTCCCCGTATTGTCTATCCATCCCATTTCTTTTTTTTTTCTCGTCGTTTCCCCTGTCAGTCTCCTCACTTCAATCCATTCCAATCCTATTCAAAATGTTAGAGCTGAAAATCAATGATGGGCATATCACCTGATTAGATCAGTGCACGGGGCTCTGTTGTGTGAGCAGGTGTGGCGTCCGGGGGACTCCTCTACAGCTCCTCCGTATGGAGTTTGTAACGAGATTAGTGGAGCCTGCAGGACCTCACACAGGAGATGTGGTGATCTGATTAGGGGCAAAAGGACACTGTAACTTTTAGAGGCCTGTGACTGTGGAGACCACCACACTGAAGCTTTTCCTTGAAACAAAGCACAACCTCAGCAGAAATCGCTCTCATTGTGACCCTGCAGTTTCATGTCCTGATGTCCCTGTTCTTCACTGTCCACACCCACTAAGAGAGGCTAGGTGTGTATGTAGAGGTGTGTGTGGTGAAGGTGGTGGCATGGGGGGATTGGTGGTGTCACATTGATGGATTAGTTCTCTCATTGCTAGCTCCAGCGATTAGGTCAGCGGCCCAAGAGACAGCAACACGTCTTCAGCGAAATGCTGATGCTAGACTTACTTACCGATTAGAAGTCACTGTATCACTGCCAAGCGAAGCTGCACACATTCAGCCAGCTGCAGTGAATAATACAGCGGTCCCCCTCAGAGAGAAGGGCAACAGACTTCAGAGCGTCAGGGCAGTTTATTTGGTCAAAGCTGCCCTCTCTGAGGAAGGCCTGAAGCTCACATATCCTCTGTGTTCAAAGCCCGTCTCCTCTAAACACATGCACGCCTTTTTTTGTTTCTCTCTCTGTAAGTGGGAAAGTGCAGAGTGGTGACAAAGGCACACACACATTAAACTGCTCAGCTCTCGCAATGCCGTCCTCTTTCACAATAATGCTATTCCCCTCTCCCCAGCAGCCCACTTTCATTTGTTCAGTAGTGAATTCTCTGGCTGTTAAACTGAAGGATTGACTGTGGTGCTTGTCAAGCTTTTATCTTTTGCCCTGATTCATTTTCATTTCCACTATGAAAGGGAGGACAGAGCAGCATCCAGCACTATTATTTTTGTCTGAGACAAGCCGATCTCGCTACAGAATCCAAAGACGTATCATCTTGTGTGAGTCATCCCATTGTTTCTCAAAGACGTGGCAACATTACTGTACTAAGAGAGATGATTGCAGTAGAGTTTTATAGACTATTACAGTGAGAGCGATGGATCTGGTGACCACAAAGTGATGACATCTATCTGCCCCACACCACTGGCTTTAACAGTTCAGAAATATCATTACGGAGGGAAAACGGTTTATTTCTGTCTTATTATTGCTTTGAAATTACACTGTATTGTTTTCCATAATAACCCCATTTTCAATAAAAGGACCATTTGGTAAGTTAAGTAGCTTGTCTTCTTCAGTTTAAAGGACAATCATTTTCTGATCGCCGTTTTCTGTTTTTTGCTGTTTCCAGCATGTTCTTAATGAAAGAACCAGTGTGATTTCCAGAGATGTCCAGATGCCTTATTAGACTCTTTATCATCAGCAGAATCTGTTGATTATGAGCAGTAGGTCTGTGCAGTTCATTGCTTCAACTTCTATAGCGTGAAAATGATCAAACTATAGATCAGATTTTATTATTCTGGCGTTCCATTAACGTAATTATTATGGGGGGGTTCTTACAATTTTGAAAAACAAAATTTAGTGGCAGCATCGATATATTTGAGCATATACTAGTAGAGGGAAATTACTGCTTTTATTGTTGTAGTCAGAGTAAGTGACGCCATATCCGTTCTGTATCCGTCAACCAGAACAAACAGCAGCTGGTCGCAGAGAGCCAAAACAAGAAAATACAAAATGGTGGAGGGGCCACGTGGATACGCCCACCCTCACATGTTGGATAAACATGGTAAACGCTACACAGAGTAAAGGATGGAAACACTTTGGGTTTCACACATTGCAGGAAAAGTAGAGCTAGACATCACGGCTAAAACTGCATCATAACTCTGTCATGGACAGGAAACGGTGTCGTATTGTAGTACTGTTTGGTCATGCCGGCCGTCACTGTCATTTCTGTGTTCAAATCGGCCGACGCTACAACTGTAGAGCACCCATATACTGACATTTATGTAAAATCTATTCAAACGTCCCCGATAGAGCTGACCATGGATGTAAGAAGAGAACGGAGCTGACAGGAGAGCTACAAATGGACTTGTATACACATGTGACTACGTCCAATTTTCAAAATAAGGTGTTAACAAATGGAACTGCATATAAAAAAAATACATATATGGACAAAAGATTGAGTGGATTATATAAACCAGAAGTATACAGTAAAACATTACCTTATAAATGAGAAAGAAAATACCACTAAAATGTCATACTCTTGATTCTTGGGTTGCTATAAAAAATCCTGACAATGACTGATACATTTGACTTCAGGAAATCTCTGACTACATACACTGAAAAGCAAACATTTTTCCAAAGTAAAAGTCTTTAGAAGTGCATTATTCAACTTATTCCCACAGTGTAGTATTTAAAAAGTTAACATATATCACTATAAATCGTAATATCGAATTCTTGTAGAATGACAAAACATATCGAATCAGAACCCAAGTATCATGATAGTGTCGAATCAGGAGATGGGTGTATCCTCCCAGCCCTAATAATTATGTGATTTGTTTCTCTGCATATTCAAAAGTCAAGCCCAGCATGCCCATATCGATGTGTCCATAAACACACACACTACACAGCGGCAGACATTAGCTCTCGTGGACAGGATGTGAAAGGATGTGAATGAGGGGGAACTCCTGCTCTAGTAAAAGCCTCATTCATGGAAAGCGCCACCGCCGAGGCATCGTAAAGATAAGGAGACAGGTGTTTTCTCTGCTCTCCGACCATGTGCCACTTTTGTCTGAACACACACACACACACACACTTCTTTGGATGGATGCCTTTTATAGCTCACGTCACAGAGAAATACACTTCTATTTCGCCTGATTGTTGTTGCCTGCTGGGCAGTGATCATGCTATTGTCACTGTTACATTGGTGGAACTAATGGATCTGATAGGAGTGTCTTTGCCAAGCCCCATCCATTCGAATACAATGCTGTTATATGTAGTTTTATGTGGCTTGATTTTCTAAACACTGTATGATAAATTCTACAGCTGCTGTAATTAAAAACACTAAATTAGTTAGTCATAATTAGCTGAAATACCTTGTATGACAGTGGCAGATTATATTGTTATGTATAAATGAACAAACACTGTGGATGTGAGAAAGACTGCCACCTCCCATGCTTTAAAGAAGACTCGTCTGCCCTCTTCAGGCCTGGAAAATAATTTGGAAATTTAAAACTGCCAGTGTAGTGTACAGTAGATGATCAGATTCTGAATGTCAGAAAATCCAATTAACCCAACAGGTGTGACAGGTGCAGCGCTGGGTGTGTCTCAGCGGATGCACCCCCCTCTTCTTATTTTGTCTTTTCTCTGAGGCCCTGAAGCAGAATATCTAACTGAACTCACCAGGTAACTTATTTGCAATTAGATTTGTTTTATTTGCCCCATTTCTCCCCACAAGCGTCTGTAGCTGCTGCTGGAGCCAATTACTCCCTCAGTAAAACAGACGAAGTGCAGAACGGAGATGTTTATGTGTGTGTGCGTGTGTGTGTAGACACAAACAGGAATCAAGCTACAGTGTGTATGTGTGGCAGTGCATCCACAATTTGTGACAATTCCCATCCAGGGGACAGGATCCTCCAGGGGGACTTCCAGGAAATTACACCTTGCTCTCATATCACTTCATCCTCCCCGAGCCTGCTGAGCTGCCCACTTCTTCGCCGACTCGCCCCCCCGCGACTGACACAGTTACTCTACCAACGTACCGCACCGAAACGTTACAGCAGCCCAGTTTTTGAAAAGCCATTTCATTTTTCACTCTTGTCTAGGACTTGCAGTAATGGGCTCCTCTCACTCCGCAAGGTTCCATCTGAAATACACATTCAGCCCCAATACTCGCCGGCTTTCTGCGACCTCAGACAGCGGATGCAATTATGACAGGCCTCACGCCCTACTGAACCGCGCTGCCGGACTGCTTTTAGCCAGGCGCTGTGCTGCATACGCTCTGTGGAGTTTTCCCTCTCCGATCCCACCAGGACTGAATTTAAGACATGACATCACTGTAAACCACAAGGCAAAATGGAGCCTTAATGGTTGTCAGATCAGAAATACAGCCTCACCACTATGATTTCTTACAAGCATGTAGAACAAAACTAAAAATGTCAGTCCTCTGCAAAGATTCAGAGAAACATTCATTCAGGATTATACCCAGACCCCTCAATCTTTAGTCCAGGGCCACAGCTGTAAGCAAGCAAGTAAGCTGTGTGACTCTATACAGAGACCTTTATGTACATTACAGTCGAATGGTTTCAGGAGGATGGAAGCTGGGGATCAGGAAAAGAGTCTCACAGTAGATTGCTCTCCGCCAAGGATTTCAGGAAGTGGAGGTTGTGCTGAGGGTTTTCTCCTGTTTCTCTTCTGACAATAAGTTAATCAGGCAAGAGGCATGGTGGTAAACCTACGTATATTGGCTGGTGAGCAGGAAGTGACTTGAAAGATGATGAATGTTTGGCTTTAGTGATGCACAGACATCACCGGGCAAAGAATAAATCAAAGGAGAGACGCTGAGCAAAAGGCGTTTCTATGCAAAGAAATCTTGTGTGAAATGGCAGAGCACGGCTAGACCCTTTAGTGAATCAGTGTATGGCTTTTGGAGGCTAATGAAGTGGGTTTCCACAATAGACCACATACATCATTCTGATATAAAATTAGCTTCAACTCCAGTTGTGTTAAAACCTGAAGATATTTAGCTCATAATGGCATGGCTGTATGGATGGCAATGTCAGTCTGTCATTCGTCGGTCTACTGTTGTTGAGCACTATTAGCATCGTTAGCCGGAAGCCGTCACCATGTTGAGAAGCAACCTGAGAGGAACTGTAAAGGGAAGGCATGTATAAACCTGTTTCAGACCAGGAGATTTTGCTGTGACTGAATATACAAGGTTAACTTTGTTAACATTGATGATTTACCTTGCAGTATGCCCGCTTTACAGTAGCTGGGAGGTCGCAGGAAAGGAATGTATGCCCTGTATTGTTAGAAACATAATACATCATCTCGTATCACAAAGAGAGGGAAGTTAATGTTTACATTTTTAATGTGAGTTCATGCCTCTCTGTACAGTAAACAATAGCATACTGAGTAAGTCTGCCCCCCCCCCCCGGCAGTGAAGCATTGAAATTATAGCAGAAAGCAGCATGTGTTTGGGAAACATCCTCCAGTAATAAAACCAATATTGTAAGATAATTATCATGGATTTTACAATATGCCCACTGTATTTCTCCTGGAGGGGAAACTGTCAAGCATTTGCAGATGAATTTTGCTTTTTATTAGCTCACAGTAAAACTCTGCCTCACTATCTTAGATGTAATACAATAGCCTCGCTTTATAATCTGCAATAAAAAAAAATAAGCGCATCAGTGGTTGCATACTAATGTAATGTGCAACATAATGCATATTATACAGTAGGTAGTTGTGTTTTATGATAGATATTTTTGTTTTTTATGTAATTAATGTGCAGATGGGCCCACAGTGTAGATACTGTAAATAGTCGCCATTACAACTGAATATATCAGTTTCTTTGCAAACAAGTGAGCCACCTACCTACCTTCAGTGTATTTTTGTTCCTGAATTTCTGCACACAAAGTAGTTCTTCATAGTTTCATCTTCGTATTCAGGTGCCTTGGTTACTGGTTGCTGTCAGAACTTAATAAATAATATATAACTCTTATTCTTGAAGACAAAGGCTTGTTTGTTTTATTGCTATGTGTCTGGAGAGTGACAGGGATGATGGAAGCGTAGGAGGGTTCGACATGTCAAGGTTCCTGAGCTGCATTAAAACCAGATTCCTGCTATGCATCAACTGAGCTAAGGGAATGACTTACCTTTTTATCATGCTGAATGTCCCTAAAAAAGACTTGTAAAACCAACTACAGGGCAGTTGTGGCTAATTATTTCAACCTTTATAGCAGACACAAATCCACTACCAGCTCTTTCCCGCCAGCCACATGTTTTGCTTCAGTTTAATTTACTGCATTGAAGGTAATTCTGCAGTTTTAGTACATTTTACCTCAGTATTGTATGACAGAAAAGCAGCAGTACATCCTCACAGGAGCAGCAGGTTAGTCTTTCTTAGTCTCTTTGCAGCCTGTCAGAATGAGCCATGGCTGAGCAGGTGGGCTTGTCCCGCCACGGAGAGATGTATGCATCAGGAAGCTGTAAATCCTCCACCGCCTTCCATTTGTTTACACCTCCTGTTTCCCGCCAAACAAACTACTAGATTTCCCATGAGAGTTCCCGGCCCCCACGCGGCATCCTCAGTGGACATGCTTTACGGGCGTCACAGCCAGATGAAAACAGTTAAAGCACCATTTTTAAAAAGCTGTGTTTGCGCGGAGGTGGAGAGCAAGGTTTAGATTCAGCTCAATTATTAGCACAAAACGAGAGGATGTGCTATAAATCGACATGCCGATCATGCCTGTCGTTCTTTTGAATAAACGCCCTGATTCATTTCGCTGACAAGCAATTATGCTCAGATTTGATTTTAATCCATCTGCTGATTCATGCATCAAGATCTACAGCTCTAAGGCAGGTGAATACAGAGTGGGACCTGCCCTAGGAGGGAAAGTGGATTTGTCAAACCAGTTTGCAACATGGGCTGCATACGCATATTACATTGTGCTGATCCCTCACATGTTTAATGTGGATCAGCTGGATTTTCCACCGTTTGCTTTATTCCATTTTAATTACTTGCTATAAAGCAGATTTTGCATTTAGGCTGTCAGACTACTTATTGTCTGCTTTTCTTTATTTTCTTTCAGTTTTTCTATATATGAATAAAACCTTTTCTTTGATGTCGAGCTTGTTATATATGCACACAAGATTTTCAGCTCTCTCAAATGAAAATCCAAATTATGTCAACGCTGCCATCCCAGATGGATTCTCTTAATTAGGTGCACTGAAGTGTCAGCTTCTCATTTTGTTGTTAACGCTGATTTGTGCTGGTTAAACCGGGGCTACGTCTTTCCTAAACCTTGTGCCAGTGTGAGTGTGCACCTAATATTTGAGTTTTATGTCTCCATGCCAGAATGTTTTATTAACGCGGTGCCTCACTGACGAGTTGACATATTTCACCAGTGAAGGACGTGACCCTGGTTGTTTATTTCCCATGATGAAATTGTCCAGAGGTTGATGACTCCGTAAATAAACAGTTCATGGAGCAGTAGCTCTCGGCTTCCGGTGACCAGTGTAATTATTATTGTGTAATCATGGCAGGACAGTCATGGCTGTACAAGTGTCCTGCAGCTTTTCTATTGTAGCGATTGAAACACTTAAGAACACCACCTGCACTGACTCAACCTACGGGACTGTTGGTCTCCGGGTGTCATTTCTACATCTAAAAATCCCTTTTTAGGAGTAAGACACCACCCCCACTTTCACAGTGTCATTTCAGGTCTAAAAATGATCCAGAAAAATCCTGCCAGATTGGAAAAAAAAAAAACACTACAGTACCTACTGCCTGTTTTTTGTGGGAAAATAATAGAGGGGACAACATGTAATTATATTATTCTAAAAAACAAAATAAATAAGATACTACGGTTGGACAGCTATCAAAGCTAAGGCAGCAAAGGATAATTTCATTTTCTTTTGTTTTATTATATTTTGTTTTCTTAAGAGGTGTAACTACAGCCTCATTTCAGTCTCAGTTTTCAATCAATGAAGCTAAATACACTTTGAGTTAGTGCATTCATGACAAAAATTTTTACATTAAAATTTTTATGTTCTATGTTTGTCCATCCACCCGCCCGCCATGTGAGCGCTTGGAGGGAATTTCTTCAAATTTGGCACAAACGTCCACTTGGAATCAAGGATGAACTGGCTTCTTTTAGTTCTGCACACAACTTGCTAGTCTTACATGTACATACCTACCACAAGACAAACGTCTTCCCTCACATGAAAAATCCAACAATGTCTTTCCCATGGAAGGAGCACATCATCGGGGCCTCACAAACCCAATTATACCCAATATGCAGACCTGGTCATGCAGAATTGAATCTAATTTACTGACAATTAATGGACATCATGCAGCAGGAGCTGTCTGTTAACACCAGAGCAGCTGAAACCACAGAAACAGGAAGTCTGTTACTGATACAATAGATTCATTTGTGATTTCCTTCTTGTTCTTCCTTGGATTGGATGACCTCATCACACCATATTATCTGAAAATGCTGGGTTCAAGAGTACAATCTGTATAAGATAATGTACCTCCCGAGGTGTACATTTACTTAAATTACATATTGTATAGCAACTCATTGTATTGTCTTAATTTAGCTCTGCATGTTCTATAAGTCACCATGCGATGTAGTTTTCTGCCCCAGCCACCTTACCATGCTTTGTCAGCACAATTTACTGCCTATGGATCCACTGTGTGGACAATCTATAAAGTCCTCCCTCCTCATCACGCCCACGCAGCTGTTAGAAACTGTGTTGCAGAGGGAGAAATTAAAGGGCCAAGCAAACAGGGATCTATAAACGTATTATGTCCTGTTGTTAATGGAAATGTCATCAGCAGAAATCTCACAGCTCTATTGAGCGATGAGCCAATTTCCCTGACTCTCACTAAACTACTCGCATGTAAAATGACCGGAAATTTCCAGGATTAAGTGTGTACAGTAGCACTGGTTCATCACCAAAAACAAAACTACCAGATTTTCCAACCAATTAAATTTAAAAGCCTCTAATCCCGGTTTTGAATGGACCATAATAAAGAGGACTTTGAGTGTAGAAGTGGAGCTTGTCTTGGAGGATGAATAATGACACATAAACATTTACTGTGTGTGGCCAGTCCGTCCCTGCTGGCCTTCTCTGCCCTCCCATAATACCCCTCTGCCTATTGAGTTATCATAGAGAGGTGTGTGTCTCTGAAGCCTGTATCAGTGGTTGATTGAGCGTGACACTGACCGCCGAGGCAGCAGCATCACACAGTCATGGTCATTTCTGCGGGTCACTGAATGTAGAAAGAGGCAACGCTTGACCTTTAATTTCATCATTGGCATTCCTGTAAACCTGTGAGATGTTTCTCATGATGTGAATTCAGGCAGGAGGAACAGATCAAATTAAGGTTTTCTTAGCAGGAGCTGTTATTCCTGATAGTTTTGCTCGACTAGACTCTGCTACTGTGATCAACAGTCATATCCAACAAATAACCATTTTACCAGCATGTAATAAAAGTGAAGATGAAATGGGCTGCAGTTTATCAGATTAGGAGCGTGCCGCAGTCCCTGAGCTGTTTTTAGTAAAGCTCTCACAGCAACGACAGAAGAGGCTGCAAACGCAAATTCACATTTTAACAAGACATTTCAACAAGACATAAACATTTTAAATTTAGCAGCTCTCTGAGGCCGTAGGCACTGTATTCTAGGGCCAAAACCAACAATTATTTTAATCGACGATTAATCTGTTGATTATTTTCTTGATGAATCGATTAATTGTTTTAGTTTTGGTTGCTAAAATGGTGAAAAATGTTGATCAGTGTTTCCCAAAGCCAGGGAAGACGTCCTCAAATGTCTTTTTTGTCCACAATCAAAGATATTCAGTTTGTTGTCACAGAGGAGTAAAGAAAGCAGTTGGAATCAGAGGCTTTTTCCTTTTTTATTTTTAAAAAATGATTCAAACTGATAAATCAATTACTACAATAGTTGATGATTCATTTAATAGTTGGACAACTAATTGATAAATGTATTGTTGTTTTGAGCTAAATGCTCAAAGATGCCAACATGGTCACATTAACAATGCTAACACACTGATGTTTAGTATTAACCAGGTTAACTGTTAGCGTGTTAGTTTGATAATTAGCACTAAACAAACTACAGCTGAGGTGGGTGTGGGTGGGGCCATTAGTTTTGCAGCTTATTACTAATAAATCAAACTGTTCGACAAATTAATATTTAGGTCTGATGATACTAGAGGAAAAGTCAGGGATGTAATTACATTCCCATCCAATAGCTGTTGAGATATTTCACTAAAAATCAACATTGTCAACCTCATGGTGGCGCTGGAGGAAAAACCAGGATCACATGCATACAAAGAGAAAACAACCACATATCCATCGTATCCAACAACTTAAACACGTTGTTGTTCAGGACACTCAGGGATTAAACTAGTGGTTTGGTTGCAGTTGTAGAGCTGGGTGATGTGGCCAAAATCTTCCATCCTGACATACAGTAGGTCATTTCTTATCTTGATAATTATGTTAATAATTAATATCACAATATATCAGGTTTTCTTGTGATTCAATAAATCATATATAGTAGAAATAATCACATGGTTTTATATACTGTATTCATCCTGTGTGAATTAAATACTTGACAAATGAAAAGTAATGAGTATTTTAACCTAATTAAAAGTTAGTATCTGGTTGTCAATGACGACATAGTATCGTATGTATGATTTCATTCCAACATGATTCTATTGAAGGACGATGAATTATCATATTGAATTATAACCCAGCCCTAGGTTTGAGGCTTAATTCCCATTAAAATGAACTTCATATAATATCAGTTAGAAATTTGTCATCCAAAACTGTTTCACTCTTTGGAAAACAGCGTTAGTGTGATATTATGAATAAGAGCAACATTTCAGTAGTGACACTGTGGTAACCCACAGTAGCTCTGGTATGTGCTTCAGTGTGGCTCAATTTAGACTCCTAGTGGAGAAAACTGCAAACAGCTTTACTGTCCTCAGATTCAGCTTTAGACTGTCTGTCTTGGTGTGCTCTGTCGGCTGAAACTATCCATTTGTCTTGGAAAATCACTGAGCTGTCCCCAGATCTCCTCATTATTTTTCCACCCAAACACTTTGAAGGGGGAAAAGCAGCCAAACGCGACCGCTTTGATGGAGTGACCCACACCTGCATGATTACGCAGGAAGAGGGGGAACATGGGAGAAAGGAAGAGATGACGATGAGCAGCAACACAGCCGGCGAGGCGGCAGGTGTCTTGTTGACACTTGAGCCTTATTGACAGGTGGCGTGCAGTCTATTTTGATTTCATCTCGGATATTAACCCTGTGACCTCTTCCACAACTGAAGACGCTTCACTCGACTGATACCAGCTGGCATGACAACGTCCTGTGAGCTGATGCTGTGTGGACATCTACATCCTCAAAGCTGCCTCCATCTCTGATCTGCTGCCAGTAGCATGGCATCTATCTCCAGATCCGATGCTATCACCATACCTGGGTGCCAAATTGTTGTTATTATTGTGATTTATTTTAATTTTTGTTAACTTTTTTTTTAACATTAGCCCATGAGTTGAATAATACACTTCAAGGGACTTTTACTTTGGAAAATATGTAAATTAATACAGTAAAAATGTTTGATTTTCAGCATGTATGTAGTCAGGGATGTCCTGAAGTTACATCTATCAGTCATTGTCAGGAATTGTTTATTACATTTTTTCCAGCTACCCAGAAATCAAAGAATAAAGACCTTTCATTCACAAATGGTATTTGGTATTGGTAATGGTATTTTAATTTTATTTATAAGGGACATGTAATATTTATTACTTCCGGTGAATATAATCCTGTCAATTTTATTCCACATATATGTATTTTACAGTTCCTTTTGTTACCTTATTTTGAAAAATGGACGTTCGCTCCGTCAGGTCCGTTCTCTTTATACATCTGTGGTCAGCTCCATCGGCTCCATTTGAATTGAATTTTATATAAACGTCAGTATATGGTTGCTGTACAGTTGTACGGCTGATTTCAGCCACAGAGATGAGAGTGACGGCTGGCTTGACCGCAAGTTACCACAGTAACGCTTTCTTTCCATGATGAGTTAGCATGCAGCTTTAGCCCTGATGTGTTTCCATACATTACTGTATGTGTAGTGTTTACCACTTTAGATTTAATATGAGGGTTCAGTTCGTGTCCACGTGGAATCTCTGCCATCTTCTACTTTTTCATTGCGGCTCGCGGTGTCCGCTTGCTGTTTGTTTTGGTTGACAATACGAAACAGATATGACGTCACGTTACTCAGACTACGACAATAAAAGCAGTAACTTCTGGCATGAAAAAATTAATTTCAAAATCGTAAAAGAGATTTCGGGGCCGTTGTAGCTCATCTGATAAAGAGATCAGATCCAGCCTGGGACCCTTTGCTGCATGTCATTCCCTCTCTCTCTCCGTTCACTCTGTAATATCAATAAAGGATAATAAAAGGCTAATTTTATTCCCTTGGTTTTCTTATTATCCCCTCCCTCTTGTGGAGAAATAGCAAACCAAAGGCCCAGCCAGGTGCTTGTCCACTGTGTGCAGTTTGACCGTCCAGTGTAAAGCAGTGTGAAATAGGGTTATGTCTACAAGGCTTGGCAGAGATCCTGTGACTGTAAGCATCATGATGTCCCTGTTAGAGTGACTAAGCAGCTGAGTGTCACTGTCCCTATCTCACACTCTGACATCATGTCTCATAAGCATTTACAAAGGGCTGAGACAAAAGAAGAGAGAAGAGTAGAAAGAGAGCTTTGAGAGACTTGTAAATAAATGTGATCGATCAGGGATTGTCAGAGGATGAGTGGGAGTAGGTGACAGTCTCATAGCCGGCAGTCAGATCTGAGTGGACGTCACAAGTGACTTACAGGTGTGTAATTGTCATAGATGTACTATATCAGTTGAACTGTAGAGGTCTGTTCTGTCCTCTGATACTTGCTGTTGTCTCTCTGTTAACCTCCCACAGAGAGAAGAGAAACCCTGACTCTGTTTTTGCCGACAGATGGCCTCGTACTCTCAGAATGAGCGAGGAAAGCTATAAGGATTTATAGCATCAGTCACTTCTCAGGTGATTATAGTTTTACCTGTTTCATTCACATTAACTGACCATATTCAGACAGCTGTGACAGGATGTTGTCATGCATCAATAAAGACACGGTGCCTCTGCTTTATATGCAGCAGTGTAAAGTAACTGAGTATATTTACTCAGGTACTGTACTTAAGTACAATTTGAGGTACTTTATATTAGTATTATCCTGTTACTTTATACCTCTACCTTTCACAGGGAATGAATGAATGAGTATATAATCAACTTACAGAATATGATCCATTATTATAGATAATATGATTACAACTGCTCAGGTTAGAGTTGTGCACAGCTACGTATGCTGGGATTTACATGAGGTTATCATGTACCGATAAGAAAGATTAAGTTGTAAATTGTCCCACAACAAAACTAGGGGAGCCCAGGAAGAGTTTTTTTATGTAGTTGCATAAGATATTAACTTTGTACATACTGTAAGTTATTCTTTAATGCGTAAGATTAAAAAATAAATGAATAATTGTAAAATTTTGTGACCATGGGGGCTCCATAATTTAGTATTCTGAATTGTGCATAATGAGTATGGACCACTTGTGGTAGGTCCTGACCACTGCAGACCGGGAACATCCCACAAGAGCTGCCGTTTTAGAGATGCTCTGACCCAGTCGTTTAGCCATCACAATTTGGCCCTTGTCAAAGTCACTCACATCCTTACGCTTGCCCATTTTTTCTGCCTCCAACATGTCAACTTCAAGGACAAAATGTTCATTTGCTGCCTAATATATCCCACCCACTGCCATGTTCCATTGTAACAAGATAATCAATGCTATTCACTTCATCTGTCAGGGGTCATAATGTTATAGCTGATCAGCGAACTGTACTACTTCATCATAACTTTGACCCTGTTGCTCATATCTGTTGCAATCTCTTGTGTGAAATTTTAAGTAAAAAGGAAAAAATATGCAATTTAGAACACAGCCTATATTAATGTATTAATTAATGTTGCGGTTGCAAAAATACGGTGATGTTAGTAGCTGCATCTGTCATCACCACTTCTTGTCAGTTCGCTGTCAGCGGCTGTCATCTGTCTGCTCTCTCTCTCTTTATTATTTTATAAATACATCACTGGTGACATAGTATCTGCTGTGCAGAGGATTGTGGGTCAGAATAGCCAGAAAAGCATGCTGGCTTGCAGACGGCACAATACGACCAGGTGTAGTAGGACATGCTGGTATTTTTAATATTTCCTTTGACGTTTAATATATTCTAATGAGCCAGCATGTGACATAGGAATGGGAGCCAACTCTGAATGGTTTGTTGAATGATGATGTTTTCTGATCTCAGCAGCCTACAAAAACTGAATGGGTTATTTTGTGTTTTTTCATGATATCTCCCCAATAAGGAGAAGATCTGAATATTTCTCCTACCACTGTTTATATCAGTATTAATGAATATAGTATAAATACTGCAATATTCATCTTCTGCTCCATATGATTTACTGTATATATGCTAATATACAGTACAGAATGACTGATGAATGATGTTACACCAGTGATGTCTGACACATTGCTTCACCCTGTTCTGCAGCAGCATGTCAGACTGTTTACCATCCATGCATCGTCCACTAGGGGGTGCAAGAGTGGAGCGAACGCTAATGAGCCCAGCTGAGGTGCTGTATGAGGCATTCCCTTTAATCAATCAACAGTTCTTAATGAACTGATTTTAACATACTGTGATGAATCACCATGAACCCACTTTAGAGGCTTTATTCATTAAGTAAATAAAGCTCTTGCAAGTTACAAGGTAGTCAAGTCATGTTGAATATCTAATATGTACTGTATGTGACCCTTTCACAATGACTCAGTAATGAGGATTCAAGATCTAACGCCCCCACAGCTGTAAGCGTACAGGATCTACGGTGATTCATACTAGTGTTCTGCTCATAACTGAAGGACGGCAGTTACGTTCGAAGCACTGCTGGAAGGAGAAGTGACCAAAAAGAAATCATAAAGAGTGCGAGATGATGTATGGACGTGTCATAATCTTAGCTGGGGGATTTGCGTTACTGTTTACCTGGACGGTGTTTGTCAGTAAAAGTCACTGGGTCAGATAATTGAGTAAAAAGAGACAGATGGTGGCAGCATTTACTGCTGATTACATGGAGGTCATAAAGTGCCTTTCAGTAGCTGCTGGTGTCAGGTCCAAGCCTATTAAACTGCCAGAGCCTGAATCTTAGAGGGATGGGAGTGGAGAGGTTTAAACAGTGAGTGGGCCAAGATGAGAGACTCCTAACATCCAGAGTACAGGCGCACAATGTGTGTCTCTTAACAAGGATGCAAGCTTTCATATCTGTAACAGTGCATATTTTGCTGGTGTTTTTTTTTGCTGCTTTTTGAAGCCTCAGCCCTGCAGGATCTCTATGGTGCCTTATATCTTATATCAAGAAGAGTACTTGATCTTCTCCTCACATCATTGGAGTTGGCACGCTGCAGCGAGGGACGTAGCTGCTGTCACTCACAGAGTGCCATATTTCATACCAGAGACCTCTAGGCTACAGCAGAATTGCATAGAGTGGCTGTATGTGCACAATGCAGGAAATATAAATAGTATATGCTGATGTAGGGCCATGCGCAGTGTTGTGAAATGACATGAGGACACAAGAGAGGCAATGTTCTCTATAAACCTGCTGGACAATGCAAAATACATTATTCTAGCAAAAGCTTTATGAAATCATCTATGATTTATGACCTTATGGTTAGTTGGAACGAAGAGGAACGGGCAAATATCCACAGTCAGAGTGAGACTGTGGAGATTTTCAGAATAAAACAGAAGGCCACTTTTAATTTTAACCCTCTGATAAAGTTTTGTAGTTATTTACTGTGATAATTCCACCAACTCAAGCTGTACTCATGGTAACACAGTGTAAATAAAGCATTAGGACTAATTGAATATATCGAGGTTTACTGCATTGCAATAAGCTGCTGATGATTTATACTGCTGGTCACCGTCGCTCTGCATTCTGTTGCAGGACCTGCTCACCATTCATTTGCATTAGTCGGGTGTATTGGCTTCACTGGGAACGGGGTGCTGTGGAGAGTGTTTACTGATCACACTGATGTATTTGTCCCCCAACTCCACAAGACAGACGATCAATATTCCAATTACAGGTAGATTTCCATCCTTGCACTGTAGAATAGTGAACGTCAGTCAATATCTTTGTCAAAATGACAGTCGGTACATGTGCTTGAAGGGGTTTGGAGCAGGATGGAAGCAGATGAACAGTAAATGTAATTAGTCTTCCAAGCAACAACTTTATATTACCGTGTTTAGAAAAACAGACAGTGGTTGGTAAATGTAAATCTTCACCGCTGCGCAACAGTCCATCAATCCATGATATGCAAAGATGTACATATTAAAACACAACATAAAAAAGTGAAAGTGATCTTTACCAAAATGTTAACATATTGAAAGTCTGTGCTGTAGACAGTAATCGCATCACTAGGCAACAGCTTGGATCCCTGTTTACTTCGTGACAGCTTATGTCATTCATATACACTGCAACAGGAAACCCACTGGGTCACGTTAGGAATGTGAATGACTGGATGTACTGTAGATGTGGCTGAATGCCTACCTACACTAGTGTTTTATATGGTAGAAGTCTTTCATTTTACGTACCAAGTAAATGTTCCAGAAAAAATGGTCACCTTGTGACAGGCTTCAAATCAGAGTTCCCCGACTATTAGGTTCACCATCCGTCAATATTTGTAATATCAGGAAAATTCATCAATGTGTGGTTGATTTGGATGTCCTAGAAATAATCCCATAGTAGATTCACTGACACACAAACTAATCTCTGCTGTAAAATATTGTAGAATATTGATGACTGAATGTATGGACAAGCTGTGTACCACCAGTAATTTCATTATGATTTCATTTTATTTTTATTATTATTTCATACATAAATAATATGCCCAAGCAGGCTTACAAGACACCATTATTTAGAAAAAGAGACAGAAAGCAGAGTAGCAACATAAATTACAAATAATAGTGAACAAATAAAACATCCTGATGTTTTTTATCCCACTCTAATGTCAATGCAGCAAAACATTTCTGGACATTTTAGTTAATATAGATATTTTTAACATCTAATCTGCTAATAACTTCTAATCTTTGTTATATGTGCTTACATGTTTTGTGTTTTATATAATGTTGTAAAAATTTGTGATTTCCCCCTGCTTTTCTTGTTGTTATTATCATTATATTTACTTTATTTTATTCTTCTTTGTGCTGAGTGTCTGATGCCATATATAAAACTGTAGGGCTGCCTCCTCTTGATTAGGCGACTAACATTTCTTTAGTCCATTATTCTTTTTTTTATGCTGAATGACATATTTCCAAGAAAACTATGAACACATTTCTAGTAAACACAGGATTTAAAGTGGTGCTTTTATGTGCTATTTTGTGGAGAAACTCAGTTTTACAGATTTGTGGATTAAATCAACTAATGGATTAGTCAACAGAATCATATGAGTGTTAGTCAGCTAATAATGTCTTCGGTCAAGGACAACTCTAGCAAACTGAATGCAGAAGTATTGTGTTTTGTTTTTTAAAAGACAGATTTCCAGTAATCAGCATCATTACCTCAGGTTGCTCTCAAAGTAACTAGAACCGTACTTACCTCCAGCATCATAACAAGCACAATGACTTCTTGAAATATAAATACTGTACATTGCTTATTGTCATCGTATCAGATATTATGCATCATAACGCTTTCGGCTTGAGAGGGTTACTTTCCTGCATGGGTGGGTTTCCTGGTGGATGATTGTTGTCAAATGTTGTTAACATGACGACGGGAACATCCTGCGCCGCCTCCTCTCAGCTGATGTGTGTCTGTTCAGCCTGACCGGCCTGTAATGAGGAGATGGAGCTCACTCTTTTTCAATTAGGACTGAACACTGAGAGTCAGCCAGCGGCCTTCCAACTCAATCACATCAGACGCTTTGCTTACTTTCTCGCTGCTTTCTTACTCTACTCTATCGACGCCACCCTGAAGTGAGTACAATCACCTGTCTGAGTTCTCCGGTCGGAGGGGAAAAAGCATCCCTGCATCAGCATAATCAAGTCCCACCGCCGCTCAAGATGCTGTTAGTCCAAAATGAGCACTGTTCACAGTTCTCTGAGTTTGACCTGCCAGTGCAGGTTTAATGCTCTCTGATCCCCCCCTTCCCCCATCCACTGGCATTCACAACCATTAAAATCCCATCTTGCTTAGCTAGGTGCATCGGACACTAATGGAGACTGACTCTGCCCATTTGCTTTGTGTTCTCCCATTCATTTCCTCCAGCTACCACGCTTGTGTCCAAATGGGGCGAGGGTGGGGAGGAGTGCTGCTCTCAAAGTCAAGACCCATTCTTGATCCTCTGGATCATCCGTGGATCAAGAACTGTGGTCGTATCTCTTCCCTCTCCCCCCCGGCACTGAGTGGCCTCACGTTAATGTTGATTAGCAGAGTGTGAAGGGAAGTGAGCGCACATCCAGAGGAGGCTTTCCTTCTGAATAAATATTTGTTGTCCTTGTTTGGATAGTGAGGAGTGCTTTCTCTCTCTCTCTCATACAGTACAGTGTCTCTTCCTAATGACCCTGTGTTTGCGTCTGCTGTCTGGTTTGCTTTAGAAAATTTACAAAAGGTTTGCCTTCTCTGAGGTAATGTGCTCGCACAGCGTTTATTTTAGTTTGCTTGTTGGTGCACTCCTCATTTATAAATCATAAGTGGGCAGCAAGTCTTAAAGTGGTTCTCTCACACATTATAAATATATGTGCACAACATGCAAAAATTAGGTCAAAATAAATGTAAGTCCTATGATATGCTACATTTAGATAAACATCACAGAACGTGCAGACTACTGTATATTTGGTTTTCATCATCAACACTTGCAGCAGTGCATTTTCCCTTTTCAAGGACTGGAGAGACTCAATGTGCAAAGCACACGCTGGCAGAGCTACTGTACATGAGCAGAGCAGGGATTGGTCAACAGCTCTGCCACTCAGACAGAAAATACTCCCTGACTTCCTCTGTCCTCCTTTCCTGGTGCAGCCTGGGAGGAGGGAGGGGAATGGATCTTTTCTGTGCGAGTCGCCGGAGCTCCCTCAGCCAGCTCCTTACCACCTGTCCTTGACTTACAGTGCTCAGACGAGACGGAGAGGAAGCTGTGCTGCTCGCTCCTCCTCTGGCTCCTCTCTGTCTGTGTTTATGTGAGCAGCTGCATTTTTATTCTTTAAAATCTTTCACTCTGTGTGTGGCTGCTTCTTTCTACCTGTGGTGCTTCAGTGGAGTGGCGAAGAGAGGAGCGTTTGTCCTCGGCCGGCGGAGCTCTGATGGGAGGCAGCGCTGGCTCTGGCTGGGACTGGGGATGCTAAACCGGGGGAGGGAGGGCCTGTTTGAGCTGGGACAGCAGCTCCAGCAGCAGGGGGAGTATCAGGCCGCCCTCCACTGCTTCCTCAGCTGCCTGTTGGGACTGACCCATGTGCAGAGCTTCACCTCTCTACCCAACTGCCTACACCAGGTGAGACACACACACACACACACACACACACACACACACATAATATCTGGTTACTCTCTCCCTTTATTTGTCTTACACATGCAAACATGCATGAACGTACATGCATTCGCAAAAATCTGCTATATCTTGTGTTTGCACATCTGTAAAGGGCATCATTAATCATCACACACCACAGGACACATTCAACCTTGATCACTAACAATGTCAAATTTTACAGCACAGTCCTTCACGTGTTGACGCCGTAAGATAATTTAGGATAGTGATGATAGTGTGGGTGCTGCTAAATGAGGTATGGGACGCGTCACTGATCTGCACTAACTCTTAGACAGCTTCCATTGTTAAAAAATACTGTAGTAGCCAGTTAATGTCTGTCCCATTGTGTGTGGGCTATGTTCTGCTATTTTTGAGGTCACAGGCTTTATGGTACTGTGTAGCCAGGCCAAAGTCTTAGCAGATTACATGCTGAGGTCCTTTGCAAGGCTGTCATACAAAAGTAAGGCGACAGTTTTAATTCTGTTTAGTAATGCCTGAAGGAATGTCCCTGGGAAAAAAGGCGTCTAACAGCAGAACTTTGGAGCGTGTGGCACGATGTTGACCTGACCAGTGGCGCTGCGAGGAGAGCAGTATTACTTGTTGTGGCATCATGCACACACACAACCGGAAATTGTGTTTGAATTATTTAATGATTAACTATGTCCCTTGTCTGTGCTTTACAGATTGCAGAGCTCTTCATCACTGAAAAGAACTGTATCCTTTACTAACCTGAAAGCCTCGCTCTCCATCTTACATCTGACACTTCCCACCATCCCCTCAGGACTGGGAGTGTTAGCAAGCAGGCTAACTATAAAACTAGTGCTTCCTCCCTGAGAGTTGAACATGTAAATGTTGGTCTGTGGTGGAAGGCGTGGCAAATTCCAGCACAATGAAGGATGTCGACCCTTTATAGAAAGCAGTGTAAACGGAGGGGGATGAGTGGATGTCTGTGGGCGAGTTCATAATAACTCATTTGTCCCAGAATGCCATGCGTTTTGTGTGCAGCTTAGGCTGTGTGTCTGTCTCTTAAGAGGATTTGTACGCTCTTATCTCTGCACAACAGAGTGGGAGAGCACTAATTAACCTGTATCTGCACAGACTAGCCTGTTCTTCCCTGCTTCTATAAACCACAGCACTATAGGACACAGAGATAATAGAGAGGTGTTGCGTTTCAGGATATATTACCTCTGTGGCTCTTCTCCCCGTCACTGAGACACTCCAACACTTAACTTGCCAGCTCAGGTTATCTACCTCAGCAGACTCTACTCCTTACTGTCCATTTTGCAAAATAGGTCGATTTGCTGAGCTTCACTTCACCAATAACCATCAGTACTGTAGGGTCCTTTCTCAGCATGTAAAGGGATCTGCTTCAGACCATGACGGGGTTAACTCTTTTGACATACAGTACTTTATTACATAACATCATCAATAGTAATGGTGTCATGTCATGTCAAACTGTGGCATTTTACGTATGGTAGAGTTACCAGCAGAAGTATTATTTTACTTGAGTAAAAGTGGCAGTACCACAGCGTGCAAATACTCTGTTCCATTCAAAATTTTACTTAAGAAAAAGTAAGTATCAGCATTAGAATATAATTACAGTTCCAAAAGTAAAAGCTCTCAGTATGTCCCATTTCAGAATAATATGTATTACATGACGTTATTGATGCATTTATGTGTGCATCACTTTAGTGTTGCTGCTGGTAAAAGAAGGGCTTATTTTTTAATTTTATATACTACCAGGTAGCTTGTGATTTTCACCAAGGGATCATAAATATCTTAATCCATAATAATACATCATCATTTATTTTGTATTATTAATATGAATCTACAAAGTAACTGCTAACTCAACATATCAAATACAGTAACTTTATTGCAGTAAAAAGTCCAATCTTTCCCCTTTGAGTTGTAGTGGAGTAGAAGTATTAAGTAGCAGAAAATAAATACTCAAGTGAAGTGTAAGTACCTCATAACTGTACTTACTTTAATTACAGTACTGAGTACTTAGTTACTTTCTACCTCTGTTATCTGGTTAAATTGTTTTAAGATTGCAGCCATTAGTATGTAATTACATCATACATCATTTAGCAGGTCAGCTGAAGAGAGAGGCAATTAAAATTAATAATAAAATAAATATCGCAAGTATTCATAATGTAATCGCAAGCATGATGTTCACAATATCATGATACAGTAAGAACTGGAGATTGAAAGTATGTGGTTTTTATTCCCATAAAACGAGAAGACGTAGTGGTTCTCATGAGCAGCCAAAGGAGCGAAGTCTGGATGTTGTGTTCCTTGCGGCGGTCCTCTTGGGAGGGAGGTGAAGGGTCAGTGTGCTCCAACTGGGAGAGGTTATGGGAACGTTGGACACACAAATGTTTACGTCTCCTCACATGTTGTCTGTGGGGTCTAACCAGCACCCACAGTCAGGAAACAAAGCTGCATTTCCATAGTCGAGGCTCGATGTAGCATTATCAGAGCTGGAGGTATCGGCAGGTGAGCTTTGTCCGAAGCCAAAAGCTCTTTTGGTGTTTGCTGATATGATGCTGGCGACCCAGACACTTTGACTTTAACCTCAAATAAAGCGGATGTCAGTTACAAATCTGATCATATCCTACCTTCTTAAAGTTGATGTGTCGTACAGAAAGATCAGTAATGGATAGATACAGATAGCTTAATCAATATGGTAGTATCACATTTATTGTGTATTGTGAGCTCTTCTGGCTGAGTTGATAGTGTGTTTTATTTCAGTGCACCTTAGCAGTTGTGCGGCACACGCTGTCAGATGTGCCTTTTGAAGGCGCCAGTGTTTATGCAAGTTCCTGTCGAGTTTTGGAGTGCAGTCCAATTACCAGTTTGTGTGTGTGAAGTGTGTGTGTGAGCACACATTCCCTGGAGAGGAGTGTGTGAGGTCCCTGTCGTGGTGTTGTTGTGGTCCAGCCAGGTTAAAAATAGCAGGCAGATGTAGTAGACTGACCTTTGATGATGGCTGCTCCCCTAATCCTCCCTCCCAGGTGGTCCACCTCACTCTCTGCTGCCAGGTGAATCCCAGGAACTGAGGCGGGCAGGTATAACACACCTCTAATCATCCTGTGAAATATCTCAAGATTTATCCAAAACATCAGAACTAATTCATGGTATTGTACGCTATTAGTGATGCGCCTATACTGATCCTGGATCGGATATCAGGTTGATTCTGACTCACATAGCTGGATCAGATATTGGTGACAATGGGGCCGATCTAGTCAACTCAATTCTATGTGTATATACAAAATACATTACATACTAGAAGTTTAATTCCTGCTTAAATTTTGACTAATCTGTTGCTCCATTAAAAATGTTTACACTTAAACTGTGATTCCTATTCACTTTCAAGATTTTTTATCAAGTTGCTGGCGCACGACTTATTATATTAATACAATTAATTAAATTTATATTCAGGCTATTTATTTATTTGTTACATTTTTGCTTTATAAAGTCAGGAGAGCAATGTATCACTTCCACACAGTGAGGCACACAGCTTCTGAATGAATCACTGGTATCAGATCGGTACTCGGTATCAGCTGAGGTAATGTTATCGGGCCGAAAAAGATTGATCGGCGCATCTCTATATGCAGTTATAATATTATCCCGGGGAGTTTCACTATATTATTCAGAGCGACTTGCTATGACTGTACTGTACAGTGAATTATTCAGATGTACATCCACTAATAGCTTTTCAACATCCATCCTCCGCCATCATCTCTTCTGGTGTCTTGTCATGCTCATCAGGAGTAAAGCTTTTAAATTTTTAATCTCTCTGTTTGATAACTGTCCTTTCCTTTTGTTGAGGACCATGATGTTCAGTAGGATTTTAACTGCGGCGTGTCTCGGTTATCCTGGCGGATCTGTGGCTCTCCTGTCGTGTCCTTTCAGTCGTGTGCAGCGCCGACGTTACTCTCCAGGTGACAAAATGAAGGAAACCAGCTGGTGTGGTCTGGCTAAGCTTAACTGGTCTTTAAGAGAGGAAACCTATTGTTCAGGTTTCCAACCTCGATATAAAAGTTGTAGATAATTAGTTTTATGTGAGCTATATTAAAGTATAATTAGCGACTAAAAGTGAAATGCCTAGAATGTAATTTCTAGTGTTTTACACATGGGAGATGTGGTGTTAAGTAGGACATTTAGACAGGCAGCGCTGTGTTTATTTTAAGCATTCTCCTTCCCATTGGTCTTTAAATTCACCTGACAAGCATCAGTGGTGTCATTTTACAGTGGGACGGACTCTCAGTACGCAGACAAAGTGAAGAGCTCTATTTTTAGGATGCTTTTTATAGAGAGTCTTTTCATGGAAACAAAAGTGACATTCAGATCAATCAGACAGATTCTTTACAAAACACAAAAACAAAAGACCCCAAAATAGGAATATAATATGATATGAATCAACGGGGTGTAATCAGATACAACTACTCTGAGATTCAGTATTTGAAACTTGTTTTGCATCACAGTCGCTGTTTGAAATGCAGCACTAAAACCACAAACTGTAGCTGACAGCACAAAAGCAACAGACACCAGTAGTTGAAATCTGTGTGGCAGAATCCAGACGTCCAGATCGACAGTCTGTTTTGGATTATTACACATTCTGTTTGCCTGAAGGGGTCGTTCATGAGAGGGGTGGAAAAAAAACAAAACAGTGACGAGCTGGGCAACAAGGCTGTTTTTAACCTCAACAACTGACTAATCCTGTTGACAATGGAGACTGATCCTTCACCCATATAAACAGATGAGAAGGCCCTCCAGTTCATCCAGGCTGAGAAAATGTTCTACGAGGTGGCGCTGATCGAGCTCACGGCTCTTCATGGGACCACAGGCGAGTACCTTTCACATTAAGCTATGGATCAATACTTCATATGCTATAAGTGCATAATACGGTATTGCATGTTCTGTATCTCTGTCATGCAGCCTTGGATAAACCATCTACTTTGACTTTGAATGTCTTTTGGCACTGCTTTACTTTATTTATGGGAAGCTTCCTGGAAAAACACCATTTGGCTAATTATCAGTAAATTAGAGGTAGTGTTAGTTTTGTTTCAACTGTTTGATTCCATGAATCTTGCAAATACATTACAGTATATAATTCACTATATATGAAGAAAAAAGATATGAATTGTGAATTAATATTTGGGACATAGTTGAGTTTAACTGGTGAAATTGTTTTTGGAAATTTCTCTGGAAAATCAGTTTGAGCTCAGCACAGCTACAGGAACTAAATCACTAGTCTCAAAATATCATCTGTATTTCCCGTGTAATGAGTAATAAAATCCAAATGTTCCTGACGTTAAGGATATCATGAGTCAGGTCCCGTCCCATTTATCAATGATAAAAGAGAGAAAAGCACTGGAGTATCTTAATAAAAATCATGACAACAGTAGTGTCAAATCAACAAAGTCAAGTAAAAACAATAAAACAGTGTGGTCAGCATGTTTTAATATAATTGAAAGGCTAAAGAAGACAGATGTTTTAAGTTGGGGGGGATTAACCGATAGTCAGTAGTAGAGTCATTAAATGAAGTTTAGCTGTTTTTTCATGACATAGGGATCAATAAAGTACATCTACTCATCTCTGATTAGGAAATGATTGTGTTACAGCAGCAGGTTTTCCAGGAAATACACAGTAGCAGTAAATGTAATGCACATATCAACACTAGAGAAATATATTTCTATGGAATACACAATATAAGGAATATCAGAATACACTATAAATATACCCAACTACTACAACCCTAACCCTGTCACCCTCGTGGGGTGGTATCTGTGTCATCCTCAAGCTCTGGTCCTGTACCAGAGGTCTGGGAGTTTGAGGGGTCTGTGCAGTATCTTACCTGTTCCTAGGACTGTGCTCTTCTGGACTGAGGCTTCAGATGTTGTTACTGGGATCTGTTGGAGCCACGCTCCCAGTTTGGCTGTTCCAGCTGCTCTTACAACCCTTGGTACTTCTCAGCTTTTTGGTGTTCCTTCTTTCTGATGTTGGTGTCTGCGGGTATCGCCACATCTATCACCACCACTATGTCCGGCTGGTTAGCCAGGAGCTGGGTGTCAGTCTGGAAGCTGAAGTCCCACAGAACCTTGGCCCTGTTGGTCTCAGCCACCTTCTGGGGCCCATTGGGATTTGGGTACTTCTATTCCATACTGGTTACAGATGTTCCTGTATACCGTTCCTGCCACTTGGTTGTGCCTCTCCATGTACGCTGATCCAGCTAGCATCTGGACTGTCTCAGCGGCATCTTTGCTCAGTCTACACCTTGAGTCTGATCTACTCTGGTAGATTCTGGCCTCTACAGCTCTTGTATTTAGGGCCTGTTCTAGTGTCCAATCACATACTATATGTAGTAGTAAATTGTGTTATAGCATACTATAAACATTAGCAAAGTATCAAATTATATGTAACTATATATATCTATATAGTGGCAAATTGTGCAAGTAACAGTGTTTAGTTTTTAAATTTAAATGAAAACTGAAATGAGGTAGTATTACTGCATTACTGGGAAGGATGTGTGATGCAAAATAGTGCTGAATCTAATTACATTTTTTTTATTTAATTTTGAAGCTGTTAGTAAAAGCACCAGATGTGCTGGAGCTGTTCAGGGGCTAACAGACTGTTTGTAGTGGGCAGCTCTCCAAAGTGACTTATGTGTAACCTCCATCTACAAACTAACCCGTAAAGAATATACAGACTATCACACAATGTGTTTCTGTAACAACCCAAAACTTAATTCTGTTAACTCATGAAGCCAATATGAAGTGACGTCCCATTTTACCCAGATCCATCCTTGTTTAAATATACGTGGCGGAGCTGTAAGCGTGCATTCACAGCGAGGTCGCTCATTCGTCAGCTGCTGCTCCAGACGTCTGCCTCTTCCTGTGTGTCTGCTGCTGAGGCAGCAGCGCAGTGTAGCGTGGGCACAGCGAAGGAGGACGGGGACAGACGTAGTAGAAGACAAATGGCCACACTTTGCACTATCTCATTAGGAGCAGCATGTTGCTATAGAATACTGAAGCGCCTGATTCAGCACTCACTTGAATTGAATACTGGACTTCTCCTGAGGCGGAGCTGGCGCTGTAGCTGCAGCTTACAAGCTTTCTTTCTCAGATGTACACTTCTCAGTGTTTCCCCACTGACGGCTCACATAATTGCCATTTTGTGTTTTTTGTAATGCAAACAAAAGAGCTGTTGAATAAATCCTTGTAACTCACAATGATTTATTTGCACTTGCTTGTGGCGTTGATTACGGACCAGATTCTTTTCCACCTCCATATGAGTGCGTGGTGTGTACAGTACACACTGTATGTTTGTGGCGTGTCACCGTGTGCCTGCGCGTGTCTCCGTGTTCCAGTGGGCGTGGCGAGTGTGTTGTTTGACTCCCTTATCTGCTCTCTCCTGCCCTTATCTCTGCTCTCTTGTCTCCAGCCCTCAGTTGGCTCCACTCTGCTGTTCAGGCTTAAAGTCCACAGCAGTGCCAGACAGGCTGATACCCAGGCTCTTTGGGCTTTATTTGTCAAACTGTGTGCAGTGGTAGATAGATAGAGGAGCGGAGGGAAAGTCTGAGTGGTTTGCTGGTGGGTGGACTGTGATTCCATGCCCTGTGTTTGCGTAACAGGGCCTCAGGAGGAGGCTACGCTGGGCTCTGCAGGATGGACAACCCCAGAGGAGCTTTCGGAGCAGGCCTCCCAGGCGCAGCACCTCGAGCGGCTGGCCCAGCTCTGCATCATGAGCAAACAGTAGGTAAAACTGTGTCCTGCCGTAGCTTCTGTTGTGGCCGAATTAATGAGGCGTTACATGTTCTGTGAGTTTAAGGGCTCAGTGGGCTCATCAGAAGTAACTTTATTGTGAAATAAATTCACTTTTATGACTGCTTCATCAACAGTTTTCTGTACAGTTAAACTGCTGCATACATACTGTATATGTGTTTTTGTTACTGTTGACCCGTCATCACTTCACAGAGCTGAGGTGAAAACAGCGCTAATTCAGTTGTAACCAAGCAAACAATACTGAATATTTGCACTTGCGTCTGTTATCAGTTTTCTTACGAAGCTCAGAGTAATAAAAAGCTCATTTGTTTATAAAGTCAAGTCCTGAATTTAGCTTCATCTCATGCTGAAATAATCTGGAGATAAATAATTTACTGCAACATCCCTGAAAGGAATAGTTGGCTTGCTCGGGTAACTTTGTGTGACAGTTTGAAAAACCCACTTAAAGGAATTAATCACTTTTACCTCAGCTTTTATTAACATGCCGTAGTTATGCGTCAGGTTTAAACTATGTAACAGTCGCTGAGAAAATGGGAAATATGTGGTTTACATACAAAAGAATGTATGCATATCCACGTCCACTTGCACGTTCGTCTTTCTGGAATGGAAATTTTCCGAACTAGATAAACTCGGGCTCCAAGTCTTTTTAGCTCGAGTTGAATTTCCCTGTAGATGTGGAGAAAAGAGACACCGCACTGTGTGAGTGTTACAGAAGGAACACCTTAACTGGATCCGGTGTCTCCTGTTGCAGGGCTACTTTGTTAGGCCGCAGCATGCACCTATTTTCTGTGCCTCTGTTGTCATTGTTGGGACGAGGCCATTTAACCCGATTGCCAGAGAGGGTGACAGAGGGCCGGTCGCTGTGCTTCATTAATGCAAGGAGCATACAGTAGTTAAAGTTAAATGAGATGCTACTGATGGAGCATGACTGGGCCCAGAGGTTAAATAAGAAAAACTAGTTTTGATCTTTTCTTGCACACTGAGAGGACTTTAAAAGTTGGACAAAATGAGGAACATAAAATAAATTAGCGTCGGTTTCCCTAAGTGTGAAAATGCCTCAAAGCATTAAGGCTATTACGACTACCGGTCTGTCTTTCTTGTAGACAGGAAGTTGTAATAGTCCTTGAATCTTTCAGCAATGTCGTAGGAAGTCCTTTGGGCCGACGAAGGGCTTTTCTGTCTTTACCGATCAGATGTCCCCTGAAAAGGACGTTCCGAAGCAGCGCAAACTGACACCTGGCCATTACTAATTGAAGGGAAGTGTGGGTTTGGACGAGCGAGGCTGACATCAGTCACACTAAACAGAGCTTGCTCTACATCTATAGGCACACGTGAGGGTGTGAGAGTGATGAATGTCCTTGGCTGTCTTTCCAGGGCAGATACGAGCGGAACAGCTGGCAGATTCTCCACGTACCACATCGCGTTCATCCAGCTTAGCACTAAGCATAAGGGCACAAGTCAGTAAACCAACCAGTAGGCGCCATGCCTCCTGTAATTTACCCTGGAGAGTAGAAAGGGGCAGTCAGTGCTGGCAGAAATAGAAGGTTTCCACTTCCTCCATAAGGCGCCTGAGCACCTGCAGCCCTGCTCTCCGTGTCTAATCACAGCACACGCATGTTTAGATTTCTCATGCTGCTGAAACAGATAACCTCACCTGGCAAGGCTGCACGGGCCACTACATTTAATTAAGGTCAGGCGCTGTTGTTGTCTTTGAAAATATTTGTCCTTAAATGGATGCAGAATGTGCCGAGACAGTTAATTTAATAACTTATCCATTTTAAGAGACTGCTTTTGTTCTCAGCAGGTATCGGATATTTTACTCCAGTGCCTCAGAAAAAGTCACAGTAGTGTATTTAATGGAGCCATTTTCCTTTTTGTTTTCCTTCCAGACCTCATCTTGCTCTAGAATACAGCGGTAAGGTATGTACATCATGCTCTTTGTCTCCTCTCTAGATATTTGAGCAAATGAAATATTTTATGGCACTCCTGTGTCAACTTATCTCCATTAATTAATCTTCCAGGCTGCAAAGATCCACCAGAGGGCCTTTGGTAATGACCACCCCATTACAGCCAGAAGCCTGGAGCTTATGGCCACTGTCTACGCTGAGATCGGCAAGACTGAATATTCAGGTAAACACTCACCTGGGATGAATTGCACAAAGTAGCACAGTAAACACTCACACACACAATGAAAAGCAAGCACCTCCCTCCGCAGCCTGAAGCATGAGGGTGGAGACGTCGCTGTCTCGAGTCCTGACAATAGCAGAACAGCGATGTTAATCTCCAGAACAAGTTCTCTGCTCTCTGCTGTAGAGAGCACACACAGCAGCACAGTGAGGATGTGGTTTGAAGCAGGTCAGTTAGCCTTTAAACCATGTCAACACGTGAAAATGTTGAATTAATAAACACTTGCGGTCATGTCGGACACAAGAGTGCTTTTATGCGGAGCAAAGTAGCTTTGTGACAGTTTGAGGACACCGTTTTGTTGTACAGTGTGTATGCTTGGCTTGCGTTAGGAGGGAGCAACACTCTGAACTCTGCATTTTTGTGAAGACTGCTGTGGTGTAAAAAAGCAATGTGCACAAACCAGCCTGGTTGTGGAGTCAGCTCTCAGAGGCAGTGGTGCTGAACAGGGACGGCTACATAAAGACAGCAGCATGTAAAGACAAAGATTTACAGCAGTCCTTACTGTTCACCCCAGATGGTCTTAAACGTGTTTGGTGAAATGGTGAGAGAGCCGGTCAGAGAGCCGTGCTATCTGTTGTAGATCAGAACACACTGTAGTCTCTTTTGTGTTGTACTCTACACAGAGAAATCCGCTTCGACTCGCAGTAAGATGCCTCAACAGAGGCATGTTTAACTGGTTACAGCTCTCTCTCTTAGATACCGTTCACTGTAAACTGGGTCAGTCCCCCTCCCTCAGCTAACAAACTACTTGTGTGTGTTTGCAAATTGAATTGGTATGTTGTGTAGCAGTATATGGTAACATTTTGACACTATAAGCTATTTACAGTAGGGACAAAAATGATTATGGTGAGGAGGGCATACACACACACACACACACACACACACACACACACACACACATATATACAATATTAAGGCTGTCAGACGATTCAAATAATCCTGATTAAATCACACATTTTTATCTCTTCAAAATGTCCCTAAAAGGGAGATTTGATTTTTATTTTCATTTGTATTAATATTGTCATCAAAATGAGAGTGGGCAAATATGTTACTTTATACAAATAAATGCGTATATACTATATATTTTTTTAAATCAGCCAACAACACAAAACATGACAAATATTGTCCAGAAACCCTCACAGGTACTTCAACGTAAAAAATATGCTCAAATCATAACATGACAATCTGCAGCTCAACAGACAACAGCAGCTGTCAGTGTGTCAGTGTGCTGACTTGACTATGACTTGATCCAGACTGACTGTGATTATCATGAAGTGGGCATGTCTGTGAAGGTGGTGGGTACCCAGAGAGCCCATTTACATTCATGGACCCCTTTGAAAATGGCCATGACAGTGTTTTCTCGCCAAAATTTAGTAAGTTTGGAGCGTTATTTAACCTCCTTCATGACAAGCTAGTATGACCAATGTAATGGATTACTTAGGTTTTCTAGTTTCATCGGATGCCAGAAACTTTAAAACCCACTATAACCTAAAACACAAGTTACATTAATGCGTTAAAGAAATTAGTGCTGTTGAATGAATTTGTGTCAATTCTTTATTATTGCATCAACTTTGATATATATATAAAATTAGAGAGAGAGAGAGAGAAAGAAAGTATGTAAAATTAATGCTACAGTAGTTTTCACAATATAAACCAAACACCACTTTCGAAAACATGGCAATAAATAACCATGCTGGCTGAAATAAAATCTACATGTGGGGTGAGAGAGTTTTTAAAAGGCCCTCCCTGCTCCTCCAAACATTACAGCAAAAATATTAAATAAGAAAAAGAAATAGACCTCTCATTTCTTTCTCCATCTTCCTCCATAATAATTTCTATCCAGTCCCTTATGAAATATGTTACATTGTCCCTAAATATGTGACTATGTATGTAAATATGTGACCTCTGATTTTATTTTGATTGACTTCACCTCTAAAAAACAAAACAGCTGGCTGGAGTAATAGAAACAGATGATGTTTGACCATCTTTTAAATTTTGGCAGTGTCAGTTTGTTTTTAATTTTGCTGAGGTGGTATTCACACGTGAATTTTTTTTTGTTATTAACGTTACTTAGCAAACTTACTTCTTGCTGGCCTGACCCAGAGCAGCATTTCAGTCTTGTGAAAAACTCAAATCTTCTGTTAGGATCATGTTTATCAGCATGTGTAGAAAGGAAGGTCTGTTAATATGGTGACTAGCCAGTTTTTATGTTCAGGCATTTTGCCTGTGTCAGTGTTATAAAGATTACAGATAAAACACAGTTTACCATTTTTTTAATAGAAAAAAGTGTATATTTACTCTAAATCTAATCAGTGAGAAGACATTCTAGTTGCAAATGAGCCAGAACTGTAATAGATTGACTTATCAGTGATTAAGTCAGGCAAGTGACTGATTCATCAGCCGGTGTTGACACACAAAACATATACGGTATTTAGTAGAGATATGGGAAACTGTCAGGCAATACAAATGAAGGAGCAACTGGACTGAGGCTCATTTTACCTCCTTTTTACCTTTTTGGGAAGTCAGTCTTTTTTAGGAACTGGGATGAGATCAAGGAAAATTAAATTTGGTGAGTCTGACCAGAACTTTTTATGAGGTCCTGGAATTGTAAAAATGAAAGATTTTAGTGCAAACTCATCTGGGAAAACACAAGAGAACTGGATGTTTGTGACTGTGTCTGCGTCAGTGTTTGTATCTTACTAGGCAGTACTGGCGCTGACAGAGTTAACGCTGGCTTCTCTTCTAAGATGCATTTGCATGTTTAAATTTGTAAGTTGAGCTTGGCCTTGTCTCTCCTCGGGGCAGGCTGTGGAGCAGCACTAGATCACTACTCATGTGCTGTATGGTCATGGTTGTCTTACTAGACTCGCTGGGTCAGTGTGTGTCTGCACTGTCCAAACGCTTCGCTGCTGCAGAGTCCATCAGAGACACCGTCAACTGTATTCCTCATTCCCACCGGGAGAAACACTCAGAGGTCCGCCACCGACAGGACGCCCACCACCAACAGGAGGACGCCCCCAAACCTAAGGTAGTCCATCTGTGCCTTCCAGCTGTTTGTTCTGTGAATCTATCAGGAGCTTGTTATGGATACACTCATCCTCAGCTGTATCTGACGCAGGTAACCAACGGCAAAGTCCCCACCTCCATTCTGAAGAGGCCAAGTCCCAACTACGGGTCCGACACAGAAACCAACTACAGACGGAAAGGTGAACGGAGGGTTCGATTCAGGGAGCCGGAGACCACAGTACACGGTGAGAAAACACACCAGTAAACAGCTGGAGAGAACATGCTGCCCTTTGGTGCTTTAACAACTCAACCAAACTAGTCCAGTGACTTCGTATTTCTGCCGTTGTGCACTTACAGAGGTGTGAATGAGGTTATGCATTCATACAGTAAAAATATGAATGTAATTTTGATTTCGTTTAAAAAAAAAAAAAAAAAAACCCTCTAAATGTGTGCAATCCCAGCGTGCAGAGGAACCCTCAACCATACGTAACAGCAGCCTGCACTTGGCAGTAAAGAGAAAGGACAAAATGCATTACAACCTCCTGAGATTGCATCGTAAACTATTGTCCTTTGGGGATTCTCTGCTGTTTAAAAATAATGTAATGCTGTGGGACTTCCGAACACGAGCAAGTGATTCACTCTACGCAATTAATTATGCATGCAAATGAGGCACCGTGGAGTCTGTTCCAGAGAGATAGTGGACTCTATGAGGGCACAGCAGCTGCTGTGCATCACAGAGGTCGGCTCTTGTTGACTGACTGGCCTCTTTTCTGTCGGCTTCACAGACATTCCTTACTGTGACCGTTTAGGTGGTAAGTCTGTCTGAATGTGTTCACGTTAATAAAAGCATGAGAAAATGACACCACAGCACTGCACTTTTTTATTTTTGAAGTCTACTGGATGTTAATGTGAGTGAGGAAAACATTAAGAAACAGGGTTTAGGTTCATTTTTAGGTCAAAGGTGTAAATGAAATGTCACTTTTAATTAACTTTGTTGCCTGTCATGCAACATGGAGCCAAGCCTTTCACCGTCACCCCCTTTTTAACTGTCTGAAACACAGAGCACCAGTTCATGTGGCAAGGCCTCCACTACACTGTATATAGTAGTCACATAAAAACTTTGTTAGATCAACAGCAAAAGGAGAGATCAGTACGATTTAAATGCTCATTTACAAATCAAAATTGCCAGAAAAAGAAATGTTTTTTTTTTGTGTGTGTGTGTGTGCAGCCTATGAGACGACACCGTCCCGCCCCCACCTCGCCCTGTTCACTTGCCTCTTCCTGCTGATGTCATTCCTGGGCGTGGCCATGTACTGCACGGACCGGCGGCGTCCGCAGCGAGTGTGCGAGGAGCTGGAGGCCGCTCTGGCCGTCTACCTGCTGCATATGAAACAGCTCCTGTGGGGCTGCTGGATATGGCTGACCATGCAGTGACTGAGCCCGACCACAGGTGGAGACATGGAGCCTCCTTTTTTTTCAGAGCCCTCTTTTATTTCCTGTCTCCGAAAGAGCCCAGGCCTACAAACACCTCAGCCTTTGGTAAAGGCTCTGTACGCCCTCTGTGGTGTTGAACCACTCTGGCAGTGACAAAGGGGAAAATGGGTAATCCCAGAAATATGTAGCTTCCATGTCTGTATGTACATACAGTTTTTGCTAATGTGGTGGGCACGCCACTCCTTAATTAAGTTCTGATTTTGCACATCTGCAATGTTGATGCTCACATATAACGCTCACGTAATCACCACAACCATTCAATCCCTCAGTTCATGTCTATGATTATATGTGAGTGGATGTTTCCATGGAATGCAAATATTTATTTTGTTACGATACATGATTTGTGTATCAGATATTACACAGACCTGAATGTGTATATATGGTTCAGTATATAAGGACTATCACAATACGCAGCCTTGTAATTGCACATAAATGAATGTAGAGATGGTTTGAAACAGCTGTGATTGACGCGGCGTACATTCGAGAGGAGGAAGCACAAATGTGTGAACTGTTGGATAATGATTCGTGAGGAGGAAAACACAGGGCTGCATCACTTCACAGCACCAGGCTGAATGACTAACAGATGAAAAACACCTCTTTTCTTTACAGACTGTCTGGTCTCCTGTTCGACTGATTCCTAGCTCCACTGAGGAGGAAACCTGCAGCACAATGTTATGAATTCTCTCTCCTTATCTATCGTCGAGGAGAATATACTCAAACTGAATAAATACTAACGCTTTTGACAGTGTTCCTCTTTATAACCGCTTGAATCCCACAAAAATATCCCAGATCCTAAATGTTATTTATTCTTCTATACTGTATATCTGCATCTAACGCAAATATCCAGCTTTCAATTATTTTAGATTTTTTATCTTTTTGTTACCTGTTACATTTCTATTTAAAACTAATATTCAGGTTTTAACCGTGATGTCAAATGCTCACCAAGCTTTCGACAAATGTGTGAAAAACAGAAAAATCATTTTATCGAGTTCATTACAGCTAATATGAGGCCAAACCGAAACACGACAGAATCAGATTCTGTATGTTATTGTATGAGTCCCTTTATGAAATGACATATTATGGCAGTGAAAGGGCACAGCGATGCACATCCCACACACCTCATTACGAGCAATAACACACGTCACATAGTTTCCAGTAAAACATGTTTCTTTATATAACAGGTTTCAGGGAACTCAGAGGGAAAAGTGTTGCGTTTTGAATGTCAAAGCAATATAAGGCTAAACCGCCCGTATGTAGAAGACACAACATTGTCATCAGCAATAAAACGATACCCAGTGAACTCATGTCCTGCACATTTAGCTTAGAAGCTGCATTTCACTGCTGTCCAAACGTCTATGGTCACTTTGAAAGAAGTGCCTTTTATGGAGGGTTTTCTTAGTTCCTAATGTTTTATGATTTCAGTTATCTTGAATAAAACTGTCATTGCCTATCAAAGTCAAGCAGGTGATTTGCTTCCTTCCTGTAATCTCTGGCAGTGAGTGAGTGTGATGTGTATGTAACAGGGAGACAGATGCATGCGGGTACATTTGTGCGTCTACTCACAGTAATACAGTATATTGGTTTATAGCCTATAAAGAAGCCTGAGTTACTATATGGCACAAATTAGTTTTTTATCTCACATAGATTTGCTAAAAGCATTTTTGGACCGGCCGTCCGAAACATGAATGTTCTGACCTATAATTTGTCATTTATTATAAAACTGATAAATGTGTGAATACACTGCAACAGAACACATTTTTTTACTTTGCTGCAGCATGCAAAGACGTTTCGCTTCATGGAGACGCAGTGCGCCGCCTACCAGAGAAGACCCTTCCTCAGGAACACATTTATCGGTGTATAAAACTAAACAACACCCCTTTACATCTAAAGACCACCACCCTATTAATTTGTCATGCATTACGTCCATGCAGAAATTTCACAAAGACAACACGATCCGTCGGCCAATCTGTCCGAGCCATTAATACTGAAAAACTGGGTGTACATCATTTCCATTAAATGGTTTTCATACTGCCGGAGTTGAACTATGGCTGCGTGTGTTGAAGAGGAATGCACACAGTGGATTAATAAACTCAATAAAGCAGGATTCCTCAAGGATTAACTAGCATTGGGGGATTTTTTTTTTTTTTTTTGAGGGAAAATCAATTACCTTTGGAGAACAAAGCTAAAACCTTTCATTTGATTCGATCCATGATCAATGGGAGCAAAAGCTAATTCGATTGTCTACGGAGGCAAACGTTGGTGTTTCTCATGGCAGGCGAGAGAGAGGACTGTACGGTTGAGTGTGAGTGTGCGTTTGTGTTTGTGTGTCTGGTTTTCTAGATCAGGCCGGTCTTGAGGTCAGAGTTGCGGCGCGAGGAGCGGCCCAGCAGCAGGTCCTTCTCGTGGATCAGGCTGTCCAGCAGGTCCTCTTGTCTGTAGTTGTGGTAGACCTTCAGGAAGGCCATCACGGCGATCCCGAGCCAGGTGAGCCACGCAGCCCACAGGCCAAACTAAAGGATGGAAGAAAACTGCTGTAAGTATGACCTGTCTTGACGATGTCTCAAACACGTGAGTTATCCGTCTTTCAGAGGCTGTAGCAGGTTCACTTTCAAAGATACCTCACTGTATAAAATGACCTGTGGTGACCTCTAGGATAATCAGTCTCATGAATCTTTACAGCCACAAACGAGAGACCTAGAGCATCCAGAGGATGGATGTCTTTCCTAGCCAGCCTGAAAATAAGGGGGTTTCGGAGCAGTTTCTATCGTACAAGTGCTCGTCATCTAATTACAGAAAAATGCAATTCTTCAGAAATCTCTAAATGTCAAAAGTTTTTGCTACCAAATCGCAGCATGGATTTTTCTATGGTGTTCCTCAAGGTCCTGCTGTCTTAATATGGTATTTAGGAGGAATTATTCATCATTTTTATCAATTCTCGACTGGTAAAAAAGCTGCTGAGTGCTGAGCTGCATCTCACATTAATGTTCAGCTTCTCTGCTCTCAGATGATGTTCACCACTTCTATGTGACATCTACTGTTTGTTGACCTGCTATCTCCCCCTAAAGACCCCTTTGCCCCCCTAAAAAAGACTAAAACAGGTGTATCGGGTTAACAGTGGTATTACCTGAACTATAGCAAACTGGTCGTAGAAAGCGGAGTTGTCCAGGCCGAGTTCTAGATCAGTGTCCTGCAGGTCCTCACAGCTAAAACATGGAGACAAACATGCTGGTGTTTAGCAGGTCTACTCCACTGTATAATGAAACTGTGTGAAAAGTTGAGTTTGTGAGCTGCTGTCTCACCTGCTGGGCATGCTCCCACCCTCGGTGATGGAGTCACACCACATGTTGAAACCCACACTGACGATGGTGCTGGACAGGAAGACCGTGAACACCACCAGGGAGCTGATGAGCAGGTTGAGGAAGGCGTTGAAGATGGAGCTGCAGGCAGGTGGAGCACAGATCGGAAAGGACAAAACCGGTGAAATCTCTGCTTGATGTTTAAAGAGATCCTAGCAGCACAGAAAACTGAGTGATGCTGAAAATAGTGACACGTGATGGAAATATGTGAGCCATGTTATGATTCAGATTTTTCAAATGCAGCACCAGGGTACTCCCTCCATCTTTACAATGGAGGACAGTGACTGGTCGTTTTTATAGGCTCATTCTGTGGCATTTCAAATCATGTAAATATACATCACATGCGATCTATGATTTTTCCAGAGTATCGCGCATATAAGGGCGTTGGAGGTGGACAGAAAGAGCCATTGCCACTGAGCCAGTAGCCGCATGTCCTATCGCTGCTGTTGAACGGTGTTGGGGCGGACGGTCACTCACTCATCGTGTCCTTTGCAGAGGAAGAAGAGCAGCCTCCAGGCCTGGACTGCGGACAGGATGAGGGACGCTATCCCGACAAAAGTGATGAAGCTGCAGGAGGACTCGGGTCCCCACTCCTCCACGATGAAGCGCTGCTTCGACACGGTGATGTTCTCGTTTTGCCACATTCCCCGCGTAAAGAGCAGGCATTTCCCTCCGAAGTCCTCCGTGTTTTCAGACAGAGGCACCACGGCGATGAAACCGAACACGAAAGCTAAAAAATAAAGGATGCACTGGGCGAAAATCAAATTATCGAGGGCCATTTTTCTGTGTGCCTCTCCTGCTCTCTGCGTCCTGGAGGAACTGCGGCTGCGCAGTAGAGGCAGCGATGAGCGGAGGCGCAGCATCCGACGGTCTGCTGCAAATGACGGAGCAGGCTGAGGCCTTCAGGGCTCTCCATCTTATCTACAACCCGGCTGGAGGTCTCCGCTGCTGCTCCCCTTTGCAGCACCTCAGGTATTTAACACTTGATTCTCACATTTAAGCCCTTAACATACATCTGATACCACACTGTCTGACAGCATCTCATACGGCCTGTGGTTGTCTCAGCCTGTTCAAACTTCACTGAAGCTACATGAAGTTTACAACGACGAACAGGTTTTTTATGGCTGCACTAATCCATCAAATGAAAATATTATAGATGTTTTGTGCACCATTTTATCAATTTCCCCCAAATTTAGCCTGGCATATTTGTTATTTTTGGGAAGCTTTGTAATTTCCGCTATTTGAAATGAAGGGCAGTAGATTTGAAAGAAAGTTTATTTACAGCATGAGTTTGTACTGAGGTTAAAGTTATGTCATAATTTTGTTTAACATACTATAATATGACTGTTAAGAAATTTTTCAAGATTCAATAAAATGACCAGTTTTTCAAAAAAATAATTCGACATACTATACCAGGGGCGTCAAACTCAATTTCATCCCGGGCCACATCATCATTATGGCTGCCCTCAAAGGTCTGGTTGTAATTATAACACTACCAGTATATAAATATATCTACTCTTGATCATTTTACAAAATTCCCTCTGCATTTGATTATTATTAGTTTTAGTAATAATTTATTTAGTAACTAGCTCTGAAGACAAAAAGTGAGTAAAACAATTCCCTAAATATGTTTAGATCTACAAATGAACTTTGAACTGAACTGAAATGAACTTGCTTAATTGGCAACACTGCGCTGCTGCTGGAAACCGCTGAGACTGAGACCCTAAAGTGCACATGTCAAAAAATCGAGATGCATTGTGGGACATGCAGTTTAAGGACACTACTTCTGTGACGCGGCATAGAATTGAATGATATGCATTCCATATTCTTTGCAAGCCCTCGCGGGCCACATAAACTGAGGTGGCGGGCCGGATTTGGCCCGCGGGCCTTGAGTTTGACACATATACTATACTATGGCGTTTTTTTGTAAAATTTTCCAACATTTCCCGAAATTACTTTTGCTCACCATAGAATCATTCCACATGCTAAAATACGACCATTTCCATGGTTTTTTTCAACTTCAAAAAAATCTGACGTTTTCATCGAAAAATTTCGACATACTATACTATGGCCTCTTTTTGTAAAATTTTCCAAAATTCACGAAATGAATTTTGCTCACCATAGAATCATTCTACATGCTATAATATGACTGATTTCATGGTTTACTTCAACTTCAAAAAATTTTGACGTTTTCATCGAAAAATTTCGACATACTATACTATGGCGTTTTTTTTTTTGTAAAATTTTCCAACATTTCGCGAAATTACTTTTGCTCACCATAGAATCATTCGATATGCTATAATACGACCATTTTCATGTTTTTTTTCAACTTCAAAAAAATTTGACGTTTTCATCGAAAAATTTCGACATACTATACTATGGCGTTTTTTTTTTTTTTTTTGTAAAATTTTTCAACATTTCACGAAATGAATTTTTCTCACCACAGAATCATTCTACATGCTAAAATACAACCGTTTTTATGTTTTTTTTCAACATCAAAAAATTTTGACATTTTCATCAAAAAATTTTGACATACTATACTATGGCATTTTTTTTTTTTTGTAAAATTTTCCAACATTTCACGAAATGACTTTTTCTCACTATAAAATCATTCTACATGCTATAATACGACCGTTTTCATGGTTTACTTCAACTTCAAAAAAATTTGACGTTTTCATCGAAAAATTCCGACATACAATACTATGGCGTTTTTTTTTTGTAAAATTTTCCAACATTTCACGAAATGAATTTTTCTCACCACAGAATCATTCTACATGCTAAAATACGACCGTTTTTATGTTTTTTTTCAACATCAAAAAATTTCGACATACTATACTATGGCGTTTTTTTGTTTTTTTTTGTAAAATTTTCCAACATTTCACGAAATGAATTTTGCTCACCATAGAATCATTCTACATGCTATAATACGACTGTTTTCATGGTTTTCTTCAACATCAAAAAATTTTGACATTTTCATCAAAAAATTTTGACATACTATACTATGCGTTTTTTTTCTTTTTTGTAAAATTTTCCAACATTTCACGAAATGACTTTTGCTCACCATAGAATCATTTGATATGTTATAATACGACCGTTTTTATGTTTTTTTTCAACATCAAAAAAATTTTATGTTTTCATCGAAAAATTTCAACATCCTATACTATGGCGTTTTTTTTGTAAAATTTTCCAACATTTCACGAAATTACTTTTGCTCACCATAGATTCATTCTACATGCTATAATATGACGGTTTTCATGTTTTTTTTTCAACATCAAAAAATTTGACGTTTTCATCGAAAAATTTCAACATTGTACTATGGCGTTTTTTTTTTTGTAAAATTTTCCAACATTTCACGAAATGAATTTTTCTCACCACAGAATCATTCTACATGCTATAATACGACCGTTTTTATGTTTTTTTTCAACATCAAAAAATTTTGACATTTTCATCAAAAAATTTTGACATACTATACTATGGCGTTTTTTTTTTTGTAAAATTTTCCAACATTTCGCGAAATTACTTTTGCTCACCATAGAATCATTCGATATGCTATAATACGACCATTTTCATGTTTTTTTTTCAACTTCAAAAAAATTTGACGTTTTCATCGAAAAATTTCGACATACTATACTATGGCGTTTTTTTTTTTTTTTGTAAAATTTTTCAACATTTCACGAAATGAATTTTTCTCACCACAGAATCATTCTACATGCTAAAATACAACCGTTTTTATGTTTTTTTTCAACATCAAAAAATTTTGACATTTTCATCAAAAAATTTTGACATACTATACTATGGCATTTTTTTTTTTTTGTAAAATTTTCCAACATTTCACGAAATGACTTTTGCTCACTGTAAAATCATTCTACATGCTATAATACGACCGTTTTCATGGTTTACTTCAACTTCAAAAAAATTTGACGTTTTCATCGAAAAATTCCGACATACAATACTATGCGTTTTTTTTTTTGTAAAATTTTCCAACATTTCACGAAATGAATTTTTCTCACCACAGAATCATTCTACATGCTAAAATACGACCGTTTTTATGTTTTTTTTTCAACATCAAAAAATTTCGACATACTATACTATGGCGTTTTTTTTTTTTTTTTTGTAAAATTTTCCAACATTTCACGAAATGAATTTTGCTCACCATAGAATCATTCTACATGCTATAATACGACTGTTTTCATGGTTTTCTTCAACATCAAAAAATTTTGACATTTTCATCAAAAAATTTTGACATACTATACTATGGCGTTTTTTTTTCTTTTTTGTAAAATTTTCCAACATTTCACGAAATGAATTTTGCTCACCATGGAATCATTCTACAAGCTATAATACGACCGTTTTTATGTTTTTTTTTCAACATCAAAAAATTTTGACATTTTCATCAAAAAATTTTGACATACTATACTATGGCGTTTTTTTTTTGTAAAATTTTCCAACATTTCACGAAATGACTTTTGCTCACCATAGAATCATTCTACATGCTATAATACGACCGTTTTCATGGTTTACTTCAACTTCAAAAAATTTTGACATTTTCATCAAAAAATTTCGACATACTATACTATGGCGTTTTTTTCTTTGAAAAATTTTCCAACATTTTACGAAATGACTTTTGCTCAGCTAAGAATCATTCTACATGCTAAAATACGAGCGTTTTCATGTTTTTTTTCCACATCAAAAAAATTTGACGTTTTCATCGAAAAATTTCGACATAGTATACTATGGAGGTTCTTTTTTGTAAAATTTTTCAACATTTCCCGAAATGACTTTTGCTCACCATAGAATCATTCGATATGCTATAATACGACCATTTTCATGTTTTTTTTCAACTTCAAAAAAATTTGACGTTTTAATCGAAAAATTTCGACATACTATACTATGGCGTTTTTTTTTTGTAAAATTTTCCAACATTTCACGAAATGACTTTTGCTCACCATAGAATCATTCTACATGCTATAATACGACCGTTTTCATGGTTTACTTCAACTTCAAAAAAATTTGACGTTTTCATCGAAAAATTTCGACATACTATACTATGGCGTTTTTTTCTTTGAAAAATTTTCCAACATTTTACGAAATGACTTTTGCTCACCATAGAATCATTCTACATGCTAAAATACGAGCGTTTTCATGTTTTTTTTCCACATCAAAAAAATTTGACGTTTTCATCGAAAAATTTCGACATACACTCCTGATCAAAATCTTAAGACCAGTTAAAAAATTGCAAGAATTTGCATTTTGCACCGTTGTATCTTAAGAAGGTTCTAAGTAGAGTTTCAAAATGCAAAAAGAAGAAATGGGAACAAGAGACCAAATGTTTTGAGCAGGCAATTTATTGAAAAGAACAATTTAACTGAAATAGGCTGTTCATCAGCTGATCAAAAGTTTAAGACCACATCCTTTAAAAGCCCAAATCTGTGCAAAAATTTGGATTCCATGTCATTTTCTGTCAAGTAATCACACTGTCAAGACCTCTTGATGGGAAAAGCAAAAAAACTCACTGCCTTCGAACGTGGCAGGATTGTTGAGCTGCATAGACAAGGCCTCTCACAGCGTGCCATCGCTGCTGAGGTTGGACGCAGTAAGACAGTCATTTTGCATTTCTTAAAAGATCCTGAGGTTTATAGAACAAAAAAAACAAGTGGTAGACCCAAAAAAAATCTCACCGGCATTGAGCCGGAGGATCCGAACGGCTGTCCGTCAAGACACGGGACGATCCTCATCCCAAATTAAGGCCATTACTGGCGCTGACTGCAGCCCAATAACCATCAGACGACATCTGCAAAGGAACGGCTTCAAAAACAAAAAACGTCCTCAAAGGCCACGTCTCCTTCAACGCCACAAAATTGCCCGTTTGGCCTTTGCAAGGGAGCACCAAACATGGGACGTTCAAAGTTGGAAGAAAGTTTTATTCTCTGATGAGAAAAAATTTAATCTTGATGGTCCTGATGGCTTCCAACGCTACTGGCATGACAAGGAGATGCCACCTGAGATTTTTTCAACACGGCACAGCGGAGGGGGCGCCATCATGATCTGGGCTGCTTTTTCCTTCAATGGAACAATGGAGCTCCAGGTTGTGCAGGGCGTCAAACAGCAGCTGGCTACGTGGAGATGTTGCAGCGGGCATCCCTCATGACTGACGGCCCTCGTCTGTGTGGTGATGACTGGGTTTTTCAGCAGGACAATGCTGCAATTCACAATGCCCGTCTGACAAAGGATTTTTTTCAGGAGAATAACATCACTCTTTTGGATCATCCTGCATGTTCCCCTGATCTAAATCCAATTGAGAACATTTGGGGATGGACGGCAAGGGAAGTTTACAAAAATGGACATCAGTTCCAGACAGTGGATGCCCTTCGTGAAGCCATCTTCACCACTTGGAGCAACATTCCTACAAGCCTTTTGGAAACACTCGCATCAAGCATGCCAACACGAATTTTTGAAGTGATCAACAATAATGGTGGAGCTACTCATTACTGAGTCTGTTTTTGAGACTTTAATTTCTGTTTTAGGGGTTTTTTTGAGCTATGGTCTTAAACTTTTGATCAGCTGATGAACAGCCTATTTTAGTTAAATTGTTCTTTTCAATAAATTGCCTGCTCAAAACATTTAGTCTCTTGCTCTCATTTCTTCTTTTTGCATTTTGAAACTCTACTTAGAACCTTCTTAAGATACAACAGTGCAAAACGTAAATTCTTGCAATTTTTTAACTGGTCTTAAGATTTTGATCAGGAGTGAACTATACTATGGCGTTTTTTTTTTTTTGTAAAATTTTCCAACATTTCACGAAACGACTTTTGCTCACCACAGAATAATTCTACATGCTATAATATGACCGTTTTCATGGTTTACTTCAACTTCAAAAAAATTTGACGTTTTTATCGAAAAATTTCGACATACTATCCTATGGCGTTTTTTTTTCTTTTTTGTAAAATTTTCCAACATTTCACGAAATGACTTTTGCTCACCACAGAATAATTCTACATGCTATAATATGACCGTTTTCATGGTTTTTTTCAACATCAAAAAAAATTTGACGTTTTCATCGAAAAATTTTGACATACTATACTATGGCGTTTTTTTTTTTTTTTGTAAAATTTTCCAACATTTCAGGAAATGAATTTTTCTCACCACAGAATCATTCTACATGCTAAAATACGACCATTTTTATGTTTTTTTTCAACTTCAAAAAATGTTGACATTTTCATCAAAAAATTTTGACATACTATATGGCGTTTTTTTTTTTGTAAAATTTTCCAACATTTCACGAAATGACTTTTGCTCACCATAGAATCATTCGATATGCTATAATACGACCATTTTCATGGTTTTTTTCAACTTCAAAAAAATTTGACGTTTCCATCGAAAAATTTCGACATACTATACTATGGCGTTTTTTTTTTTTTTTGTAAAATTTTCCAAAATTTCACGAAATTACTTTTGCTCACCACAGAATCATTCTACAAGCTATAATATGACCGTTTTCATGTTTTTTTTCAACATCAAAAAATTTTGACATTTTCATCAAAAAATTTCGACATATTATACTATGGCGTTTTTTTTTTTTTTTGTAAAATGTTCCAACATTTCACGAAATGACTTTTGCTCACCATAGAATCATTCTACATGCTATAATATGACCGTTTTCATGGTTTACTTCAACTTCAAAAAAATTTGACGTTTTCATCGAAAAATTTCGACATACTATACTATGGCGTTTTTTTTTCTTTTTTGTAAAATTTTCCAACATTTCACAAAATGACTTTTACTCACCATAGAATCATTCGATATGCTATAATACGACCGTTTTCATGGTTTTTTTCAACATCAAAAAAATTTGACGTTTTCATCGAAAAATTTCAACATCCTATACTGTAGCGTTTTTTTTTGTAAAATTTTCCAACATTTCACGAAATTACTTTTGCTCACCACAGAATCATTCTACATGCTATAATACGACCGTTTTCATTGTTTTTTTCAACTTCAAAAAAATTTGACATTTTCATCGAAAAATTTCGACATACTATACTATGGCGTTTTATGTTTTTTTTGTAAAATTTTCCAACATTTCACGAAATGACTTTTGCTCACCATAGAATCATTGTACATGCTATAATATGACCGTTTTCATGTTTTTTTTCAACTTCAAAAAAATTTGACATTTTCATCGAAAAATTTCGACATACTATACTATGGCGTTTTTTTTTTTTTTGTAAAATTTTCTAACATTTCCCGAAATGACTTTTGCTCACCATAGAATCATTCGATATGCTATAATACGACCGTTTTCATGTTTTTTTTCAACTTCAAAAAAATTTGACGTTTTCATCAAAAAAAATTCGACATACTATCCTATGGCGTTTTTGGTTTTTTTGTAAAATTTTCCAACATTTCACAAAATGGCTTTTGCTCACCATAGAATCATTCTACATGCTATAATACGACCGTTTTCATGGTTTACTTCAACTTCAAAAAAATTTGACGTTTTCATCGAAAAATTTCGACATACTATACTATGGCGTTTTTTTTTTTTTGTAAAATTATCCAACATTTCACGAAATGAGTTTTTCTCACCATAGAATCATTCTACATGCTATAATACGACCATTTTTATGTTTTTTTTAACATCAAAAAATTTTGACGTTTTCATCGAAAAATTTCGACATACTATACTATGGCAATTTTTTTTTTTTTTGTAAAATTTTTCAACATTTCCCGAAATTACTTTTGCTCACCATAGAATCATTCGATATGCTATAATACGACCGTTTTCATGGTTTTTTTCAACTTCAAAAAAATTTGACGTTTTCATCGAAAAATTTCGACATACTATACTATGGCCTCTTTTTGTAAAATTTTCCAAAATTCACGAAATGAATTTTGCTCACCATAGAATCATTCTACATGCTATAATATGACTGATTTCATGGTTTACTTCAACTTCAAAAAATTTTGACGTTTTCATCGAAAAATTTCGACATACAATACTATGGCGTTTTTTTTTTTTGTAAAATTTTCCAACATTTCGCGAAATTACTTTTGTTCACCATAGAATCATTCGATATGCTATAATACGACCATTTTCATGTTTTTTTTCAACTTCAAAAAAATTTGACGTTTTCATCGAAAAATTTCGACATACTATACTATGGCGTTTTTTTTTTTTTGTAAAATTTTTCAACATTTCACGAAATGAATTTTTCTCACCACAGAATCATTCTACATGCTAAAATACAACCGTTTTTATGTTTTTTTTCAACATCAAAAAATTTTGACATTTTCATCAAAAAATTTTGACATACTATACTATGGCATTTTTTTTTTTTTGTAAAATTTTCCAACATTTCACGAAATGACTTTTGCTCACTATAAAATCATTCTACATGCTATAATACGACCGTTTTCATGGTTTACTTCAACTTCAAAAAAATTTGACGTTTTCATCGAAAAATTCCGACATACAATACTATGGCGTTTTTTTTTTTTGTAAAATTTTCCAACATTTCACGAAATGAATTTTTCTCACCACAGAATCATTCTACATGCTAAAATACGACCGTTTTTATGTTTTTTTTCAACATCAAAAAATTTCGACATACTATACTATGGCTTTCTTTTTTTTTTTTTTTTTTTTGTAAAATTTTCCAACATTTCACGAAATGAATTTTGCTCACCATAGAATCATTCTACATGCTATAATACGACTGTTTTCATGGTTTTCTTCAACATCAAAAAATTTTGACATTTTCATCAAAAAATTTTGACATACTATACTATGGCGTTTTTTTTTCTTTTTTGTAAAATTTTCCAACATTTCACGAAATGACTTTTGCTCACCATAGAATCATTTGATATGTTATAATACGACCGTTTTTATGTTTTTTTTCAACATCAAAAAAATTTTATGTTTTCATCGAAAAATTTCAACATCCTATACTATGGCGTTTTTTTTTTTTGTAAAATTTTCCAACATTTCACGAAATTACTTTTGCTCACCATAGATTCATTCTACATGCTATAATATGACGGTTTTCATGTTTTTTTTCAACATCAAAAAAATTTGACGTTTTCATCGAAAAATTTCGACATGCTATGCTATGGCGTTTTTTTTTTTTTGTAAAATTTTCCAACATTTCACGAAATGACTTTTGCTCATCATAGGATCATTCTACATGCTATAATACGACCGTTTTCATGGTTTTTTTCAACTTCAAAAAAATTTGACGTTTTCATCGAAAAATTTCCACATACTATACTATGGCCTTTTTTTGTAAAATTTTCCAAAATTCACGAAATGACTTTTGCTCACCATGGAATCATTCTACAAGCTATAATACGAACGTTTTCATGTTCTTTTTTCAACATCAAAAAATTTTGACATTTTCATCAAAAAATTTTGACATACTATACTATGGCGTTTTTTTCTTTGAAAAATTTTCCAACATTTTACGAAATGACTTTTGCTCAGCTAAGAATCATTCTACATGCTAAAATACGAGCGTTTTCATGGTTTTTTTCCACATCAAAAAAATTTGACGTTTTCATCGAAAAATTTCGACATACTATACTATGGCGTTTTTTTTTTGTAAAATTTTCCAACATTTCACGAAATGACTTTTGCTCACCATAGAATCATTTTACATGCTATAATACGACCGTTTTCATGGTTTACTTCAACTTCAAAAAAATTTGACGTTTTCATCGAAAAATTTCGACATACTATACTATGGCGTTTTTTTCTTTGAAAAATTTTCCAACATTTTACGAAATGACTTTTGCTCACCATAGAATCATTCTACATGCTAAAATACAAGCGTTTTCATGTTTTTTTTTCCACATCAAAAAAATTTGACGTTTTCATCGAAAAATTTCGACATACACTCCTGATCAAAATCTTAAGACCAGTTAAAAAATTGCAAGAATTTGCATTTTGCACCGTTGTATCTTAAGAAGGTTCTAAGTAGAGTTTCAAAATGCAAAAAGAAGAAATGGGAACAAGAGACCAAATGTTTTGAGCAGGCAATTTATTGAAAAGAACAATTTAACTGAAATAGGCTGTTCATCAGCTGATCAAAAGTTTAAGACCACATCCTTTAAAAGCCCAAATCTGTGCAAAAATTTGGATTCCATGTCATTTTCTGTCAAGTAATCACACTGTCAAGACCTCTTGATGGGAAAAGCAAAAAAACTCACTGCCTTCGAACGTGGCAGGATTGTTGAGCTGCATAGACAAGGCCTCTCACAGCGTGCCATCGCTGCTGAGGTTGGACGCAGTAAGACAGTCATTTTGCATTTCTTAAAAGATCCTGAGGTTTATGGAACAAAAAAAACAAGTGGTAGACCCAAAAAAATCTCACCGGCACTGAGCCGGAGGATCCGAATGGCTGTCCGTCAAGACACGGGATGATCCTCATCCCAAATTAAGGCCATTACTGGTGCTGACTGCAGCCCAATAACCATCAGACGGCATCTGCAAAGGAACGGCTTCAAAAACAAAAAACGTCCTCAAAGGCCACGTCTCCTTCAACGCCACAAAATTGCCCGTTTGGCCTTTGCAAGGGAGCACCAAACATGGGACGTTCAAAGTTGGAAGAAAGTTTTATTCTCTGATGAGAAAAAATTTAATCTTGATGGTCCTGATGGCTTCCAACGCTACTGGCATGACAAGGAGATGCCACCTGAGATTTTTTCAACACGGCACAGCGGAGGGGGCGCCATCATGATCTGGGGTGCTTTTTCCTTCAATGGAACAATGGAGCTCCAGGTTGTGCAGGGGCGTCAAACAGCAGCTGGCTACATGGAGATGTTGCAGCGGGCATCCCTCATGACTGAGGGCCCTCGTCTGTGTGGTGATGACTGGGTTTTTCAGCAGGACAATGCTGCAATTCACAATGCCCGTCTGACAAAGGATTTTTTTCAGGAGAATAACATCACTCTTTTGGATCATCCTGCATGTTCCCCTGATCTAAATCCAATTGAGAACATTTGGGGATGGATGGCAAGGGAAGTTTACAAAAATGGACATCAGTTCCAGACAGTGGATGCCCTTCGTGAAGCCATCTTCACCACTTGGAGCAACATTCCTACAAGCCTTTTGGAAACACTCGCATCAAGCATGCCAACACGAATTTTTGAAGTGATCAACAATAATGGTGGAGCTACTCATTACTGAGTCTGTTTTTGAGACTTTAATTTCTGTTTTAGGGGGTTTTTTTGAGCTATGGTCTTAAACTTTTGATCAGCTGATGAACAGCCTATTTTAGTTGAATTGTTCTTTTCAATAAATTGCCTGCTCAAAACATTTAGTCTCTTGCTCTCATTTCTTCTTTTTGCATTTTGAAACTCTACTTAGAACCTTCTTAAGATACAACAGTGCAAAACGTAAATTCTTGCAATTTTTTAACTGGTCTTAAGATTTTGATCAGGAGTGAACTATACTATGGCGTTTTTTTTTTTTTGTAAAATTTTCCAACATTTCACGAAATGACTTTTGCTCACCATAGAATCTTTCTACATATTATAATACGACCGTTTTCATGGTTTACTTCAACTTCAAAAAAATTTGTCATTTTCATCGAAAAATTTCAACATCCTATACTATGGCGTTTTTTTTGGTAAAATTTTCCAACATTTCACGAAATGACTTTTGCTCACCACAGAAAAATTCTACATGCTATAATATGACCGTTTTCATGTTTTTTTCCACATCAAAAAAATTTGACGTTTTCATCGAAAAATTTCGACATAGTATACTATGGAGGTTCTTTTTTGTAAAATTTTCCAACATTTCACGAAATGACTTTTGCTCACCATAGAATCATTCGATATGCTATAATACGACTGTTTTCATGGTTTTTTTCAACTTCAAAAAAAATTTGACGTTTTCATCGAAAAATTTTGACATACTATACTATGGTTTTTTTTTTTTTTTTTTGTAAAATTTTCCAACATTTCAGGAAGTGAATTTTTCTCACCATAGAATCATTCTACATGCTATAATATGACCGTTTTCATGTTTTTTTTTCAACTTCAAAAAAATTTGACGTTTTCATCAAAAAAAATTGGACATACTGTACTATGGCGTTTTTTTTTTTTTGTAAAATTTTCTAACATTTCCCGAAATGACTTTTGCTCACCATAGGATCATTCGATATGCTATAATACGACCGTTTTCATGGTTTTTTTTCAACTTCAAAAAAATTTGACGTTTTCATCGAAACATTTCGAAATACTATACTATGGCATTTTTTTTTTTTTGTAAAATTTTCCAACATTTCAGGAAATGAATTTTTCTCACCACAGAAACATTCTACATGCTAAAATACGACCATTTTTATGTTTTTTTTTCAACATCAAAAAATGTTGACATTTTCATCAAAAAATTTTGACATACTATATGGCATTTTTTTTTTGTAAAATTTTCCAACATTTCGCGAAATTACTTTTGCTCACCATAGAATCATTCGATATGCCATAATACGACCATTTTCATGTTTTTTTTCAACTTCAAAAAAATTTGACGTTTTCATCGAAAAATTTCGACATGCTATACTATGGCGTTTTTTTTTTTTTAGAAAATTTTCCAACATTTCACGAAATGACTTTTGCTCACCATAGAATCATTCTACATGCTATAATACGACCGTTTTCATGTTTTTTTTCAACTTCAAAAAAATTTGACGTTTTCATCAAAAAAAATTCGACATACTATCCTATGGCGTTTTTGGTTTTTTTGTAAAATTTTCCAACATTTCACAAAATGACTTTTGCTCACCATAGGATCATTCGATATGCTATAATACGACCGTTTTCATGGTTTTTTTTCAACTTCAAAAAAATTTGACGTTTTCATCAAAACATTTCGACATACTATACTATGGCCTTTTTTTTTGTAAAATTTTCCAACATTTCACGAAATTACTTTTGCTCACCACAGAATCATTGTACATGCTATAATACGACCGTTTTCATGGTTTTTTTCAAATTCAAAAAAAAATTTGACGTTTTCATCGAAAAATTTCGACATACTATACTATGGCGTTTTTTTTTTTTTTTGTAAAATTTTCCAACATTTCACGAAATGAATTTTTTTCACTACAGAACCATTCTACATGCTAAAATACGACCGTTTTTATGTTTTTTTTCAACATCAAAAAATTTTGACATTTTCATCAAAAATTTTTTACATTCTATACTATGGCGTTTTTTTTTTTTTTGTAAAATTTTCCAACATTTCACGAAATGACTTTTGCTCACCATAGAATCATTCAATATGCTATAATACGACCGTTTTCATGTTTTTTTCAACATCAAAAAATTTTGACATTTTCATCAAAATTTTTTTACATTCTATACTATGGCGTTTTTTTTTTTTTTTGTAAAATTTTCCAACATTTCACGAAATGACTTTTGCTCACCATAGAATCATTCGATATGCTATAATACGACCGTTTTCATGTTTTTTTCAACTTCAAAAAAATTTGACGTTTTCATTGAAAAATTTCGACATACTATACTATGGCGTTTTTTTTTTTTGTAAAATTTTCCAACATTTCAAGAAATGAATTTTGCTCACCATAGAATCATTCGATATGCCATAATACGACCGTTTTCATTGTTTACTTCAACTTCAAAAAAATTTGATGTTTTCATCGAAAAATTTCGACATACTATATACTATGGCGTTTTTTGTTTTTAGAAAATTTACCAACATTTCACGAAATGAATTTTGCTCACCATAGAATCATTCTACATGCTATAATATGACCGTTTTCATGGTTTTTTTCAACTTCAAAAAAATTTAACATTTTCATCGAAAAATTTCAACATACTATACTATGGCGTTTTATGTTTTTTTTGTATAATTATCCAACATTTCACGAAATGACTTTTGCTCACCATAGAATCATTCTACATGCTATAATACGACCGTTTTTATGTTTTTTTTAACATCAAAAAATGTTGACATTTTCATCAAAAATTTTTTTACATACTATACTATGGCGTTTTTTTTTTTTTGTAAAATTTTCCAACACTTCACGAAATGAATTTTGCTCACCATAGAATCATTCTACATGCTATAATATGACTGTTTTCATGGTTTTCTTCAACTTCAAAAAATTTTGACGTTTTCATCGAAAAATTTCGACATACTATACTATGGCGTTTTTTTTTTTTGTAAAATTTTCCAACATTTCGCGAAATTACTTTTGCTCACCATAGAATCATTCGATATGCTATAATACGACGGTTTTCATGGTTTTTTTTCAACTTTGAAAAAATTTGACCTTTTCATCGAAACATTTCAACATCCTATACTATAGCGTTTTTTTTTGTAAAATTTTCCAACATCTCACGAAATGACTTTTGCTCACCAAAGAATCATTCTACATGCTATAATATGACCGTTTTCATGGTTTTTTTCAACTTCAAAAAAAATTTGACGTTTTCATCGAAAAATTTCGACATACTATACTATGGCGTTTTTTTTTTTTTAGAAAATTTTCCAACATTTCACGAAATGAATTTTGCTCACCATAAAATCATTCTACATGCTATAATACGACCGTTTTCATGTTTTTTTTCAACTTCAAAAAAATTTGACGTTTTCATCAAAAAAAATTCGACATACTATCCTATGGCGTTTTTGTTTTTTTTGTAAAATTTTCCAACATTTCACAAAATGGCTTTTGCTCACCATAGAATCATTCTACATGCTATAATACGACCGTTTTCATGGTTTACTTCAACTTCAAAAAAATTTGACGTTTTCATCGAAAAATTTCGACATACTATACTATGGCGTTTTTTTTTTTTGTAAAATTTTCCAACATTTCACAAAATGACTTTTGCTCACCATAGAATCATTCGATATGCTATAATACGACCGTTTTCATGGTTTACTTCAACTTCAAAAAAATTTGACGTTTTCATCGAAAAATTTCGACATACTATACTATGGCGTTTTTTTTCTTTTTTGTAAAATTTTCCAACATATCACGAAATGACTTTTACTCACCATAGAATCATTCGATATGCTATAATACGACCGTTTTCATGGTTTTTTTCAACATCAAGAAAATTTGACGTTTTCATCGAAAAATTTCAACATCCTATACTATGGCGTTTTTTTTTTTTGTAAAATTTTCCAACATTTCACGAAATGAATTTTGCTCACCATATAATCATTCTACATGCTATAATACGACTGTTTTCATGGTTTTCTTCAACTTCAAAAAATTTTGACGTTTTCATCGAAAAATTTCGACATTTTAATCAAAAAAATTTGACATACTATACTATGGCGTTTTTTTTTTTTTTGTAAAATTTTCCAACATTTCACAAAATGACTTTTGCTCACCATAGAATCATTCTACATGCTAAATACGACCGTTTTCATGGTTTTTTTCTACTTCAAAAAAATTTGACGTTTTTATCGAAAAATTTCGACATACTATACTATGGCGTTTTTTTTTTTTTTGTAAAATTTTCCAACATTTCACGAAATGAATTTTTCTCACCACAGAATCATTCTACATGCTATAATACGACCGTTTTTATTCAACATCAAAAAATTTTGACATTTTCATCAAAAAATTTTGACATACTATACTATTGGGTTTTTTTTTTTTTGTAAAATTTTCCAACATTTCACGAAATGACTTTTGCTCACCATAGAATCATTTGATATGCTATAATACGACCGTTTTCATGGTTTTTTTCAAATTCAAAAAAAATTTGACGTTTTCATCGAAAAATTTCGACATACTATACTATGGCGTTTTTTTTTTGTAAAATTTTCCAACATTTCACGAAATTACTTTTGCTCACCATAGAATCATTCTACATGCTATAATAAGACCGTTTTCATGGTTGTTTTCAACATCAAAAAAATTTGACATTTTAATCAAAAAAATTTGACATTTTAATCAAAAAAATTTGACATACTATAAAATGGCTTTTTTTTTTGTAAAATTTTCCAAAACTTCAGGAAATGACTTTTGCTCACCACAGAATCATTCTATATGCTATAATACGACCGTTTTCATGTTTTTTTTCAACATCAAAAAATTTTTACATTTTCATCAAAAAATTTTGACATACTATACTATGCCTTTTTTTTTTTTTTTTTTGTAAAATTTTCCAACATTTCACGAAATGACTTTTGCTCACCATAGAATCATTCGATATGCTATAATACGACCGTTTTTATGTTTTTTTTAACATCAAAAAATGTTGACATTTTCATCAAAAAATTTTTTACATACTATACTATGGCGTTTTTTTTTTTTGTAAAATTTTCCAACATTTCACGAAATGAATTTTGCTCACCATAGAATCATTCTACATGCTATAATATGACTGTTTTCATGGTTTTCTTCAACTTCAAAAAATTTTGACGTTTTCATCGAAAAATTTCGACATACTATATTATGGCGTTTTTTTTTTTTTTGTAAAATTTTCCAACATTTCGCGAAATTACTTTTGCTCACCATAGAATCATTCGATATGCTATAATACGACGGTTTTCATGGTTTTTTTTCAACTTTGAAAAAAATTTGACCTTTTCATCGAAACATTTCAACATCCTATACTATAGCGTTTTTTTGTAAAATTTTCCAACATCTCACGAAATGACTTTTGCTCACCAAAGAATCATTCTACATGCTATAATATGACCGTTTTCATGGTTTTTTTCAACTTCAAAAAAATTTGACGTTTTCATCAAAAAATTTTGACATACTATACTATGGCGTTTTTTTTTTTTTTTTTGTAAAATTTTCCAACATTTCAGGAAATGAATTTTTCTCACCACAGAATCATTCTACATGCTATAATACGACCGTTTTTATGTTTTTTTTTCAACATCAAAAAATTTTGACATTTTCATCAAAACATTTTGACATACTATACTATGGCGTTTTTTTTTTTTTTGTAAAATTTTCCAACATTTCACGAAATGACTTTTGCTCACCATAGAATCATTTGATATGCTATAATACGACCGTTTTCATGGTTTTTTTCAACATCAAAAAATTTGACGTTTTCATCAAAAAATTTCAACATCCTATACTATGGCGTTTTTTTTTTTTGTAAAATTTTCCAACATCTCACGAAATTACTTTTGCTCACCACAGAATCATTCTACATGCTATAATATGACCGTTTTCATGGTTTTTTTCAACTTCAAAAAAAATTGACGTTTTCATCGAAAAATTTCGATATACTATACTATGGCGTTTTTTTTTTTTTGTAAAATTTTCCAACATTTCACGAAATTACTTTTGCTCACCATAGAATCATTCGATATGCTATAATACGACCGTTTTCATGTTTTTTTCAACTTCAAAAAAATTTGACGTTTTCATCAAAAAATTTCAACATCCTATACTATGGCGTTTTTTTTGTAAAATTTTCCAACATCTCACGAAATGACTTTTGCTCACCACAGAATCATTCTACATGCTATAATATGACCGTTTTCATGGTTTTTTTCAACTTCAAAAAAAATTTGACGTTTTCATCGAAAAATTTCGACATACTATACTATGGCGTTTTTTTTTTTTTTTTGTAAAATTTTCCAACATTTCACGAAATGACTTTTGCTCACCATAGAATCATTTGATATGCTATAATACGACCATTTTCATGGTTTTTTTCAAATTCAAAAAATTTTGACATTTTCATCAAAAAATTTCGACATAATATACTATGGCGTTTTTTTTTTTTTGTAAAATTTTCCAACATTTCACGAAATGAATTTTGCTCACCATAGAATCATTCTACATGCTATAATACGACTGTTTTCATGGTTTTCTTTAATTTCAAAAAATTTTGACGTTTTCATCGAAAAATTTCGACATACTATACTATGGCGTTTTTTTTTTTTTTGTAAAATTTTCCAACATTTCACAAAATGACTTTTGCTCACCATAGAATCATTCGATATGCTATAATACGACTGTTTTCGTGGTTTTCTTCAATTTCAAAAAATTTTGACGTTTTCATCGAAAAATTTCGACATACTATACTATGGCGTTTTTTTTTTTTTTTGTAAAATTTTCCAACATTTCACAAAATGACTTTTGCTCACCATAGAATCATTCGATATGCTATAATACGACCGTTTTCATGGTTTACTTCAACTTCAAAAAAATTTGACGTTTTCATCGAAAAATTTCGACATACTATACTATGGCGTTTTTTTTTTTTTTGTAAAATTTTCCAACATTTCACGAAATGACTTTTACTCACCATAGAATCATTCGATATGCTATAATACGACCGTTTTCATGGTTTTTTTCAACATCAAAAAAATTTGACGTTTTCATCGAAAAATTTCAACATCCTATACTATGGCGTTTTTTTTTGTAAAATTTTCCAACATTTGACGAAATTACTTTTGCTCACCACAGAATCATTCTACATGCTATAATATGACCGTTTTCATGGTTTTTTTCAACTTCAAAAAAATTTGACGTTTTCACCAAAAAAAATTCGACATACTATACTATGGCGTTTTTTTTTTTTTTTTGTAAAATTTTCCAACATATCACGAAATGACTTTTACTCACCATAGAATCATTCGATATGCTATAATACGACCGTTTTCATGGTTTTTTTCAACATCAAAAAAATTTGACGTTTTCATCGAAAAATTTCAACATACTATACTATGGCGTTTTATGTTTTTTTTGTAAAATTATCCAACATTTCACGAAATGAGTTTTTCTCACCATAGAATCATTCTACATGCTATAATACGACCGTTTTTATGTTTTTTTTAACATCAAAAAATTTTGACATTTTCATCAAAAATTTTTTTACATACTATACTATGGCGTTTTTTTTTTTTTTGTAAAATTTTCCAACATTTCACGAAATGAATTTTGCTCACCATAGAATCATTCTACATGCTATAATACGACTGTTTTCATGGTTTTCTTCAACTTCAAAAAATGTTGACGTTTTCATCGAAAAATTTTGACATTTTAATCAAAAAATTTGACATACTATACTATGGCGTTTTTTTTTTTTTTTGTAAAATTTTCCAACATTTCACAAAATGACTTTTGCTCACCATAGAATCATTCGATATGCTATAATACGTCCGTTTTCATGGTTTTTTTCTACTTCAAAAAAATTTGACGTTTTTATCGAAAAATTTCGACATACTATACTATGGCGTTTTTTTTTTTTTTGTAAAATTTTCCAACATTTCACGAAATGAATTTTTCTCACCACAGAATCATTCTACATGCTATAATACGACCGTTTTTATGTTTTTTTTCAACATCAAAAAATTTTGACATTTTCATCAAAAAATTTTGACATACTATACTATTGGGTTTTTTTTTTTTTGTAAAATTTTCCAACATTTCACGAAATGACTTTTGCTCACCATAGAATCATTTGATATGCTATAATACGACCGTTTTCATGGTTTTTTTCAAATTCAAAAAATTTTGACGTTTTCATCGAAAAATTTCGACATACTATATTATGGCGTTTTTTTTTTTTTTTGTAAAATTTTCCAACATTTCGCGAAATTACTTTTGCTCACCATAGAATCATTCGATATGCTATAATACGACGGTTTTCATGGTTTTTTTTTCAACTTTGAAAAAATTTGACCTTTTCATCGAAACATTTCAACATCCTATACTATAGCGTTTTTTTGTAAAATTTTCCAACATCTCACGAAATGACTTTTGCTCACCAAAGAATCATTCTACATGCTATAATATGACCGTTTTCATGGTTTTTTTCAACTTCAAAAAAATTTGACGTTTTCATCAAAAAATTTTGACATACTATACTATGGCGTTTTTTTTTTTTTTGTAAAATTTTCCAACATTTCAGGAAATGAATTTTTCTCACCACAGAATCATTCTACATGCTATAATACGACCGTTTTTATGTTTTTTTTTCAACATCAAAAAATTTTGACATTTTCATCAAAACATTTTGACATACTATACTATGGCGTTTTTTTTTTTTTTGTAAAATTTTCCAACATTTCACGAAATGACTTTTGCTCACCATAGAATCATTTGATATGCTATAATACGACCGTTTTCATGTTTTTTTTTCAAATTCAAAAAAAAATTTGACGTTTTCGTCGAAAAATTTCGACATACTATACTATGGCGTTTTTTTTTTTTGTAAAATTTTCCAACATTTCACGAAATGAATTTTTCTCACCACAGAATCATTCTACATGCTATAATACGACCGTTTTTATGGTTTTTTTCAACATCAAAAAATGTTTACATTTTCATCAAAAAATTTTGACATACTATACTATGGCGTTTTTTTTTTTTTTTTTGTAAAATTTTCCAACATTTCGCGAAATGACTTTTGCTCACCATAGAATCATTTGATATGCTATAATACGACCATTTTCATGGTTTTTTTCAAATTCAAAAAATTTTGACATTTTCATCAAAAAATTTCGACATACTATACTATGGTGTTTTTTTTTTTTTTGTAAAATTTTCCAACATTTCGCGAAATGACTTTTGCTCACCATAGAATCATTCTACATGCTATAATACGACCGTTTTCATAATTTACTTCAACTTCAAAAAAATTTGACATTTTCATCGAAAAATTTCGACATACTATACTATGGCGGTTTTTTTTTTTTAGAAAATTTTCCAACATTTCACGAAATGACTTTTGCTCACCATAGAATCATTCTACATGCTATAATACGACCGTTTTCATGTTTTTTTTTCAACTTCAAAAAAATTTGACGTTTTCATCAAAAAAAATTTCGACATACTATCCTATGGCGTTTTTGTTTTTTTTGTAAAATTTTCCAACATTTCACAAAATGACTTTTGCTCACCATAGAATCATTGTACATGCTCTAATACGACCGTTTTCATGGTTTTTTTCAAATTCAAAAAAAAATTTGACGTTTTCATCGAAAAATTTCGACATACTATACTATGGCGTTTTTTTTTTTTTTTTTTGTAAAATTTTCCAACATTTCACGAAATGAATTTTTCTCACTACAGAACCATTCAACATGCTAAAATACGACCGTTTTTATGTTTTTTTTCAACATCAAAAAATTTTGACATTTTCATCAAAAATTTTTTACATTCTATACTATGGCGTTTTTTTTTTTGTAAAATTTTCCAACATTTCACGAAATAACTTTTGCTCATCATAGAATCATTCGATATGCTATAATACGACCGTTTTCATGTCTTTTTCAACTTCAAAAAAAGTTGACGTTTTCATTGAAAAATTTCGACATAATATACTATGGCGTTTTTTTTTTTTGTAAAATTTTCCAACATTTCACGAAATGAATTTTGCTCACCATAGAATCATTCTACATGCTATAATACGACTTTTTTCATGGTTTTCTTCAATTTCAAAAAATTTTGACGTTTTCATCGAAAAATTTCGACATACTATACTATGGCGTTTTTTTTTTTTTGTAAAATTTTCCAACATTTCACAAAATGACTTTTGCTCACCATAGAATCATTCGATATGCTATAATACGACCGTTTTCATGGTTTATTTCAACTTCAAAAAAATTTGACGTTTTCATCGAAAAATTTCGACATACTATACTATGGCGTTTTTTTTTTTTTTTGTAAAATTTTCCAACATTTCACGAAATGACTTTTGCTCACCATAGAATCATTCGATATGCTATAATACGACCGTTTTCATGGTTTTTTTCAACATCAAAAAAATTTGACGTTTTCATCGAAAAATTTCAACATCCTATACTATGGCGTTTTTTTTTGTAAAATTTTCCAACATTTGACGAAATTACTTTTGCTCACCACAGAATCATTCTACATGCTATAATATGACCGTTTTCATGGTTTTTTTCAACTTCAAAAAAATTTAACATTTTCATCGAAAAATTTCAACATACTATACTATGGCGTTTTATGTTTTTTTTGTATAATTATCCAACATTTCACGAAATGACTTTTTCTCACCATAGAATCATTCTACATGCTATAATACGACCGTTTTTATGTTTTTTTTAACATCAAAAAATGTTGACATTTTCATCAAAAATTTTTTTACATACTATACTATGGCGGTTTTTTTTTTTTGTAAAATTTTCCAACATTTCACGGAATGAATTTTGCTCACCATAGAATCATTCTACATGCTATAATATGACTGTTTTCATGGTTTTCTTCAACTTCAAAAAATTTTGACGTTTTCATCGAAAAATTTCGACATACTATACTATGGCGTTTTTTTTTTTTTTGTAAAATTTCCCAACATTTCGCGAAATTACTTTTGCTCACCATAGAATCATTCGATATGCTATAATACGACGGTTTTCATGGTTTTTTTTCAACTTTGAAAAAATTTGACCTTTTCATCGAAACATTTCAACATCCTATACTATAGCGTTTTTTTTGTAAAATTTTCCAACATCTCACGAAATGACTTTTGCTCACCAAAGAATCATTCTACATGCTATAATATGACCGTTTTCATGGTTTTTTTCAACTTCAAAAAAAATTTGACGTTTTCATCGAAAAATTTCGACATACTATACTATGGCGTTTTTTTTTTTTGTAAAATTTTCCAACATTTCACGAAATTACTTTTGCTCACCATAGAATCATTCGATATGCTATAATACGACCATTTTCATGTTTTTTTTCAACTTCAAAAAAATTTGACGTTTTCATCGAAAAATTTTGACATACTATACTATGGCGTTTTTTTTTTTTTTAGAAAATTTTCCAACATTTCACGAAATGAATTTTGCTCACCATAAAATCATTCTACATGCTATAATACGACCGTTTTCATGTTTTTTTTCAACTTCAAAAAAATTTGACCTTTTCATCAAAAAAAATTCGACATACTATCCTATGGCGTTTTTGTTTTTTTTGTAAAATTTTCCAACATTTCACAAAATGGCTTTTGCTCACCATAGAATCATTCTACATGCTATAATACGACCGTTTTCATGGTTTACTTCAACTTCAAAAAAATTTGACGTTTTCATCGAAAAATTTCGACATACTATACTATGGCGTTTTTTTTTTTTTTTTGTAAAATTTTCCAACATATCACGAAATGACTTTTACTCACCATAGAATCATTCGATATGCTATAATACGACCGTTTTCATGGTTTTTTTCAACATCAAGAAAATTTGACGTTTTCATCGAAAAATTTCAACATCCTATACTATGGTGTTTTTTTTTGTAAAATTTTCCAACATTTGACGAAATTACTTTTGCTCACCACAGAATCATTCTACATGCTATAATATGACCGTTTTCATGGTTTTTTTCAACTTCAAAAAAATTTAACATTTTCATCGAAAAATTTCAACATACTATACTATGGCGTTTTATGTTTTTTTTGTAAAATTATCCAACATTTCACGAAATGAGTTTTTCTCACCATAGAATCATTCTACATGCTATAATACGACCGTTTTTATGTTTTTTTTAACATCAAAAAATTTTGACATTTTCATCAAAAAATTTTTTACATACTATACTATGGCTGTTTTTTTTTTTTTTTTGTAAAATTTTCCAACATTTCACGAAATGAATTTTGCTCACCATAGAATCATTCTACATGCTATAATACGACTGTTTTCATGGTTTTCTTCAACTTCAAAAAATTTTGACGTTTTCATCGAAAAATTTCGACATTTTAATCAAAAAAATTTGACATACTATACTATGCCTTTTTTTTTTTTTGTAACAGTTTCCAACATTTCACGAAATAACTTTTGCTCACCATAGAATCATTGTACATGCCATAATACAACCGTTTTCATGGTTTTTTTCAACTTCAAAAAATTTACGTTTTCATCGAAAATTTTCGACATACTATACTATGGCTTTTTTTTTTTTTTTTGTAAAATTTTCCAACATTTCACGAACTGAATTTTTCTCACCACAGAATCATTCTACATGCTAAAATACGACCGTTTTTATGTTTTTTTTCCAACATCAAAAAATTTTGACGTTTTCATCAAAAAATTTTGACATACTCTACTATGGCGGGTTTTTTTTTTGTAAAATTTTCCAACATTTCACGAAATGACTTTTGCTCACCATAGAATCATTCTACATGCTACATTATGACCGTTTTCATGTTTTTTTTTTCAACATCAACAAATTTTGACGTTTTCATCGAAAAATTTCGACATACTATACTATGGCATTTTTTTTTGTAAAATTTTCCAACATTTCACGAAATTACTTTTGCTCACCATAGAATCATTCTACATGCTATAATACGACCGTTTTCATGTTTTTTTTTCAACATCAAAAAATTTTTACATTTTTATCAAAAAATTTTGACATACTATACTATGGCGGTTTTTTTTGTAAAATTTTCCAAAATTTCAGGAAATGACTTTTGTTCACCACAGAATCATTCTACAAGCTATAATACGACCGTTTTCATGTTTTTTTTAACATCAAAAAAATTTGACGTTTTCATCCAAAAAATTTCGACATACTATACCAGGGGCGTCAAACTGAATTTCATCCCGGGCCACATCATCATTATGGCTGCGCTCAAAGGGCCGGTTGTAATTATAAGACTACCAGTATATAAATATATCTACTCTTGATCATTTTCCAAAATTGCCTTTGCATTTGATTATTATTAGTTTTAGTAATAATTTATTTAGTAACTAGCTCTGAAGACAAAAAGTGAGTAAAACAATTCCCTAAATATGTTGAGATCTACAAATGAACTTTCTTCTTTCAGTTCTGTTTTTTTTTTTTTTTTAATTTTTATTTTTTAATACCACAATTCAACCCTCCTCCTTTATCCAGTCTTGGGACCAGCAAAAGTGATCCAAAGGGCACACTTTGGCGGAGTAACTTCTTTTATTTTCCTATATTTTTAAATTCAGGGTTTGATTCCCAAAATTTTACATTTACATCAGTCAGCGGCGGCTTTGTGTATGCGTGATTCATTCAGTCTGGATGCGGAGGGGTGAACAGAGACTGCAGCTAGGAGGGACTGCTGACGAGGACTGTGCTGCTTGTGACTGCTTTGGGACTGGGGAGGGTCCACGGCAGCACCCGCTGCTCACTGAGAAGAGGAAAAACGATACCTGCTTTCATGAGAGTCTCCAAAAGTCTCCAGTAACACCAGCAAAACTCGTTAGATTTGTCGCTAATTTCTTATTTGAAAGAGGGGTCGAGGGGTCTGAAAACTGACTAAATATAGCGACTAAGACGCTAAATTGGCAACACTGCGCTGCTGCTGGAAACCGCTGAGACTGAGACGCTACAGTGCGCATGTCAAAAAATCAAGATGCATTGTGGGACATGTAGTTTAAGGACACTACTTCTGTTCAGCGGCATAGAATTGAATGATATGCATTCCATATTCTTTGCAAGCCCTCGCGGGCCACATAAATTGAGGTGGCGGGCCCGCGGGCCTTGAGTTTGACACGTGTACTATACTGTGACTTTTTTTCATGACATTTTTCAAGGTACGATACTGACTTTTTTTAATCATATTGTTTAACATACTATAATATGACTGTTAACATGAAATTTTTCAAGATTCAATAAAATGACCGGTTTTCAAAAAAAATTGTCGACATACTATGACCTTTTTTCATGAAATTTTTCAAAATAATATCATTTGACTTTTTAAATCATAATATTGTTTAACATACTATAATATGACTGTTAACATGAAATTTTTCAAGATTCAATAAAATGACCGGTTTTCAAAAAAAAATTTTCGACATACTATACTATGACTTTTTTTCATGAAATTTTTCAACATACTAAAATATGACTTTTTTAATCATAATATTGTTTAACATACTATAATATGACTGTTAACATGACATTTTTCAAGAACCAATAAAATTACGTTTTTCAAAAAAATTTCGACATACTATACTATGACTTTTTTTCATGAAATTTTTCAAAATATAATTTGACTTTTTAAAATCCTAATATTGTTTAACATACTATGACTGTTAACATGACATTTTTCAAGATTCAATACTATGACCTGTTTTTAATGAAATTTTACAACAAGAAGTTTTTCAAGATTCAATAAAATGACCTGTATTTAAAAAAAAATTCGACATACTGTACTGACTTTTTTCATATTTTTCAACATTCTATAATATGACTTTTTTATCATAATATTGTTTGACATACTATAATATGACTTTTAACATGAAATTTTTCAAGATTCAATAAAATTACCCGTTTTCCAAAAATAATTTCGACATACTATACTATGACTTTTTTTCATATTTTTCAACATATGACTATATGACTTTTTTAAATCATAATATATTTTAACATACAGTAGATGTCACAGAAATGGTGAACATCATCTGAGAGCTGAGAACCTGAAGATTAATTTAAGATTGTGAAAGTGCATAAATATACATTATGATAGAAGTATATGACAGCCACCCCCATGTTCATTGATGTCTCATAAGTTGTTGCAGCAATTTTTGGGTTGATACCATTTGTTGCTAAATTTAACCACTTTTGACCAATCGAGAATTGATAAAAATTATCAATTATCCCTCTAAAATACCACATCAAGACAGCAGGACCTTGAGGAACACCATAGAAAAAGCCATGCTGTGATTTGGTTTCAAAAACTTCTGACATTTGGAGATTTCTGCAAGAATTGCATTTTTTGGCGATTGGATGATGCGATTGGACTCTATTATAAAAACTGCTTCGATCAATCTAAGCAAAGCTATCCATCCTCTGGATGCTCTAGGTCTCTAGTTTGAGGTTTTAAAGTTTCAGGAGGCTGTGATTATCCTAGAGGTCACCACAGGTCTTTTTATACAGTGATGTCAAATAAAAAAAGTAGGTCTCACTATGATTAAATGGCTCCTATGGGGACTAACATCACACATGAATACAGCTGGGCTCATTGGATCCAGCTTTACAGTGATACCCAATTTATGTAATTCCAAGACTGTTTAGGGACCCAGACTGTATGTGATTATCATAAAGTGGGCATGTCTGTGAAGGGGAGACTCGTGGGTACCCACAGAACCCATTTACATTCACATATCTTGAGGTCAGAGGTCAAGGGACCTCTTTGAAAATGGCCATGCCAGTTTTTCGTCAAAATTTAGCCCAACTTTGGGGCATTATTTATGCTCCTTCCTTCTAGCTGTAGAACTGAACCTGATACAGCGTCACAAAGAGAGTAAAGTCGGACAGGATCAGCGTGATCCTGCAGGTCTCGGGGGGGTTAAAGGGTTTCCTTATAGCAGCTGTAGGTGCAACTCTTCAGATATGTTCATTCAGTGGGTTCAATGCAATCATGCCCTTGTGTACACACACATTTTGTACACACACACTTTGTCACACACACATGCAGTGCACTCACAAATTAGAGTAATGGTTTGTTTATACATGGTGACAGTCCTTAAGGAAGGGCAGGTAGCTGTCACAGCCATCCGACACACTCCACTGAGCCCATCTGGTGAGCTGACCAAGGTGTCTTTGAGCCCTCCTCGACCACCCAGCCTCGGTGCTGCTCACAGCGCCCTCCAGTGGACGAAGCATAGTCACACAATCATTGCCTCCATGTACATGATCCCAGCACGATGGGATGAAAAGACCTTCAGCTATTTGTCTCAAAAAATGTTTTGATTTTGATTATAAAATGTAATTTTTACACGGCAAAAGTGAAACTGCACAGTGAGCAGCTTCTTTACAGGCTGGCATTGAGTCATACAGTGGCTGAAAATATTAATTGTACAGCAGTTTACTGGGAAGACAAGTATTTATATGAGAGCTTTCCAGACATCAGGCAGCTATTTGTATCCATCATACAAACTGCAGCATTTTGCATCGTCTCCCTTGCATATGATTTATGTGTCATTTTGCTGCTGCGCAGCACTCTCTGATGTTATCTGCTCTCAGATTAGCTGGAGCCATTGTGTGTACGCACATATGTTCGTGTGTGGTCTTGGTTTGCTTTTTAGCATCGTAGTTACTTATGCTCCCTGGGCATTTTTTTCCTCTGGCAGATCTTCATTCTTAGGTGTATGATAAATTGTCCAGATGACCGTTTCCTGTAATAAATCACTGCAGTTTAGCCCTTTCTGCTGATACATTATCACAGGAGTATTGTACTGCTTGTGAAACCACATTTTCTCCTTTTTCTAATAGAAAAAAAAAAAAAAAAAAAAAAAAAAAAAAAAAAAAAAAACTGCTGCCATGTTTATGTTGTCTCTGGCTAGACTTCTGACTTCATCTGGTCTCAGAGGTGCTGCCACAGAGAAAGGCCTTACAACTCCATAAGGCTTTCGTCCTTACACAAACCACAGATTACATGCACATCCACTCACACAGGACTCCAAACCACACTTTTAAATAATACAGCATGTGTGGGCTCATGAACTGGGCACCCAGGGGAGACCCGGAGCAGAAGTGTGTCAAGCTGAAATATGTGTTAAGTTATTCACCCCAGAACGAGCCACCGAGGGAGGGAAGGAGGATGCTAACCCAAATGCAGTCCCTTGGCTATGTGCAAATATGGGGAGCGATGGGCAGCAGAAAGCACTGGGAGGTCATCCATTTTTCATGAGATGCAATGCCAGCAAAGCAAACATCCTTTTTTTCCAAGAGGAAAAAAAAGCAGTGAATCTAAAGTGCAGAATCATTTTCAAGGACACCATCACTGAATTTGAAATGTTGTGCATTTATGTTTCAAATGGACCAATGCATCATTGTGACCAGATAAAAAACACAAAAAATAAGCCAGAAATATCTATTTTTACAGGCATTTTAATCAGCGACATATTTAATAATTTGTGTTTATCAATAATTCCTGAGAAATTCATTATTGAGTGTGTCTGACAGGAGCTATTACAGTGAAAGGGAAAGGGTGAGGCAGGACAATATCACGAGATAGGAAAGGTTACTGATAGACGCAGAAGCACCCATCTAATCTGACCAGTTGAATTGATGAAGACGAGGGGATGGACGATGTCAAGGTGATCATCAAGCCCGTCGTATGATCAGTTAGTTCATTTTGGTGTGAGTTAATCCTTCCAGTATTGCTTTGATTTGGATTCAAAATGTATTTCTGGATCCAAAGAAAGATGCATCACGTTAAAAGACTGTCGTCTGTGTTATAGATGCGCTAAATCTTCATGCTCTTTTCACTCGTTTTCCTTTCCTTAACAGTGTTCTCCCACTTCTTATGGCACCTTGTGAGCCCTTCCCCAAACTACCCCAACCTGCGGGCTCCTCTTTGTCTGCCTGTAACACAAAACAACAGCAAAAACAGACACAATTACAGCCTCATATCCTGGGCAGTGATGTGGAGGGCCTGATGAAATATCCTGTACCCATTAATCTTTCCCCGGGGGGGGGCGCGAGACTGGGAGCACTGATTAAATGCTCCTAATAGAGGCCATTTGTCTCCCCTCGCAACTTGAATGTTTCAACATCACCCAACAATGCTACTCCCCGCCTGTCTCTGTGCAAATATTGGTATTTTCATAAAAACAGCAAAGTCTGTAATAATTCATTTTGCAATATCTTTTTAAGCAGGCATGATCTCTTTGTGAGCGTCTACCATTTGATTGACGACTTTGTTTTCGCTGTGGTGAGTATCTCATTTACAACTGTGCCACAATAATCATCATAAACAGCCATGCATGAGGTCAAATGGGACGAGATCGAAATTTATAGTTTACGCTAATAACTATGTTTAATATCCTGATTTTCTTATCTTTAACCACTCTGGCATTAAATAGAGGACAGTCTGATCAGCCAGTAAGGGTTTGTCTTAAACTAATTTTCACACATTAGGCATTAATATCTCTCTATCTCCCAATTAAGCTCATTTCTTGCCAGGAAGAACAATTAGATAACAGCACTTCTTTCAAAATAACAATCTGGAAACACAACAAGACTGCAAGTTAATGGATGTAATGCATTTACGACAAGCATGCACTGTACAACCAAAATAGATTGGCCGTGATGGACACGCACTGTTTGTACAGCACAGGCCACTCAGGCCCAAGGTATAATCATCATAAATTAACATGGCCTAATTACGTTTCACCTGCCAAGCTCCATATGGTCCCCAATTCTGAACAAAATAATTAGGTGACTGCATCCCAATCAAACAATTATCCAATAAAAGCTCAGTAAAACAATTACCCACTCATATCCACGCGATGATGCTTAGCAGTGTAATGTTCAGGTCAATGCGCAACAGTAAAATTATGCAATATAAAAAAATACATCAGGGTCAGATATTTGTATTTTTTATAGCTACATTCTGTGGTATTTCATGAACATTTGACTTTGTACTTCAAGACACAATACAACTGATTCATATTCCCTGAACACTGCCTTCATATTTGCAAAATGACATCATTGCAGGCGGAGATCTTAAAAGCAATAGCTGGAGGACAGGAGAGCGACGGATGAAGGCTAGTAAAGAGGGCACCTGCTGGGTTGTGATGAAGCAAAAATCCCCAGGGACCAGAAATGAGATCATCCAAATCAGAGACGCTGTCAAGCTTCTTAACTGGATCGGTAGTGACCCCTACTGGCCAAAAAGGCTTTTATCACCTTGTGCTGAATACACCACAGCTCCAATGTACAGCATGTACCATTAGAAGAAAGTACCTGTTTGTCATCTCTGCTGTCTCCTTGTTGCTTTGCAGTGAAGTCCATAAAGTCGACCAGACTGTGGGAGTATAGCTGGCCCGGTACAAGAGGAGCCCTCTTACTATCTGTGAAGGAACAGAAACAAAACCGGAAGTAAGAAACTCTGAATTTCTTTCTGTTGAAATCTCACCAGTTGTAACTTAAGATGCACCGATACCGGATCAGATATCGGGCCGATGCTGACTCAAAAAGCTGGATCAGATATCGGTGACAATGGGGCCGATCTATTTAATTAAGTTAACATACAATAATAATAATAATTGTTATTTAATCATAAATAACAATTCAGTAAATGTATATCTATGTATTTATTTTACTCTGTATCGGCCAACACCCAAAGCCCAGATATCGCTACCGGGACTGAAAAAGTCAGCTCGGTGCATTTCTAGTTGTAACGATCCATTGTTGGAAACATCACACACAATAGATATCTGGGAGACAGCCAGACATTATCTTTTTAATCGTATGCAGCATTGCTCCACTGTTACGTCTTTAACCCTTGTCCCAGTGACAAGGCTGGGGCGTCAGCGTGGGGCAGTAAATCCCTGAGGCCCAGTGGTGATCAGCACAACCAGCAGATGGAGGGAGGTCTGCTTGTAGTGGTAGACAGTAGACGGGGGTTGTTTTATAAATGACTGGCTGCTGCAGCAAGGTTAAAGGAACCAATCTCTGACTCTTCACTTCCTCCCCATAGCAGCCGAGACCCCCTGCGTCTGGTACATGTACCTGTGTGCTGCTCCCTGCAGTGAACAGCAGCACCTCTGACATACAATGATGTCTCGCCTGAACACAAACACACATTATTCATCCTTACTAATGCTAGCAATGACATGAATGGAGTTTTCAATTAGCATAATGCTAATGACCATTTGCAATGTTTTGGGCGCTCTAAATGTCATTAAGGTAACTGGTGGCACACGTCATCTTCTCTACGGACCAGTGTGGATGCAGAGGGTTGTATGTGGCTTTGAATGGGTGTTTCTGCTACTACAGTCACTTTTGACCCATCAAATAAAAAAAATAATAAAAAATCAACCTCTATAAGTTTACATTTTAACCATCAGAGTAAATAACACATATAAACAGGTAAACAAAATAACATAGTGGGTAAAATTTCAATGTGTAACATTTATTTTTTTTCTGGTTTTCTCACTAAATGTCCTTATTGCAACATTTTTTAATGCCAAGATGGGTAATAACATATACACTGCATATTTTTGTACATAAAATATATATTTAACATATAAGCTAAATTTCATTGCTGGGGCTTAAAAATGCCCTTAGCTGTATATGAGTGTCTGTAGATGTGAATGTGTGTCTATACATACATACATACATACATACTGTGTATATGTAAGCTTTTATCCATTTACTTTTTGATTTTATCTTACTCTTCTGTTTGAATGAAGAAGAAGATCTACCTTTATTAGTCCCACAATTGGGAAATTTTATCTTACTCTTCTGTTAAACTCATACATGGTACATGCAGACCTGAAACACACATACATGCATTAATGGAGAGATGTCAGAGTGATGGGGCTGCTCCTGACAAGCGCCCCGAGCAGTGGGGGGGTTGGTGCCTTGCTCAGGGGCCCGTCGGGAGTGCCCGAGAGGGAAACTGGCCCCCCTCCCCCTCCCCGGGGTTGAACCGGTGTACCACTGGTTGTCCCAAGCCAACTCCCCACAGACTGAGCCACTGCCGACCCCCAATGTACCACTGGTAGAACTAAAAAAAAAAAAAAACAGCAAAAAACAGACTTTTTGCAAACACACTACTGCAAATATTGCATATACTGTAGATGAATTCACAATAAATTTGTAATAAAAGTATTTTTAAAAAATGCCTGTAGAAGCAGAAACACCTGTATACTCTATGTATGTATAATCGAATAGTGTTAAAAAATTTAACAAAAATCGCTTATGTTGAATCACAGCACCTGTAGAATCACAACATATTGAATCGGCACCAAAGCATCGTGATAATATCAAATCTGGAGATGGGAGTATCGTCACAGCCCTAATGGTTTTTAACACTTTGATGTGAAGGCTGGTCTGGCCTCTTTATACCATCTCTTAACCTCTTCATCGAACCACTGGCCCAGGCCACCTTAGTTAAGTACGTAGGTGTGCATATACCAAAAAAAGGAGCATTGTTATAAAATATCAATTACAACTATATTAACAAAAAAAATAATGATTTCACTAAATGGGGCCCACTTCCACTTGACTTTGGTGGCAGAGTTTGAGCTGTTAAGATGAACATCCTGCCACGGTTGTATTTGTTTCTGAGACTGGAATAAGCAGGTAGGGTAAAATACACAACGCTCCAGCTGCTGAAAGAGAAAAGGGGGTCTGTCTCTTCCATGTTTAAGGGACTACTGTCTGTCAGCTCAGCTAAAACCTTTGGTAAACTGGTGTAATCCCACTTATGGGGCCAAGTGTAAAAGTATTGAAATATCTCTAATAGATACACTAACACAATCACTACTCGGCTGCCCTAGAGAGAAAGAGGAGTTAGCTTTGAGTTAAAACCCATGGATCAATTTTTTTTCTTAAAGTGTGGAGGGAGGTAGTTAAGAGATTTCAGACTGAAAGGGAATCAAAGTTACTCAGTTGGCCAGCATATGACCACCATTTTATATCGGCATCCAGATACAGACAACGGTCTCAATACAGAATTACAGCTTTATGCAAAATTGTCAGGAACTGGGAACTGAACAGCTTCCCAAATCTATGCCAGTCATATAAATAAAGTAGACTTCTACAGATACCTACACCTCCGCAGCTATTTCTGGAAAGAGATAAAAGGCTAAAATCCTAAGGAACTCTCAATACTTATCAAAATATTTACTGACGCCTACAGTTCAGGGAGTAACAAGGGTTTTGTGAGCAAGATGTTGCCATTTTATCAATGAATAAATATTCAACTGAGTATATAAAACAAAGGTGGGAGAAGGAAATGCATATAGACGGCCACGGCCATGCTGGAGGGACTGTGGGGCAACAATGGTGGACCACACGCACATTTTTTTTCGACCTGTCCTCATGTCAAACCTTTCTGGACGAGGTGTCAAAAATCATCTCCAAAACACTGGGATTTAATGTTTACGAGTCATTCACTTTACTTTGGAAACATCCCAAATGATCTAAACAACTCTGATGCATACCTTCTGATGTGACAGCTGCCCCTGGCTCTGTAGCAGGTAGAAGGCCAGTGGAAGCTCTACGGGTTTCCAGGTCCTGTGCCCACCAGCTGCCCGTCTCGCAGTGATCAAGCCAGGCTGAGCTGCTCCGGACAAAGTTTTCCTGAGTCATTAACTGGGATTTAGGGGAGCTCTCATTGGTGGTGTCAGAGGGAGCAGAGGTGGTTATGATGTTGCAGGTTAGGCTGGGGGTCAGAGAGCTACCAGAGACTGGAAGCTGTGTGTGGAAAATGGAGCTGCACATGGGGTTGAGAAGGGAGATGTCCTGCTGACCGGTCCCTGCTGAGACCCCTGACCCACTGGCTACAGGATGCTCCGACAGAAGGCTCTGGTGAAGGTCAGCCAGCATGGTGGCTTCAGGTAGGGCACAGGAGAGGCCTTGACTGAAGAAATCTACTGCATGTGTTTCCTGGGCACATACAGTGGAAAACATTACACATGAAGAGCCTTTTGCATTTTGAAAACAGGTCCTGTGATAATCAACCTACAGTATGTACAGTTCATTTAAAGAGAGATATTGCCTACTTGACATTCTTCTTCCAGGAAACAGTCAGATGTGGCTGCTTCACAAAAGCTGAAAATCTGTGAAGGGATGCAGTCTGGTTGGTCCTCGTGGCTGACTGACAACGCAAACCTCCACAGATCTGTGACATCTGGGGGACCGTGAACAACTTCTTCTCCTTTACAGCAGGCCATGTTCTCTGCAGATAAACGTTCATGCAGCGATGTGAAAAAAACACAATTCACTGTGATATCTTTTTGTCCCCCCAGCTGGATGCACCCACACACCATAGTCAGGTGAGAGGAAGCTGTGATGCTCCTCCTGGGGCTCACAGAGGGAGGGCACTGATTGGCTGAGCTGAGGGGAAAGATATAACCTGCAACTGGACCATAGGAAACAAAAATAACCGTTTTAATTTACTTACCAGTGTTAAGTGCACCGTACATCAGGCAATACATCATCTGGAGTAGACCTGACTATGCCCTCTTGGTTGTATCTAGAAGGTAACTCATGGATTGGGAAACTCTCACTTAAGGTTAGGATAGGTTGTCGGGCAGGAGTTTTGAAGGTTTTTGCAAGTTTTTGTAGATTTTGCGTTTTTTTTTTGTGGGTTTCTTCTAGTCACGACCTGCCTCTTTTAAGGGAGAAAACACTTCTGTGTCCCTATAGATGGCAACAGAGTACACAAATAAGTTGAACATGTTCCAAACTTCAGCTTAAAACAAACTGGAAACAGTAATAACACTACGCTGAAGAGTTCCTGTGGCACTGGTTGCACAACAGTAAATACAAAAACACTGATCTACAATTTTTCCTTGCTGTGTCCTAAAGATATATATATATATATATATATATATATATATATATATATATATATAATAGAGGGTGTTTTGCCTCTAAGCTATAGACCAGACCAGCACTGTGTCATAGCAGGGCTGTGCTTCATTTTGGGGAAAGAAACTCGCTGTCAAAAATGGATCAACAATATCTGGCCACTGTGTTGGGTGGGGGAAGAGTGAAGGGACATGGTGGGGATCAACCTTAATTAATTAAGGTATCGCAGATGCTCAGGTTAGGCAAGGTCGCACAATAATTATTAGACGTGTATAAAACCGTTTGATTAACAAGTGATAAATAAATACGAACTTCAAAATTACAAACTACACCTCAAATTGCATTGACATCTATGGGATCCTCCTTTTAATGGCTAAATGGAGGCAGGCCTTGACTTTTTGCAGAGTACTCATATGTGCCAGCCTGATGTTTAAGTATAATGTGAGATAAGATGACCTCACCTCTTCTTTACAGGAAGGGATTCATCTATGGAAGAGTAGGGGCGGCAGTAGCTCAGTCTGTAGGGAGTTGGCTTGGGAACCGGTTCAAGTCCCGACATGGACCAAGAACTGAGTGTGAACTGGTAGCTGGCGAGGTGCCAGTTTACCTCTTGGGCACTGCCGAGGTGCCCCTGAGCAAGGCACCAAACCCCCAACTGCTCGGGGCGAGCTAGGAGCAGCCCCCTCACTCTGATATCTCTCCATGTATATGTGTTTCAGGTCTGCATGTACTGTGTATACATTACAACGGAGTGTAAAAAATTGAATTTTTCAGAGTGTAAAAATTGAATTTCCCCTAGTGGGACTAAAAAAGGTTGATCTTCTTCTTCTTGTTAGAAGTTTCTCTTTATCTTTTGACTGCCTCTTAATTTAAATGGTGTGCAAATAAAACCCTAAAGGATAAATCAACATGCACATGTGTGTGTGGTGCTGGGAGTAGATCACCTCAAATAAACTTTTCCAAATGATATCCAACACAAAGCTTACCTTCTGCAGAGCTGCTCAGGAAAACAGGGTCTGTGGCGCCATCTGGTGTCATTGTCAGCTCAGGGCAATCTGGCAAGGCTTCAACTGATGAAGGGGTTCTGCTCTCTTCTTCCTCTTCCCTGCTTTGGTGCTCTCCATCAGTGAGGAGAGAGGAGATCTTCTGCATATACATATAAGGACAGTCCGGTCTCAACAGTGGCAAGGAGGAGACCGACTCAGAGCTCAGATCCTCAGAAGAAGAAATGTGCTCTGGTGACTCCGGTTGCTGCTGGGACAAGAACAGATGTATTAAAATCTAATCTATATTGTTGTGGTCATTTTTCATAGGTACACTGGCAAGGCATACATTATGGACACGTTGCTCCTCTTCTGGTTCATCTGTTTGTGCTGTTTGCTCCGTTTCTTCTACCATGTTCATTGGGGAGGGGCTGGGCGTCAGATGACAGAGGGCCTGGGTCGACAGAGACATCTCTCTATGGTTCGATTTTCTCTCTGTGTGCTCCGGCCACACCACCTCACTGGAATAAACAACACAGAGAAGTGATCTGCTGAGTTCTCTGGGGCACTGACAATTATCCGCATGGTTAAATGGTAAATGGATTTGCATTTATACAGCGCCTCTCAAAGTGCTTTACACTACATGTCAGCACTCAGTCATTCACACACTGATGGCAGAGGCTGACATGCAAAGTGCCGACCTGCTCATCAGGATCTAACCTAAATACTCATTTACACACCGACGGCACAGCCTTTGGGAGCAATTTAGGGTAAAGTATCTTGCTCAGATGCTATATACAACCTCAGTACCTTATTTTGGGCTGTGGCTTTCTCACTTCCATCACAGCCTCTCTGACTAGTCGGACCAGTTCCTCTGGGGACACTGTGTTGACTCTCTGAACCTGATACAGTTTGGCAGACAGCGGGCAGGGTGGCCTTCCTGCTGAAAGGTTTTATAAAAATGTCATGGTTAAGTGTAATGAACTTTACTCTGTCGTGCCATTAAATAGTTTTCATTTTCGCCTTCCGTTTTAGTGGCAACTGGACCTTGTAGTCCCATTTACAATGTCCCCTTCAACCTGATAAGGAATTTTAGTGGGGAGAAAAAATTGCCATTTCAACACTCAATATCTTTGTACATAATGATGAGAGGGGAAAGAAAAAAAAGGGGATGAACACATTGTCATATTTCAGTGTGGCCTCTCTTCAACAGAGCACCGGCTTCAGAGACGCAACTGGAGACCAGACACATCATCAACAACACGCAATATGTAAGACAATAAGAGATAATTTAACATGTGACTAGCGAGCCATTAGTGTACCCAGAATGTACCCGTTTTGAAGTAGCACATCTGCACAGAGCTTAGAATCTTCAGTGTTTTTTATGGGGGGGTGGGGGAGGGGGGGGATAGGAAAGCGGGGTGGGGGGTTTTTTTTGGGAGGAAAAAGGGGGAAGATGAAAAGATGGGGGGGGGGGGGGGGGGGGGGGGGGGGGGGGGGGGTAGGAGGGAAAAGGAGGGGGGGGGGGGGGGAAAAAAAAAAAAGAAAAGGAAGAATATATATATTGTTTTTTAAAAAAAAAAAAAATTTCTCCTAAAATCCATAAAAAAAATTCACTTATATCTCTTTTATTTAATAAAAAAAAAAAAATTTCTATTTTATAAATAAATAAATATATGTTATCCATCCATTCTAAAAAAAAAATAATTTATTATGCAATATCTGTCTACTACATTTTTACTACTATATATTGTATATTGTATATATTTGTAAATTTCTCCACTGTGGGACTAATAAAGGAATATCTTATCTTATATATTCTTATATTTTGCTTTTTACCGTTTGCTCATTATTACAGCTTTGTTTACTTATTATATCTTGTTCATTTTTGTACTGATGCCTCTTGTTTGCACTGTCCCCTTTGCTGCTGTAACACTACAAAGTTCCCTGCTGTGGGACTAATAAAGGATTATTTTATCTTATCACACATGAAAGCATGTCCTCTTCCAAAAAGTGAAACATACTGTAAATTCATCAAGAAGGAGTGGTACAGTGGACTGTTATAACGTTAATCATACAGGCTACTCAAGTGCAGCTCTTTTTATTGATTTATCAAAAGCTTTTGACACAGTTGACCATCTCATCCTGGCAGATAGACTATCCAGCATTGGCCTATCCAGACACGCTGTGGGGTGGTTTTCAAATTACCTGTCTGCCAGAACTCAGTGTGTTCAGTTTGCTGGATCGTCATCTTCCTTTCTCCCTGTGTCAAAAGGTGTCCCCCAGGGCTCCATCCTAGGTCCACTGCTATTCTCAATATATATAAACAATCTATGTGATGACTTATCAAATGCTGCTTTTCATTTTTATGCAGATGACACCGTTATCTATTGCTCATCTCCCTCAGTAGCACAGACCCTTGAATTCCTGCAGCCTGCATTTAATTTGGTTCAATCTCATTTAACTCAACTTAAACTGGTGTTAAATGCAGAGAAATCCAAATTGATGCTTTTCTCAAACGGAGAAACACTACCATCTGATCTCCCCACAGTCTCAACTGCTCAAGGGTTTCACATTGAACTGGTCCCAACTTATAAGTACTTTGGGATCCTCATTGATCAAAACCTGACTTTCACATTACACATTGAAAATCTAGTGTCCAAATTGAAAATTAAATTGGGGTTCCTTTTTAGAAACAAATCCTGTTTCTCCCTCCAGGTGAGGAAATATCTTATTTCAGCAATATTTTTACCAGTATTGGATTATGGTGATCTGCTTTACATGAATGCACCTGACCAGAGCATAAAGAGGCTAGATACTATATACCACTGTGCGTTACGATTTGTTACTGGCTGTGGAAATCTGGTACACCATTGTTCCCTTTATGCTGCTGCTGGATGGACATCATTGTCTGTCCGCAGGTTTTCACACTGGTCGACTCTCATATATAAATGTCTCCTTGGACTGGTGCCTTCATATCTCAGTACATACTTGTGTACAAACCACAGTCAATATGGCCTGCGCTCTCAAGATGTCATACAAATGTTGGTCCCAAAGGTCAGAACAGAGCTTGGCAAAAAAGCGTTTAAATATGCTGCTCCGTTCTCGTGGAACGTTATGCAGAAGGACCTGAAACTATCAGATTTTATCACTATGGGAGAATTTAAGTCCATTTTAAAAAAAATCGAGAAAATAGCACTATTGGTCACTGTAACTGCTCCTAAATTTTTTTTGTCCTTGAGTCATTTTAATATTGACCTCTTTGTGCAGCACAGCTGCTATTGTGCTGTACATATAACTGCACATGCTATTTGTTTATATGTCTATGGTGTGTGATTGCTGTATTGGTCTGCTTATATTGTTTGTCTTTATATTGTTTGTCTTTATTGTTGAAATAACTTTCTCTGCTGCCCTCTTGGCCAGGTCACTCTTGGAAAAGAGATTTTAATCTCAATGAGTTTTCTCACCTGGTTAAATAAAGGATATAAAATAAAATAAAAAGTGGCCCATTAGCATCACCTGCAGACCATTATGGCTGCTGAAACAAGGACGGTAATGCAATAAACAGGATGGTTAACTGGCCCTTGGAACGCACTCACATCACAGTCAGCTTGCACATGCTCATTTTAATGACTTCTGTCTAATCAAAATAAGAATCAGCCACTCACCTAATGTATAAAATCAATTTTGCTCCTTGGTTTTGTACCTTAATGTGTCCATGATCAAGCATCCAGAAGGCCCTGATTTGTTGGGAAAAGCTGGGAGGAATAGTGAAAGCGTGGCAGAAAGATTGAAGGAGGTCGTCTTTACACTGCAGGAAGTTTGCCATATCCAGGACGAAGTACATGAGCTGGGATGCATGTAGGTTAAGGACTACATAACCTTAATCAAATACATGGATAGTATTTATCTAGAATAAAGACAGAGAACAATAGAAGGAAACATAATGTACAGTATGCTCCACAGAATTTGTTGATGCTGTATTTGGATGGATACAAGCGCTTGGACTGACATGTTGTCAATATGAGGCACCAGCACGAGCTTTAGCAGGGCCTGCAGATTAGGAGGAGGATAGCACTGGTCTGTGTAGTCTTCAGAAGTCCAAATGCACCCATGTTGTCTGTCCAGCTGCGTCACCACACCCTGTATCAAAGACCTAAATCTTTCCATTTCTCCTTTCTCCCATCTAGTCAAATGTGAGACAACAGAGAGACGGACAGAAGAGAAACTTTAGCGAGAGAGAAATAATAAAACAATGGCTCAGAATTCCTTCATCAAGTCAAATCATCCGAGTTACGCAGGTGTCTCGAGACGAGCTTTCTGATGGCTGTGATCCATTTCCTTCCACATCTGAGAGATGCGTTTCACCTCGTGAGCATCTGAGATCAGCAAAAAAAAAAAAGCCTTTAGAGGCATTATGATAGTTCATCGCGTCAATATAATGTAATATGTGTGATCGCATCTGTACCAGGGTACTTGGGCAGAAGTCCCATGATGCCCCACCACTGAACCAGCCGTCCCAGCCAGATGTGTTGCTTTAGGGTCCTGTGCTCTCTGTTCCAGCAGCCACATCTGACGTCTGAGGAGCCGAATGTATCCCTGCAGACCAAACACGGGAGCCCCACACCTAAATAAAAACATACAAATTCTGCTAGAAGACATGTCAGCTGATTAGGACTACAATTACTGCAATTGGCGTTACTGATCACTATAAGCACCATAGATGTGGGTCACTAGGGGCCTGCTGCACATACTATGTTGTAAAAGTGAAACAGAAACTTTTAAGCTACATGTTCTAACATGTAAAACTGAATGACGCGTTACGTCTTGAACATAAACAAAAACTACAACTTCTTAAGGTTTACGTAACAAAACCACTTAGTTAAGTTGAGGGAAAAACATGTTAAGCTAAAGTGAAATTTAATGCTTGTGAACACAAGGACAACTACACATTGTTGGTTTCACTCAGGATGTGATCCCCAGCCTCCTGGGTGAAAACCCGGTGTTTTATATCCCATTCATTGCCTCATCACACTGTCTATACTGCAGTTCCTGTCTTCTGCTCCTGTCATGATTACTACGGTCACTAGAGTTCACTGTTGTGTTGTTTTATACCTTCTTTCCATGAATAGATGATAAAACCTAATATTGGGTGTGAGAGGCCCCTATTTACTCACACCCAGGGTACTTAAAGCTATAGATAGCACCTATTTGATAGCCTGATAATTCTCTAATGGGCTGATTGCAATGATGAAATGTCAACCAGACCATCATGCTGTTCCAGCTGTATGCTGTATGTGTTCTGAGGTGTGTACCATGCCAGAGGTGGGCTGACCAGAGCTGCCTTCTTGCCCACTGGACCAGGGTCAGCAAGTTCCTCAGTCTCTGGAGCAGCATGTGCACTCTGGTGAAAGAGCTGCGGTCCAGAAACATCCACAGGCCCTGGCAGCGACTGAAACCTGTGGGAAAACACACGAGATATTAAAAAAGCTCCTCAGTGTGTACTTTAAACATTTAAACATGATTGATGAAGGAACATGTTCTTACATAGTGTTAATAACTCCTTTTTAGCAAACTCTGATGTTCTCTGTACCCAGCAGCTGAAAGTTGGTAGGATCTCCTCCATGTCAGCCTCAGCTATTATTGGAGATGAAATGTTAGTGAAACAAGTGAAGACAGACTTCTGGTTTTAAGGTAGTCAAATGCTCCTGATGTACCTTCAGCTGTACGCTCCCGCATCCAGCGGATGATGGCTCTTACATTGTTGCTGGCTAACGCCTCGGACCACTGGCCCTCTGTATCCAGCATGATGCCCTCAGATCAGCGCTCACTGGTGGGTCATGGTAGCATTACTGAAAAAAATACAGAACCTAAGTTTCAATACAGAAAAAAAAGGTTAACTATGAAAACATCTTACACACTAGCAGCATTTTAACCATAGCTAGTTAAATTAAACTGCACTTAAACCTGGAAAACCTCTCTTAGACGTTTCCATAATTATATCAATGGAACGTGCAAGAACAGATTAAAGAGTCAACGTGGTAGTCAGTTTTGAGGAGCCATCCATAGAGAAGATTGTAAAGATTTGTTGGATTCCCAATACTTACTTGGAGACGTGGTTTGGTTTTCTGGTAGCTCCATTAAGCTTCACTCTTGGTCTGTGTAACGCTGGGTCCTGTGTGTTCTGTCTTGTGGATTAGCTGACTGGCCCGGTGGCTTCGGTAACGTTCTCCTCTTACACAAGCTACTTTGGTACATGTTAATCCACTAATCTCACTCTCAGTTAACATTTCATTGGCTGATTTGCAGTCTGGATGTGTGTGTATAAATATAATACGCAGAGTTAGAAACAGAATAGCTAAGACCAGCAAGGGTGCAATGATAGCAGGAGGTGAAGATGAACCTCTTAAATGACAGATAAAAGTGCCCTGCTCAACAGCTTGAATCACTCAGACACTTCTGGCCACACCCAGTCAGTGATGTCACAACGAGTAAATCACCTGCCATCACTCACTGTGGACAAAAACACCACAAGCTAATCAGACATATGAAGACATCACCTCCAGCTGACATTTTAGACAAAATAATTGAAGCGGGGGTAGGCAGTATATTTTTGACATTGTTGGGGGAAAAATCTATAATAACATTTCAGGCATATTGTAACTCAAGTGATTTGACAGAAAATTAGACTTCTTTACCTCCTCTTGGCCGTTTTCAGGCTTTTGAAAATCTAGCCTGTGACGGAGACTTTGGCCAATCAGAGGTCATTTCAGAGAGGGAGAGCGTTCCTATTGGCTGCAGATGGACATGCACATCCCTTTAGATGGCGAAGGCCTGCAGGAGAAGTGGCTATTCCAACACTGGCGACGGCTACCTACACTGCAAAGCAACCCAAAGAAAGACGACAGACTTATGAAAATGAGAGTCTGAGAGCCAGCCTCATACGGTAGCTACAACATTAGGGAAACAGTAGGGAAAGCATCATTTTCTCTCCATCTCTCTAATGGTTTAGCCTGCTGCATGAGGTCACCATGACAGCTATGGTTGGCAGAGGGATAAACTATAAGCAACATTTTCTCTCCATCTCTGAAATGCTTCACTGACATTGTAGCTTGACAGTTTGTCATCTCAAAGGGCTTTACAGGCCCACAAGTTTGCAAAGAAACAGGACGGTAATACTCAGATATGCCACTATATAACAGCATCAGGATCACTATGATGATCGGGATGATGTCTGATTTGAATAATACTGGTTACAGTATGAAGCGGCTGCACATGTCCCCCCTTGTCTGATGGGAGAGGTTTAGGACAGGGAGGAAAGCTGCAGGATGAGGACTGTATAGGGCTCCACATTCTGGAGGGTTTTTAATGCTTTTTCCAGAAAACTGCCTACCCTGGGGTACCACATGAATAACAATATGCTGAAAGGTTATGGAGTTTTTGCCTAAATAACACCAAAAATAACTGCCTCCCCCAGTTTTAATTGAGAAAATGATTGCATGATTCATCAATAATGAAAATAACTGTTAGCTGCAGCCCTACTGGAAAGTTTCCACCTGAAGAGAGAAGTGCAGCAGCAGTTGTTTTTCCGTCTCCAATAGTGTCAGTGTGTGTATTTGTCCTTAGTTTACCCTTTAAGGCCTTTATTCAAGTCTCTAGATCACGTATGTATTACTTAGAAATACTGTATAATTATTTGTGTGTACATAATTGATTTATATTTGTCATTACTGGCTGGTTTAATTAAAATGTGTGCTCATTATGATGCTGTAGATATTGCAGATTAACTATAACATATCACTTTTCTGAATGTCCAGTTAGAGGTCTACTACTACTATGAAAACACCCACAAACACACCCACACAATGGCTGCCATCTATTACTTTCACAGTGTTGGACAGTCAGATTTGCGTAGGTGGCAGAAGGTAGGTCCAAATCCTTCTCGGGCCCAGAGGGCTGATTAATGATTAAAGGGGATTAGGAGAAGGGTCAGGACTTGGCTACTAGTCTCTCTGATGCTGCCGGGGCTGCCTTCATACTATCTGTGTCACTACGACTACTCGCCTCTCTCTGGACTAAATCTGAGGATGTCGGTAGGAAAACAAACCGAAAATAAGAGGACAATGATGGCAGATGTTCAAGATGAAAGCTAAGCTGGATAACGTAGGTACCGTTTAAGACTTTTGGATTCAGTTTAATTGTGCTGTCATTGTTACGTATAATTATGTTATTTCTTACAATTCACTTTTAGGAGCTTTGCCCAGAAAGACATGCCAGAACAGCTGGATTAAAAAAGGAAAATATGCTTTTTAAACCAAACTGCATCTTGCTGAACTTTTCTCAGTTTGTCTCATGTAGATTGTTCTCTGTTTGCATACAGTTCACTGTATTTTTCTGATCTTAACAGTGTTTTCCATTCAAATAAATTATGCTGACATGAGAATATTTTTTCATACTCTCATCACTGTAGGCTCAGAGACCTGCCTGCATCTGCATCTACATTATAACCATAATGCAGCGTCCACAAGATATTGATCATGACTGCCAAGCTAAGCTGCTTATGAGAGGACCTTCAGAGAACTGCACAACCAACCCCCCTCCCCTTGGTCCCCCACAGTCCCTGGAGGATAACCTGTTCATCTTCCCAGCACTACCTGTGTCCCACCCTTAATCCCCCACCCGGATTTAAAAGAAAACTTACAGAGGAGATATATACCATGGCCGTCTTGAGATTGAAGTTCACCAAGACCAAGCGGGACAAGCTGGCCCAGGTGCTATGGATCCTGAACTGGATCTCAGTGGTGACAGGGATCATCCTCTTCAGCCTGGGGCTCTTCCTCAAGGTGGAGATCAACAAGCGAGGAGAGCTGATGGCTGAGAGGGACATCCAGTACGTGCCCAACATGCTGATTGCTGTGGGCCTCATCGCCTGTGCCATAAACTTCCTGGGTGGGAAGATCTGCTACGACTGCGTGGACACCACCAAGTTCTTGCGCTGGAAGCTGATCATGCTGCCCTACATAATATGCACCTTCTTCTTCACCTTCTGCGTGCTGGTAGGAGCTCTGATGTGTTACAGCATGCGTGGGGAGCTAGAGGAGTCTCTGAACCTGGGGCTGACTGAGGCCATCAGGTTCTATAAGGACACAGACACACCAGGACGATGCTTCCTGAAGCGAACTGTGGACATGCTGCAGATAGAGTTCAAGTGCTGTGGGAACAATGGATATAAAGACTGGTTTCAAATTCAGTGGATCAGCAACCGTTACCTGGATATGTCCCAAAAAGAGGTGGTGGAGTAAGTGCAAACGACAGAATGAGGACACTGATTTCTAAAACATTATAATCACACTTAAAGAAAGATGGAGTAAAAAAGGATTGTATGAACAACCCCCTCCCGCTAATATCTAAAAATTCATGTTGGTATAACTTGTTCCATCCTTAATAACTACATTTAAAAAAATGAATATAGTGTAGTAAAATATAAACCTTAAAAGATACAGTGTGTAGGATTTGGTGACAACTAGTGGTGTGGTTGCATATTGCAACCAGCTGAGTACCCCTCCACATTGCAAAACAATGGTAACGCAGTTCACCTCATTCAGAGGTCGTCCTTACCATAAAACACCACTTTAAGAGCAACATTACGGCCGTTTCACAAGTGCGTCAGAGAACTACAGTGGCCTACATAGAAATGTCAAAGTTTTTGGCAAATATAGCAAAGTTATGAATATTCCAGCAAGCCAGTCTCTGTTTAAAGATAAAACTATACTAAATAACAGGTTAAATTTGAATAACTTTTATTCTGCTTTCTGTTATGATGCAGACTAACATGAGGGAGGGAAAGACTTTTGGTAGCGATACAAACTTAACTGCTAATATCCATAAAGATCGATGTGTACTGTGTCTCATATAACAAACATAATGGTCCTATTAGGTAGTTGACTGATGAGAAAAATTAAGCCCTGAAATACTCAATGACTTCAAACATTAAAGCAATCATTTGTACTGTCTGATCCATTTTGTAATTATTCTTCTGCAAAAACGCTGAAATATACATTTGGGATGAGATAAAAAGTTATAAGTTCCTGCTCTTAAAACTCAAAATAACCCTCTTTCAGCAGAAAGAAAAAGTACATATTCCCTCCCAAATAATAATTTAAAACAGTCCCAAACAACGACACACTAAGGTTGAATCTTTCACACACTGATTCATAAAAAGCATTAAGAGAAATCCTGAAATTCTCCTTACTTCTCCTGCTTTTTAGCCGATTAAGAAGTAACGTGGAGGGCAAGTACCTGATGGATGGAGTCCCCTTCAGCTGCTGCAACATCAACTCCCCTCGGCCCTGCATACAGCAGCAGATCACCAACAACTCCGCTCACTTCAACTACGAGCACCAGACGGAGGAGCTGAACCTGTGGATGAAAGGGTGTCGACAGGCGCTGCTTGAGTACTACACCCACATCGTGCAGTCCATCGGCCTCACAGTCCTCATCACCTGGCTGTTTGAGGTGAGGAGAGACAAGCTGATAACAATAAGCTCTTAATGGTGATGTTAGAGAACTGCACTTAACTGTGCACATTAAAGTTTAATTTCAGGTCTTGGGGGGTATTACTGCACATGTGGAAAAAGCTTATTGTGGCTCCAGCAGTCTGATAAATCACCTCAAGTGAAGCGACGGAAACATCTTCTCCTGAACATAGACGCAAAGTGCCTTAAACTTGCATTCTTTTAAACAGCCAGCAGGGGGCGACTCCTCTGGTTCACCAGATTTATTACCTCAGTACACACTGTAAACATGGCTTTATGGTCACTGGTTTAAAGTCTTCTTCAATACAGGATGTTCGTTTAATAAATTATGGTCCCATTTAGGGTCAAAGAGGCCATAAAGCAGGGGATGCTTTAGGGCGGGGCTACCTTGTGATTGACAGGTTGATACCAGGTGTTGTCCAGACTGGGTGTCTGTATTTTTGTCTTCAAGCTTGAACCCTTTCACAGTGTGTTTTCAGCTCATGACGGTTTACATTAATTGCAACAGTTGGCCACCTAACAATGTCTTATTCACGCCACGGTCACTTCCGGTGGCAAATAAACAAAATGGCAAGATGGCGACGGCCAAATGCCGAACTCCAGGCTTCAACCAGGAGTGCACAAACCATGAATGCCACAAAAAAACAACTATGGTTGAGAATGAAGACTAACCTACAAACTTAAGAAATAAGTAGAAATAAAGTTAGAAATAAGCCAACTTACCAGACCTCCGCCTGTTTGTGTTAAAGCTGGGTTTACTTTCACCGTAGTGTGGACGCTGCCTGCTAGCAGCACACACACCTGCACCTCCTGACCTAACTGTCCGTGGTTGAACTGCACTCTGGGTAATGTAGGCGCCAGGGTTTGACAAGGAAGAAGAGTGTGTGGACTTAAAAACAGACATTTGTGGTTATGCTGCATCAATGTTATTGCAATGCAATGCTAAATCAGGGCAGTACTCATTTGAAATACCTGTATTTGTGTTTGGCCGACACTGTACAATACAATTATACAATAAATTATTGTTTATCTTAACACAATTTGAAATATGACGATAAGTTAAATCAGTTCAATAGTAACAAGAATATATATATATATATATATATATATATATATACATACATATACATATATATATATACATATATATATACATATATATATACATATATATATATATATATACACATATATATATATATACACACATATATATATATACACACACATATATATATATATATATATACGTATATATATATATCACGTATATATATATATATATCACACGTGTACATACGTATATATATATATATATATATATATACATACATACACGTGTATATACGTATATATATATATATATACACACGTGTATATACGTATATATATATATATATATATATATATATATATATATATATACGTATATACACACACACATCAGAACAATGTACATCAATATATATCATATATACATACACAAATTAGACACTAGATTACAGGATACCATATGGAGGAAACAAAAAAACTTGTTCTTTGACCTGTATCATGATTTGTGTCCACATTTTGTGTGATGTTGTCACTCATTTGTACCTGCATGTCTTGTTTTAGCTGTCGGTGCTGACAGGAGTTCGTTACCTCCAGACCTCCCTTGAAAATGTGCTGAGACAGGGCGACCTCAACTCGGAGTCTGACGGCTGGTTGCTAGAAAACAGCTTCATGGAAACTGCCCGCATCAACCTGAACATCATCAAGAGCCTGGGCAAGAACAACCAGATAGACACAGCCAACAACGGAGACCCCAACATCAACGTTCCCTCCACCTCTAAGGCACACTATGGACCGGACAACGTGCCACCGAAGGAAATACCTGAAGCCAGCTGACCTTTCTCAGGCCTCAGTGAACAGCATCCCTGAAGGCTAAGGGCTTTTACTTAAAAAGAGTGGTTCATGTAGCATTTCTTGTTTTTTTTCATTCATAGGAGTCAAGAATCACAAGTAAGAAATACCTATACCAAGGTGTTTGTGGAAACTTAAGTATATTGTGCGACATATCACACAATATATATTTCCTGGTATGACAGGGTGGATCTTTTCCAAAATGCAGAGAATGCCTTGTTGAGTTTTTACAACCATTCATGAATCAATACACACTCCTAAACACCCATAACACAAATCACCACAAATGTACACTTTTTTGTACATCTAATCTGTTGTTTACAAATGATATCTTGTTGCCTGTGTGCTGTTTTTTTTTTTGGTAACAGGTGTGCAAAACAGTTCTGTACACTTGCTAGCAGCAACACTGGAGTCCATATTAACTTGAAATATATTAGTATTTAATGAAGACAAATTAGTGATGTGGATCAGAAGTTGAAGCCCACATTTTTTTGCCTGATTTTGCCACAAAGTATATATAGAAAATGCAGAATTTTACATTACTATAGCAAGACTGTAGGATGAATTAAATACCACAATGCAGGGTGCTTTGGCCTCAAGTTAAATCTTGCACTAGACCTGGAGGAGCATGGAGCTTTTACTTTAGTTACTTGTTACGATCAGTGGATCCTTTCTGTGCATTTTACCGGACCTAAGCAAACAAAGTTGTGATAGAGTACGATCATGCATTTACATTAGTTAAAGCAACTAACCAGACAGATACTGTATGTACGGAATGACTCATAATAACACATCATCCATTTTTAAAACGTTTAAGCCACCACTAAGAATGACACTCGTGCCTCAGCGACGCCACCATGGTCTTATGAAAACACCTCAGTCATTTTCACTGGGATGAGCTACTGAAAGCTTGACAATAAACCCTCTGAGCTGGTGATGGTCGGCTTTTATTGTTTGTGATTGTTTTGTAAGGGCTCCAAACCAGTACATTGTTAACTAGGCTACTACGTCTTACTTTGTTTTAATGTTTAAGCCTTTATCAAATTGTCTGGTGGCAGGATGTTGTCTGCTGGTCAAAGAAACTATTTTCCTGCCTTTCTTTTCAGAAATTATAAAGCACATGGCAGCTGAGAAGGCAAATTGCAATTCAAACATTTGGAGAAATAAAGAAACTTGGAGTTTGCTGAATTAAAACATGTGGGTTCATTAAGTCTGAAATCAGTCTGTGAGACATTAATAGGCGATTGCTGTCTATTTCTGCCTCATTCAGGGCTCTCACTTGATGGATGACACAATATTGCCGATGGAAACTACGGTAGATGGTTAATTTATTCTATGGGTGAGAAATGAGATTTTATTCCATTATAATGAAACAAATCTAATCCCATAACACATTAGATATTATAGACACTACTGTACTCAGATTGATTCAGGGCACAGGAGCAGTTCTTCTGTATATAGGCTAGTATCTTTATTTCTATAGCCTGGAAGTCATGTAGTACTTTCAAACAACACAAAAAGGAGGACATTTTATATTCACACAGAATTTCCTGAAAAGGCTGAGCAATAATGACTTGAGTAATTGAAAAGATATCATACACTACCTTATATTTTTTTTCAATAAAAAGTACATTTCCTTCTTAAATATAATATTGAAATAGTTTTGCTTAAATTGAATATGTGTTAAGGTGATCACCACCACATGGTGAAATGGGACTAATAATCTGTCTAGCGATGGTCCCCACTAAGTTTTACAAACATACAGTCCATTTCTGATGATCCTAATCACTTTGGCCTAATAGGGTTTTTGTAAAAGGGCATTTTATAATACCATAATTGTGGTAGTAGTGTGTAAATGTTTTTATCATCACTGACTGACCGTCATCGTGCCAAAAACGTCTGCTTATCACTAAATGCATCTATATCAGGAAATCATGTAAGCAGCGGGTTACTTCTCTCCGAATACTGAGTTTGTTTGAAAACAACTTTGAAAATAATGTATATTCTATATTTATCCACATTACATATGTTTCAACACAATATGTGAGTAGAGGTGACAGTAGGATGTGGGGGCAAAAGCAAAACTGTGTGAAATATCTGACCATGTTTAATTTCCAAATGAATGTACCCTAAAAATGGCATAATTCAACCATTATAACTTATGAAAAATCATAATTTTTAACACCAAAAGCGAATGCAGAAAATTCACAGCATTACTGAGAGAAATCAAATATATAAACTGATAACTGAAACATGTTAGTGTGTATCTGATGTTTGTCTTTATTTGAATGAGCCTCTTTGCAAATAGCATTACTCTAGGAGAAACTCATCCTCACAGCAGACAATCAAATTAAAACAAGGCGACTTGGGTTTACTCATTATTCATCACCCTCCTCTATCCTTCCTCTTTAGACTGTCCCACCTCTCTAGACTCCAGCGGGGGTTTCATCAGGGAGGGACTGGCTGCTCAGGCCTCCTGTGATTGTAGTAGGGTTGTTTGTGTTTGTGTGTGTGTTCCTTTAGTAGCACTGGAGCAGACTGTGCTCTATGGCTGTGCTCTTTACTTCCCGGCCACCACAGCTGGAGCAATCATCACAACATCTGCCACTCAAAAGCAAACATAACGGTGACCACCTCTAGGCTGCGGGCGATTTCTTCCAGGATGCAGTGCTGCTGCCACAGCTGGTTCAGCTTCCTGTAGCGCTCTGGGCAAAGGTGCAATGGATTGCCCCTTCTAGAAATTAAAAAACAGAAGTCCTGATTTATTCAAGAGTTCATCTAAAAAATCCAAAATATATCTGATATGACAAAATGATGTAAACTAGAGGGCCATGGCTCTATGTTGCCTACAGAAGCAGTAATGATTCATAAGAATAGCAGTTTATTTTTCAGTGACAGTATTGTTGAATGACATTAAACCCGGCAAGACTTTAACGGAAGACTTTTGCAAAACAGGACATCATGACTTGTGCAGTGTTCTTCTGCACCAAAATATGACTTTATATAATTTGAAAAATGTGCGATATAATCTTGCTCCTAATCTGGAAATCAAGACTTTTTGATCTAGTTCTAGAGGTGGTCTGACCAGGATTTCTGGGCCTGACCACAGATTGCTGGAGGCAGTAATACCTGATCTAATTGTGGGGTCTATTTGACAATTCAACAGTCAACAATAGGGGTGTAACGTTACATCGATCTGGATCAATATATCAATAAAATTATCAACAAACCAATATCAGTACGGAATGAAAATATCGATACATATCATCATCTTTATGATACAACTTTATTTTGAATTTCCCACATTTTTATAATTTTTAATAAAAAATATTGTTTTTCACTTAAATTCCTGCAAGTGATCTGTAATAAAATTGTTAAATTATAATGTAGTTGCTTTTTGTGAGTTGATATAAATGATAAATTAAATGATATTATATTGATCGCAGGCCCCTGAGTTGAATCATATCGCTATCTTATCGTAACAGACTCTAACATACCAGAAATCAATACAATATATGTATTGTGCTGATACTGTTCTGCTCCTCTCTTTTGTACAGTCTGTCTGTGTGTCCGCTCATTTTTTTCGCTCTTTGTTTAGACACAACTGACAAATATGTGGACTAAGTAGGCTATGTCATTTAAAAGCTACAGCACAAACAGCAGTGACACCAGGCTCACAGAAAACTTAGACCAGATAGAGGCCGAAGCTAGCGCTGCAGAACACAAGGCTAACGTCAAGCCTGGTGTTTGTGTCCAGCTGTGTCGCTCTCACAGCGAATTAAAGAGCGGGCAAGAAAGCAAGCAAATTAGTGAACGTCCAAATCCTCCAATAATAATCGGTGTGTGATCAGCAGGAGCATCCTTATCTAGTACCGACCAATTTCAAACAAGGACACAGTGTCACTGATGAAAAACACCAGGCCCAACGAATATTATCCAACGCAGGTTTGTAACAGAATGAGTGTCCGACCTGCAGTTCTGCATAAAACTGTCTGTGGGTGGTGGAAATGTTTAAATTGCAGCAGCATTACTTATCTGTTCAGCAACTGGAAGAGAAGCTCTCATTCTTACCCAAGGTGAGGATCGGTCTCCCCATAATCGTCCAGGTAAGGAGCAGGGTATGTGCTTCCTCGAGTCTTACTGGCCATCAGTATGACTTCACACTCTCTTATCCTGTCGACATGGAATCAAACTTCATTTATATAGCACATTTCAAGTAGGAAAGTCAAAATGCAGTTAAAAATCTAGGTAGAGCTGAAAAACGTGATTCCTCTGAGGCACCAAATTCACCCACCTGAGGAACATGCCCACTCCAGCACCACAGGTAGCAGCGTGGGCAGTGCAAGCTCCCACATCTTCTCCATCCAGCTGGCTGACACAGCAGGAGCTCTGAGAGCACAGCATGGACCCACAGAACAGGCACAGGGTCGGGTGCTTCCTGTCATCGTCTGTAGACTTGGGGCACCTGAAGACAACGTACAGGAGGAAGAAAACAGTTTGAACATCTCTCGTAGATTTTCCACTGAAAGGTGGACTTTAATCCCCCACTCACTGAAAGTGGCTGGCTTGATTGAGGAGAGCACTGTAATCCTCGGGAAGATCAATCAAACGATTCCTTCTCCTGGGGTATCTGGAGAAAAAGTTTATTAATCAATTATTAGGAGATATTTATTGTTACAAAATAAAAGTGGGACTGAAGGAATACAAAAGTCAAAGTCTACCTGACTGTCTGGATTTTGCCTTTCAGGGCTCTGGCTACAGCTGAGCTCCCACACCACCTAAGGAAGAAAAAGCCCCGTCATAAAACTGCTCACCTCTGCAGTAAATATAAAAAGCACACTGATCAAATCCACTGACCTCGCCTCAATATTTTTATCTCCTACCTCTGGAGCAGTGGAGTAACAGTTTCTCTGTGATCCTGGAAGAGCTGGAACACATTGGAGGGTAGTGCCAAGTAGCTACATAGCGCCTCCATCTGTCCTTGAGAGTTAACTGCAAAGACACAAAATATCAGCTTGACTTCATTAAATCATATGCAGCAGTCGGGCTGCAGTAGAAAAGTCTTTTTCTCTTAGGAAAGTTCCTAACAGAGTGAAATGACCCGAAAGTACATTATCTCAGTAGCAGCCATGATAAGAGCTGTTTGACTTCTCTGAATGTTAAAGAAAGGAGCTTCAGTGCTTCCTTTATTATCTCCTTTAGCATAGGATACACGAACATCATTCACCAAAGGAAAAGAGATAATGCAGCCTCACAATTTGCCCTTGCGACTGATAAAGCGACGCACCATTCAGCCGTTCATAAAAAACAAACAATATGCATATCTTGCTTAATATTTTCAAACACTAATTGGGATTCATGAGTAAAAGTGGTTAGGAAAAGAAGTCTGGATGTAATTTTTGGACTTTTTCTACCACAGCCTATGTTATAATGATACAATAATTCACCTACCTGCAGTACTGAAAAGCTCCTCTGGAGGATGTACTCCTGTAAGGCAATTGAAAAAGAGAGCAGCACAGCGCAGGAAAGGTTCAATTCCTCTCTTCACTCTTTCTGCCACAGAGCCACCGGGCGCATCTGGAATCAGCCTGATGAGCAAACCACAGAACAAACTGTCAAACACACTGAAAGCAGTCAACGTTACTGTGTTCATCTCTGAGCCTGCAGCATGGGCAAGGCTTTGACAACAGTGTTTGCCTCTACTGAGAGGGCATTCGTTTCCATTAAAAACAGGCGAGGTCGATTCCTGTCAAGTGTGATTATGAAGCAGGCTAATAAAAAATAAATGTCCTGCTCTGCTTGCTACATCACACTTTTACTCGCACTCAGTGAAAATGTCTGTAATGCTGCGATCAGGGAGGAGAATGGATGGTGGATTTAGTTGGTAAAAGTTGACCTGCAGCATACATCTTCCCTGAGTAAAGGATATATAAAGGACAGCCTTAGCAAAGGCAATATTTAGATGTTTTTCTTGTCAAGGGCTGCCATTTAAAGTCTGAATGAACAAAAATCACAAAGACATGTCTGGCTGTCATTTAGTTTCAGGTCTGATATGGATAAAGTTTTTTTAAAAAGGGCAATTTCCTCCTTATTGCAAGGTTTTCACTTTGACTCGGCGCTGATCTACCTTCCACACAAATCCCTTCTCCTCTAGTTTATCTCCAGTGACTTTATGAATGTCACTGTTTGTGTGGACTTTATTTAGCATATTCTGTGTGTTCTTTTCGGCCCAGAGGTAAAGCAAACATCAGACTTCTCCAGAAGTCCAGGTCTGTCCTCTCCTACTCATGTTAACCTGCCATTTACGTGTGTCCATCTCAACATATGCCCACACCAACCTGCATTTTGGTTCACATGGAAACGGTCTGAGACCACTTCACACGAGTGGTGTCGGACCGATTCTTTTCGCACCAGAGGATGATTACTGTGTTCACAACTGCCCAAAAAAACCCCATCAGTTTGACTAAAACAAAATAAATGTTGGCTTGTGAAAGCAGCCTAAAAATGACATCCGTACAGATTCTTAATGGATAAATTCAGAGCTTAGTAGTGTGAGCTTTATAAAAATGTTAAGCTTTGAGTTGAATATTTATACATCTATAACAGGCAGTCATTTTGGCTCACACTTGAATTGTCTTTTAAATGACAATTCTATTTAGTTAATATTTTGTTCATGATTTTTGAGCTCAAAAGAATTGCACATCTACTGTACGTGCAGGATTATACAGCCACGAAATCTATTCCTTGCCATGCTTGTCATAGCTTTTAATGGTTGTTGCTGCATGTTGCTGTATACTGTATGCTGCTGACATTTGTAAAAGAAGCTGTTTAGTTTGTCATTCAGTGACAAACAGTGGAGAGTGTACCTCAGTAGCCTTTAGTTTACCACTATCCTAATAAGAGATCACTGAACTGAACTGCATAATTCATACTTGGTGATTTTTTAACCATATACCAATGTCAAACAAAAAAGAAAATGATGCTCATGTATTTTGCCTCATAAGTAGTTGGATGTTGAGAAACACTTGAACCTTTCAGTGTGTTGTGATACTGTGGAGTACAGCTCTGCTGCTGCTCTCGTCTCCTCCGTCTCCTCTCCAGCTACTGCAGGGAAATCTGGGTAGAGATGACACCATTATTTAATCATCCTCGTTAGTGTGCAGCCTTGTGAGACAGGTTCAATAAATGAACCACAATGTATGGTTTTTGCCGTTTGCACCTGTAGAGGAAAGGAGGACCTGCAGCATGTGAGCCATGGTGACCAGATGCAGGATGTGCAGGTGGTTGTAGGCAGAGCTGACAGCAGACGGCTGTAAGTCTACAGCCTCCTCCTGATACAGTGCTGGTATAGACAACACCAACCCCACCTGACAGAGCACACAAGAACACATAGACCATTAACAAAAGATTCAATCAATGAATCTATATGTATATGAAACTAGAAACCCAAAGGATTCATTGGTACCAACCATGTCATACTAGCATGTTGCGAATGAGGTTAAATAACACATGTCCATTTTCAGAGGTCCCTTGACCTCTGACCTCCAGATATGTGAATGTAAATGGGTTCTATGAGTACCCACAAGTCTCTCCTTTACAGACATGCCCACTTTATGATGATCATATGCAGTCTGGGGCAAGTCATAGTCAAGTCAGCACACTGACAGCTGTTTGGGCTGCAGTTTGCCACGTTATGATTGGAGCATATTTTTTATGCTAAATGCAGAACCTGTGAGGGTTTCTGGACAATATTTGTCACTGTTTTGTGTTGTTAATTGATATAACAAAAAAAAAAAAAAAAAAAATATGCTCATACATTTGCATAAAGCGGCATATTTGCCCACTCCCATGTTGATAAGAGTATTAATTATTAAATTATTGACAAATCTCCCTCTCAGTTACATTTTGAACAGATTTTTAAAAAATTGTGATTAATTTGCGATTAATTGCAGTCAATCATGGACAATCATGCGACTGACTACGATTAATATTTTAATCGACTGACAGCCCTGATTAAAATATAAAATTCTAACACCAAGTTTCACGATGAGAGCATGAATACATACAGTACATCAGTAATCATTATCATGAATCAATCATCAATAGTTATATTTAGCAGCTGTAGTTTTAGGTGAAACCTACCAGAAGATGGAAGAAGTCCACCTCCAGAAGAGAAGGGCTATTCTTTCTGCCCATGACCGGTAACAACACTGGGGAAAGAAGTCACACTTATGGACAGCAAGCCACAGTATATAACAGTTTTTATACATAGAGGAAAACACAATATGCTTTACATTCATCTTATCTTATCTTATCTTATCTTATCTTACATGGAAGAAAGCTGTACAATTACATCCAATAAATAAATGTAAGCATTGTTATATGACCACATACCTCCCAACATGTCGGTGAAGTGCCTTTGAATGACAGCCTGGAAGCTCTTCAGTCTCTGAGCTGCTGAAAACTGAACTATTGCCTTCAGACCTGCAAGCTAAAATACAGAAGCATTTCAAAAACTGAAGTTAAACCCAAACCATTATACTTTACAAGCATGATGTGACAGCTGTTAACTAGTCATGTGACATCCAACCTGTCTGTTCTGTAAGGACCCGAAGAGTGGCTTGCCCTCTTCCTGCAAAATGTTTTCTGTGAAGACATGCAAACATGTTTTGAGAACTGAAAAAAAAAAACACATGAAAAGGGGCAGACTGACACAATACGCCTTATAACTCTTTCTGTACCTATGGCCTGAATAGTGAAGGCACATGTGTTCCAAGCCATAAGGGGCACACGTGGGCACAGCTCATTGGGTGCCGTCTGCAGTCCCACCCTGTGAACTGTGGTGGCACAAACAACCAGCATCTCCGCTATGCTGTCGGAGAACTTCCTCCTAAAAACAACCAGCAGCAGAGAAGTCAAACTGCTGTACTACAGGAAACATAGACACTTGAGGAGGAGCTGATGGTTTCACTCACGGTTCTTGTACTCCATAGCTGAGAATGGACCTAAAGTCTGGCTGGCCCTCGCCACACAGCCCCGTGTCCCCATCAACACTACTGCTTTCTGTGTTGCAATCTGCACAAGAGAGAGAAAATCACCTCATGTCACACGTCACACAGCCAGGCATAATGGCATTTGATGGCACTTTTAAGTAACTATAAAAGCAAATGCACTAATTTTGAGGTATGCCTTCATAAACTAGCCTCTGTATGAACCTGTTTTCTGTTTGTGAGGAAAGTATGCTGCAGCTGTTTTAGAGTAAAATCCCTCCAACAAATAAAGCTAATTACAGATTTTTATTATGAAGCAACTGCAGCGTTGAGTTCACATTAAAAACATAATAACATACCAGAAGTCTGCCAGGTTAGATGATGCTCTACATCTATACTTGGACATTTTGTTTTCTATTGTGTCAGTTTTACACTAGAGACACAGCAATCATTGTATTTTGAGTGTCTTCTTACCATTATCCTGACTGACTGACTTGAGTCCTTTAATCCTAGCAGAAATGATCTGGATCCAGCGAGGTAGTGTCAAATGTTGTCCAATGATCTCTGCATTTTCACTGTACACGGGAAACAAATATTAAAATAGCTTCTATACATTTGTACAACCAGCGATCGGCTGCAGATTGGCCTGAAGACAGTGGACTGGACTCACTAGTTAAACGTTAGAGTTTCAAATGGGATGAGAGGGACAACAGTGTTGCACAGAGACTTGCACAGGGGACACAAGTACTCCCCGTTCTCCAGGTCGATGATCAGCTCAGCATGGAGCCGATTTCTAGTCATATTCTGAACAGCCTCGAAATATCTGAAAAATATAGAGAATAACACCTAATTGGATATGAAGTGTCAACTGTGCTTGCAGGTAGACGACACACACAAGGGCAGGTCTCAACAATAAGGCTTTCTCAGAGCAAGTAAAATGCCATGTCGGACTACTAAATCTAGCAACTCACTTGGTCGAAGAGTTAAAAAAAAAGAATTAAACATCGTTTATTCTGGAGCTGAAAATGGAAATAGCTAAGGAAGGAGCCATCTTATATATTATTTTATCACTGTATAGCAACAAACCTTGAAACTTGAGCCATCTCACTCTAAAGTTTATGAGCTGCAAGGGAGCATTTCAATTACCCTGGAAACAGGAGCTTAGCTGGGTGGCGTTAGAGGCTGTGGGTGAAACTTGAACTATATATCCGAATGCATTGTGCAGTTTGCCACAAGTCTGAGAGCGAGGTGGATAAAACTGGTAAGTAACTGGTAAGAAAATAAAACAATCTGAATAAAGATAAGTAGATATTGACCTTGAGCAAGTAGATTTCTGACCCACTTCAAAAACCAGGCAAGTAAAAAAAAAAAATAATAATAATAATTAGTCATTCTTAGCAAATTTGTTTGTGTAATAACTCACTTCTGCCAACATGTGGCATGCATGACGTGTCCGCAGCTGCCAGTGTGGGTCCCAACGGCCAGTTCAGGAGGCATGAAGAGGGGATATGATGTCCCCGTCCCTTTAAGGGATAAATACAACACACATATGAGTTCCTCTATCAAATGATAGTTGTTAACAAATGAAATGATTACTGAATGGCGACTGACCATCTGCTCTACTAGTCGGTATCTTTCCTCTGCACTGCGTCAGCACGGTGGACCTCTGGACACACGCAGTCAGTACCATGGCTGGAGCCTGGGCCACCACTTCCTGTTCTTCCTGGCAAAGAATGCAGGTGAGCACCTCCCTCTCGGCCGGAGAGGAACCTCGGTGGGGCCCGATGGCTACACACAGTTCCCTGTGCTCCATGGCACAGCTAGAGGAATAAACGTAACCCAAACTAGAATTAGCCAAATCAATTTGGTTTAGATCTTGATTTTCTTTTTGAATGGTCCCCATCACCTCTCAGTGGTTGTAACAGGCTCTCCCTGTGTCCCGCTCTCTGGCATGTTGTCATACAGCATCTTGTTTGACTCAATGAAGTTTTTCTGCATTGCCGACATCTGAGCCATAATCTTCTGTCGGTGGAGTTTGGCTGCCTCCGCCTTCCTTTTGCGCTCAGCTTTCTCTTTGTCCTGAGCACTCTGGAAAAATAACAAGTAGGACAGTAAAACATGTCAACACTGAGAGGACGCACACAATACAAGTATGTTTTTGTTATTTCTTATAATTTCATGACTGACAGCTGTCATGTGTTTGGCTAGGGATGGGATGAAAAAGGATTTTATCACTGATAGCAAAAAAAAAAAAATCACAATAGGTTGATCATGGTAAATATCCATTGTTGGGATAATTGAAAATCCTCACGAGTGACTTGAAAAGGCGTCTGGCTCGCTATCATGGTAGAGACGTGAAAAAAATAGCCTGATTTTCTAAAAATACAGGAATTAACATAAGAACAGACTCACTTTTTTGTCCTTTATTTATTTATGCAGGTGGGGCTTTGATTTATGAACCTTATTGAAGATTGTTTCATTGTTTTTCACTAAAAAAGACATTCACTAAAAAAGGATGTGTGTCCTACTTGTGTGCAATATAATATCTGTTCCTTAACCATGTAAAGTAAGATGATTCCAGTATGTTTTAGTTTTAAGCACATTTTGATATCTCTCGCAACACTATCATTGATCCACGGATATTTTGACATTTTCACATCGTCCCATGTCTGTGTTTGGCACCTTGAAATCAGATCCTATTGGGAGACCAAACGAATGCTGTAACCTAGGGAAGTTGTGTCACGCTCTACAAGGTGCCTTTTAGTTTGGAAAAATGTATATTTGGTATTTTGATACTTTTTTAAATGTTATTTTCACATTTCTTGATGACTGCACCCACGAAATGGAGTTACAATTACATTTTTATTGTTGGAGATCATGACATAAAGCTCTCTTGAATTTGTTATTTCATCTGCACCCGTTCAACTGCCAAATCTGCTAATTAACACTACATAGAAGTCTCTTTGTAAAAAGCCCAAGTGCTCACATTCACTGTGCATAGAACTTAACCTATAAGTACTCAAAATAGAGGAAGCAAAAGTTAAAGGAGCTAAATACAAGATTAGGAGCATTTCTATTGCCTCTGAACGGCTCTCCACGGTGCTAACAGAGCAGCAGTACAAACACTGGAGACAGTGCTGACAGAGCTAGCTGTGTTTATCTGAGGGGGAACCAGAAGGTGGATGCTACGCTTCTGTGACAACAGCATTATCAGCTGTAACCGCTGTATGACAGCAGTGCAGAGCAACCGCCATGAGCTAGCCATGCTCACATACATGAACATGCAATAAAAGCATGGCCCAGTTATGCCAACAAAGCGCGGAAACTTGAACGCGCACAGAAGGGAAACGACTTTATTCTCTGCTCAGGTAGACATTACTCCTCTATATCTTTGCATGGCAAATAGTTTTTTTTTGCTGCTGTGCTGCAATATTAATGCTCTGGATATAAATTTAGAACCTGTAAGATAAGAAAAAGAAATTGGTAATTGCTCATTTAGGTGGAAGAAAAATTAAATGAGAGGAAAAAAAAATTAGGATATCAAATTTAGAACCTGTAAGTTAAGTCAATGAAATTGGTAATTGCTCATTTTAAAAATCATCAGTCATTGTTGTTTTACCTCCTCTGGCTTGGTTGTGTCCACACTCATGGAAGCTGTTGGACTGGACTTCTCTCTTAGGCACTTGACAATCTCAAACATCTGGCAGAAAAACATTTGCGTATAATGGTGAAGGTAACTGAAGATTAATGCATCAGTCTACAAAGATGATAGAAAGCATTATGTGACAAACACTTAATAACTGAATAGCCTACCTGTAGAACCCATTTGACCATGTCTTTTTGAGCTTCAAGAGAAGGGACGGCTTTAATCTTGGACAACAAGAGGAACACTGACTTGCCATGTTCTGACCCGATTCCTGGAAGAACAAAAGAGACATTTGTGTCACTAAATGCGTTTGTAGCTCTGAGAAAAAGTGAATGATAAAGACATCATACAACACAATTAGTTTTCACTCACTGCGGGCCTTGAGGCTGAAATCAAAGGTCACCTCCTCCACAGTACTATCCTCAAGCTGTGTTTTTTCTTCAAGCAACGCCTGGCCTATCAAGTGTAGGGCCTGCGTGATAAATGCATGCATTTTGTTGCTGCAAGTGGTCTGAGTAATAAAAGAAAAGGGCGAGTAAGGTAAAGGAAAAAACAGACATAATGTGTACCCTCTGGATCATGGCTTCTGTCCAATGAGTGGCCCGGTCCTCTGCAGCTCTCTGCAGGGTTCGTCTCAGGACATGGATGATAATGTCACAACAGAGCAGACGCACTATGCTGGAGAAAGCTGGGCAGAAGGCTGGAGGCACCGGAGGACGCAGAGCTGAGAATAAAACACAAGCAGAGGGAACGTTAATAGAGCAGATTCATTAGCAACTGGGGTTCAGATCTCATCACATCTTGGAGCTATAATGATAAATCTATTGATCACCTTTATCATTGCCCTCCTGAGTCCTCCTCTTCTTCTGAGACTCTTCTGCCTGCAAACAGTAAAAGACAAGAATGAAACATTCAACAAAACTGGTGGCAATTTAATGTAAAACTGGTGTTGAGACATTGCATTACCTTGCTATGCTGTGACCTTGAATAATGGTAGAAGAAAGGGTTGAATTCTACCAGACGCTCTTTTTTGACTCCATACAACCCATGCCCTGAAACTCCTGGTTTCCTAAAACAGAAGCAGAATAAACATATCAAGAATACTCTGAAATGACTATTAAGATAAAATAATAAACTCTTTCACAGTCTTTACATACTTGAATGTGGCAACTTTGGTAATTACAGTTTCCAGGCCTGTTTCATGGCTCTCCTACAAAAAAAACATTTTGATATTGTTTTCAAATGGTAATTCATAAAACTAACAACATTAACAACTCTATAATGTAGACAGTATGTGTAGCTTACATTCTCCGGCAAACCCTTGACCAGGCTACTATGAGCCATGGGCTCAATGCACAGCAGGTGGATAACCTCCCTCATTGTCACATCCTCTTTGGTCACCTGACTGATACCGGGGACATACCGCTCACCTGGAAACACAATACGGGTCAGAAAATATAGTGTGGCTCTTATGTGACCAACTAACTTCCGAAGTTTGATTAGCAGAAAGCGACACTGTACCAACGATGACGATAAGGAGGTACAGCATCTCTTCTGTCAGGCGGTTCCATTGTATCAGCTCATCCTGCAAATTGTGTCACATTGCATCACAAAGTAGAGCATTTATATGGCACAACAACTTTTGTTATGAATGATTTTTGAGGTGTCGTTTACCTGGTCTTTGCTCGAACAACTTCCATTAAAATAATCAAAGAGCTCAAATCGCAACAAGACCAGTATGAGGAAGTGGTTGGGGTCCATTTTGGAAGCAGCAATCTGTAAACAGTTTGTTGGGAAATTCATATATCACCATACTGTATACATATAGAGAGGTAATAAGCAAGAGAAAAAAAAAACATTTTCAATGTCTAAATGCCACCAACCTGAAGCATGAGAATGTCCTTATCGTACATCTCGTCCCTGCATTTTACATCTTGATAGTAGTAGACCTGATCATGACAAAAAAACAATTCATTTACTTGTCGTTTCTTAACTGAACTGCACAGAGAATAAAAGCAATTCCTTGAACAGCCATAAATGAAGGATACCTGGCTGACCAATGAGAGTCCGTTTCGCCGCCACATTTCAGCTGAGACCTGTGCAGCCAGCACCACACAGCGCAGAGGATGCTCTGCCAGCTGGGTGAAGTCAAAGCTCCCCTGCAACAGACAGAAAAAAACTCTAATGCCAGCAGTGGAAGTTAAGAGTGTTCATTCAATATACACAACAAAATTAAATAAAAACACAGAAGAGGCAAATGAGAAACACAGAACTGTGGTGATCCATTTTCTATGTCTGTCTGTTTTCTCTCCTGTGTTTATGGCTTTTTTATCTATGAAAACAGGTGAAAAAAAGTTTTGGCAGGATCATTTTCACAAGTATTTATTGTTGTAAACTTGTGCACCTCTACCCTATATTCTCAAAAGGATTAAAAGCATGCATGTCTTCTTCCAGGTGAGTTTTAATTTCTCCCTGCACTCTAAACACAGATAACATACAGTATATTGTGTGTTAGCCAAGTTATGCAACATAATGTCTTTCTTTTAGCTAGAAATATGTTTTAATTGCCACTAATCTACCGATGTGGAAAACATGAAAGCTCTTCGTCATATTTAGAACATGTGGGAGACGTACACTTCAGCCACTTGTAGCCAAAATGAGTATTATAAACAATAAACATTTATCCTGATGGAGGGAAAAAACAATATTTCACTTGTTCTTAAGTCATAAACTGGAGATAAAACTATTTAGATCAGAGTTGGAAAATGAATGAATACTTTTCTCACTTGTGTCTCAGGGTTTCTGTAGAAACTATTAGCTAATTAACATTTAAATCATCTGTGGGGGGCTGCATGTCACTTACAGGATCATCCAGACGATCACGCGTCCCTGTTCTGCACAGAAGTACATACAAACCTAGGGATCACAATGTACAGAGTAGTAAGTTCACAGAAACAGAAATATACCAATAAATCACAAAGTGTCTTAGATATTAGTTCTCCTACCAGCCAGCAGCCTTGAGATGGGCAGATGTATGCTGACAGGCTCCTGAGACACTTTGTACGGACGAACATGGAGGATGTGCTTGCACATGTAGTAATCAGTGGCCTCCCTATGGAAGGGCTGGTTATTGCACTGCATCAGGACTTTGTGGCACTCTTCAAATGCAAGCAGCAAGATCTCATCCTGAGGGGGGAAACAGGGAATTACTGACAACAGTACTCCTCTCTTCTTTACTCCTGCCTACTACGTTAGTGGACAGTGAGTGGACTTTATTGTTTGATGGATCAACTCACATCGGAGGAACACCAGTCCTGAAACATAGCAAGAATGTGGCGAAGCTGGATCTGAAGCGAAAAGCCAGCCTCCCATTCTGGCTCCACCGCAATGTGTTGACCAAACTGGCGCTTCACCTCCTCCATACCCTGATAAGGAAAGGGAGAGAAGGCCAGGATTCAATAAATATCTGGTTTGTCAAGTTACTGTAAGTTGGTGTACTGGTCCTTCTATTACACAATATCAGAGAATGAAACAGGGTTGAGGTGAGTATTACCTGCATGCATTTGAGAAGCCCGAGAAAGACTATGAATCCCTCCATGAACTCTCTCCGCAGCTCTTCAGTCCATATTGAAGGTTTACTGATCAGAATATACCTGAGACACAAGTTCACAACATCTTAGATAAAGACCCAAAAAAGGACAGGAATGAAGAGATAATTATAGTTGTTGCCTGTTTAATGACCTGAGGTCGTGGAAGATGACCTGGATGCGTGCAAACTTGTCAGAGTTGTAGCCAAGGAAGAAGAAGCGATTGTTGTCATCCAGATGCTCACGCAGCAACTCCATGACTGTACCAACTATCACTTTAATGACATTGCCCTCTTCGATCAGCTGTCTGGCCTAGAGGAGCAACAGGAATGGAGGAGGAGAGAGATGGATGTTAAAGTGGGGCTATGTGAGGTACTTATCCATAGTCAGTGTACTATCTACAGCACATGACAGTCGGCACGACCGCAGTTTGTAGAAGCAGACAGGAGTTACCAAGCAGAAGCAAAGCAATGTGCTTTGCAACGTTGCTTTGGCGAAAACAGGGATAATTTCAGGGATTTCAGTTCCCCATCAGTAACGGACTGAATATATAAACTGGCAAAAATATTCTAAATATAGCGTAAACTTAAACTGATATTGATTTCTTTAGGTGGGCCTTTCTTTTAGGTGGAAAAAATACATTTTGCTGCTGCAAATACACTGACAATAGATAAGTACCTCATACAACCCAACTTCAAAACACCCAAACTATTATAACTATCCCTTTAATGGACAGATATACTCTATATTGTCTTCTTAAAGCAGCACTATTATTTTAAGACGTACACTATTTACTCCTATTTACTCCCTTTACTACTATGACATGATATCTATGTTGTCTGGCTAACACCAAACAACGCTTACCAATGTGGGTACAGTGAATATCTGAACAGACAGAGCAGTGATGGATATACTCCTGTCATGGTCGTCAGTTATGAAGTCCTTTTGCAGCTGCTTATAGTGCTGGAAAGATTAAGATGGGGCATATATTAATTTAAGCAGGTGAAATAATTGAGAAAAAAAAATGTTAAATATTTCCTCCTTTTTACCTTTGTAAACTCAATAGCAAAAAGCCTCTTGAACTCTGTCTCCATTAGCATGCTACAGAAAATCAGTTCATGTACAATCTTGCGAGCTCCTTGAGGAAATAAGAAAAACACCTTTGTGTTAGTGTCACACGGAATCAAGTTGAGCTTAAGCTTGTACTGAAAATCAAGCTCAGATCTACTTGCCTTTGTACATCCGGCCATCGTGCAGCATGAGTCTGCTGATGAGGCAAGGCCGCTCTCTGTCTGCGTTGTTCTCTAGTGCCACCTGACAGAAGGCCTGCCTGAAGCCCACTGCACAAGACACACACAAGTTCCCAGTCAGAACATGCAACGGATAACTGAGGTGGATGGGGTGGGTACACTCTCTAAAAAAAGGCACATGTCAAATGTGCACAATCAAAAAATAAAGCTGTGAAGTTTGTGTGGTGCAAGTAAGCCGACAATGATGGCAGCACCTGAATAACTGATGATCTTTTGGAACCAGGGGCCGAGGCGCAGAACGAAAGTTTGATGAGCCATTACTGCTGCGTGAAGGATCTCCACACGTAGCGGCTGCAGGGAAATGTGTTCGGAGTTGGACTGCAACAAGGAGCGAAAGATTTAGAGCTCACTTAAAAATGCTAAACTGAAGAATAGTAATATTCAGATTCAAGACTAAATGTTACTCTAAATTGCTGGTGTCTCACTGGCGTTTACCCTGATTAGATCTTTTGCTTGCTGACAAGAACGAAGGGTTCCTCTCTTTACTGCCCGCCGACCCTGTGCGATAGTTAACATTAATTACATAATGGCATAATCTGCAATGGATACAGAATGATGAGTGACATTATGGGACCTGATTCAAATCATCTTCCCTTTGACGGGACAGTATTGTAAAGGAAAAGTTACGAGCAAATAAAATCAAAATTACCTCCTTGTCAATAAGTGCTGTGTGCGTCTGTGCTTCAGCCTGATCACAGTTAACAGAACGCTGCAGGGTGTAGATCACATGGTCGTACGAGTGGTGCTCATCATTGTACAGTACACAGTAGTATGCATTGTCTTTTGTCCTGCATGGATGGAGAAATACTTTGTCAAAGTTTAGTTGTGTGCTTTACAGATGGGTTGAAATTTGTCTTTGTGTGTTTGGACAGGTCATACCGGGGCTGGAGCTCCGCTGATAGCTCAAGGTTCTCCTCCCACACCAGGAAATCTGTGACGTAGTGCAGCAGTATCCGAAACAGTCTCTCGGCACGCTCATATAGCTCAGGCTCCAACACACACTCATCCTGTACAAAATGAGACAACCGCACAGGGACTCACGTTTTTGAGCACCACTAACACTCTCAGGAGGTCTCTTGCTCCGAACTAACATACAAGAAATGCTGTCTTCAACGTACCAAACATTTATTTTGTGACAACTGTCTTTTGTTAGTGACGTCAATATTGAACCTCAAGTGATTTAATAAATATGTTGCTACAAGTGAAAAACACGATTTAAGTGTTAAGTATTTTTCAACCTCAGTACTTTATTTTCCGATGTTTTTGCATCTAACTGACTAATAGGGAGAACAATTTCTGACAACAGTTCAGTACTGAGCAACAGCGGTGTAGATAGCAGCTGCTCACTGGCTGCAACCGTCATTTACATCCACTAAAAGTGTTTGTTTTTGCCACGACAGGCTATTACAAGTGTTGTTATTACAAGTGTTTAACATTTTGAAGAGGGTCTCACTCAAGGCGAAGTGTTCTGTAATCCAGCGAGGTGACGTGTTTCCTGACGGTGGAAAGCAGTGGAACACATCCATGGTGCAAACACAAGTGCCATCCGGGCAGAGTTTGTTGTTGTTTGAGTACAGAAAGCATAACGTAGTGTTACCTAAAAGATTACCGCTGTCATGGCTAAATGTTTAGACTTCGACAATGTGGATGACTTCTTTGAATTCAATGGCTGCCTGCATTTATTTGAGCCAGAGTATATGCATATTCAGATTTCATGACAAGACTTTTCCTTGCTAAAGGTAAGAAAACAGTGTATTTCTCTGTAGGGTCCTTTCCATAATGTTGTCAGATGCTTATAATAACAATCTGAGCCTGTCAGTGGCAGAAACAAGCACTTTTACTGAAAGTCATGTTACAGTGATGCTGCTCACTTGACTTAACAGCTTGTTTGCCAGCTGCAGATTACAATGTTATCTGACCTTATAATTCCCTATTTCCTGTGTCACCAGCAGTGACTCTACAATGACATGAAACTGGATATATAATATTTTGCTTAATAAGAGCTAAACAGGCAGCTGGCCAAGTGAAGTTGTCATCAAATCTCCTGAGAGGAAACATTCCACATAGCAGCTAAGTATTTCATAGAAATGTCTGACATTTAACACACAAACCAAACAAAACATACAGCGGGTTTGTGTATTTACCCCAGTCTATACGTCACACTACTGTGTGAGAACAAGCACTGGAATCTACCACAATCTAAACAAAAAGAGGTCTGAAACAGCATGATGGGTTTTCATGTTTCACCGTGGAGAATCGTTCATGGTCATGCGACGCGTCGCTGCTTGTTAAGCACAAGTTCAGATCTGGTGTAGAAAACAGAAAGCGGCCTGCCCGACTGGTGCCAGTGATTTCTCTGTTAACAGGAGCACCTGCTGTTTATGGAAACAGGCACAGAGCTGTCAAGCTGTACGTCGGCTAAAAGCCCCTGAGCGGCATCTTATCAGAGAAAAGCCCAAACACTGTGATCAGCAAAGAAAGGCCTGACAAACAACTGCTGAACACTACAATCAATCATCCCAATGTGTCCTAGCAGCAGTTTGGTGGAAGAAGCTGTATCCTGAATACATTCATACACAGTTCAGCAGGATTAAAGCAGCAACAACTGTTTTTCACCAGCTTTTAAATCACCCCTCCAACCTCTTAACCTAGTTATAAATTTTCTCAGTCGGTGCAGATCAACAAAGTGCTTTTCTTTCTTGTTTCCGGATCTAAAGCCACAGCCAAGAGAGCAGCATCCAGGATTAAGATGGGAAAATAAGCATTCTGGGGTTCACTGACACAGAATGGGACGAGTGCGCCCCTCCCACGTCCCTCTTTCCGCTCTATTATGTAACTCACCGTTACCATGGCAGTGGCTGCCCCTGGGTCGTGTTTGGCGCAACAGGGGCCAATCTTCCAGGCCTCCACATCCCCACAATCACAGAAGCCCCCGCCTGATGACGCATGCATCTGGGAAAAAAAAATGTACATATGGTATATCACTATGCTTAAGTAATGGATACACACAACAGCAATTAAGATGTTCAACTGCTTTAGCTGTGGGAATGTGTTATTATGCAACACCGGGGGTCCAACACGAAAGGCCAAATGTAATCCAATGATGACTGATTTTCTATTATTCCCATTTATCCAAGGGGGAAGAAGCTGACTGCAAACGATCAAAATTAATTTAGATTTCATTAAAAACGTAAATATTTCTATTGACACCAACCTTGTAACGATGGCTTTTGTGCACACTATCCTGGAAGCAGTCCATGCACAAGACACAAGTAGGATCTATTGCACAATCCCTGCAATAAGTGGAAGAGGATTTGTTACTTGATCAAGCAAATGATGACAAAAGTGTATTATGAGGCTGAAGACCTGCCACTGTAGTTATTGTACAAACTGAACCGGATGACAATCTGTCCTGCATTAACCATAATTATTTACTTCAACGTAAACAGTGTCAACTTGATGAACACATGAACTGTAGTTTAGCTGTGTGTTGATAGTGATTCACTGTCATTGGCTGAATTTCATACTGGTTATAGTATCACAGGATTTCATACAATACATACAATAGCAAATACACCTTTGTCTCATTATCAGAATCAGAAATACTTTATTGATCCCCTGATAATATACAATAGATTTGTAAAAATAGAAATCAGAAATGTGGAAAATATAAATACTATAATATATAGCAATAGCGTAAATAATAGGGCTGCCCCCTCTTGGTCGATTAGTTGACTTATCGGTTGTTTTGGTCTTAGTCAAGAGATTTCTTTAGTTGATTATTAGTATGGCAATGTTTGAAAATGAGTAGAAGCAAGTCCCACAAAGGACAAAAATGAATTGCAGAGTCTTAGGAGGTTAAGGCAACATGCACACACATACAGTGAATAATACTGAGACTCTTTAATTGTATCTTTGAGTTATTTCAAAGTTACTCATCATTGTTATGTTAAAATCTAGTTAGTTAATAATGTTTCTTTTGTAGCTAGAATAGTTTGTATAGTATATACTCTTTATCAAGTCGGGTTGAGTACTAAGCAAATACTTTTTGATACCTGCATTTCATGCATACATGTTAAAAAATATTTTTTTATTCTAGATTTTGACATTAATCATCCAATATTTAAAATTGCTAGTAAGAGCATATAAATATCTAGTATTTTACCATAACTATGATTACTATTGCTGTTATAATTTGTTTATTAAAGATGATCAGGGGATCTATTCAGACCTGCAGGAGTAGACCGTCTCTCCTTCTTTGAAGACCCGTCCACAGAGCTGGGAGGAGGTGCTGCTCTGCTTGAGCTTCTCCAGACCCTCCTGAGGATCCTCACCAAACAGGAAGCACTCCAGAGGGTGAAGGAGTCGGCTCTGCAGGAGCTCTTCTTCCTCCTGAGGGATGGACTCCTTCTTCAGGCAGAAGATCTGTGGCACCTGCTCCTTCAGGTAGCGGAGCAGCTCCGCTCGGCTGTCTGAAGCCTCCAGCCATTCCTGCACCATAACAAAGAAAGGAGGGCATGATTGTTTTGCAATGACTCAAACCTCTCTACACCACATGACTCAGACCCACATTTATAAGCCACTACTCTCATAGTGATATGCAGATAAATATTGACTCTGGTAAAACATAATGTTTACTTATCAATTAAAAGCTTGATATAAGGGTATTTGATTAAAATAAAGATGTAAACTTCTGTGACAAAGGCAGAAATATGTTATTTTGAATTGACTGCTGACGCTACTACGACGTAGAGCTTTCACAGTGTTTTTTCTTGTAGGGAAACACTGCACTACAAACATCCTGGCATCAACATAAAAAGCTTAACTAAGAATTAACTATCCATTTCTTAACTTCTTAATAACTTAAGTTACAGAGTTAAGTTAAGGAATTTGTCACAATGCTTCCTCCTGGTGAATGCCGATTTATTGAAGATTTAAGAACAATATTCTTTTGTATAGCCCCTTTCTAATTATAATTACAAAGTGCTTGTACAGATAAATATAAGAAGAAGAAGAAGATGAAGAAGATCAACCTTTATTAGTCCCACAGTGGGGAAATTCAATTTACACTCTGTTTTTTTTTTAACTTATACATGGTACATGCAGACCTGAAACACACATACATATATTAATGGAGAGGTGTCAGAGTGAGGGGGCTGCTCTTGACAAGCGCCCCGAGCAGTTGGGGGTTTGGTGCCTTGCTCAGGGGCACCTCGGCAGTGCCCAAGAGATAAACTGGCACCTCTCCAGCTACCAGTTCACACTCAGTTTTTTTTTTTTTTTTGGTCCATGTCGGGACTTGAACCGGTGACCCTCCGGTTCCCAAGCCAACTCCCTACAGACTGAGCTACTGCTGCCCCCTATAAATATAAATATAATAAAACACAGACAAAATTAAAACAACAACAAAGTCAAAATAATGAGAAGCCTTTTATAAAAAATGGGTTTTAAAGAGGACTTAAAAATGGTTATTGAGCTAGCCAACCTGAGGTCCTCAGGTAGGCTGTTCCAGAGTCTAGCAGCAGTGATAGCAAAGGCCCTGTCTCCCTTAGTCTCCAGGCTAGACCTGGGCACGACCAGTACAGACTTGTCAGAGGACCTCAGATTAGAAGGTGGCAAAAAGTTACCAATAATATCTTAAAATCAATTATGAATGTTGTCATTTCCTGTATTGGCTGGCAGCTTGATGAAAAGCACCATGCACACAGAGTTGTTTTACTGCTGGGACTGACATATATCAATGCATCCAGAATCACTGATATTGGTATCATCTATATATTATATTGAACAGTATAAGTAGAGCATAAAATCAAAGTCCAAATGAAGTTACTTTTGTTATGAATAATAAAATATCCAATCAGAGGCAATTCTGTGTTTTTAGGGCTAAATTAGGAAGTGTGAATGACACATGATTTCTTTACATAGAAAAGGGTAAAACCAGTAGACGCTCAAAATACTTCTGCTTTTAACACCCTGAGGAAAGTTTAAGCTGAATAAAACTGACATACTTGCATACTGTACACTGTACGTAGTGTAGTCTTATATTAGATATAGAATCATTTTCATATTTTATAGTACTGGTTCTGCCAGGTTTAATAGGCCACATCTGCTACAAACAATGCCTGATTTTCTGTTTTGTTCGTTGCACGCCATCAAGTGACAAACTGTAAACAACTAATGCAATAAAATCATGTCCAAGTGGGTCAGTTTCACTGTCATATATAGCTTATGGCTGACAAAACGTTGCCACAGTTTGAGGTCGGACAGCAGTCGGTTCAACGGTGCTCAAAATGTATAAACTCATGGAAAACTCATGCTGAAGCGGTTTGGACAAAACACCCAAAATATCTCATTGATGAACACACTACGAATAATACTAATACATTTCCCCGACTGTGCTGTGTACTCTTACAAGCACTGAGTCCAAACCAGCAGTATTCTCTCTCTGTTGATGAGCAGTAAATATTGCAGCCTCTGCAGAGACATTTTAGCCATTTAGGTAGCTAGCATAGAAGCTAACAGCGATAGCTAGCCTGATAAGTAGAGGCCCTTTAACTGCACGGTCAAACTACTTTGTACAAACAAACTAACGTATTATACTTCAGTGTTTTGTCCCCGAGTCTCAGTAACCACTGACAGCTATATTAGCTATTAGAAAATCATACCTTGCTGAGCTCCAGACCGTCTTGGGATTTCTCACCCTCCGCCATATTCCTTTTGCCGTAAAGGAGGTGTCACTAGGAGACTGCTCCACTTGTAATTGAAACCTTTTGCGACGTTATTAAACCACAATTAGAATACTCAGAAATATTTACATGTAGTTAAACAATAATATCTGAGTTTATTGATTTTGATTATTTTTTCTTCAATTAGTAATTTTCCTCTGGTCAAAACAAGTATTTCGGAAACACAACAATCTACTAGAGTCGTCCTCTGGTGGTAGCTTGTAAGTTCTCTTCTTGACGGTCAGGTTATATATAGATAAATAGACAGGGAGTCCATCTGTGTTATTTTTGTCAAATATTGTTACGGGAATAAATAATTAACAAAGGCATTTTGTGGATCTCTATGTATAGTAGTTACACTGCTCTGTGTGCCGCAAACGGCCAGAGATTTCAGCGATGTCGCTGGTAATAAATGATGAATCTGCCAATGGAGATTTGAACGCGGACGGTGCAGTGTGAGGGCCAGGCCGCTGGGGGGCGCCGGTCGATTCTCTCCGTGGTGATGAATGCAGCGGGGCTGGAGGTCAGAGTTGAATGTTTGACAGAAAGCTGAATATGGATTCCATATTTCACGAGAAAGTAAGTTAAAACGTTTAACTTTAAATACCAAGCCTTAAGTAACTCGTCGTGTTCATTCGGAAAGCGTCGGGCCTTCTGCCGGCGATTTGTTTACCGGCCGGTATTGAGAGATTTGTGGTGGTGTTTGGCAGTATTGTTGTCCAGACAGCTAACATGCTAACTGCACCTGCTAGTCAGAGAAGTTTCAGCTAGGAGTAACAACGCAGAAAGCTTTATAACAGCCGCGAGCATGTTCATTTTGTCAAGATAGCAAAAGAACTGGCTTAGCACAGCTACCTTGTCTTTATAAATGAGTATTAAGAGTAGTTGTGTTAGTTGTTCACGTAAGCTAGCTGTATGTAGCTCCACTGGTGTGTGACTTACCGTGGGGACAGAGCTATAACATGTTAAAGTTAGCTAATTCCCTGTCCATGAAGCTAACTAAGTTGATAAAGATATATTTCATCATGCTGTCATGTTATAAGTGTACTTTGCGTTGGTGTTTGATCAATAACTAATCCTTTATTTGTAGCAAGAGGGCTCTCTTTGCGCCCAACACTGTCTCAACAACCTCCTGCAGGGTGAGTATTTCACTCCTGTGGATCTGTCCTCCATTGCTCATCAGCTTGATGAAGAGGAGAGGATGAGGATGGCTGAGGGAGGTATGGCCAGTGAGGAGTATAGGACCTTCTTACAGGTGAGGAGACAAAGATGTGAATGCTGTAGTGCTGCAGCCTGTTTTAACATGCTTTTAACAAATAGTGTCTAACTTTATGTCCTGTGAATGTGATTCAAGCAACCATCTGGGAACATGGATGACAGTGGGTTCTTTTCAATACAAGTGAGAGATTTACTTTTTTATTGATGTTTAATGACATAACCATAAGTCAGTAATATTAATTCCGTTTTCTGTTATAAAATTGAATTTCCCCTGGGGGGAAAAAAAAAGGATTTTTTTTTTTTTTTCTTTAAAAACTCCTTTAGGTAATTAGTAATGCACTGAGAGTGTGGGGCTTGGAGCTAGTCCTCTTCAACAGCCGGGAGTACCAGAGCCTGATGATTAATCCAATGTAAAGTGTTTTCAGCGCTTTATTGTGTAACATCTCAATCTGTTATCCCATAACTACTCTACAGTTTAAGCTGATGGTGACAGCTATTCCCACTTCTATGTTTCAGAAATGAAAAAGCCTTCATTTGCAACTACAAGGAGCACTGGTTTACTATACGCAAACTTGGACAACAGGTATGAGGCACTCGTCATCATAAACAATGTAAACACAGCTTGATTTACTATGAAACGCTGTTTTGTTTTCTTTGCAGTGGTTTAACCTGAATTCACTGTTGACTGGACCAGAGTTGATATCAGACACCTATCTAGCGCTTTTCCTTGCACAGTTACAACAAGAAGGTAGTGCAAAATAGACTTTTATTATATTATATTTAGATGTTGCGATGCAGAAACAATTCAAAGTTGAATTTGCACAGGTTATTCCATATTTGTGATCCGAGGAAATCTCCCTGAGTGTGAAGCAGAGCAGATTCTCGGGATCATGAGAGTGCAGCAGCAGCAGCGACCCAGGCTCATCGGAGAGGATGAAGCACAGACAAGTGCAGGGTATGGATAATATGTGCAGACAATACAATATGAATAAGTATTTTATGTTTCAAGTTGCTAAAAACAAACTTTTTGTACTTACTTGTGGCAACTAAAGTCTTGTACTGTGAGCAGTAGGTCAGCAGCTCTGAGCCAGACGGACATGGGCTTCAGTGTGGAGGACGAGGTTGTGGATGAAGATGAAGAGCTGAAGAAAGCCCTGGCACTCAGCAGACAAGACATAGATGTGGAAGATGAAGAAGCTGATCTTCGCAGGGCCATACAGCTTAGCATGCAAGGTAAAGGATGAGTTATGAATGAGTAATCTTATCCAAAGATTTTAAAATATATAGTTTAAATAAAAAAATAGTTAGTTGATTCCATAAACTCACACTTAAATATTTTTTTATTATTATTATAGTTATATATAGTTTATACACTGCACTATTACGGTAATTAGGCCTTTCTCACTGATCATATCAATGAGTCTTTTTGTTTTCAGGCTCACACTCCACGTTCATAATCATAACTTTTTGTGTTTTACAATTGACAATACTTAACATTGGGTCCTTGTTTTTTTTCTTATAATATTATAGGAGCAGTGATGAGCAACAATTCCTCAGAGTCTGAAATGGAAAATGTGAAATCAGGGATCCAGGCAGCAGGGAGCGCTGCAGGAGGACAAAAAGACCAGAATGAGGCGCTCACCGCCGAGGAACTGCGGAAGAGGAGACAAGCCTATTTTGATCGGTAGGTTTAACTGCATGCCTGGTGACTGCTGTGCACGATTTTCTAAACACTTGTTAGCAGTTGAGTTCAATAGTCCTGCGATAAGCACTGCTTTGTGAATTTAATGGTGTAAGTGTGTCCTCATTAAAACATAATGTTGCACCACAAAACCACAGCTTCTGTCAACACCTGTTGATGCAAACATTATTGTTGTGGTATTTTTTAAAGCTGTATTGTTTTTTTTTTTTTTTTTGTTGTGTTTCATTTTTTAGTTAGAACTGATTGAAGTCTTTATGAAATTGTGTCCATCCTTTTTGAGTGAAAGGAAAATGAATGCATGGATTTTGATGCAAATTATAATCTAAATTATCTCTGTTGATTTCTTAGGCAGCAGCAACAAGCTCAGCCAAACATTCCGCAACAAGCAGACACAAAACCATCATCAGGTGGCTCAGGTAACTACATCTGATTTTTCATATAAATGTAGTGCAGAGTATTTAATCGCCTATCCAAGAAAGACATGAAATATATTAAGCTCCGCCCTCTGCCCTCTTCTAGGATCAGTAAACACTGACTCCGAAGAGGACAAACAACAAAAGCCCAGCCAGTGAAGGTGTGCAAGGTTTGCCGATGTTGTTTACCACCTGCCAGGATTGGCAACCCCATACAGGGGTAGCTTTGCTCCCTCCTCTAACCTTTTGCACATGCGAACACAAGGACAGTCAGAAGGCTGACACGTTTCCCCCGGTTAGTTCGCTGACAGGCTATAGAGAAGAGAACAACGACAAGGAAAAGGCATCAGTTAGTTCAATCTAACTCAGTGAGACACTGGGAAAAGGGTGACCACAGAACTCATGATGCAGTTAATCCAAGTTTGCAATTGCCTTTTTACCATGGCGCCTTCTATTTCTATTATACACTGTTTTTTATTCTTGTTTTTTTTTCTCTGCAAGAGATGGAAAGGAATCTTCAGAATACAAAGGGTGTGTTTACTTGTTTTGGGGTGAATACATACAGAAATGGGTGTTTTGTGAAAGCCATAGGAGACCAATATTGAGACCACAGTTTGACCACAGTTTGCTTGATAATGACAGGTCCCTCTACCTTTACATTGGACTTGCTTTAACATGCAATTCCATCACACGGCCAACCAGAACATCAGTGTAGTTTTGCAGTCATTTCTTGTATCAAACTATCTTTTAGCCAGCAGCACTAACGTGTGGGTCATTTATTCAAGACTTCATCGATCATTTTACTCATGAACGTCTAAGAGTGAACTCCCAAGATATTTAGACAACAACATATTTTTGATGTTGTGGCTTTGTTATTACCTTTAAGCGTATAAGTAGGCATAATGAAATGTAAGAATACATAGCTCACATACACTTAATTTAAGGGTGTTTTGTCCATTTTTGATGGACAGTGAACATAATAATTCTATAGAGTTATTTGTTGAATCTAAAAGGCTTTTGACTGATGCACATTTTTCATATCTTATCCAGAATAAGTTAATGGGGAACAAAGAAGCAATCTGTAAACACCATGAAACTGCAGCTGATAGATAAATAAGTATTTCATTTTTCCACCCCAGTATGATCACTTAAAACCAAAAATCATGTTCAACAAGTGATTTCATCTGTTTCTGCTCATCAGTGTTTGTCATGAAGTGTATAGGGAAGTTGTTATAAAATGATCAGTCTTCCTTTGACGTAACTACTCAAACAATCGATAGTTTTAACCTGAAATATTCATCCTGTATTCCAATTATGCTTAGAGCAATTTTGTACACACATCAGTTGTACAAAGATAAACCAATTTGCACTGAGGTTTTCTTGGTTTAAAGCTGTGGAAGCCTCTGGCTGATCGATGACCTTCAGAAAATAACATCAAATAATGAGAATGAAGAGCGGCTGTTAATTAACCTCATAATTTGTATAATTTAAAATCCAAAGATGGAACAAAAACATCAAAAATGTGTCACCGTGAATACACTTTGAAGAGTTTGTTCTCTTGGTTATATAATTTTATAAAACCAAAATCATGTTGCAACACACAGTGTTGATGAAAAGACCACATTACAGCATTAAAACTGATCAGTTTGTTTACAGCACTTATGTTTTTGTGACCGTTCAGCATAGCTATATCTTGATGCCTCCACAAATGCATTGGATGTCACACCAAGTTTGGTCTCATCACTATTTTCATTTCCTTTGGATCTGTTAGGCTTTTTTTCTACTTAAAATGCACTTGTGAAAGAGTATGAAATGTTGATAGTTGGGTTTTTGTCATTGCATTGTTTTCACTCACTACATTCTTACAATAAATACTCATCATTCTTGTTATAGTCCACGTTACCATAGCCCTTTCTTTCATTTAATGTATTAGTTCTTGTTCCAGGATTAAAGTGACATTCACTCCTCCTGACGTTTCTCATGTCTCAGTTTTTGTAGCTCGACATTAACATTGCAGTTATTGACAGTTGTGAAGTCACATCGAAAAAGAGGCACTGAATGTTCAAAAAACAGCTCAGACGTCTCCTGGTTAATGTGTAACGCTCAGAGCACACTTGCACTTTGTTTCCCCAAATAATAGATGGAGCTTTCAGGAGTAATCTTGCACAAGCTGAATGGTACGTATGACAGTTTGGGAAAAAATATCTACTATATTGCATTTCAAAACTCAATTCCTTCATTAATTTTGGTGGTAATTTAAATGGAAAAATAAATGATTATGAGATGTAATCTGCCTTATTGTTAGTAAGTAGATGGGTTATTGTGTTATTATTTTTTGATCTACGTGTTTCAGGTTGAGCAACCAAACATCTCAAAATATGGAGGTACACAAAATGAAGATGGGGTTTATTTCCGTTGTAGCCTCTATGTGCTTCTTGGCTCCTGTCCACCAAGCGCACCTTCCAAACCCCACCATCTCAGATCTTTCCTTTAAAAACATGGACTTTGCCATGAATCTGTACAGAAAAATATCCAGCTATCATGACAAGAACATCTTTTTCTCGCCTCTGAGCATCTCCACCAGCTTTGCTGCTCTTTTGATGGCTTCAGACGGCGTCACGCATAAGGAATTACTGAAGGGACTCAACCTGGATCAGCTGGAGCAGGTTGACCAGCCACATTCCATCCCAACACTGTTTCAGCTCCTTCATGAGAACATCACCCAGAACGGATCACTGATACTGGACCAAGGCATGGCCCTCTTCATGCACCAGCAGTTTGCAGTGGAGAAGATGTTTAAAGACCAAATCAAGACGTTTTTTGATGCTGACATCAAAAGTGTAGACTTTGCGGATACAAAAGGGAGTGTCAGCTTCATCAATGAGTATATCAAGCGCAAGACTCACGACAAAGTGAATGAGATGGTTTCTACCGTGGATGCAACGACCCAACTCATGTTAATCAACACTATTTTCTTCCAGGGTAAGTTGAATCACACTTGTTTAGTTTAGAACCTTGGCCCCCATTTGTGTTTTGACCTTTGACCTGTAGTATCCACAATCAAACTAACAGTATCATTCCCTCCACAGGAGCCTGGCAGAAACCTTTCAACCCCAACTTCACTGAAAACACCAAATTCTACATTGACAACTATAATATTGTGCAAGTGCCGATGATGTTTTTAGAGGATAAGTTCTACACAATGGAAGATATTCCTCTCGGTGCCAAAGTGTTGAAGCTACCATACCAGGAAGGTGTTTCCATGCTTATCCTGCTGCCAAACAAAGGCATAGACTACACTGTAATTGATGATGGGATCACTGCTGAGAGGTTCCTCAGCTGGATCAAAGGCCTGCAAAAAATGTAAGTGAAAGGAAAGTCATTATGTGGAAAATGTGTTACACTCAACCGTACTTCTTGTCTTTCTGTAGCTTTTCTAATATTATCCATTATTGCAAAGCTTTTTGTGACGTGCTGCAAGGAGTACCCAGCAACAAACAATCAAATGCATAATATCAGACATCTACAGCAGTAGATAACAAGTGATTCACTCAAAATGAGCATGTCTTCCTGTTCATAGCAAACTGGAGGTCAACATGCCCAAATTCAAGATGGAGGAGTCGTATTCCCTGCACAGTCTCCTACCAAATATGGGCATGGCCAGTATCTTCAGCAATTCAGCCAATTTGACAAAGCTGACTAAGGAAGAAGGCATCAAAGTGTCAGAGGTTAATTTTCAGTTTCACCACACTGAATACTTAACAGCATACTTGCATATTCCAGCGTCTGCAGATGGTGAATTTTGATCTCTACTGTAAAATCGCAGGTGCTGCACAAGGCTGTGATCGATGTGGACGAGACGGGGACCACTGCAGCAGCTGCCACAACAGCTGGCATTATTCCATATTCCTTACCCAAGACCTTCACCGTCAACAGACCGTTTTTCTTCTTCATATACCATGAAGACACTAATTGCCTGCTGTTCATGGGCAGGGTGATTGACCCTACCAAAAACTAGCAGTCATGACAGGGCTTGCACACAACATTGTTTTTGTTAAGGCTTATGACAGGCTGCTTTGATGCATTTTTAATCTAGTGTGTCGGTCTGTCCTCTAAGCCTACCTATATGTGATACCTATTAATAAAGAGTTTGCGTTATTGTGCCTTTTTTGTATTCAATCAAATAATTTCAGCTCTTGCAAAGAGATGTGTGCAAAAAATACTTAACTAAGTGATAGCAGTGTTGGATATATACTGTACATGTGAGCACCAGCACAAGGACAATCACTGGTGATTCTGCACAACATCTGGAAAACAATCTAAAATTGTATTGATAACATTTTTATGTAAATGAGTCATTTTAAAGAAAGTAAAACATCCACAGAGCTTTTAGAAAGGTACTGAATAAAAGTTGCTTTTCCTCAAAAAAAAAAAAAAAAAAAAAAGATTATGACTGAATTAATCATTTAAAAAAATTGACAGGTCCAAAATGAATGTAATGTTTACATTTGTGGAAGATACCTGACAGTCGCTTCCCACTGGTATTCTCCATCATGCTGCAGAAGTGAATATAATTATAATAATAATAATAGTAATACTAAAAGTGAATATTCACTGTGGCAACAGTGTAGGCCAATAACTGCATGTTGCAAAATGACTTTTACTCAAACAAACAATCGTGATGAATCTTTAGTCATCATATGACTGTCTGAGTTATTCCACTCAACCATAAAATATGCAGGTTGTGCCATGAACTGGCAACCACTTATTGTGAAGTGATGTAAAGGAACGGGGAGGGAGAATGACATCTAGTGGCTGAATGTTATCATATTATCAACTGTACCTTCATTTAAAAACTGCAGACAAAGTTTTGTAAAAACCATTAGCCAGTGATTTATTTACATTTACAATTGTGTGCCGAAGACATACAAACTTTTGCTGATGGCTTATTAGAAAATGATTTTAATTTTTTAACATGCATATCTGTAAACCCATCATCAGCAAGGGATTTTTCACCGGCATACTGTGTTTTTATTGATATATTATAACTGGAGTACAAAAAATGAATAGAGTTTTTAAATCAATAATAAAGTCATTACTTACTATTTAAGTTTTTAAATCAAAGGTGGCTGTTAGGATAAACAGCACATCCAGTCTTAATTAGACGTGTGCCAGTTCAAATGATGAGCTTAGTCAGATTAGAAAATGAAAATATTACTTTCTCTGAATCATATCAGCGTATTTTAAAGAAGATGATCACCACAAAGCAAACTACTGATCATCTCATATGGATGTTTTTAAGATGATTGTGATTGTTTGGCTAATAAGACATGATCTGACTTAACATCCAGTAGCAGGGACGACTTATAACTCACAGTGAGGAATAAATAAGATAACTAATACTTTTATCTGGCCCATCCTGCAGGAAAGACTCGTCTGTAGCTGCTGGCGTACAAATAAAGTTTTTTCAAACCACGTGATCAACACTGTCATGGCTGCGCCCTCGTGTCATGCGTGGTTGTCATCACTTGTAACAATATTTTGACATTTTAAAACACCACAGCCAGTCAAGGTAGTACTCGTTTTTACTTGTAGGGTTGTATTGTTCTGTGTGGTTTACCAAGCCTCTTGGATCTGATGGTAATTACGAGCTTTTAGCGAGGATATAGCATACAGAGCGGCTCAGCTGCCTGCTGACTTTACAGATACGCTGTTGAACAACTCGAGGGAGGCAACGTGTTGGCGTAACTCGGTATTTATCTGAGTAAAAAAATGAAGACAAAGAAGATGAAGCCCAGAAACAAGCGTCTGTCGTCCGGCCTGCAGAAACCGACCAAACGGAGCATCCACGTGAAAGGCAAATGGAAAGCTATCGAGCTCGATCCCAGTCTGTTCTCCGAGGAGGGCATGGAGGGTCTGGTGTGTTTTGAAGAGCTGACAAGTTACCGTCTGGTCGACTCCGAGAAAGCGGCAGCTAAAGCAGAGAAGGAGCTGAAGAAGAAGAGAAAAGGGAAAAGAAAAGCCAGTGAGGGAGAGGAGGCAGGGGAGCAGGTAGATGTGGAGACCAAAGAGGGAGCGAAAACGGATGAACCAGCCAAGAAAAAAGCCAAGAAGAAGAAGAAGAAAAATAAGAAACTGGCTGTGAAGGAATCGGACCAACCAGATGACAGTCCTGTAGGAGAGACACAGGAGGGTGAAGGTGAACCAGCTGAAGAAGACACTTCAAAACATACAGCAATGAGTCCAGAGCCTGAAACTAAAGTCACAAAGACGAACAACAAAAAGAAGAAAAAGAAACAGAAGCAAGAGGTAGAAAATGATAAAACCCCAGAGGAGCAGCCAAACCAGGAGTCTGCATCAGGTGCTCCGGATAAAGACAGATCCACTCAAGACAAAGTGGCAAAGCCACCCAAAAACAAAAAGCAGATAAAAAATTGGACAAATGCAGCAATTTCTGGCTCTGATGACCAAAATGCTGATGTGAGTGCTTGGAAGGACCTGTTTGTTCCCTCCCCTGTGCTAAAGGCTCTGAGCAGTCTTGGATTCAGCTCACCGAGTCCTATACAAGCCCTGGCTCTGCCTCCAGCTATCAGGGATCATATGGATGTACTGGGGGCGGCTGAGACAGGTAACAATACACCCTTTTCTGTGTCCCATAATAATAATATTGTCCTCATGTTTCCATAGGGGAAGCTAATGTTGGTGCTGTCATTACAGGAAGTGGGAAGACGTTGGCTTTTGGTATTCCCATGATCCACACCATCCTGGAGTGGAAGAACGGTTCGGAGAAGCCTGCTGATGAGGACACTGAACAGACCACGAAGGTGGAGAGTTTGTATCTACCAGCTGTAGATGAGGTAGAAGACGACAACATGGAGGCCGAGGGAGAAGAGGCTGACGGCATCGCAGAGCAGGATCGAGGTGGCTCAGACGAACATGACAGCGAAGATGAACACGACGACGCTGAGGAAAAAGATGACGACGAGAGGGTCGGGTGTGTTCAAGTAATTGAAAATGCAGCGCTTGACTTTGAGCCTGCTGCTGAAGCAGAAGAAGCTGCTGCTGGTCGGAGTCAGCCTCTGCTCGGACTGGTGCTCACTCCCACCAGGGAGCTGGCTGTTCAGGTCAAACACCACATCGATGCTGTCGCTAAATTTACAGGTAAGTCATTCAGGTTTTATGATTTCCAGGTTTTTCAAAAGATAAAAGATTGCCGAGTTACTGAAGATGTTGCTGTTGTTTAGACATCAGAACAGCGATAGTGGTGGGAGGAATGGCACAACAGAAACAAAGGAGGATGCTGAAGCGACGACCAGAGATTGTTATTGCCACTCCAGGACGTCTGTGGGACCTGATCCAGGAGAGACATCCACATCTGCTGAATCTGAGACAGCTCAGGTACGTCTCAACTCACCTCTTTCTTACAAGGTTTGGCAATATGTTTCAGTTATGAATATTGTGTAATATGTGCAAAATCACAGATAAATGATGAAATTCAGTAAACTGTGTCCCACTGTAGCGCATTACATCAGACAAAGGTCATCACATGCAGAACAAAAACTACAATAACTCAGTATAATGTAACATTTTTATTAGAAGTTGACTGATGTGTTTTTTTTTTTTTTTTATCGCCGATGCCAATTGTTTTTTGCTGATATCTTTGGCTGATTTTCTTTTTTTCCTCCATCTGACAAAATTTTACAGATTAATATAACAAATGATAGACAAAATTTCTTAACTTAAGTAAACATTTATTTAACAACACTTAAGGTTTGTCTCTCCAACCTGCATGTTGTTGATGCATGATTCTCCCAGTTAGGATGTTGTTCTTCTCACACACACTTGTAAAGGTTAACACACCAGGTTACATCCACTGAGGTCTGCCAGTAGATTGGCAACTTGATTGACACAAGAGGTGGTGTCACATGAACACTGGGCTGCCCGCAGATGAGCCGGCTTGATAATCAGCTTAATCTGCTCAGGCATCTGTTGATGCCGATTACGAAAAAATGTAAAAAAAATCGGCCGGTTTAATTGGTCAACCTCTAATTTTCATGATAGCTGTTTTTCCTTTATTTAAATTTTCTCCAGGGTTTCCAAATTGTGTAAAATGTTTTAATTAACTTAAATTTTTCTCAAGTAGAGCTGCAACAATTAATCAGTTAGTTGTCAGCTGTTACATCAATCACCAAATTTCAACCGATTAATCCGTTTGAGTATTTTTAAGAAAAATAAGTCAAACTTCTCTGATTCCAGCTCCTTAAATGTGAATATTTTCTGGTTTCTTTACTTCTCTATGATAGTAAACTGAATATCTTTGAGTTGTGGACAAAACAAGAGGATGTCATATTGAGCTTTGGAAAACACAGATTAACATTTTTCACCATTTTCTGGCTTTTTTTTTTTGACAAAACAACTAATCGATTAATCAAGAAAATAATCAACTGTTTAATTGACGATGGAAATAATCCCTGGACTCAAGCTTGATGTAGTTCAGTACAACATATTAGTCTTCAATGACAATATGCTTTGAGTCAATAATGTGGACGACAGAATTTTATAAAACACTAAAGTCATGATCATGCCATGACAATACGAAGTCACTGAAAGACAATAAAATCTTTAATCATCATCCAGCCCTACTTTCTTATTTGTTCATCAGATTTCTTGAAGGGTAGACTGATGATCATTCATGCATTTTCACTGCAACGTCCTGTTTTCATTTACACTGAACATAAATATGGAGTGTGCTTTGTTTTTGTCATAGGCCAGTCAGGAGGAGCCACATTAGCTAATGTCCAAATGCAGGGGACTATACAGGATGTAACATAAAAATTTGATATACAATATATAAAATGCTCTTTAATGAAAGGCTTTAGGTTCCATGGACTTTCTGACACTGATGGCCTGAAGGGCCTTAAGTTCAACATCAGCAGTGAAGGGCTAAATAAAGCAAAGAAACCTGACTGTGTGCACATTATTGCTATTTGTCGGAGGGGTCTCTGTGCAGTCATTTTCAAACAAAAGGCCAGAGGCAGAAGAAAAACGTGTGTTGAAAGCCAGATACCACAGGCGGCGGTGTTTTTATTGAATCTGACTTCCCAAAAGGAAGCTACATCAATATCAGCTGTATCAGAAGTGTGATACAGATCATTCACAGAGGCTTGTTTGTTGGATTGTTCATGCTGCATTTTATTAACCGCTCTTGTTATTGTGCAGATGCCTGGTCATCGATGAAGCGGATCGCATGGTAGAGAGAGGCCACTTTGCAGAGCTGGAGAGTCTGCTGGAGATGCTGAACACAGTGCACTTTAATCCCAAGAGGCAGACGTTTGTGTTCTCCGCCACGCTGACCATGGCTCGCAGCCTGCCCACCCGCCTCCTGCAGAAGAAGAAGAAGAATCTGGACCAGAGGACTAAGTTGGAAGTCCTCATGGAGAAAGTGGGGATCAAGTCCAAACCCAAAGTCATTGACTTGACCAGGAAGGAGGCAACCGTGGAGACCTTGACCGAGACCCGAATCCACTGTCAGAAGCTGGAGAAGGACTTCTACCTTTATTACTTTTTGCTCCAGTATCCCGGCCGCACCATGGTGTTTGCCAACAGCATAGACTGCATCAAGAGACTGAACTCCTTGCTGGTTATCTTGGACTGTACTCCACTGCCTCTTCATGCCAACATGCACCAGAAACAACGCCTCAAAAACCTGGAAAGGTTTGCCGAGAGGGAGAGGTGAGGTTCGCACACACTATAGTAGTCTGAAGGTGTTTTCCTCAGGTTAGCTCAGTGACTGTGTTGCTATGATGAAATATAAAAACATGTTACTGCAACTAAGGGCTTAAGGGTTTTATCTGCTATGGGTAAAAAGTCCATCATTGAGTTTTATCATACTCACAGAATACAGTGTAGTTTATACGTTTGAACTCCTCAAAGTGGAAGGTGGAGAAACAACTCAAGCGCACTTTGATTTGTCTGAACATGTGCTTGTGTTGCTGCCAGTTTGGCAAGCTCTCCCATGGTAAAATAAGGCACTTCAAAGAATTATAATCATTTATCACATTGAGATTTTAAGATCACAATATTCATTTGGTAACTTTGAGGATTTTTTTCCAGTTCTTGGAAATTCACACCTTTATTCATAAGTATTAGTTTACCAAAAGATCTCGTTATTTGGCATCTCTTTTGTGGCACTTCCTTGTTACGTATGTAGCTCAAAATTTCACCCTTTAACCTTACTCATTGCTCACTGAATTGACCCTTGAATTTCATTCACAGTTGTGTTCTGCTGACTACTGATGTGGCAGCTAGAGGACTTGATATCCCCAATGTTCAACATGTTATTCACTACCAGGTAAGCTTTGCGTTTATTGTTGTCTACAGCATTTATTATTCTTTGAAAGCCAGTTACTTATGCTCAATGACATCAGTATTGGCCTACATAAACAAGGGTACTAATTGACTATAACATTACACACTATGTATCACTGAGTCATAGTTCAGGAGATGCCTTATGGTCAAGCTGAATTTTGGTTACAGCTGTCAGCATTAGTTTAACGTGGCTGCGTAGCTTTGTACACTGCAGTAGTGTATTAGAGGCTGTTCTATAGATGTTCTACTGCTACATGCACTATGCATAAAGAGAGCCTGAGTGCAACTGGTGTAATTATTCCCAATGTTCTCCATCAGGTTCCCAGGACATCTGAGACGTACGTCCATCGGAGTGGCAGAACAGCGAGAGCCACCAAAGAGGGTCTCAGTTTGCTGCTAATCGGCCCAGACGACATGATGAACTTCAAAAAGATCTACAGGGCTCTGGGGAAGGACGAGGACCTTCCCATGTTCCCCATAGAGATCAAATGCATGGAGGCCATCAAGGTGAGAGCCAGCATTAGGCCCTGCCTTTATGTGACATTAAAGAGATTTATATTTGGTTGTTTATCATCGAGCGGGTTCCTCCTCAGGAGCGGGTCAACTTGGCCAGAAAGATCGAGAAGATCGAGTTCCACAACAGCAGGGAGAAGCAGCACAACTCTTGGTTCAGACAAGCAGCAGAGGCACTGGAGGTGGACCTGGATGATGATCTTTTAATCGGTAAGACCAACATAACACACTTGTAACAGGTTCCCTTTATTCAAAAAAAAAAGTTAAAATACAGACAACTGAATATGCTATCTATGTCTACAGGCGGAGCAAAGGATGAGGAAGATGACCGAGAGCAGCAGAGGGTGGTAAAGGGGATGAAAAAGCACTTGAAGCATCTGATCTCTCAGCCTGTGTTCAAGAATGTGATTAAGACCAAGTACCCCACGCAGATGGGAAAGCTCTCCCTGCCTTACATGCCTCTAGCTGGGAGGGAAGACGCCCTCACCCGGGTTTCAATACAACAGAAGAAGCAGAAGCTACAGAAAGGTGGTCCACCAGGGCAGAAAAAGCAGAAGAAAGAGCAGCAGTGACATGTTAATGGAATGTGTATTTAGAGATGCCATCTTTGACAGGATTATGTTGATTTACTGTAAATTAACTTCAGTTCATTTAAATACTTATTGCACAGTGTGCAAAAAAAAAAAAAGTATTTCCATATGTTGTTGAATCGCTGTACACTGCAAGACTTTATAAAAATCTGTTTCCATAAGTGTCTTAAAGCCCAGTTGGGATTTTATTCAACCGAAGTCAATATTCCTGAGTCGAGCTGAGTCCTCATGGATCTGCGGTCAGTGTTGAGGTCACGGGTAGAGAATGTTATAATGGGAAGTTTGGTAGAGGAGGTGCAGGGACGGTTCAGCACCCTCTGGAATGACGTGGTGAGCCAACTGCTCTTCATCACCCTCCATAGAGACGATGTGGATGCAAACATCCAGAGCCTGCGACAGAGCTAAGATGTCCACGTGATCGCACTCCATCGCCATGGCCTCCACTTCCTGAATGAAGAAGAGAGCGAAGACATTACCAAACCCTGTGTTTCCTTGACTCATCTTTCTACTATTGTGTTCACTAGATGGCAGCAGCACTTCGTCACTAACTTGATGACAGTAGACTAGTAGATTGGGCGCCTCCACAAAGTTGCAGAAGAAGTCCGCCTGGTTTTGCAGATGTGCTGAAGTGAGCAGCCTGAGATACTGCACCACGCTGTCAGACGTCATCTGCTCATTGAAGAGCCGGAGCAGCGTGTCTTCCTGTTCATCAGCCTGGCACTGCTCCACAACACTGACGACCTTCAACACAACAGAAACAATGGGGTGTTTTTGCACAAAAACTCTTCTTCCTAGTTCCACACACAGGATGTCCCTCAAATACTTGGATTTTCATTCCCTGCATTTTTTAATAAGCCGGCAGATCCAGTAGCAGACTAACCACATTTAACCAAGAGCATAGTAGCCGCCGTGGCCATCAGTTCGATGAAGAACTGATGGATGAGTGCCCAAAGGCTTTCAAGATGCTTTTAGTCATTACCCGGATTACTGAGGACATTCAACACAAGGTGACATGGTGCCAGATCTTTCTATTTCCTGTTCAGAGATTAAATTTTCCTCTGCAGCTGATCTGAGGAGTCAGATTTCAGACATCGACTCCACCACAAAAACATCCTCACTATTATGATTATAACAATATACAGTTGTGCTCAAAATACTAACAGTCCAACATCACCAACCAGATCAGTGTTTTTGGTAGAAATGATATTTCTACATGGCAAATAATTTACTAGTAGGTGTAGTAGAGTAACAGAAAACCAACAGACCCAACATGACCTGCATGCTGCTGATTCTGTGTAATTGAATCATTAATTGAAAGGGGCAGGTTCAACATAACAGCAGCGTGAGTAAAATGGGTCGTTCCAGACATTGTTCAGAACGGCGTACTTGGATTAAATAGTTGATTGGAAAGGGGAAAACATATAATTGTAGAAAATGATAGGCTGCTCAGCTAAAATGATCTCAAATTCTTTAAAATGGCAACCAAAACCAGAAAGACGTGGAAGAAAACAGAAAACTACCATTCGAATGGCCAAGCCTTAGCCAGTGATCAGCTCCAGGGAGGTCAAAGAGGGTCTAAAGTTACCCGAGTACTGCAACAATTAGATGAGGCCTATATGAAGCCAAGCCATCGGTAAGAAGCCCTCGCAAAGTCCAATTTTTGCAAAAACTACATGCTAAAGAGGTTATAACTAGCCAGAGAACACAGTGACTGGCCTAAAAAGAAACGGTGCAACATTTTGTGGACTGATGAGCTTGTTTTTGGGTCTAGGGGCAGCAGACAGTTTGTCAGATGACCCTCAAACACTGAATTCAAGCCACAGTGTGAAGACAGTGAAGTGTGATGGGGCAAGCATCATGATATGGGGATGTTTCTCATACTATGGTGTCAGACCTATTGACCGTATACCAAGGATCATGTATTAGTTTGAATACATCAAAATACATGAAGAGGTCATGTTGCTTTATGCCAAAGAGGTAATGCCCTTGAAATGGGTGTTTCAAGGAGACAACGAACCCAAACACACCAGTAAGCGAGCAGCATCTTGGTTCCAGACCAACAAGATTAACGTGATGGAGTGGCCAGCCCATTGACATTAAAAATATGTTTCTGAGGCAAAACCAAGACATGCAGATGAAGTGTGGAACATGGTCCAGTTGTCCTGGGCTGGAAAATCTGTTCAGCGGTGCCAGAAGTTGGTCGACTCCAAGCAACACAGATGAGAAGCAGTTCTCAGAAACAGTGGTTATACAACTACATGTTAGTTCAGTGATTCACAGGAAAGCTAAATCTTCAAGCATTTTTGTTTATACAGTAAATGTTTGAGTTTGTCAAGAAAAATGCAGACACTGCTATCGTTTTGAACAACCTAATATTCCCTTTTTCTTCACTTCCTATAAAATTTGCTAAATGTTTCGATCGTTTTGATTTGGAATTGAATGTGCAGTGTTTCCAAAGCATTTTCAGGTATGGAAATAAAAGCTATTATAGGATTTTGAGCTTTAGTCACTTTTTTAAAAACACTGCTGTTATTTTTGAACACAACTGTACATTGTAGGCATCTATACACCTTTATGATTATTCTCACTGTCAATCTGTTGATTATTTTCTCTATTAATCAATTAGTTGTTTGGTCTATAAAATGTCAGAAAATGGTAAAATGTTGATCAGTGTTTCCCAAAGTCCAAGACGATGTCCTCAAATGTCTTGTTTTGTCCACAACTCAACGATATTCAGTTTACTGTCATAGAGGGGTAAAGAAACCAAAAAATGTTCATACTTGAGAAGCTGCGATCAGACAATTTTGATGTTTTTCCTTTTTTAAAAAACTACTCAAATCAATTATCAAAATAGTTGCAATTAATTTAATGGTTGACAACTTATTGATTTATTGTTATCGACACAACACAAAAATATTCTCTCACATCCAAATTACTATTATAACTGGATCTGTTGTAGGCTTTACTTTTATGTCTGTGTTATATAAGTGTGTATTATGTCAAACTCACTACTTCTGTAGGACTATTATGGTCTGACACAAAGACACAAACTAATAATCTGCGTGTCTTCTGCCCAACTTTGTTACAGCTTGACATCCAGTTATTTCTGAGTGGTTCGTTCCCAGCAATAAATTCCTCTTATTGTTGTTCACGTCTGAGCACGTTTATATATATTTTACTTTTTAAGGCTTATTATAATTGGTGTTTTACTGACCTACTGCTACCTGGTGAGTAAATAAAATGCATTATTAGATTATTATTTACAGTGTTCAGGTGGTGCTTGAAGGAGCTCTCGTCAAATCCCGCAGAAGAGAAGTCTTCACAGGTCTGAACAACTTTCTCCTTAAACCTGAAAGTGAAACCAGTAAGATAAGGCCACCTTTAAGTGTCTTCACCTTGGACAGGTGGCAGTAATGCTGATACCTGACCTCTGTAAAGCCCTGGCATTGTGCAGGACCGACTCCAAGTGAGCGAAGCAGAGGGCTCTGTAGAAGCAGTTCCCATCTCCGCGCACTTGTCTGACGGTGGAAAACTGGCTGCTTAAATCCTAACAAAAGACAGTTAAAGGTGTGATTAATATGCGGCGAACGGCTTCAGTTAAGAGGGGCGACTGTGACCACCTGCAGTACAACATCACCCCACCACAACTAAAGGTCCTACTTTATATTTGGCACCCGGCGTTTGGTCTGGAAACAGCGAAGAAATGTCCTCTCGGTATGAGACGAGGCTGCCGGCTGCCTCCATCTGTGGAGAAACAAACAGCTTTCACTATTCTCCCACCAAACAGCAGCTCCGGAGGTCAACCAGCACCACGTACCCCCACATTTCAACGACATGGAAACAATGTAAGAAAACGGAATTACAGTGTAGCAAGAATCCGTGCGTCAAGGCTGTGCGTCAAAACATTGTTGCAGCCTTATTTCCATTTTCTGAACACCGGATGTTTGCAGGTACCACGTGTTTCTGTTAAAGGGACAGTACAGGGTTTGTTTAATGATGGCGTCAGAGCTTGGCGGAGGACAGTTTGCAACCGAAATAGTCGTCAAACCTAAAATTTGGCATAAAAGTAGAAACCAGTGTTAGCTCAAAACATGGCAACCCATAATGAGCCTGCTGTGGGTGACCCTTTCCTCTGTTTTCATCAACAGGTACATGTCATTACATTAAAGTGCTGAAGAAGTATTATCAGCAAAGTGTTAATAAAGAATCAAAGTAAAAGTACTGCATTTCAGTATATCTGGTCGAGGTGGGGCTGCGTTTAACTACTTTACTGTATATGCATTAATGCATCATATTTATCTGTTAATACGTTTTGAACAACCAGACTAACAAATCACATTATTGTGTGTGTTATATATATATATATATATATATATATATATATATATATATATATATATATATATATATATATATATATAGTGCTTTGTGATGCTTTGTATGCTCTGGTAGTGGGAGCGCTCTGGCAGTAACCCCCAAACTGGGAGCGTGGCTCCAACAGATCCCAGTACCAACATCTGAGGCCTCAATCCAGAAGAGCACAGTCCTAGGAACAGCTAAGATACCACGCAGAACCCTCAAACTCCCAGACCTCTGGTAGAGGACCAGAGAAACATGGTGGAGCAACGTGGTGGACTCCATGAAAAGGACCCACTCCCTATGTAGATATGAAGGGCTCATTCTAGGCTAATGAAAACATAGTCAGGAATATTATATACCATTTCTGCTATGCTAAATGTTACACACTGCTCCTTTAACTACAGTACTTGAGTAAATGTACTCATAGTCTGACAGCCCAGTTTATTACTTAATCCTTAGGAATGCAAATTGCTGACAAAATAACCGCCAAAAAGTATGTCTGAACATGTTATGCTACTTTAACTGCATTGAGTAGTGTTGCAGCATAATTGGTGATCACTGTCTGCACTAGACGGCTGTAAGAAAACTTGTGTGGGAGACGGCGTCTGACAGCGTGGAGCAGGCCACAATCAGGAATTTGCTTTGCTGCTAATGTTTTGTGTCTTATGCAAAACAACAAAACAACAGTGTGGTAGATACAGAGCAGAAAATATAAACACACGCAACAGTTGGTCCCGCATATGTAGGATTTCTAATTTATAATCATGAATCTTTTCTCAATATTTATATAATCTAAATCTGATAGAAATTGCATAGCACGATTTTATTTTAAAATGCAGATTTAAAAACAAATTTAGAAACAATGATTACATTCCTGAAATACACATTTACAAAGTTCGGATACTCAAATACACTTGATCATCATATTTTCAAAATCCGTATGAAATGTTAAGTGCAAAATTTGATGCATAGCATTTTGAACACTGAAACAAACAAATGTAAGCATCAAACCACTTTTATATGTTTGCTGCTTTCAAGGTCAAATGTTAACTTTCACATTCAGTACTCTCAGATTAGTGTAAGCAGTGGCATCATAGTAAGATCTACATCAGCTCATTGTCTCGCTCTTTCTACTGACTTTACTTGAACTTTTTAGTTGTGTTTTGCTGCCGATGCTCTTCATCGACCCCCTCTCTCTTTTGTCTGTCAGAGCTGTTCTACTCGTCATGGCGGACCCCGACTCCATCAGCCTCCTCGCTCTCCTCTCTGTGTCGGCCTTGTCCAGGATGTACTCCTGAAATCATACTCTGCATCACTTAAAAGGTAAAGGAACGTAAAATTACGAGCATCTCAATGTGAATAGTCATTTTCTTCAGATATTACCTTCACCATGTCCATCATTGTCAGCATGTTCATGTTTTCCAGAGGTCCATATGCTGCTAGATAACACTGCTCTGCGAGGCTGTTGATGGCCATAAACAAGCAGCCTACTTCTTCAGCCTGCGTGATAATGGCACAACATTTCTATCCAAAACTCCACTCTGTAAATTAGCTGAAGGTCATAATCCTGAAAGCACACCTTCTCTCTGGACAGGCTTTGCTCCATCAGCAGGTTGACCTCCACCTGCTTGTTCTTCTCTTTGAGGCTTTCTAACTCACTCTGGAGTTCAGACAGTTCCTTATTGGCCATCTGCAACACACATAATAAACTCCGATAGGTTGTTCAATCAAACAGAAAAGTTGCAGTGAATATCCGCGTGCATCTGACCAGTTTCTTAATACTGTGCTCCTGTTTTATGATCTGCAGTTGTCGCTGGCTCCGCTCCACCTCCTCCTCCAGACGCCCCAAACGCTGCAGCAGCTCCCGGTGGGTGATGGACAGGGCCTCGTGGCGCCGGATGATGGGCATAACCAAAGATTCAGACCCATAATCAAGGTAAGCTGAAAGAGATTGTGCAGTCAGTGTAACCAACTCATTAGCAGAGTACCAGCACTTCTCATTTTTGCTCACGAGCACCATTACTTCTTATTGCATACCACCATATGAAAATGTTTTCAGTTAAACTCAATTTATGTTGATCTGACACGCTGTACTTCATGGGACTGCATCATTGGAGCAAAAACAAAAAAGCAGTCTTGCTCATACATTATGGATTTGCCTTAAGTATTCCTTCTAGATATCATACTCTCAAGTGGTTTTATTGTAGTACAGTATATATACAATATTATATTTGTGTACAATTTGTATATTTTATTTTTTATTAGCCATTGGACAAACTGTAGAAATGTACAGTATATCATATGTAATGAAACGCATAAAAAAATACATTTGAAGTGAGATATATTACCAAGATATGTCTGACAATATAAATACATCCAAGACATGTACGATGATGATGCAAAACGACTTTTTTTGTCCAATTCAGCCACTGTTCATTAGACAAAACAGGTTGATGTAAAAGTGTGCTTATGGAGGCCAATAAAACTTACTGCTGGGGAGATAATCTAGTGTTTTCATCAAGTAGTCCTCATAGATTTTGTATTTTGACATTCTCTCCTTTAAAACTTGCTGTCTGTGAATGGAGATATGGTGAATTTAAGGTTAAAAGTGACTTAATGGCCACGATCCTTGCATCAATGCTTTGGTTTGAAGTTCTTACCTGGCTCTAAGTTGTTTCAGTTGTTGTGTCAGATCTTCTATCTCTCTCTGTTTGGAAATGTTCAGCTCCCGTGCAGCCTCGTACTTCTTCAGCGCTCGCCGTCGCTTCACTTCATTTTCAGCTACAAACTTCTCAAACTTCATCACCCTCTCTTTAGTCTGGTTGACAATACAAACCCCAATGGCATGTGATTTTTAGGATGATGTCAAGGTAAAGGTGCTGCATTTCACTGTATCTGGTCAAAGATTGTTTGACCATTGTGGCATGTTTGTGCATGTGTGTGTTCGGGTCTGCATGTACCGTGTATAAGTTAACAACAGAGTGTAAAAATTGAATTTCCCCTCGTGGGACTAATAAAGGACTATTCTTCTTCTTCTTCTTCTTCTTCTTCTTCTTCTTCTTCTTCAAAGTGGGGCTGATTTCAACTAGTTTATATGCAATAATGCATCATATGTACAGTATCTATTGATGAACAAGAAGAACAACAACCTTTATTAGTCCCACTAGGGGAATTCAGTTTGTGTGTTGTTAACACTGTTGTAAACACACACATGCACATACAGGACCCACATACATGCATCAAATGGAGAGATGTCAGAGTGAGGGGGCTGCTCCTGACAAGCGCCCCGAGCAGTTGGGGGTTTGGTGCCTTGCTCAGGGGCACCTCGGCAGTGCCCAAGAGGTAAACTGGCACCTCTCCAGCTACCAGTTCACACTCAGTTCTTGGTCCATGTCGGGACTTGAACCGGTGACCCTCCGGTTCTCAAGCCAACTCCCTACAGACTGAGCTACTGCCGCCCCGGTTTGAATCTGTGAATACTGTATCAGTATGGCTGACACATTATTGTAGTGGAGAAAAAATTTAACATACAGTTTACCTCTGAAATGTAGTGAAAGAAGTATCAAGTAGCATAAAAACAGAAATATGAAACTGTAAGTATTGGAAACATATCCTTAAAGGTACAGTGTGCAGGATTTGGTGATATCTAATGGTGTGGTTGCAGCAGCCAACTGAGTGCTCCTCTCCTCCATCTCCAAGACTGCAGTAACTGTAGTGTGGAAAACCGTGGTAACACCATTCGCCTGCCTCAGAGGTCATCCGTACCATAATAACACTACTTTAGGAGCAACAGAAGTCAGATGGCAGCTGGTGGTAACACGGTTTTGCACTCTGCAGCTCACGTTACCACAGTTATATATATACGGTTTTATATATAGTCCATGATCAGTCACGCTTTCAAGTAGTTTCAGAGGGTTTCAGTTCACCTGCTGTTGCTTTATTTCCAGTTCAGCCCTTCTCCGAGCTAGAGCCTCCACACAGGTCTTAAACTCCTGCCGTTTGAGTGCCAGTTGTTGGTTCACCTCGTCCAACTCCGTCTGTTTCTTCAGAACCAGCGTCTTTTGCAAAGTGTTCACTCCTGCCTCTAGGACTCTGCTTGATGTCTAAACATGTAGAAACACTAAAACTCCTTCCATGTACCAAAACAGGCCACAAAGTATAATTTCCGGTATTATTTTTTTGATATTATGATTTTTCTTAAATGCACAGGTTGATTATTTAATCCTTATTTTTATCAGATGCTATCTTACCTCTGTCACAACAGGTATGTGGTTGACATTTTCCTCCTTTCTGTGTCTGAAGAGCAAAGATACAAGAAGTATTCAGATCTTTTACTTAAATAAAAGTAGTATTAACGCAGTGTAAAAATACTCTGCTGCAAGTAATAGTTCTGCATTCAAAACTTTACTTAGCCTGAGTAAAAGTAGCCTAAGTATTAGCATCAAAATATACTTAAAAATGAATAAATGGGCTGTTAAAGAGAAGATGGCTGACCTTATAGCCTCTAATAAAAGTACAGGCCTACCTGGTGTCCTCCGACTGTGTTACAAAAATATTCCTTATTCTGTTTTCCACCGTCAGTGTCAGACGGGGGTCGCTGTATTCTAAAACAGGAAGTGAAGAGGTTGTCATGTTGTTTTTTCTGTTGTTTACAAATATATTGTCCAGTAATCCTGATGAGTAAACAGGTCCTGCAGTTATTCCACGTTCAGGCGATCAAGAGGACGACCAAAGGTCTTTTCCGGATGTTTTCCTGGATTTGTGTAGATGTTGCCTGGTAACCACCAGCCAGACAACAGGGAATGTGCAGGGATCGTTTCTCTGTTGCCATGGCAACTGCCAAAGAGGCGGTTCAGTTTCAGTGACTGAATGAGAGCAACGTAACCATAGAGATGAGACAGTCAATAGGTCCGAGAGCAGCAGGAGAAAATTAAGAGTGCTCACTCTGATCTAAATCCAGCGAACCGTGAACCAAATCTAAAACTCTGCTGACTCTGACGTCCAGGAAGGGTTTGGGATGCACCTTTATCAGCATTGTATAAACAGAGTAAGTAATCCACCAAACACAAATTTACATTTTTTTTTTTTTTTTTGGAGTTTACATACTCTGCCTTGGATTATAATTTTTGTCTGATGAAATTGTTTGACAAAAAAAAGATGAATGTTTGACAAAAAAAGCTGAATTTTTGGTAAAATTCACTTGGGCACTACTGCCATTATCAGCTGTGCTGCTCATCCCACACATGCATGATCCTTACAAGTTAAGATAAGATAAGATGAACTTTTATTAATCCCCGAAATAACATACGAAGGCGGGGTACACCCTGGACAGGTTGCCAGTCTATTGAAGGGCTGACACATAGAGACAGACAACCATTCACGCTCACATTCACACCTACAGGCAATTTAGAGTCACAAATTAACCTGCATGTCTTTGGACTGTGGGAGGAAACTGGAGCACCCGGAGAAAACCCATGCTTACACAGGGAGAACATTCAACCTCCACACAGAAGGGCTCCAAGCTGGACTCAAACCTGCAACCCTCTTGCTGTACCACATGTAGCTGAAAGTAATAATATAAAATAATATTAATTTAAATGCAATAAAAAGAACTACTACAACTATAAACACATAATAAATTGTCAAAAATAGTAAAAGTGCTAGGGGAGAAGGGTTAGGGGAGAACATTTATTCAAATGGCCTCAATTTGACTTTTCCGACAGCATTGTGCCTTAAGTGGCAGCATGATAACAACAGTGCAACATTTGTGAATGTTCAAACATTTTTCATTTCAGAAGTTTACAAAATGTTGACTTCACTGAAAGGTCTATTCTCAAGTTTCCACATCACACTTGTGTAAGCTGCATGTTGAACCACGAGTGGTTTCCCAAGTAGTCGCGATGTCACAAAACCATGCTCACACCTACGCAGCCTAGATCCAGATCTGATGGAACCACAGATAAATATGAACTCTGCATGTACACATCACTATGCTCAGTGAAGGTCAAACATCCAAGTGAAGTTATAATAAGCCAAAGTGGAGGGGACTTTACGGATTTATAGCCCTTTTTCATAGCAGATATCGATGTGGCATGTGATTAGAGGAAAAGCGCAGGTTTAATAACATTAATGATGGTTGCATCCACATTAGTTTTACCAATAGGCCCTTTTCCCTGCAGACATGAGACTTGAGATGGGAGGAAAAACTGCAGGTGATATCACTGGCAAGGCTTGCTGAGATACTTCAATGGGACAGAGCAACGGTTAACGGTAATTACAGCTGTGTAACACTTGCTATGACAAGTCAAGTCTGTGAAAAGGATCTATAATTAGAGTGTCAAACAGAGAACAAAGCAGGTTATGTTCAGAGCAAGAATTTCATGTGAACTTGTCATATTGTGTGTTATCTTCATAAACAGCCCTTCACTAAATCCTGCCTTGAGTTTTTGTTGAAAACAGAGAGGTGGTCATTCAACTTCCATTTTTGTAAATGGGGGTAGAGGGATCAATATGTGTTTTATACCTTTTATTTTGTAAATAAATAATATATGCAATCAATATATCTTAAATCTAAAGCAACACATGCACTGGCAGCAATGTACATTTCTTATTTTTACACTTTTGTTTATTCATGTGATGATCAATCAGAGATTTTTGTACCCTGGGTTTACTTTTATGGATGTTCAGTAGGAAGTAACAAATAGCTGCAGTTCCTCTCACATTTCAACCGAACATAAAAGTAATACAAATGTAAAAAGGACAGAAAAAGGCAGGCCTTTTCGTAGTGTTACCTGGTATCAAAGATTGATGCAACGTTCACAACTCGGTTAAATATCCAACATGTCTTTGTTGGATGTGGGGCTCCTCAGAAATGTGGAAACAGCCTCAGAGCGGGTCTAGTTCCTCCAGCTGTAAATAAATATGCTGATAGACTTGTTTGTGTCACGTCAAACCAGAGGCCACTTCCAGTTCAGACGCAGGAAGCATTTTTCACAAACACGTCCACAGAGAGGGTTGTGAAACAAAAATCATCTGTCATTGTTGAAGTGTGCACATTTTCACACTTCACCATGTGACATTAGAGCTGACACAACAGAGGGATACTCCTCTTGTTATAAAGGTGAATCAACACAACTTCTCTGAATGAGGAGGAGGAGGAACGCCATGTGGTGAGTTGTCGTCTGAATTACTGTATAGTTGAAGCTTTATCCACTTGGTCATTCAAATGTGCTTTCTGTATGTTTGCATCATTCTCTCAGTCCGTTAATCGTATTCATAGTTGAGCAAATGAACTGTAACTCTGGGTTTATGTTATTCTGGTGCCAGCTTTGTGCTGCATAACTCAGTGTAACACTACACACAACCTCACCTCAGCGTTGCCTCTGGAGCAGCAGAATCAAGTGGAATCAAACACAGCTGAACATGCCCTTAAAAGGCAGCTATCCTCATCGCCCGAGCCGCTGCTCTCTGATGTCTGCCAGTGCAGATTTCAGCTCTGTCAAATGAGCCACTAATTCACACAGTATGACTGTGTGTGTATTATACTGTGCATGTTGCTGTGTCTTCTGTTGTTTTAAGGACTTTGCAAACCTGTATTTACATTAAGTGTTCTGACTTTGTTTTTCTCTGTCTGTTGTTGTGGACCATCAGCCTCATGTCTGGTCAGTGAAGAAGACCGTTAGATGTCCGCCGTCCTCAGACTGGACAACACGTCTCCTCCTGTGATGATCGCAGTCAGCAGATCCAGGTCTCTGTACCAGAGACTGAACAGCGATATCAAAGACAGGCTGGCTGTCTACTCCCTGAGTCTCCACACGCCAGCCAACTCAACAATAAACCTGCTCAGGTGAGGAAACATAACATTACTTTTAAAGGCACTTTTTTTAAAATAAGAAGAACTGCATACAGCACATGCTCATCAGATTCCTCTTTGCATGTCTTATAACTAAACAATCAATGATGAACAATCAAATCAAATCAACTCTTTGATTTCTGAAACATAGTCATTTTAACTGGTACATATTCTATATAGACCGAAATGAGGTTGTATTTTTTGGCATGGTTATAAACTGTCATAACAATGGATCAGAAAAATTAGTAATAAAGCTAGTAGTAGTCGACTAACATGTACAGATTTGTACAATTTTGTGGAAGAATCACACAAAAGAGCAACTTTAAATCTTGTTTACCAGATATGTGCTCGTAAGTTTCTTAGAAACAGCATGAAAAAAACATTTAAAATGACTTATCGACTAAAGAAATCTTAGTCAACTAAAACCAAAATGACCAATTATTCAAGAGGGGGCAGCTCTAATTAGATGACAAAAGAAAACAACAAAGTACATAATGTAGGATTTGTCTGTGCTGCTGAGTGTTTGATATGGATGAAATTATTACTTTTCTACAGACAAAAGAAATGTTGGTGAAGTGCCTGAAAATGAGCTTAATGTTGAATCTGGTTCACACAAAGAGAAATAAATGATAAAATCTCATTCAAAATTCTTTATAATTTAACATTTGGTGTTACAGCAACAAGCTAAACTGTAGTTCTACTTGAGTAAACATTATGACAAAATTACTGTATATGTTATATTAGAAACACAAAAAGAAAAGAGCAACTAAAGGAAAAACAGCACTGCTCTGATACTTAAAGCCTTCAGGTGGCCTGACTGTAAGTGTGCAGCAGCTATATTTTGTACCAGCTTTGAAATATACATACATACCTTTACATCTGCAGGTATAAACTGCTGCTATTACCGGTAGATGCCATAGATTATGTAGTCGATCAATGAAAAAACACCTCCCTCTTGTGGAGAAACTGCCTGTTAGACGTGAATTAGTGAGAATAAGTCAGTATGAGATGGTTCACTTTTTTTTTTTTTTAAAGGTAATGAACATGAATAATTATATAACTGCGCCCATGTGACTCAAACCAACACCCGGTGGTTTACCTTAAAGGGAAAGGAATCTTTTTACAGGAGTTATGATTTTGCCAGACCAACTACGGCAGTCAAACCAAAGTTTAAAAAGTTAGGACACAATTTGCTCACTAGTGCCCTCAATAGGACTTGATTTTAATCATTTCAGGAGGTCCATGAGGTGAAATTGTTTTCTCAGAAAGGTAAAAGCTTGTAGACAGAAATAACGTCATATTTTTCATGTTGTGCCTCTAATCCCTGAGGATATACAGCATTTTCTCTCCTGTGAATATGTTATGGTTATGGTCATACCCAGAGCTACCACTGAGGACACAGAGGTCATATCCTCAGTATTGTTTCTGGGAATCTGGGTTTTTTAAGGAGTTTATGTTCTCCAAATACACACAAATTATATACGGTGGGTTTCTGAAGGTGTGATTCTTATATTTGGATTTGGATAACTCAAAAATAACATTTTTCAACTTCAGTAAACATTTATTAAACAACGCCTATGGTCTGTCTCTCCAATCAACATTTTGTGTCTGCACTGCAGTGCACTTATATATTTTCAATAAAAATAATGTATCCAATACATGAAACAGGTAATCAAAAAACTAAACTTTGTCTAACTTTTGGATGAAAAACATAACGTTTTAGTGCACTTAGCAGCATTTATCACAGATGCAAAGGAGTTACTAGGGTTTTTTTTAAAATCAGGGTTTGATACCCAGTCCATGATGAGCTAGATGATGCTGAAGGTACCCACAGTAATGCTGTGTTTATGCCACAGAGAGGCACACACACAGTGGACGAGGTGAATAAGTGAGCGCGTGGTGGCTGCCTTACCTGTTGTTTTTCATTTTGGTGTCCATGTCAACGGATTAGAGCTTCCACACTGCGCGCCCTTCTAGAGATTCAAGGTCTCGCCTATTTTTGACGCGAGCCGCACAGTTCACGGCAGCAACAGACATTAAAAGTGATCGTTTGACTGCATATTGACATCGTATCAGCAACATAACTACAGTTTCAAAGTCTAGACATCTGTAGAAAATGTCATGGACATGAAAAAACTCAAGATGTATTTTCAAATCAATACTTCCTGCTTTCATTTCAAAATAAAACCCCTCAAGCATTTTTTTTTTTCTGTGGGCAGAACTCCTTCATTTGTTAACCCAAGGCTTTTATTCTGAGATATGTACAGGGCCGTGTTGCATTACATGCAGTGACATGCAGGCCTCCATGAATGAATATGGTACGGGATTTTAATTGTGCATTATTACTATTATTTACAAATGAGCACACATTTCTTGACCTTTCTCTGACTAAAATCAATATAAATGGCTTTTATAATGACATGAAATGGTCATTATGAGGGTCAAACCGCTCGTCCAGCGGCCGATCCGGCCCAGGGCTCAGGCTTTGTGAGTGAAATGCAGCGCAGATTTTAGTGTCATGATTTATTTAAGAGAAAGAAAATTTTACATTTACACCCAGCCAGTGGCGGTTTTGTGCATACAAGAGTCTCTAGAGGGGTCGGAAAACTTGTTAAATATAGCGACAAAGTTAGTAAGCTGCTGAGGTCTGCTGGTAGATGGCAGTTTGACTGACACAAGGGGAGTGGAGTCACATGTGTCCTACAGCAACAACACTGGGCTGCCGCTCCATGAAAATTGGCTTAATATGCTCAGACATTGGCAGATGCCGATCATGAAAAAAATGTCAATTAATCGGCCCGATATCAGTCGACCTCTATTCTGGATATTGTAATATAATTGCCTTGTTAAATTAGTAAAGGAAATGTTAAGTTTTCTGGTGGGTGGGTGGCCGTGGGGGAATCCAGATTTATGGCCCAGTATTTCTAAAACCATGGCTGCGGCCCTGGTTAGTGTAGTCCATTTGATTATAGCAGCTTTCAGCTTAATAAAAATGAGGGACATAACAGCAGCAGTGAGGACACATAGCGCACAGGACTGTTATTCAAAAGTGAGTATCTCATGAACTGTGGTGGCTTTTCATTATCTGTTTAATGTGGAAACCAGCCAATGAAATAAAGGCTTCATGCAAAGAAAGACATCTCGACTCAGGCTGCATTATCTCCAGTGCCGTTCGTCTTATCTCTGGGTGTCCGAGTCTCTTGACATATATGGATAGACCCGTCACCCTGCAGCCTGACAATACACTCCTAAAATAATCTGAGGCAGCACAGCTGAGCCCCGGTCCGCTCCGCTCCGCCCGGTGCTGCGCGCCGCTCCGCTCCGCGAGAAGACACACCGCCGTGAAATCTCTCATCTGTAATGACGAAATTCAGCTATTCTGAATACTTATCTCAGTTCCGTAACGCTGGAGGTAAATGTAATAATGCGCTGTCGCGACTGCGGGGAGATAGGAGGAGAGGAGACGGTCAGGGCGACGCAGCGTCAGAGCCGGAGTGAGTCTTTTGTTGTTGTTTGACACCGTGTGTGTGTGTGTGTCTGTTTGTGTGTGTGTGTGTGTGTGTGTGTGTGTGTGTGTGTGTGTGTGTGTGTGTGTGTGTGTGTGTGTGTGTGTGTGTGTGTGTGTGTGTTGGGGGTCCCCGTGCGCGCTGAGGAGGAATCTCACTAAGACATGTTTTATGTCGCTGGATTTCATATCAGACCAGTTAGGATGATTTATTTAGGTTAAATAAAGCTGAAAGAGGAGAATCATCTAAGCATAAAGAGTTAAGATCCACGGGTGCATCAAAACCACAGCCCTCAAACATGTCTTTTTCAAATTACACTTGATTGCATTTAAGTGTAAGTCAATTAAAGTGTTTTTTCTCCTTTCAAGGGATGTTGAGCCGGTGGTGTTTGCCATCAGGAGAGGGGATGTGAAGGCTGTGAATGATCTGGCAACATCCGCCCCTCTCAGCCTGCTGAGGGAGAACAAAGATGGGTGGATACCTCTGCATGATGCTGCCTTCTGTGGACAGACAGAGTGCTTGAAGATCATACTGAGGGGTATGACACTGAATGTGTTACGAAACATTGCATTTACTTTGAATCCCATGGAGTGTTACATTATAGGAAAACAAAGATCTATTCAAAGAGGTGTTTTGGTGCTCTGTTTGTACATTCTCAAAATGCTAAATGAGTCGCCCAAATGGTTTGTGTGATGATGTTTTCATTTATCCCCATCAGCCCATCCAGGTTCGGTAGACAAACGTACCTTGCAGGAGCAGACAGCCTTGCTGCTGGCTGTGTCTTGTGAGCACTTGTCATGTGTGCGGTGCCTCCTGGAGGCCGGAGCTGACCCTGACATCAGCAGCAAGAACAAAGAAACCCCTTTGTACAAAGGTACAGCTGTGAAATCAATTTTATACAGCACAGCTATCTAGAACAGTAAATGACTCAGTGTTTTATCTGTTTCTGTAGCCTGTGAAATGGAGAATGTGGACATGGTGAGTCTCATCCTGTCCTACGGGGCCACAGTGAACCAGCGGTGTGGTCAGGGCTGGACGGCCCTCCACGAGGCTGTATCCAGGGACAACACAGAGATCTGTGAGATACTAATAAGAGCCGGGGCCTCAATCAATCCACCCAACACTTACAGCGTCACACCGCTCATTGTAGCAGCCCAGCGAGGACAGATGAGGGCACTGTGCTACCTCATTGGGAAAGGTACGTTTCTACACAAAACGTTCCTCCCTTTTCATGTTTCTGATCCCCATTTCAAGGTTATAAAGGAACAATGCTTTTCTGTAGGTGCAGATGTGAACATGCAAACGTGTGACGGTGTCACAGCGCTGCATGAGGCCAGTAAGAATGGCCACAGGGAAGGCGTAGTAGTGCTGTTGACTAAAAACGCAGACGCCAACAAGCCCACCAACTCAGGACTGCTGCCACTGCATACTGCTGCCCAATATGGACACCACGAGTAAGTACTCATTGTGTATTATTATAAAGGAAAACATCTGTAACATCTGCAGTAGTGGAAGATGTCCTCAGACATTTTACTGAAGTAAGAGTATCAATAAAATAGTGTAGAAATACAGTTTTACAAGTCCTGCATTCAAAATTTTACTTAAGTATCACCATCAAAATACACTTAAAGTATATTATACTCATTATGCAGTATGCCCATTTCAGAATAATATATATTACTGCTGGAATAGAAGAAGGAAGAGATTTTTATTTTCTATATTGTCTGGTAGCTTGTGAATTTCACCAAGGGATCAATAAATATCTTTATCCATACTAATACATAATTTATCTGTTGATTATATTTTGTATTATTAATATTAATTTGCAAAGTAACTAGTAACTTGTATAAAATACATGTAGTGAAATGAAAAGTACATTACTTCCCATTTGAATTGTTGTGAAGTAGAAGTATAAAGTAGCAGAAAATGGAAATACTTAAAAATGGACTTAAGCACAGTACATGAGTAAATGTACATAGATGTTTTCCTCCACTGGTGTTCAGATACAAAATATGTGGTTATAATGCACAATAGAGTGGTTATTGTGACTGGAGCTATGATAAGCATTATAGAAACTGTCTTTTTGTGTCCTCACTATGTGTTCAGGATCGTGTCCCTGCTTGTCTCGGTGACGAGTCGAGCCATGCTGCGCCACAGTTGTGTCAGCCCCCTCCACCTGGCAGCAGAGCACAACAGACACACGGTGGCAGCTGTGCTCCTCAAGACAGGTGCAGATGTAAACGCCACACTGGCCAACAGCCACTCCGTCCAGTACGCTGACCGCAGAGCGACAGCCCTCTACTTTGCGATTGCCAACGGCAGCACCGAGACAGCAGAGGTGTTGCTGAATGCTGGTGCTAGTCTGAGCCTGGACCCGGTCAGTCCTCTACTGATGGCTGTACGGCAGGGCTGTGTCAGCACCGTGTCCCTGCTGCTGGAGAGAGGGGCCGACGTCAACGCCGGAATACCCTCTTATGCCACTACGTTCCCTGCTGTAGTTGCACTCTGCATGAATAATCTGCCTCTGCTCAAGTGCCTTTTGGACAATGGCTGTGATGCCCTCTCCTGTTTCAGCTGCACATACGGCTGTTCCCCTCACCCGACATCAGGAGGACCCCACATAAGAACAGTTGGCAGCAATTTGCAGAATGACAGCATGCTTCCTTTAAACTGCAGTGAGCCTCCAGAAAGAACAGCGCAGCAGGTGTGAAAAAGAAGCAAAATCAGTGTCATGGATTTCACAATAACTGAAAAGTCTGGTTATTTTTTCTGATTTTGTTTTTCAGTTCTGTGAGTGGATGTCAACATCAGTTATGTGCAAATGGGCAGGACCGATCATAGACTTGCTGCTGGAGCATGTTGGTCATGTTCAGCTGTGCAGCAAGATCACTGAGCTGCTGGACAGCAGAGATGAATGGCTCGCTGTCAAGAGGAAGTCATGTAAGCATCTGACAAAATCTTATCTTCCTGACATGCAAACGTGTATTTTTACGTCACACATGCATATGTAATCTACAAATATGCAATGTCTTTATCCTTTTCTCGTTATCTCGTCCACAGCGTCACCTCGTCCACTGCTGCACCTTTGCAGATTCAGGATTCGGACCCACATGGGGAGACACAGGCTGAAATCTCTCACAAGTCTACCTCTGCCAGACAGACTGATCAGATACCTGAGTCTGGCTGACTAACTGACTTTTAAATGAACCTCAGGCAATATAGGCATCAGAGATGGGACTAAATTTATCATTTTCTTTATTTAGATGCATCTACTATCTGTAAATGCAATCCTTTATGTGTAAGATATCTATTTATAACATGTGTAACGTGACAAGAAGTTTTTTTAATCTGCCCGTCAGTGTTTTGTAGTTTCACAGAAACGCTCAATGAAAGCAGAAATAATCTAATGCCCAAAGGAGTTCTGGAGTGAAGTTGAATCATTTATTTAAAAATAAAACGTCATTGTTTCAAATGTGCCTATCAGACATTACTTTGACAAAGAAAGAGCAATCTATGGCCCACATTCTATTCTCATAGTTGAAAGAGGAAACTAAAACAGGATGCTCTCATTCATTTGCATGACTTTTGGTACTGAAAAAAAGAGCAGTCATTCTCTGCAGAGACCTAAAAGTAGAAACCTTTTAACTTACTGTCAGATACTTGGAAGTCATCAGACTGGCATGAAAGTGAACACGGTGACGCTATTCTGCAAGTGCAACTTAGTCCTTTAGATTCAAACAATAAAAATAGATGAAGCATCCCAATAAGTGCTCGAGGAAGTGTCTCATGGAAATGTTGCAAGATAAAGAACACAAAATGAAATTAATTAGTCCTATTTACACATTTGTGTGTGACTGGTCCATTAGTAAGGTAGTTAAATGAACCCAAACACACTGAAGATGGGTGACTGGACGGTGGGTTTGGTCGGTATGGGTTTGACCACAACGTGCGTGTGAATCTTCTGTCCATAAGGATGCTCAGGTCTCTCTGTCTCTACTGCTTTGCTCCACAGTCCCAGGGGCGGATGGGGGACAACGATGTGACTGTGGAGGACCTGGTGTCCGTGGTACTGGAAGGGGCAGCAGCCGCACACACTCACACAGTGGTGAGAGGTCAGGTCTAGTTTCAGCGTCTCTTTATCCGCAGAGCTGCGCCGACTGGACGCAGACAGAGTGGCCTTCGCGTCTTCATCATAACTCCTTTTCCTCTTTTCATTCTCGCCGCCCTCGGATGCGCCTGCGGGGTTCCTTTTCAGTCCTAAATGTGGGAGCTCCCTTTTACTTTGGGTCAACTTAGGTTCCTCCCAAAACGAGGCCGGTAGTTGGCGTTTCCTCATAGGCACCTGCTCCACGGCGCTCCCCGCATTCTCCACGCACTGAGCGTCCGATGTGGCCTTCTCTGTGACCTTCACACTCTGGGGAACAGTCCCCACCGGTTTGGCGCACCCGTACTCAGTAGACCTGTGCGCGTGGCATCTTGGGACCCTTGAGTACTTCTGAGAGAAACGCTTCAGTTGTTTCTGCAGATATTTCCTGTGATCCACGGAGCGTCTGCACGGAGCCGATTTGTCCAGTGCGGCTTTGATATCACTGGATGCCAAATTCACAAAATTCAGCAGCGTCTTCACTTCACTGTCTGCCATTTCTGCAAAGATTTTTATCAGCTCAGTCCATGTTGGGGCTTCTAATCCACCATCGGTATCTAAAGGGAGATCAGAAAAGCAGTTTATGCTGTGCGTAATTGCGCATTTTCTCTGTTAAAGGAATTCTGCAATCAAGCCTTTAATTAATGCGATGCCTCTCAGTTTTTTTTACTCACCATTGCTGAATGGATCCAGACTCTCTCGGAGCCACAGTCCAAGCACAGACTTCTCTCCAGGCTGCAGTGGGAGCACTTCAACAAGTTGAATGAATATAAACTCCTTGTAGTTATGGTGCTTTCCTTGAACCAATCAGCGACCCCAGGCCCCTCACAATACACCCCAATCAGCCTCCAAGCGCCCTGGTATCGAATTCTTCACCATTGCAAATTGTTGTCATGGAGACCTGGGGGATAAAAAGCCGCTGAGGGGATGCGATATTTCTCCTGCACGGTGATTTCCGCGCGTTGGCCAAAACGTCTCCTAAAATTCCGAGTGTGCGACAATAAAAATGAGTTTTGCTGAAATATGCATGCATTCTAGCATTACTCTGGAGCTGTTAAAGTGGAGTCTTTAACATAGGTACCCCCTCCCCAAGAGTGATGTCAGCTGTAGGATTTGGGGGTGGGGGGGGGGATCTAAAGGGTGCATAACCATGGAAAGGGGCTTGAACGCTCAAGAATCTTGTCTTTCTGTTTGCCCCCTCAATCGAGCGACACAAAGGCTGAATTACTCATTCAAACCTCGCGGGACAAAGGCAAGGAGCTGGATAGCACTCCTGCATTTGTAGTCAAACATTTAGAGACTTAAATCGAGTCGTCATGAAGGAGAAAGAGTCGGACAAAGCCCATAGAATTGCCATCAGCAAACATTTTCCTGTGTCATATTATGGGGTCTCCATGGCTCCCTCTGGCCCGCGGACAATAGCACAAGTTTGCACACTCGAATACTGTCACCCTGCCAACGGCAACAAGGGCCCAAAACAGGACAATCCCCAGAGAAAGCATGGGTCTCTGCAGGGAAGGTTGCAATGGAGGAGGAAAGGGAACTTGTGAAATGCTAATTGAGCTTCATCCCCTTATTGAAGTGGGAAAAAGGAGTACCTATCGTTCCATTGAACTGCAGCAGCAGTGGAATGAGATGTGAGGAAACTGTTTGTCTGGTAAGTATACGCCTAATATCTCATGCTTGTACACTATGCTACCCTTAAATACCCTCTAACAGCACCAGGAGAGAAGATTTTTTTAAACCATTCTGCAGTCTATATCAGGGAGGCTACAGGCCATTTATTCTGAGTGAGTTGCAGCCAACATGATTGATTGCCTCATTCACTCAGTTTGGGGTTGTCTGAGGAGAGCCCTGCAGGTCTATATGTGCTCTGGCTGGTCTATCTTTTTAAGGCGGTGCATCCCTCTTGTTCTGGAGAGGCAATGGAACCCATTGTCCTCCCCTCTTTTCTTCTTCCCTTCACCTCTCTGCTCAGCTGAAAAGGCCAATTAACAATGGGGCTCTCCTCCCCTGGCCTGTCACCCCACTCCTGTGCTTTTGAAGTGAGGGAGAAAGAGAAGGAGGAAACATAGTGGCATCCATAAATCCCACAACGTGACACTGTCCTTGTGCCAAGACAGGTGGACGGCATGTTTGGAGTACTTCTGAAAAACATACATTTTGCATTATTACATATCCGATTTAACCCAATTTAAGAAACTTAATTCACACCATCAATCCACCTAACACAGGCTATCCAACCAACATGCAGCAGTTAAAGTGTCACTTTAACTGCTGCATGTGTGCACAAAAGATACACACCAACTAACTTGCATATCTTTGGTGCACATACAAACTGCCACTGAGGAAAGGTCAGCCAGGGATCGTTTGTGGTCTCCGATGATACACAGTAATGTTACAAACTACTGAAGCATCTTTCTTCACAATGTTTGCACTCTGTAACAGAAATCTAGTCTTTCGCAGAAGCCCAGTGGAACTCTAATATGACAGAAATCTGACTCTGACTCTGTCTGTACCAGCTCCTGCTGTCCACGATAGATCTCTGCAACTTTATATGCTAAGCTCTTTCTGTCTGTCACCGGCATCACTGGAAATGAAGAGACTTTGGTTGGAAGTATTTCATGTGCCCCTTCATCACACCTCACAAAATGCAACAACTTCATTCTCATTTTTCCTAAGGAATATGGGGGAGATCTTTACTAAAAAAGAGATCCAACGTTATGCTATGGACATAGTGAGGGATATTCTGTATAAACTGACAGTTTCCGTGACAAATATGGGGGAGATCTTTCCTTAAAAAATGGGAGAAACTGATCACCGTCATGGTAAATAACAAGCATGCTATCATATATGGATCTGGATAAATCTAGGGACAATATGGACAGAGACAATAGTTGGCGTCTGCTCTCTGTTTTTCTTTTGTTTTGTAATTTTGAATTGAGACAAAGTTACAAAAACCTATGTGTGTTGCAATATACTGGTATTACATTTAATAGACAGATAAATATATGTGATTAATCGTGATTAACTATGAACAATGGTGTGATTAATCATGATTAAATATTAAATATTTTAATCGACTGACAGCCCTACATAATATTGTGTAAATAATCCAGTGCCTCTTAAATCACGCTTTTGTACAGTAATGTTTACAGACTCTTTCTGCACTTCCCTACATGCGTATTTGAGTGTAATTTATTTGCAAAGAAAGAGGCAAAATGCACAATACACAAAAATCAAAATGAGTTTAACTGATAGCATTATGTTCTTTTTCAACATAAATTCTTTAGCTAATGTGATAATATAGCTGTAGTGAATTCCTTTGGCAATGATAATCGTGTTGTGAATATCTGATGTTGTGACAGCCCTAATACAGATACAGAAAAAATAAGTCAATACATAATTTACAACAAACATAAAATAACTATACAGTAAGAAAAATCCAGCAAAGCAAAAAGTCCCTCTCCAGACCTCCCGCCCTTTTCACTACTTAATTTATCCACTTGCTTCAGTGATCTGTTCATATATTTATAAGAGAGAGAGAGAGAGAGAGAGAGAGAGAGAGAGAGCACCTTAATGGCATGTGTTGCCAGATGTTCCCACTAGATGGCAAGCTACCTCTACAATGATACAGCCAAGCTGCAGAAATAAATAATAACAAAGGGGAAATACACAGATAGTAAAGATAAATGCAGTGGAGTTCATTTTCTCTGAACATTAATATTCCTTAAATGACGCCGGGTATTAAAATCTATATCTGTTTGATGCAAGTGATATTTTTGGGCTGTGCTTGTTTGCAGAGTTGCTGATTAAGTATCTCAGCAAGAATAATAACACTGAACGACCACAGTAATCTTATTAAGAGGTTTTCTTATCTGAGTTTAAAAGGGCTGTGATGTATGTTGTGGCAGGCTGCTGCTAGTTGGAATGAGGTGAGGCAGCAGGAAGGAACCAGGAGGATGTAGTGCTTTCCTCTTGTCAGATAATCGATACCGGGACAGACTGTAGGAAAGGATGGACGAGCTGAACCACCGGGCACACTATACACCAAATCCAGGCTGGTTGTGTACTCCAAAAACTCTGTGAAAACCTCTGCATTGCACGCGCAAATGCAGCTCAGCAGCAGCAGATGTGGATTTTCCACTCTAAAAGTCATCCACAGCTCTTGTGCATTAGCTCACCCCATTACTGTCTGTGAAGAGCTTTTTGATAGGCAAGAGATGTGATAAATGCTCAGCAGCACCAAAAGGCTGCAAGGCGAGATGCTGAATCCATTGATCTCAATCCAAAGTTGTTTGAATAGTTGGCTTAGATGCTGTTTGTGTTATTTGGAGGAAGCAGGCTGTGACACAATTGGCTGTCACTTCTGTTATTTTAAACCACAAGCGATGCTTTCAAACAGAAGTCCTTTGGGCACAAGGAATGATTGTGGATTTATGAAACATGAAATGAAAATGACATAGGGGCCGGGCAGCGTGTGTGCTGAGAAGAGACACTTACCTGACAATGTCAGTTTCAAGCACTGCTGAAGTTCCTTTAAGCAAGAGCGCATGAGGAGCAGTGCAACAAAGATCCCTGTAGAGGATACTTCTTTTCAGAAGTGATGAAAGTCTATGAAATGTCAGAAAATAGTAAAAAATGCCCATTATAATTTCCGCCAAATGTCTCGGTTTGTCCAATCAACAGTCCAAAACCTAAAGATATTAATAATTGCAATTATATAAGACAGAAAAAACAGCAATTTTCACATCTGAGAGGCTGGAACTTGGTGTGGTTTGCATCTTTTTCTTGTAGAACGACAATCAATAGTTATAAAAAATAATAAAGAATTCATCATAGTGGCTCCACAACAAAGATCTCTGTAGATGATGTTTCTTTTCAGAGGTGATGAAAGTCTGTAAAATGTCAGAAAACGTTTAAAAAAATGCCAATCACCATTTCCTCAATACCAAACTAACGTCTCCAAATGTCTCAGTTTGTCCAGAACCTAAAGATATTAATAAAAAACAGCAAATTTCACATTTGAGAAGCTGGAACTTGGCGTAGTTCGCAACATTTTCTTGTGGAATGGCAATAAACAATCGATTCATTTCAATAATACCCTGACAATCAATCAAACGCTCTAGAGCTATGAATAAAGTAACCCATTGTCACTACTAGGATCAGTTGGTACTAGGGCTGTCCTGAATACCATTTTTGGGGCATTGGTAAGAAATATTCAAAGTTACTTGAAGCTTTGCAAAGCTTTGTGAAGCACGCACACCTCTACACACAACAAACAGCAATATCTGTCTGAGAATAACTAATAATGATTCATGTTGGATATGAACAATGTGGCATTAGTCCTTATTGCATATTGCTTATTATTTTTTGGATTTATACATTTTTACATTCTTAAAATTAAAGGCAAAGCATTCGAATAGCGATTTTGAGGTCAAATATGATGACAATGAGCGAAGCTTCGAAGCATTCGGGTCACTCCCAGTGAATACTAGGACTTTGTTTTTGTAAATAAATGAGATGTAAAATAATGTGGTTATGACAAACACTATTCTTCTATATTGCCTCCCTTCAGATGAGCACCAGTGCTTCGTCCCTACTGTCAGTTATCTGGTAACTGTGAATGTCACGTTGTCTCTCTAGTACTACCGTGTACATGGCTGTGGGCTGTGGGGTATCATTTCATAACTGTGCCTTGTGAAGACCACCAACAACATTATGCAACTCTGCTCTTAAAACACTAAGTCTGATTCTTTGCACTGTGGCCTACAGCATCACCTCTTATATCAATATGGTGGAAACAAAAAGTCAAATGAAGCTCTGGTTTAAAAATAAACATCTAATAAATATCTTATAAATGTCTTTGCAGTTGAGCTTCAGCAGTGAATGCCAGCTTACATCAGTATTGTTTAGCCTACTTTGGGACATTGGACCACAGAGTGTTCTAGCAGGCACATCATACATGGGTAGCAGTGTTTCCATCGGTAGGCTCTCTCTCTCTCTCTCTCTCTCTCTCTCTCTCTCTCTCTCTCCACTTGACTTTACGCGTCATCCTTACGGACTCGCCTCCACGCATTGTGGGCTATACTTTCTGCCTGGACCACTATAAAAAACATAAACAAGCAAACAAAAACAAACAAAGCCCCGACGCCTACATAACCACCTTCCTCCCCCCTTGTGTGTGTGTGTGTGTGTGTGTGGTACTTTTGGAGAAGCGCAGGGTGGATTTGTTTGAGCACACCACGCTGTCAGGATGAGCTGATGTGCGCGCTGCCTGCATCAAGTGATGCTCCCGTATAAAACAGCCCGCTGTATTTTGGCACAGAGGGGGATGCATCAGTTTAACCCTCGGCTCTGCCCTCCGGACTCGCCCATCCACTGCTCAGCCTAGATAAGTTGAGGGCATGTGTGATCCCATTGTGAGGAATCCTGCCGCACGATATTCCTGAGGATCTCTCTCTGTTCGCTTTTTTTTTCTCCTCTTCTAACTTCGATGGCCCATTTGCACTCATGCTTGCAGCCGAGGAGGGATGTAAGGTACGGGCCATCCACCGCCCTCACATTGCACGGAGTAGCGGCGTGATTCAGGTCGCTATCTGAGTGCCACTAAGAAAGAAACTACTTTCGAGATGTGAATTATCGAGATTTGCTACTCAATCCGCCGGCTCGCCTGTCCTATGCTACCGACAACGGGATTTCAAGAGGAAAATGATTGTGGCATAAACTATTTCTGGAGACGCTTGTCACAGATATCGCCGCTGAACTGGACAGGGTGGATGGTTATTTCCCAAACAGTTCAAGCCTATGTATACTGCATTCATTTGCTGGAATCGCTGCCTAGTATCTTCGAGAACAGCGCAAGAGGAATGCTGGTCCAAGATCTAATGCCATTTACTTTAAGTTTCTGGCCTTTTTTCTTCGGTCATTGCCTTCTCTCACTGTTTTTACTCTCATGCCAGGTAAGGAGCATGTTCAGGCGCATTTACGCATGAGGAGATGTTGCACTAATGTGCCTGGAGTTTGATTTACTGACGGATAAGAGCTGTGATTATCTTTTTCCAACTTGTGCACTCATTATGCTTCAATGAATATGCAATGTGTGTTTACACCAGATGTTGGGATCAGTCCAGGGCACACCTGTGTTTAGGAAATACTGTCAAGCATGCATGTGTAGTTTCTAGTAAAGCATGATGAATATAGAGCTATGCACACACGCACACACACAGAGACAGTTCTCTTGTAGTGGGAACAACTGTGTTTTTATGATAACAATATTCAGTTATCCCACCAGGATCCCTGCAGCAGGCATATGTTAGTGATGAGTATTCTAACCTCTGCCCCCGTGCTGCTGCCTACAGATAGTGGTGAGCTGTTGTTCACACGCACGCAGTTGTTGCCAGGGTTCATGTGTAATGTGATCTGCTTGAGTTTCCAAGTCCACCCACGCACACTCTCCTCGGGGCAGCCTGCTGCCCACTCTGTTGGTGGGTGGTTTCTTACAGGGAGCGGGCTGCAGCCATAGACGTGATACTATTCTGCATGTACTACATATACACAGCAGCCCCGGTAGTGACAACAACACTGATTACGAAAAGAATGCTGAGAGGATATCCACAGTGCTGCTAACCGAGAGAGGCTGCTGAGTGTTCAAGCATCTCCATTTGTGCTGCACAGTGTTGTGTGCTGATGGCACTTATGAGTAATACACTGAAGGACAGTCATTTCAATGTCTCTCTCTCTCTTTCTCTTTCTCTCTCTCTGTCTCTTTCTCTCTCCCTCACCATAAGGGAGAACTCCAGAGGTCATGCTCACGGACTGTGGTGGAGAAAGTTAGTGAACAGTGCCAGCTGGCATGCCACTGTAGAAGATACCCTCCTCTTCCTCCTCCACCGCCTCCACCGCCTCCCCCACGGCTACTGGGCACCACAGGTAAAAGACTCCCAGGTTTCCCACCTGTCTCACCCCAAATCTGTCTGTCTCACCCTCAGTCTGCTCTCTCCCCACAGTTGGATCTCACTCCTAGCCAAACGCAGGTGTCAAGCAACTGGCTAGTGAAGTGTTTCCTTTTATGCTCAAAAGAAAAAATGTACCATCGCCCCCCTGAGATTACTGTGTGAGCGCTCGTGCATGGGCACTGTTTTTGCACGTGTGCGTCTGTGCGTGTGATGGAGCCAGCAGGATGTTGACAGCTGAACACAGGACTAATTTATGCCGGGTCTGACCTTGGGGAGTACCCAGCTGCCTGTGAAATCCATGCCTGCTGGGCTGCCAAGCTCAGTGGTTCAGTGGTAGGGTTTCCCCCCGGAGGACCCCTGATTAAAACACAGATGAGTTAATTAAATTAGCTTTAATTTGAGAGAGATAAGGGGCTAATGAAGCGACCCAGTACTTTTAGCTTGGTTTTGAAGTTGAGCTGGCGGCAATAAGGGTGTATGTGTGTTTTGTGTACAACAAGCATGTGTGGATCCTCCAACATTCCCTCTGAGATGGTAAATCCATTGACAGATAGGTGAACATATTTCACGATAGCCTGCTTGCTGAAAGTTGATATGATTTGTATGTAGTCTCAAGCACCTTAATGAACAGTGCACTGAAATATGGGACAGGCGTTGCTGATGATGCAGCCATTCTGAGCTATTACTGTGACTCTTTAGCATCACTCACCCTGAGCCCCTAACATAAAATATGAGTAGGGATGTAGCACTTAATCATCCAAGTCTCAACAGGCAGCAGTGTAAAGGTTTTAATCAGTCACATCCAATGATTTCTTTCTGTCTGGTCAATTCAAAAGGACCTCTGACTCACCATGTGAGCTACCTATCAAGAGTTATTCTCTACATGTTTCATGAATGCTGTCAGGACCATCTGACTGTGAGCTAAGGTGGGGGTTTGAATGCTCAATTACAGCCAACGCATGAGTGCAACTCTGAACGCATCCATAAACAGCAGTGTGTCACGATAAATATGATAAGCAGGCCAATTTTCATTCCTTTTCAACTTTACACTGAAATGTTTGCAGAGGGTGGAGACACCATGAATAATTCATTCAAAGGGAGTTTTTTTTTCTCTTCAGTTCTCAATTTAATCTATACAGGCGCATAATTATCTAGCTATTCCTTCAGTAGCCCAATTTGCAGAACGGTTAAAGCTGAAATTTTGCTTTAAACTGTAGTCTTTAAAAATGCAATGAATATGCATGGCTAATGTGAAAAACTGGGACAATGACTGAGACCTAATCTATCCGGTTAAAGTAAAAAAAAAAAAAAAAGTGAGGAAAAATTGTCACTGTAAAGCAAGTCAGTGCGTGCTAAAAATGGTTTCCGAAGTCCTTCAAAGGAGCGTGCTTTATCACAATGAAGTAGATCCTTACCACTGACTGAATTAAATCCTACAGCCGTTGACAAAATTGCAGGATTAAAATGGAAGTTTGGCTGAGAGGAGCTTTTAAATTCATAGTGACTTATGGCGTGGTGTGCTGTACTGGGGAGAGCCGTGCCTTGTTATTTGCTCCGTAGGAAATGTGCAGCGTTGGAAAATAGTCCACAGCATTACTAAGGAGTATTTGTTGCCATGGTGTAAGCCCTTCCTCTCATTCATAACAAAATAACTGGAAATGCAGGACTCCGACTTTGTTGTGACATTACAGTATGTAGCACAGTGTATTTTCTCAGGAACATAATAGATAGATAGATAGATAGATAGATAGATAGATAGATAGATAGATAGATAGATTATGAACATGACTAAACTGATTTATAGATGCTGGGAAGGCATTGAATGCTGCAGAAAGAGAAGGGAGAGAAGTTGTGCATTACTGACACAAAGTTGCTGATGCACATAATGTTATACAACATTCCTGGTGAGTGGTCTTACACCACAAATCTAATGTGGAAAGAGCAGGAGGTTCCTGCAACGGTAATTGGTGTGGACAAGAGTGCTGGTGTAAGGAGGGCTGACGGGACCTTAAATGATTCATGGTGTCGGCTTGGATATCTTTGAACGTTGAACCTAAGACCTACAGAACAGGCGAGGACACATCAGCTACTTCCAAACTCAGAGAGTGAAGGAAGAAAATCACCTCCGTTTTATCTTGTATAATACTATCAAGTCAGTGTTGTGTCTAAAGGGATGTAGTCATGTTTGATTTTGAACTGATTTATTTTGTTAAATATGTTGTACTCATTCTTGTCTTCTGTAACCAAATCTCTCTCCTCCTGCCCCCTCTTCTTCTCAGTGGCAGAGCCCATGGTGCCCTTGTTGAGGCCCTGGTGGATGGAGATGGACATTGTAGTGCTTGGAACGGTGGGCTGTGCCTCAGTCGTCTTCCTCCTCTCAGCCATCATCATCTGCTACAAGGCCATCAAGAGGTCGGATGCCGCTTTCCTCTTTTCTTAATCCTGTAATATTCCAGTTAGATATCTGAAATATGTTCAAGTGATGACAAATTGAAATAGGAGCTGTCACAGGCAGGCTACTCGACATATCGTGAGTAATTTGACCCACGGGAGACTGTAGTATCTGTGTGTGATGAACCGGTCGTCACCCTGCTGGGTCACACTGAGGTCAGAGGTTAGATAATGGAAAGGGTTGTAAATGTCACTGAGAAAGATCCACTACGCTGAGTCACCCAGAAACATCCTGTAAATTAATTTATTGTGGCGCTTTGTGATACCGTGTTGATTTCAATTTGCATAAGTGTCTAAAGCTTCCTGGAACGGCAGCTGCATTCATGAAAGTGAAAGCGTGAGGCGTGCAGAGGAATCCCAAGACGCCGCTGTTGCAGCGGGAACTGTTTCCCCCATTTGGCTTATTAGAGAAAAAGGCTGCGTGAGGTTTTAGCCTGCAGCACAACCCAGACCCAATTCTGTGTGTGTGTGTGTGTGTGTGTGTTACATTCAGGCAGTACGGTGTCACACATGCACTCTGACATCCATGTTAATGTTCGCAGACATTTAACAAACATGCACAGAGAGGCATGCCAAGGAGGTGACTTGTGTGCATCCATCCATAAACTCACAACATCTTTACATACACATATACATCATCCTGGCATATTTACACACTCTATAAAATATGACATAAACACTGACTCTCACACACACCCATATGAGAACAGCCACAGATGTGTACGCTACATCTGCTGTATGTTTTATTTATGTGTATTTAAATTGATTTAGTATCATACCTTATTATATTTATGGAATTATATTAAGCCTGCATGCCCGATATGGCTTCCCTCAGCAGAACTCTATTTCTCCTTTCTTTAAACAACAAATAGGCAAAGTCAGGCAGCGGAAGTAATGGGTGGTTGGCTCAGGAATTCATTATGGCAATTCTCCAGCCCCCTGTGTAGCCAAGGGGCACCTTTTTTAATGCAGCAGTGGTAGCAAAGTGTTGTTGCAATACGGGCTCTAGCCCCAAACCCAAGTCATTATTTATGAATTAATTTGCGCAGTCATTCAGTCGCAGGCCACATCTTTTATACATGCAAGCAGGTCGTGTCCTGAAGCTCTGTGGGCTCTAGACTGCAGACTTTGTGCCACGCCGAGCTGCCCTCCACTCTGAATGAGGAGGGAAAAACACACAGGTCCAGCCAGACTGGCCTCATTAGACATTCATTAGTCACCAACCAATAGGAGAGCAGTCCAGGGAAAAATGCGATTGCTATAACATTTATCACGGATGCTCTAATCATCCTGAGTGAAAGGGAGAGGAGACAACGCAGCAAAAAGGACAGAAAAAAATCTCTGAAAGCAAGCAAAGGCAGTAATTGAGCGTCTTAGTCAATAACAACGCAAGAGAGGGTTTGTCAGTGAGAATAACACAGCCAGTTATATATAGCCCTTCAGCCCCTCAGTGCTACGGGCTTTCCCAATGAAAATCAGCTGGCTGAGGGCCAAGGCCTGAGCACCACAGACAGCAGAGGAGCTAGCTTTGCGGGTCCCAGCCCTCCTGGCCTTTTGTTATTTTTTTATAATCTTTGTCTGCCAGTCATGTGTCAGAAGCAAAGGGCCTGGAACGGATAAAACACTTCCATACAATTCTATTCAGAGTCCACAGCACCAGGGAGGCTGGTGTGTGCAAGCATAGAGAAGAGGATTCAGACACACGCTGCGTTTCAGTGTTGCTGTGCCATCCAAAGCAAAAGACATGATGCTGCAGTCCAGGCTGTCAGCCATCCAAGGAGCCAAAACAAACAAAACTCCAACCAACTGACTAATGAAGCTAGATGCTTTTCCCAATCACTTACCGCTCTGGGAGGCTTGTCCAAAGACGGATAATACATCACAGCTGCTCCTCTCCAAGGGTAATACACTATATCCAAGATACTCTACAGGGATGCAATAAAAGGAAACTACTTGTCAGGCAAAATGGTTTACAATCCAATATTTACTAATACATTATTAATATCCTCTGTTTTATTTTCAGAATAGCTACACCAGCACCATCAAAACCGGTGACAGATATTTACAGTCTGTTTTCTAATGTGTTTTCTTTGAACCGTAGCATGTTACTCTAATTTCCAGATGGCTGGAGTAATTGTAAACAGCTCAACACATGTCCCAATTTTCGCCGTGATCCATTCCCCAAACTTCAAACAGGAATATGCTCTGTGATTGCACAGCTTTGATATGAAATATTCATCTAACCTGTGAAATGTTGTGTTGCCACCTGCCATGTGTCAACAGCATGGCATCTATTATTGAACGCCCGGGTAGAGGTCGGCTTGAGGCCCCAGAGCTCGGCCCTGTGTGGTGGCCCAAAGCGACATGGTCAGTCTGAACACAGATTACATCCTGGGAGAAATGAACAGGGCCGGAGCACCTTCCAGCAGGCTGTAGATCACCGGTGTCAGGCGGCATTTTATAGCATGACAGATGACAATACTGACCTGACAAAAATGTTTCAGATTGAAATCATTTGTGAGCTGCAAGCTGCATGACGTTAAACGGATATCAAGTGTTTATTCCAAGTAGAAGAATTCCCAGACTGGCTGTAAACACTGCTGTCTGTCTCTTAGAGAAAACTTTGGTATATCCCAACTCCCCTTGCTGCAGCTGCATCAGCCAATCATCTCCCCCGCGGCACAATGTGCTTCCACCCTGGGGCTGGACACTTTCTATTCTGAGGCTTTCCCCGGGTCCCACGGGGACACAGCAAGCAGCATCTGTCCAACACGGCCAGCACGTATCCCTGGTGTCCTACACCATACGACCCCTCCCAGCTGACAGAGTCCCACAGGAAGTCTTTGTCATCTTGTTTACTACGTTGCTCAAGAGCCATTAGCTCACCTCACCTCCAAAAAACCCCAACAAATATAGATTAAATGTAGTGTGCAATGTTTTGGGCAACAACTATTCATAATCATCTTGCTCATAAATGACACTCCAAAATATTAACACAAATGTTATAATCCGATGGTTCTCAAAGTTGGGTCTGGGGACCCGCAGGGCCCTTGAGGGGGTTCAAGGGGGTCTCCAGCAATAAAGGGAATCATTTATTTTCTCTATTTCTACATCCATAAGTAACACAATACAATGACAGAATCTATGATTATTTTGGTCATGGGTTTCAGACACTTTCTCCAATTAAAATTTGTCAATTTAGGGGTCCTTGACATAAAATGTTTGGGAACCACTATCATGATCAATCAGAGACTATAAAATAGCAAAAAAAAAGTGTCTACAGCATGCTAGCAGCTTTGTGAGGCTCTACGTAGACACAGCGGTGCTTTGATCTAAATGCTAATGTCAGCATGCTCACAGTGACTGTGCTAACAATGCTGAGCAGGATTAATGTTCACCATGATTACCATCTCAGTTTTGTTAATCAGCACTATACAGTTTCCTGTATCTGTGTCAGGTGGGTTTTGCCGAGGCCTCCAGGAAGAGTCATTGATCCCAATTTTTGTAGTGGCCAAACGGTGGTACTACAACTTCTGTGTCCGTCACGTTGGGCCCAGAAATACATTTTCTCATAGACTTACATTGGGAAAGAGCTGTCTGTAACTCAGCGGATAATTTTTTGAGGTAAATCAACACCCCAGTACAAACACTTTAATAGCTCTTATTTAAATCATTAGGTCCTAAAAGGTGTAAAATGTACTAACAGCTGAATCCAGAGTTATTTCCCTTCCTACGTTCATGTGAATGAGACCCAGACCGTGACAACAGCGTGACATTGGGATACCGTGGCTGAGTCATGTGACCTAGCGGATGCTACCACGCATGTCCGATGGCCCAGTGGATGCAGAGGATTGCAGGAAAATCCAGGCACTTTTCCAGACGAAAGTGGAGCCATTTTGGCATCATTTGCCACTGAGCATCTTTCACTGGAGTGAACGGGGCCCTGCCTCCAACGCTGTATCCGGTTCACTTAATACATCCATGGTTTCACCACTGCCCTGCCCCTTTAGTTTTGCTGTTATCTTATTGGACATTGGTGATAAACCACTGAAATTGCAATGCATCCTGAGAGGAACATGAATGTCTGTACCAAATTTTGGGGAAGTCTATCCAATTGTTGAGCTATTTCATTAAAAACGAACAAAAAAACTCATACAATTGGTGGCACTATAGGAAAAGTCAGGGGATCACCAAATGTCCTCTCTGGGGACCATGAATGTCTGGCAATCCATCCATCAATTGTTGAGGTATTTCAGTCTGGACCAAAGTGGTGAACTGACAGGCAGGCAGACAGACCATAGAGCCATGTTGTTAAAATATGACAGAGGAGGCATACTGAGCGTGTTTTTTGAGTCGAAACGCTTTAAAGACCGGTGAAGACTCTGAGAGTGACTTTCTTGACAGATGAAAGTATCTGGAACACAGGAGGTGGAGGTGGAGGTGAGGGGCGGAGGTGGTTCACGGCACTGAAATGACAGCTGAAAAACAGCCAAGACAGGAACAGTTTTAAAACCTGACAGCAACAAGGCGGTTGATTAACAGGTGTGGCAGAATCAGATATGGGAGCTACGATGAAAAAAGAAAGCAGACAAATTGAGTTGGCAGCAAGGGGAAATGAGCATGTGCTTGAAAAGTACACATCCTAATTGAACATTTACTACACTATCAATCATATTTTGGAGAAATGCCACAAAAAAAACATTTTTCACATCAGAAATTGAAAGACTTTACATCAGCTGTCCATTTTTATTTTAAAGTCTCGGTGTAAATACACATTTGGACATGAACTATAATGCAATCCGATGTGCAAAGCATAATAAATAATACTATTTTGAAGCTTGCAATGCATGGTGCATTTGTTTTTTACAGAGATCATGTCAAAGGTGTTGATTCAACTCTGAGGTAAGGTTTTCAGTCCATGGACATAAGAACAGAGAGAATATAATACAATGTCAGCACAAAATGCTGTCTACAATCCAGTCTGTGTGGCTCTGCTGAACTTTACCTACAAGTAATAATAATAATAATACAGCAACATCTATCCAAAGTTAGCTAATGTTAGTTGCCATAAGCTATCAGTCATATCAGACCATAAAAGACTTTAGCAGCAAAACCCCTGAGTGTATTGAACTGAGCAACAGTGTATTTCATTTTTTAGTGGTGCTTTCAAATGAAACTTGTGAGCTCGTATTTACAACATGGGAAGTCGTGTACACGATATGCTTGGCGTTCAGATGGTTGTGAGAACACCGCTGCTAAGAAACAGCAGTATTAATGTTATGGTGCCTTCAAACGGGGTTGTGTTTACCGCGTCCAAATGAACGCCCCCTTCTTCTCGTATTCACGACCTCCTAAGTGGAAAGATTCTGTGATGTGTTTGTTGATGTTGTCAGAAATGGTGGAGGCCAAGGAAGTTCATTTTTCAGTGCATAATAAGTTCATTTTTATTTTGGTCATATATTGGTTTTCTTTGTAATTTTGTCTGAGGAAAATGTTGATTTTTTTGTCATTATGCCTTTGCATTTACTGCATCATGTTACGTACTTGCTAGCTTGCTAAACGGTTAGCCTCTGTGGACGCCAACAGTAACATTAATATTGCCGTTGCCTAGCAGCGGTGTTCTTATGACTTAGCCACTTGAACGCAACACATATTGCGTACGCGACTTCCCATATTGTAAACACCAGTTGACAAGTTTCATTTGAAGACACCATTATTGTCAGTGTTTAGAAGCCACAGAGGCTAACGTTTTAGCAAGCTAGTGGGTAAAATAATGCAGTAAATGCAAAGAGGAGGAAGATGAAAAATGAAAATAAAATTACAATAAATGATTAAAATTACAATATATTAACTTATTATATGCAGAAAAATGTATTTTCATGGCCTTCTCCATTTCTGACAATGTCAATAAACACGTCACAACTTGTGAAGTTGGAGCTTTCAGAAACTTTCCACTTACGAGGTCATGAATACCACAAGAGGTCAAATGGACTCAACTTGTGAACATGGTAAATACGACCCCATCTGAAGGCACCACATGAGCACAACTTTTGTGAGAGGAAGATTGTGTTATTTCCTTTTTCAAAAGTTATATAGTCTCTTTAAAACCAATTAAAATGCTCATCTTCATCTCTCTGGCACAGTCTCAACAAAACCCAAACATAACAAATGTAGTTTTTCTTGCAGGGCTGTTGTATTAGATTGCATTATGTTGAGCGTGAGCTGGTTTCACCCTGTAAGGATTCCCTCGCTGCACGATGCCCGAGAAAGGAAAAAGATTTGCGCTGGACTGGACTGGGACTGACTGTTCATCAAAGTTGGACCGGCCAGCCAGAGCTTTCAGAGGAGGGGAGACGCTGAGCTAAGATGTCGCTCAAGGGTCCTCTGTGGCAATGAAGGCATAGTACAGTGTTGAGTGGGACAATGACTGTACTAACTGTATTCAGATCTGTCTCTCTGAGTTACATAAGCACGAGCAGGGGAGAGCAGCTGAGGGGGTCGGTGCAGAAGCCACAGTACACTGGACAAATATAATAACCACAAAGGCACCGCGGAGTGCATGAAAGGGGCTGCATTGAATGATACTGCTCTTCACAGGCCAGCAGCAGCAGCAAGGGGATCATGTGTTGCAGTTTCACTTTGCACCAGAACGTACTCATAGAGAGGACGGCAGCGCAACCAGTGTTGAGAGGAGGTTATTTATCGATGTTATTCCCAAGTTGTTTTGACAGACCCACACGTACTCATTACTTAGAGGGAAGATTGCATCTACCAGTCAGAGTAGGTAATTGCCTTATCCCCCGTGTTGCGATGTATCTTTCCCTCCTGTCTCCTTATAAAAGTGACCTTTTGAACATCGAGCTTATTAGAAAGGATTGCTGAGACCCGGAGCAGCCCGAGAAATCAAATCAGCCTAAAGGTTAACAGTCTAGAAAATCTGTTTAATGACGCGGCCTTCAGCTGAGGGCCGATGTAACTCTCTTGTCAAGGAATTTGTCTTTACTTTGTGAAAATGTTTGTTTGCAGGAAACCACTTCGAAAAGAAGAGAACGGGACGAGTCGCGGGGAATATGCCATGAGCATCCGTAACAAGAAGGCCATGGGTACAAACAACACTGTGGTATAGACTCTCCTGGTGGACACAGGAAGTGACATCACCATTGCCGTCTCTCACCTTACCCCCCCCCCCAACCTCCCCGAATACAACAATCCCTTCTCACCCAGAATGCAAAAGGGTTTTACCCGAGGTTTGCGAATAGGTAAACCTTCCCTCTTTGCTTGGCATGTTGCCCGGACTGAAGACACCATTCAGCTTGAAAGGAGCTGCAAAAAGATGGAAGGAGGTGAAAAAAAAAATAATGCCAGAAAGGACGGAGAGAGAAATCCACAAACCCCCATGGTGTCGAAAGTGGCACAGCAGGCTGAACATTATGCTCTTAGTAACAGCAAGTGTTGCTGACAGGCTGGTTGGCTGCTGGCTGGAGAGGGACTGTCTGCCAGTCTGCCGCAGATCCAGACCTCACACACTGTTGACATCTGCAACGGAACAACACAGCATCCCTGCAGTCCACACAGGACGAGCCCATCACACACAATAAATAAACGTGCATGCAGTTTTTACAGAGAATGCAACATTTTTTTATACTCCAGTTCCCACACTGTCCATCTTTTGTTCTCCATCTCCGAGACAGATGCTCTGTGAGAGGCATGATGTTGCTGTCGGCTCTGAGATGTGGATTCATCTGACTATGCAATTTAAAGAAATCCATATTTAAAAAAAAAAAGGAGCAATGACATCAACATGGGACGTTCTGGTTATTTTACCATGCCAAAAATGCCACTGAAGACTATATACTTGTAATATACTTCACTCATTCATTGATTTACTTGCTCAGTTTATTTACTACCTTTGAATTTATTTTTCTACTTAAAAGAAAAAAAAAACTCATCTTGTAAGTTATTCACATCTTTACAAATCTTGATGAGTTCATTTTATTGCTCTGTTTTTTTAAGTGAATAATTTATAAAGCATATAATTCATTTGTGATGCTCCGATGCGTTAAGCCTGCTGTCAGTTTGTTGAGACACTGATGCAGAAAACGCGCTTGCTCTGCAAAGAGTTTTGCTATCAGTTGTTTTGTCTCTCTGGGTGTTTGATATGCTTTTCCCTGAGACTTCCACTTAAAAAGTCAGGGGTCTCTACGATGTGCTATGTGAATGTGTGTTTCCCAAACATTATTTCTGTGCTGCATCATATGCCAGTCCCCATTTTTGATTTGTTATCTCAAGGCAAGCTCCCCCCTAACAAATTAAACCCACTGTCACAAACCAGAGTCTTAGGGTCAGCTAGATGCCTTCAGCCACGCTTTGTTTGGATTCGACAATCTTCATTTTTCTATCTGTCAAGAAGGGCTTAGCCCATCGCTATAGAAACAGGGGACATGAGCCCAGTGCTGACCTTGTGACTGGTGAGAGACAGGAGACTTAGCCAATAGCCAGAGATCAGGTTGCAGAGAGGATGGCCTCAGCAGGGATGTGTGTGACTCAGTGCTGTCACCGGCATCCTCCACATCCCCGCTGGAAAAACACAACTGAGCTGAACTGGAGCATCACTCAACACTGCTCTGCTTTTATACATTAAATCTGTGTGTGTGTGTGTGTGTGTGTGTGTGTGTGTGTGTGTGTGCGTGTGCGTGTGCGTGTGTGTGTGCGTGTGTGCGTGTGCGTGTGCGTGTGCGTGTGTGTGTGTGTGTGTGTGTGTGTGTGTGTGTGTGTGTGTGTGTGTCCATGAGTGCATGTGTGTGAGTGAGTGCGTTTGTGAGTGTGCATGCAGATGAGTGTACTCAGCGAGAGTGGGCTGTACTCTGTGGCTGTCAGTGAAGTATAGATATTGGCTAAACTGTGGAAATTTGGAAAAAAAACACATGCTTGCATCTAAACATGCACAGATATTAGCTACCAGTATACCCCACCATGTACCTATATGAGAGAACTGATGGATGCATGAATGTAAATATTGATATTTAAATATCTGCCTTCTGGACTGTTAATTCATGTACAGTGTAACAGAACATAATGTTTATACATAGTAAAACGATGTGCTACCATTTAGAATTATGTCAATGTTGTCATGTTGATGGAGCAAGCCATTAATGTATATATGGCAATCAATAGTACATACACAATTTATGCATTATACCAAACAAATAGAAAGATGTGCATAAGTTGATTTCATTGCTGAGTTTTTCAGTTGTAAATAAAACTGTACATAACAACAGACCCACAGTCTATTGTGTTTATGTGCAGGTAGAAATCTGTTGTAGGTGATAAATGTGAGCCTGTTATACCCATCCTGTCTGCACTGTGCTGTGTGGTGTTGTGCCGTCTTGGGCAGAGAGCTGTGCTGGCCGTGTCTCCTGGGCCCCCCCGCGGTGGAGGGCATGTTCTCAGTCTGTCTCACACAGTGCATCTTTAATGAACTGCGATTATCAAGCGTATTACTCTCCATGGGGCTTAATGACGCAAACAAGAAAACTTATAGGTTGCATATTGTGCTCGCTCTGGGCTCAATTAATAACAACGTGACAAAAAGTCGTGAAAGTGTGTGTGTGTGTGTGTGTGTGTGTGTGTGTGTGTGTGTGTGTGTGTGTGTGTGTGTGTGTGTGAAGGATTTCTGCAGCTAAAGCAAGGACGCAAGTTGCTGCAACAAAATTAGGAGTTTAAAGGAAGATGAAAGACTGAAAAACACCTCTGTGAAAGAGGCTACTCTTACATTAAATCGTATAGACAGTTTCTCATTTCTATTTTAATTTGCACATTATACTGTGGTTAATGATGTGCAGCAAACAAGGGGGACAGACCTGTCCTATACAGGCTGATGCAGAGGAGCACTGAAGAGGAATGTCAATGAATTATAATGTGAATGAGGGACCATAGAGTACTTTGCCTGCCCTGCTTTCGATGTGCCACTTGACGGTAATGCCAATGGACACTCTGAGCAATTTAAACATTCATGCATTGTCCAGCCAGGGCGCTGTGGATTTCACTGTAATAAAAGCAATGTGACAGCACTAGGCGGGGGGACCAGGGATTGTCACTGTCTCAACAAGCTTTGCCAGGCTCTCAGAAGGTATAAGCGGCGCTGGTACACAGATTCATAAAAATGTGGGTTCTTGAATTTGTTTTTGTGCTGCAGCCCGCATGCGACTCTCAACCTGCTCTTTAATCAAGAAATGTCACCAGTGCACACACCTGGTGATACACCATGCTGGTGTGTGTGTGTGTGTGTGTGTGTGTGTGTGTGTGTGTGTGTGTGTGTGTGTGAATGAGAGCTGGCAAAGTCCTTTCAAAGCTGACCTTCACAATCTTTGAGGACCCACTCACACCCTCTCTGCCTGAGAGGCCTTTGGTCAGCTTTAATTACCCTCACTACCTCCAGCTGCCTGCTCATCAGGTCAGCGCTCCCATATGGTCCTCCAGGAGGCAGCAGGCAGGCGGGCGGGCAGGGGCGGGGAAAGTTCTGGATACCTGTGGGACACTGATTACATAAGCTGCTGCTAATGAGAGAGGTTCTCTTCGAAAAGGGCTGCGAGTTCAAACGATCACAACGGTGGCAGCGGCTGACAGATGCAGCCCCAGAGCAAGGGGGACTTGATTAAACACACACGCACACACACACCTGTGCACATACTGGGATACATGCACACACACACCTGCATCACTTTATTACACACACACAGAGGCACACACACACACACACACACACACACAGGCACACAGCAGGAAAGGGGCTCTTTGATGAGCCAAGACTGGAGGTTGATGAGAAGGGGCACTGCAGCTTGATTCAGCTAGCTTGGGGTCATCGAGGAGTGTGTGAGTGCGTGTGTGTGTGTGTGTGTGTGTGAGAGAGTGTGTGTTCATTAGTCACATTGTGTGATATCATTACACTAGTGACTCATTTGGCATACACCTCTCAACATGGCTCCTCTTACACATGCAGTGACTAAAAGCACATTTTTTAAAAAATATATGCTAATCAAATTTGACTTATTTTTGTACCAATAAACCAATTTCTTCATGCAGAACACATTTATATCATCAGATCTAATTCGTCTTAAAGCTTGATAATGAAATCCCTGCAGCAGTGGAGATCAAAACAAAGATTAATGTGCTGTTTGGCTTTCTAGCCCAGCTGTCATGTCATCTGTTATTCTCAGACAAGAGCTTCGTGGTAATGCGGTTAGACCTCACAACAATGCTTAATCACAACAAACCGCATTAGGCCAAAGGTAATTGTGTTTGCTTGGTATATGCGTGGGCCAATCTGTTTCGCTGCTGCCAATGAAGAGGGGGAATGGTGAAGTGGGGGAGGGGGGTTTACATTTTGGGGCAGGGAGGGGGGCACAACCAAAATAGTCTTGTTTGCCTCCAACGTCTGGCTCCACCTTATCGAGTTACAAAGCTGCTGCTGCGACTCAGATTGGCCTCTGATCGATCCGCGCTCTGATGGCGAGAGGCAGCATGACTGACAGTCTGACAAGGATCTCAGACCGCGGCAGAGTAATGCATGTCATGTCATTTTCCCGGACACACCTGAGGCTCAGTTTCTCGTCCAGGGGAGTAAACAACAGAGCTGATTTTATCGCTCTGCCATCTGCATTATGGTAAACTGGACATTTTCCACATCTGCCACGAAATCAAAGGGCAGTAAATGTCGCATTTGAATTTTGAAGGGGGCGGCAATTCATATGAAATGACAAAGTGTTGGCAGCGTTTTAGAAAATACTCATACTTTTATTATTCAGCTTGCAACCAAGCAACTTAAAAAGTGATAGAATATGAATATAACAGCGTATCTAAGATTCAACAAGCATTTGCTTTCACACCCTCACTATTACTAACATGAGTCTATAGAAACTCTCTTAGTCATCTACTGACTCTCAAATCTGTTGAATACAACAGTTAGGCACCTGATACATTTATCCCACACAAGCCTACCAAACCTTTAATTATCCAGTGATAGTACTTGAAAATAGCATAGATTTACTGTACATATATAGGTAGTATACTAAAGGTGATCCACTCCAAATGAATCCCACACAGCATCAGTTCACAGAGTCCTTTTTTTGGTCAGAGGGTTCAGCCAGAAAGGATGCATGCAGCTCTGAGGACCCAAGCTGGACCCGAGGCGACCACAGAGCAGGTCACATGGGGTAGAACTGCGAGGCGGCCTCGGACGACTGGATCTCCACCTGAGCCATCTTGAACTGGGTGCACTGAAGCCATTTGCGCAGAGCAAACGGAGGGGCTCCGGACGTCTGGCCCTGCAGACACTGGTGGTTGACGCGGTTCTGGATGGCCTGGAGACGCAACTGTAGCCCCGCAGACAGATGCTGATGAAGAAAGGAAGGGAAGATGACAACATTTTAGTCTAAAATCACCTAAAGAGTCAATAGTTACTTGCATATCCATGTTTTTTTAAAGGCCATACCTTAAGGTTTGACTGAATCATGGGTAGCCACATAGGGATTAGCTATAGCAACCAATGAGAATGGATTTGTATTAGGTTGTGTTAAGAGATCATATATTAACCATGTTGAAAAACAGAGTTACAGCAAACCTTGACAAAGATGGTAGAGTTACACTCCTGCAGAGCTTCCATCAAACTAATGACATGAAGACACACCATCTCTACCATCTGAGAGGAAAAAAATATCCATCAAAACTGTGATTTTCTCTAACATTTAGTTTCCTCATACATGAAACAGGAATTAATCCAGAAGTTGAACGTCTTCATATTTCACCTATGCATAAGCACACAATATAACCACCTTATACCTAGCTATAGGCAGAGTGCTCACCACTTTATTGTGTGCCATGAGCTGCAGGATGCTGGGTGTAACCCGACTCCAGAACTCCAGGCCAGTGAGGATGGCATTGGAGGAAAACTCTGTCTGGTTCTGGTTCTGCAGGGACGGAGCAGCGGCCGCCTGCTCGCAGTAGATGGTCCACAGCTGGGCGAACATGAAGGCGTGGAACAGAGAGCACATGTGCAGCACCGACGTCTGTGGACAGAGATCAAGACACAAACAGAAAAGGCCAGCGAGGTGGTTATAGGTCGGGTAACCTGGATGGGGTCATTTGAAGTGATTTGTTTCTGCCAGACCTTCGATTGTTCTGGGAAACCGATGAGGATGACTATAAGATGATCTGCGATGTGGGAGCCAGCGTCTAGAGGGATGGGCATACAGGAGGTGGAGCCCTGGTGCAGGGCGCAGTGTGTCAGGGAGCCCAAAAGTAACCAGGACAGCTGACGAATGTGGGACACACACTCAATGAACTCTTTTGGCCTGCAGAGAAAAAGCAGTTTCACAAATCATCCCACAATAAATAGAGTGCTGCAGGGATGACGTAGCATCATCCTGGGTTCCCTCGACAAAAAGCCAGTGGGATTTTTTTCCATTGAGTTTTGGATTATTGCAGAAAATAAGCTCTGTGGCAAGCACACATTTATGACACTCATTTGGTTCAGGAAGATAATCTTCACCACTGAACACCACTTTTATGGTTTTTAAAGCAGGAATGCAGTCATCAGAAGTAAAAAGCTAACATTAGGCCATAAAGAAACTACACCATGGTCACATGAGCATGAGTATACACAATAAGGCTGTAAAGGCAAACGAGTCTGCGTGACGTTTTGTAGTCTCATTAAGCAACTTGTTAGCTTTTGAAAGACACATAAAGGCTTCAAAGTTGTGGGATTGAGTAAAATCTCTTAAGCTTGTGTTAATCACAGATCTTATTTCAGGTATCTAACAAAAACACATGCTAGACAAGGCAACAAGAGGTACTAAAATGCTAACTCATGTCAGGGTTTTAGGACTCATTCCTGCAGTACAGTTTTATTCTCATGCCTCTCAGGATTATACTCAATATTTCTCCATCAATTAGTATCTTCTCATGAAGATTTGTTTCACGAAGGTTTTGAGTTTTCTGTCCTCACATCAAAACAGATTTTTCTTTAGGTCATTTTCTCATAAACTGGATGAATAAATGTAGATATTGCTAGAGATATATGAGGAGAGATGTTTTCAAGTAACCTGTATTTTTGTCATTCTTACCCTTGCTGCATGGTGGATGGCGGATGATAAAGCCAGGGAAGGTAACGGACTACAGCTTTGTTGTCACGGTGATTGCCTTTGCTGATCTCCATGGCGGCGACCTGTGCCAAGCCCACTTTCAGGTTCCCCCCGAAAGTGTCCTCATGCAGCGGCTGACAGCAAGCCTTCATATGGCTCTGAGTATGAGTGTTGGAAAGAGGAAAAGATAAGGCTGAATAAAAAGCAAAATATGAAGGAAAAAACTTAACTTGATAATAAAATGTTAACCCAAATTTCTTTTAATTCATCATATGAAACTTGAAAACTTGGTTCCAACCATGTCATACTAGCTTGTTGAGAAAGAGGCTAAATAATGATCCAAATTTATGCTTCATTTTGGTGAGGAAAAACTGACATGGCCATTTTAAAGACCTCTCACCTCAAATTATGTGAATGTAAATGGGTTCTCTGGGTAGGTGTCCACTTTATAGACATGCCCACTTTATGATGATCACATGCAGTTTGGAGCAAGTCATTGTCAAGTCAGCACACTGACACACTGACAGCTGTTGTTGCCTGCTGGGCTGCAGTTATGATTTTAGCATATTTTTGTGCTAAATGCAGTAGCTGTGACGGTTTCTGGACAATATTTGTCATTTGATGTCAATTGATGACTCTAAATTGCCCGCAGGTGTGGATGTGAGTGTGAATGGTTGTCTGTCTATATGTTGTCTGTCTCTATGTGCCCTGTGATGGACTGGCGACCTGTCCAGGGTGTACTCCGCCTTCACCCAATGCCAGCTGAGATCGGCTCCAGCCCCCTGCAACCCCTAACGGGATAAGCGTTTGACGATGGATGGACACATTTGCATGAAGCATTATATTTACCCACTCCCATGTTGATAAGAGTATTAAATACTTGACAAACCTCCCTTTAAGGTAAATTTTGAATGGATAAAAAAAAAGTGTGATGAATTTGTGATTAATTACAATTAAATATTTTAATTGACTGACAGACTTAGATAAGATAACGCATGTGTGGCGGCAACACTTACTTTTAGTTTGGTTAGTGTGTGCATATCTGCAATGAAGTCCAGGAGTTCACTTATGTATTGTCTCATGCACTCCATGGCTGCTGTTGTGCACTGTGGAGAAGAAAAACAGTTTATCCTTTAGGAGGAATCACAGTGGGGTCTTTCTTTATTTCCTGCTGTTTTATGAGGCTGATTCTAATAAGATCCGAACACACATCGACTAAAGTCTTACCCCCGGCAGCGTTAAGATCATGTGCTTTTGGATGATGGTGGATTCTGCTAGCCGTGTGCCGATATCTGCACAAACAAACTGAGAAATCCCACAGCAGGTTTTAGATTTGTATTCAGGATGAAACACTGTGATTTATTTGGTTCTTGTAAACAAGAAAACAACGTTTTTACCTGGACCAGCAGTAACAAGTTTGTGTCAGGCAGAGGAGACTTGAACTTGAGAGCCTGCAGAAGCTCTAATACCACAATGCGGGACATGTAGAACTTATCTCTCTCCTGGATGTGTGGAGATAGAGAAGGGAGTAAATGTACTGATGCAGCAAGACTGCCTTTTTCTATTATCACTCTCCCTTACTCATGTTGCGAGGAGAGCATAAACTCTGTAACCTGAATAGAGAGGGAAGGACAGGCAGCGAGCGGGGAGGGAGGCGAGGCAGGGAGACAGAGAATAGACAGAGAATGGTGAAGCTGAGGAGTAGATTTAGGCCAGTCCAGATCTCTCCTCCCAGAGTCCCAGGCAGCTCAGATGAGGCTGTCAGGCTGCCTTCTCCCTCCCTGAGGACAGGCTGCTCTCTTTGTTCATCCCTTCCACACAAAGCCCAGCTGCCTGTTTACAAACCACACTGTCATCTTCTGGCTTCCACTTTGCCTCTCTCTTTCTCTATGCAGTCATGTTTGCTTATGTTAGGAGCGGGCACAAGCTCCTCTGCTCTTACAGAATGCAGAGCTGCTTCTGACTCTCGCTGTGTGGCTTGTTAATGCGCATACCTGTATGCGCCACTCTCATAATTAAAAGTTAATGGAGCATGTCTGTATGGTAAATAGAAAATCATAGGCTGTTCTTAAGCTAGAGGGCCCGGTCGCATTCAGCATATAGTGCAGTGTGGCTGTGATAAATGGTGCATGATGTGACAAACTTTAGTAGAACCTGACTTTGTGTCCTTAAAAACTGACCTCCAAAGATAACTGAATCGCGCTTCCCAGAAGCCTCACCTCTCCATAAAACAACTGCGCAGGACAGGTTCCAAAAGCAATTGCTCATAGTGACTCCGGGTTTTGAAAAGCGGATATTATACGAGTAAGGAATTAAAGAGGGTGTAGAAAATCAATACTGCAGGAGACATAAAGCATGCAGCGCTGACAGTGGTGGAGGACCGAGGATCCATCTGGCCCAACAGTGCAGACAGCCCTGGCTCCATCTCTGTCTGAGACAGCCACTCAGAAACACACCGTCAGCCCGAGCACACCAACTAATCATGCTAATCAATACTAGCTGATTGCCTACTTAATCATCTGTGACACATGGCCACATTTCTGGCTGACTGGAGAGTCAGAGAAGTAGGTGTAGCACCAAAAGAGTGATGAGCGAGAGGCCGGCAAACAGCAGCTAGACATTTTTAACACTGCAGATTAGTTTAAAAGGTTTAACTCGTTCAAGACTGCATACAGACTGGATGTCAATGCATATCCATTTACACAAACACATGATATGTAAACCCACTCAAGAGTACCTTGTTGAAGGCTTTGTAGCACAGTCCGCACAGTTCTACAAGGTAGGAGAGGCTGAACATGCCATACTGGATGACAAAGCTCAGCAGCTTGGAGAACGGCTCCAAGAGGCTCTGTAGGGTGGAAGAAGGAGAGAAAAGGTTGTATTTAAAGCCAGAATTTGAACATATCAGTAAATAAAATTCTGCTCTAGGCTTACTCGGGTTGCATTTGTAGTTGGGATTTTCAGCAGACAAATGATTATCCTCAAACTGGAATCCATGGGACACTAATGAGACACAGATTGCAAATCAAAAAAAAAAAAATCTTGACTGTTAGTAGGTTTTAAAATGCAAAAGTTGACATGTATTGCATGGTCCATAGTCATATTCCCGGTATTTATTTATCTGCGGTGATAAATCGATTAGAGCACACTAATTTGACCTCCAAGGTCAAAAGCGCCAGAGTCAACTCAATTACATCTGTCCTATTGAACCTGACAAGGGCACTGCTAGATGCTTTTTCCTCTAGCCATAATCGTATTAGACCATATCAGACCATGACTAAGTGAACGGAAGAGTGGATATCTACCTTCAGAGGAAGCACAGAGGGCAGTTTTGTGAGGAAGGTCTGGAACTGGTTGCAGATGGTTGTCCACAGGTTGCTAGGAGAGTCCATGGGGAGAGCCTCCATGAAGGTGGCAATGTTGTCCAGGCAGTGCAGCATTGTGCCCCCTGCTGGCAGACTCTTCTTGTTGTTCAAGCCCTGGAGGGCACAAAGGCATAAACCATAACAGGGTTATATAAGGCAATTCTATAAGCGAAGATATTTCCATTTAACTGATCATTCAGTCCTGATCAATCACAATGCTCATGATGAGAGCGGGCGATTTAGGACACTGAGGCACAGATGACTACTTGGATGAGCTCATGCATCAATGGGTTCTTATCTGTGTCATTTATTTAGCTTTAACAGTTCCAATAAACTGGTACAGTGGCGCAGAGTAAGGCAGGTTTTCTTGGATGCCCCGATGATTTGTTGTTTTAGATGGGCTTATGCTGTTCATGTAGCTGTCGCCACAAAAGCTTTTGCTTTGACAAGAGCTCCTCCTGCTGGTTAAATGACTCAACACCACCGCATGAAGAAAAAAAAGTCCCACCTCTAGCAGCATGTTGAGGGCAGCAACAGAACTCAGCTCATTAAAATCTATCAGAGAGGATGCAAGTGTTCGCAGAAAACTCCCATCTGCAAAAGAATAAAGATAGTCATACAAAGAACAAAGTATGTCCAGTGAGAAGCTATAAATTAGTCTTATCGTCTTAAAAAAATACATTCAAATAAATATGTAAAATAAAGCAGTAAAATGTACATCTACTATGGGTTATAAAATGTAAAACAAACACACACAGCTTGCTGTAAGTCTCTATAGAAATAATGCAGGTTTAGTAGTCAGTGTGTGAGTGGACCTTTGATGTTACTCTGGAAGAGTTGGGGCAAGATGCCATTCGGTGCCAGCTGGTGAAACATACAGCGGAGGAACTGCTTGGCTACACCTGCTACATTCCCTGGGATCAACATACTGCAAAACATCACAGGGAGAAAGGCAGTGTTTGGACAGGCGGTCACACTTCACATTTATAATTAAACTCAGCCATAAGCACAGTGAACACTGGTGTGATGGCTTTAATGTCTTGTACCTCTCAGCTTGTCCAGAGAAATTGGCACTAGATGCCAACCTGAAAGACATTAAAACAGCGAATTAGGGCTCAGGATAAATTATGCATGAGTTCTGTGAGTTATGAAACTTCATTTAACGGCGAAGTGCTGTGTGAATGTAGACTGCCAGAGCGGCTGTACCTGCCCACAGACTGCATGATGTCAAGAAGCATCGGTGCTGCCAAATCAGGGCTGAGGTGGATGAACATGGAAAGAACGACCACTGCGAGGCCGAGAGTCTCCTCGTCATATTCCTCCAGCACGGCTGCACAGTCCCGGCACCTGGGACGTTGCATAGAAATCAATCAGGCCGGTTCAAGCATTAAAGGGATAGTTTGGGAGTTTTGAAGTGAGGTTGTGTGAGTTACTCATCCATAGTCAGTGTATTACCTTCAGTAGACGAGAAGGCACACCACCAGTTTGGAGAAACAGACAGGAGTGACCTAACAGAAGCAAATTAATGTGCTGCTGTGGATGGGGCCGGCAGCAAAATGTATTTTACCACCTAAAACAAAGACTCACCTAAAAAAGTCAAAAGCAGTTTAAATGTACGCTATATTTAGTGTATTTTCTCCAGCTTATATTCCCGACAGACAGCCCTTTCCGACGATTAATTGAAGCCGTTGTATTCATCTATGCTCTAGCCAAAGCCACCAGCTTCCAATGAAAAAAAAAAACCCAAGTAATTTTACCTCGCAGAACACAGGAGTTGCTGGTCTACTGCTGCCTCAGTCATTTAGTTTGTTTGTGCTATTATGTGACTTTGGTGAATCCAAACTCACCAAAGTCACATAATAGCATAAACAAACTAATCGAGGCAGCGGTAAACCAGCAACTCCTCTGTTCTACAAGGTATAATTACTGTTTTTTTCAATAAGGTCTTGTTGTTTTGGCCAGAGCATATAACTGCTTCAGTTCCCTGTCAGAAACATAGACTATATAGCTGTCTGATAACAAGGTTTAACAGTGAATATATTCTCAATTTAGCGCACAGTTTTGATTTACTGATTTTTTAGGTAGTCCTTTCTTTTAGATGGCTAAAATATGTATTGTGCCCCGTCATCTACTGTAGGTAATACACTGACTATGGATAAGTACCTCTTACAACCTGACTTCAAATCACCCAGATTATCTCTGTAAGATGAGCTATTTCATGACTGGATTCCCTCACCTGTCAGACATCGTGGTAGGCTGCTCATCGATGAACTCCTCAGGTGCAGGGACAAACATGCTGACTGTGCTCGGTGCAGAGAGCAGACTCGTCTTTGTGGGACCTACAAAGGAAGAAAGTAAGTAATTAAATAAAAGAACAGATGGCTTTTAATGCGATTCAGTTTTAGATGTTGAATGATGTTGACATGTCAGTTCACTTTATTTCCATTTCTTTTGTTTCCTTACATGTGTTACTACTGTATGTCCATATATCTCCTCAAGGGGTTATTATGGGATGGATAAAAGTCTAGAGTGACTGACCCGTGTCCCAGGTGCTGATGTTGTGTGGCGCACTGGATTGGTGCTCCAGCTGTCTCTTCATTAGCTGGCTCATGGTCAGAGCTCCCAGAGAGCCTCGCTTCACCTGACGGTACTGAGCTAAAGGTCAGACACAGAAAACGACACCTGGGGTGAAGCACCTGCTAAGGCCGTTCCATCAATACCAACAAGTGTGTGGTTACAAGAAAATAAGTAAGACACGCATGAAAAGAGACGATCAGTGTGATTTTTTTATATCATAAGCACAGAGTCAAGCATTTAGCTTAGTCTGTTTGATTATAATTTATATATTTAGAGTGACATTTCCTCTGGAATTTAATGGCTTTATGATAAGATGTCAAATAATATGTGATTTTATTGCATATTTCCAGCTTGCAAAAACAATTTTTTGCTGTCTGCACAGGTTATACTGTATATGAGATACCAGGAGTATAAGGAGACAAAGAAGCAAAGTATTTGACTCCTACTTGATACTGAAGAGCGGTGGCTTGTTTCAGGCATAGCAGCTTCGAGCGTTGGGGCTGAGGCAGATTCTCGTGGCTTTTCCAATGTAGACAGAACTTTGTGATCTGCAAGGCAATATGGGGTAAATAATGGGCGAGGCACTGGCATTAGAATATATGCCGTTTCATGCCAATAAAAAAAAATGCTAAGATATGGACATTCAGTAATAAACACTGCATTTGCTTCCCTCAATTTGATTGAATACTAATTTAATAATGGTCTCTTATGTAAAGTTTCTTTTTTTTTTGTTTCAGATTTAGAAAAATTCGCAGTTTGATCTGGTCTTGCTCTTCTACTTCATCTTTTGTCAAGTCAGATTACAGTATATAGCTTCACAGCTTTTGATGTGTGCCGAAAAACCTCTAAAGCTTTAGTATGAAAGGAAAGGAAGAGTGAACACATGCATAGAAACGCACCACAGGACACCACACAGCTGAAGTGGTTCGTTAAATACAGATTTGAGGCGGCTTACACATGTTTCCGAATACACTTATATTCTGAAAACCTAAAGGAGCATACCCATGTTTTGGCAATATCCATCTCTGTACTACAAACCATGTATTCCTTTACATTTATGCCGCTGAATGAATTCTATCACTTTTATATTTTTGGGTACATTTTCCCCACCATGCCAGGCCACCGCTGGCGTTCATTTGTGTGAAAATCTATCAGTAGACTCTGGTTGCACATTAAGCCTGTATTAATTTTAGTCAATTCAACATCGTCATTATGAGGTAATGCAATTAAAGTGCAGACTGAGGAGTCTGCGCTGCATTACCTCACACTGATAATGTCATTTTGATGATGGTAATAAAACGTATTTATAGGGCATACAATAAATGGGAACATTAAAAACATGGCAGAAAGGTTTTTCATTCTAAAGGAACAAATCAAAGAAAACATAAAATTAACAGTAAATAAATGACAATTCATACTGTGGGGGCGAGGTTCGATATAATAAATGTTTCTGGTAAGAGCTAGGTTGAAAAGATGAGTTTTCTTTTAAAAGTTGTAAGTGAGGTGCACGTTCTCAGCTCGACACTGAAACTAAATGCAGCATCACTGTAGATTTAGTCCTGGACCGAGGAACAGCTGAGAGTCAGCAGTACACAGTGATGTGCTATGAACATACACTGTGAGGACGTCAATGGTTACAGTACGTCTAGGGCGAGGCTGTGAAGTGTTCTATAAGTGATTTATCACAAGTTTTCATAGTCTGCTAACTGATTTTGATATTTAACATAAATGGGGGCTGCACCCTGCAGTGGTTACACTATCACCTCACAGCAAGAGGGTTGGAGGTTTGAATCCGGCTTGGGGTCCTTCTGTGTGGAGTTTGCGTGTCCTCCCTATGTTAGTGTGGGTTTTCTCCAGCTTCCTCCCACAGTCATGTAGGTTAGATTAATTGATGACTGGTGAATGGTTGGTGAATGGTTGTTTGTCTCTATGTGTCAGCCCTGCGATGTACCCCGCCTTTGCGGCCTTCAACCCCCAAAAGGTTGGAGATTTGTTACCATATCTGCTACCATACCTATATTTACAGCTAACACACATGGATGATAAAAATTATTATGACACCAAGCACGCCTTCATAGGATGCTTCACGTTACCTTTACTAATGCTTAAAGAAATCTGTAATGTATAAGGTTATGCCAAACTGGAAAAAATTACCATTACATTTGACTCTGATTACCAGTAGCATCAGATTTAAAAAGAAATGAATCAGTTCAGGCTACATATGATACTCTGTATGTGAAGGCTATTTGTGGTGCTAAGGTAATGCTCAGGTGTACACTAGTAGTACTGTGTATATTTATATACGTATTATATGACATCTACAGTATATCTATTATTTAACTACATCATGTACTGTTGAGGTGACATTATGAATGTGAGCAATCTACTTACTTTGTCTTGTTTTTATTTATTTATGTGTTGTTGATATTGTGGATAGTCAAGATTGTTTTGTTTACATGTATTGTCCTGTTTGTTGTGTGGACCCCAGGAAGAATAGTTGTTAATGTGATAATAACTATTGGTGATCCTAAATAAAGTAAAGTAAGCCATGGGAAAACTTATAAAACACATCAGCATGGTTTGCAAAATGTATATAGATGTATATGAAGTAAACAGACTAAGACCAAAAAAAAGTTTAGTTAAAATGATTGTAGTTTAAATGGTTGAAATACATATTTTTGATCACACTGTTACAAAAAGTGCTAATTGTACTTTTAAAATATAGCCTATTAGATAAGCCTCCTCAGATCTTAGATATCACATTAAAACATTCATATTACACCTGACCAGCACACTGGTAAAGTAAGACGTATCTTTATCCATCCTTCCTTCTTACCGGTTTCTGCGGGCTGCTCGTCACCCAGCTTGTCGAACATGTTGAACGTGATGTCCAGGTATTCCCTCTGGATGGCACTGACAGCTATCTTCCTCTGCTTCCGTTGTCGGGGAACAATCTGGATTTTAAACTCGGCCTCATCGCCCTCATTCTCATCCTCATTGTCGGGTTTTTGGTCGCTGTCTGCCTCATCGCCCATGTCATCGTCCTCTTCATCATCCCCATCCTCTTCTTCGTCGTTGCTGTCGCTCTTACTTTTCTCTGGTGAGGAGAGAGGCTCTGCTTTGTCTTCTGGGATGTCCAAGAAGATGGTCCTGCCAGATGGACTTGTCCCCGGTCCCATCCCGACCTTTAGCTCTTCACACATGTCGTCTAGCGAGTTGTCAGGGACATGTGGCGTCTTCCTCAGCAGGTCTCTCTTCTGCTTTAGGGTCATGGGGCTTTCATGACAGACATTTTCCAGTCGGTCAGGAAGATCCAGAGAGGCGCTGGGAGTCACACGGTTTGGCTTCTTCACCACAAACGGCTGCTCTGAGCCTCCCTCTTCCACCGGTAGGTCTGGGTTTTTTTTGTCACTAGAACAGTCCTCTACACTCACCTGAACCACAGGAGACAGCCGCAAAGTCTTGCTGCTAGCAGGGGAAGCAGAGAACTTTGGACTCCCATTGAACTTGGAGGCTATGATGGTGGTAAGGTCGAACTCCTCATCGCTCTCTACGATCCTCAGAGGAGGCAACGGCTCAAACACCAAAGAGTCACTATCGGACATGGAGAGCAGTGAGTGCTTTTCTGGAATGGAGGTGCAGTCAGAGGACAGATCGATGAGGTCTTGGTCCTCCTTCTCCTGAGCTGATCCTCCTAGCGAACCTAGGTCCAACTTGTCCTCAAAGGTCTCCATGCAGCTGAGGCGGACCTCTGGGATGACTGGCTTGGAGCCTCGCCGGTCCACAGCGTCACTGCCCTCCACCCGAGAAGAGCCATCGGATGATCCTTTGCCATGATGCCTACCGTGGGACGCGGCTGACGACGGAGGCAGCACCACAGGGGGTGCCTGCATGTCACAGCGATCAATGCATGATTTACGTCGGTGTTCGTCCAGATTGAAGAGGATGGAGTCGGTATTGGAAATGTCCAGAGACTTCTGCTTGTGCATAGCCTGCAGCCGCTTCTTCCTGGTGCTCTCCTCCCTCACACAGTGTAGGATGCTGTCCTGAAGAGCACTGGCTTCACGGTACTCTGACAACTCAATTTCACCTGATACACAGAAGAAAAACGAGGCTTAATACAAGTTCAGGTGAGATCCTCCTGCCATCTCAATAAAATACACTGAACAAAAATATAAATGCAACAATTTCGTTTTTGCTCCCATTTTTTATGTGCTGAAGTCAAAGATCTAAGACTTTTTCTATGTACACAAAAGGCCTATTTCTCTCAAATAGACCAGTCTTAGGCACACCTGTGCTAATCATGCTGACTAATGAGCCTCTTGATATGCCACACCTGTGAGGTGGATGGATTATTTTGGCAAAGGAGTGCTCACTAACACAGATTTAGACAAATTTGTGAACAATATCTGAGAGAAATACGCCTTTTATGTGCATAGAAAAAGTCTTTGACTTCAGCGTATAAAAACTGGGAGCGAAAACAAAAGCGTTGCATTTATATTTTTGTTCAGTATATGTTCTGCTGTTATGTTATGTTTGATTCTAAAAGCCTCTGCTTCTTACTTTTCTTGGCATTCAGCTCTACCGGCTGGTACTTCACAGACTTGCTGCCACCAATCCTCTTCAGACGGGCAAAGAAGGTCTGTGACTCCTTGTTAGCAGCACCCGTCGGCGTGTCATGGACGTCTGACTCATCGAATACACTGTCCTCTTCTGAGATGGAGAAAAAAAATAATATTAGTGCTGCATTTAAGAAGCAAACAAATACCCATAAGAAGAGACATTCACTTGCAATAATAATCTTCATAGTATAGCAATGCTTTTTTTTCATTTAAAATGTCCCAATTTACTGTCATAAATGGTATCCTAGTAGTCTGGTGTTGAGATAAACAACATCATTTATTTTGCTTCACCTTTTTCTTTCTCACTGTAGCGGCTCATGTTGGAGTTGTCGCTGTAGAGCGGTCCCGCTGTAGCGTGGGGGCGACAGCTGTGATACTGGGCGTTCAGTGTGTTGATGGTGATGTGGATCAGATGCAGGACCACTTTACTCCCGTCCATGTCTCTGTAAGGGTACTGTGGTCCATAGAAAAAGAAAATAAGCTTATGTTATTCTCTTATAATTCATACTGTACGTTATAAAGAAAATATTTGATCCAGCATTTACCATGCTGTGAAATCCCACTAACACACAGTAATACAAGGAGTACCTTATAGAGGATAACTAGCAGGGCTTTGAGCCACATCTGTCTGATGTGTGGCCTCAAGGCCCAGAGAGAGCATCGAGGCGGCTGCTGGAAATAGTGTCTCAGCTGGGGACACGTGCAGTACTTCAACACCTGGACCACCAGGGGTAGCAGCTGCTTCCCCAAACCAATGTTGTAGTCCATCACCTGCAAGAAACAACAGTTACATTTGTTGTTATATTCTTCACAATGTGCTACTAAAATTGAATCTCTAGCTGCAAACACAGAATACCACAAAAGGTTATAATTGATTGTAAGTCAGTCACTTGTGCAATGCCGGCGATGAAGCCGTTGAAGCAGGTAGAGGTGCGCATCTTCTGAGGTGCAATCATGAAGCAGCCCTCCTGTTGGTCATAGCCCAGCAGCACATAGAGGTGACGCTTCACTGTGTTGAAAGCTTTGGCGCTGCCGATGTCGGCCTCTGCGCTGCTCTGGTCTTTGGCCATAAATTTCATGAGCACCATGATGAGCTGGTGTACTGTCTGGTGATCGATGCCGGTGTCCTCAGGAAGAAGGTCTTTGATGACGGTGTCGTCCTCGGGAGACGGGGTCTGGCCTACGAGAGGGGCTGAAGCGTCAGGGTTAAAGTGCGGGAGGAAACGCGCTACAGACAGAGGAGTGGATGGGGAGAAGGAAGGGTGCAGGGCCAGGGGGGTAATAACACAGAGGTGGGGGAGTCAACTGTCCACTTCTCTGTCAAGACAGGTGGAGATGTCATCATGCAGTACAGATATATCAGTGCACTGTGTTCATGGCACATGTAAACGGGGTAAACACAAAATAACTGAACAGCTAGCTGTGAGCAAGAGTGTTGCTTTTCACTCTTTTCAGTGTCAAGTCAGTTGTGTTTACTGTATGTAGCCTGTGTCAGGATTAGTGTAAGCAGGAAAAAAACGATGACTGTCACCATAGCGAAAACATTGCTTTTTCATACTTTTTGTCATAATTTCACTTTAGCACCTTTTTACTTTAATGGTAATGTATTTTCCTCCAATATGGTATGTTAATGAAGACTAATGTTTCAGATTTATGTTGTTATTTACCTGGCAGGACTTTCTCTATCATATCTCCCAGTGTCGGGGCAGAGTGCTCTTGCCTCGTAAGCCTTAGAGCTAAAAACCACATACGAAGAACACAATTTAGGAGAGTGTACAGGGGAGGTAGTACAGGACATGTCTGAGCTTCATCTTCACCCAACACGTGCACAAACAAACACACAAAAACACACTATGTGGCATCAAAACTGTATAAAATCCAAGTGTCATCCAGAATTAGGGCTAATCACAAATACATTCAAGTCGCCTTCACATTCAAGTGTGATGAACTTTGGGAACAAACAAGTGAGGAGAGAAACATTAGGAAAATGGCTCAACTTTGGTCAAATAGTATTTGCAAATAAAAAAGCATTTGGTTTCACCCACAAGGAATAGAAAATCTGCTGTGATCACCTCATTAAGACAATGCAGACAATGACAGGTCAGGTGCCTCTATACAGATGTAAGGGTTAATGTACAGTGAGCTGTTCATTGTTGTGAAATAAACCCTGACAGGGGATGCAGGACCCGGACGCAAAGTATCAACCTGATGTGGGGTTTATTTCACAACAATGACCTGTTCACTGTACATTATCCCGCTTATTACATGGCTACTCAATAAGAAATAAATAATTTGACATAAAAATGGTATGCCAGAGTCTGGCATCAGAACTGCGTCCATAGAAACAGTCTGATATACACAGACAATCTGACTGACCAATCAGAATCGAGTATACAACAAAGCCGTGTAACAAAAAGTGATATTAAAGTGATTAAAGGTACAAACATGGATTGTGTCTGTAATGTAGAGTCGAACACAGCACCTATGAGGCTCTTAAGTCTCAGAGAGTATTTGCAAACACTGTTCAACCACAGACTGAATGAACGTGACACAGACTCAGATTTAAACTGACAGACAGGCCGATTGGCTGCTACTCACGAATTCGGTTGCCTTGTGACTCAGGGAGTGAAAATGCCCGTTTAGACTCTAGTGGGCCTCCCTTCACACTGTCACGGAGGGAACGCACACTCTTCTGCCGATTCCTGGCAAAGCGGGCACGTCGTATCTTCCACATTGCTGCATCGCTGAGGTTGGCTACGTTGGTTCGTACAGCTGTGATGGCTGTCAAAAGAAAGATTATAATTTGGAGCACTATTAGGCTGGAATCTTTATGTTGCAATAAACCTGCAGGGAAAGCAGAGCAGCTGTAAAAGCTCTGACAGGGGATACAGCAGCTACGTACTCGTAGGGAAAGGGAACTCCTTGTTGCAGTCCAGGTGTAACTGAGCCTCCAGAGATAATGTTTCAAAGCGGTTGACAAAGAACTCCCAGCTCAGCGCAGGAATGTCTTTCTTCAGGAAGTGCAGCAGCAGCAGCTTACTGAGGATGATGGGCCGGTCCCTCACAACAGTGTCAAACTGGAAATCCAGGCACAGGCACAACCCCTGTATCATAAACAAAACATGCATGTAAATACACAGCAAGATGTGGATATATGCAGCTATATGAACACAAACTTAAGTCCAATAATCTCTGGACAACCTGCAGGGCCGGCCTCTTGATGGTGTCCAGCAGCAGTCTGGCCCGGGTGGCAACAGCTGGGTTGACGTCTTCCACAGAGGCCAGGAAGCAGCAGAAAGCGTGGGCCAGGGAGTACTTCAGCAAGTGGTTTTTCGTCACCGCACCAATGTCCAGGAACCGACAGAGCACTGCTACCTTCTCCACTGGGAGTTTTATTGAGAATACAGAGTGAATGGGAACATCATCACTAACACAGACAGATTACACAATAAGAAGAGACATCTGAGCTGCCACATGCTGGGCCATAATTAGCAAAAGATAATAAACAGAGCCAGCTATGACGTCATTGATGGAGATAAAACTGATGAGGATAAGTTAATAAATTACTTAGCTACTATTTCTAAGCCGTCATATTTGTTTGCACTAGCACTGCGATGATTAATCGATTAATCTATTACATTAACTGCCACGCATTTTGATAATCATTTCATCAGTTTGAGTACGTTTTTCAGAGAAAAGTTGTGTTATTACAGCTTCTTAAATGGGAATGCTTTCTTTATTTCAATATAGTTTCTTTACTTCTCCATTACAGTAAACTGGATGTTTTTGAGTTGTGGACAAAACGAGATACTTGAGGACGTCGTCTTGGGTTTTTTCTCTATTTTCTGACATATTATTGATCAAACAGTTAATCAATTAATCAAGAAATGCTTGACAGATTAATTGACAATGAAATTAATCACTGGTTGCAGCGCTAGTCTTCACAAAATTTATAGGTGTATCAAATGAATTTTGTATGTTAAGGAACTGAGAAACTACATCATAAATAATATAATTAATCAATGAAATCTACAATAAAATCATCTTAAAATCGGTTTCAATTATATATCTGTTCTATGTATCTTTGAAATGCAAATCTCAACAAAAAATCTCACTGATCATCTACTCTAGAGATTTAAGTGTAAAAATACAGTTTCTATAATATATATAATATGCTCATAAATTATTGTTTGCAAGATGACGTTCACATACACAAAGTTACCACGCTGACAACACAACATCCTACACCCCCTGTGAAAACATTCAGTCATTTTAAAAAAACAAGATCCTTCCAGTAATTGTTGGTATTATTCATTATGACTCAGATTAAATCTAAAAATAGACGGTTTATTCTGAAATCCATAAACTTTCGCCCACTCTGGGCTGATGGGTAGCACCCAGTGTTGGCCACTAGATGTCAGCGTAGAGGTTAAGAGACATCCCAGAGCAGCACCACGTTGCCTGCTGGTTACCTTAAAGGTTTTAAATATATATTTGTATGATTTATGTCCACAATTAAATCTGTTTCAACACTACTAATAAGAGGGTGTAACATTATTATAGCCTGGTCTATATGATATAGATCATCAGCTTTTGAACCTTTCATTATGATGCATCATTATATACTTTAGGTGGAAAGACTGAATGACTGGATTCATTTTGTCATTTTCAGTGGTCTTTTTATACACAATAATCTAGTAATTTTACACCTTTTGTGAAATATTTACCTTATGTTTGGGGCTATTGTCAATTCAATTGTTCTCCAGTTTTCCTGTATTCATTCATGTAGCCAGAGGACCTGTCCTCTGCCCCTGTCTCAAGGTCATACAGCTCCTATCTGCCAATCACAAGGCTAGAAAAACCTTATTAATCCCACAATTCCTCTTTGCCGCCTGTTTGAGCCACATAGTAACCATGACAACAGAAGGAGGAGGAGATGTGGGCAGGCAGTGATTTAGGTAGTATATTATATAAGCAGACTGGGGTTCTTCGTCCTACGGTTCAACCACAACCACTTTGCTTGCAAAATATAAATAAAATTGGACGGCGTAATCACGTCATGATGAGCTTGATGTGTTAACGCCTGCATATGAGGTGTTATTTTACACCATCTCTCACCTGCTTCAAATCGTATTTTCCAGTCTTTGTGGTTAAAATTTGTGTTGATGAGGTTCCAAAAGATGTCCGCCCCATGCGACAGAGAAAGGGCATGGAGAAGCTGAGGCACAGCCATGGAGGCCAGCTGGCAAAACTCTGATTTCAACATGGACCACAGACTGAAACACAAACACCAAATTAGAAACACACACACGCACACACACAAAACTAATGTCAACTACAAACATTTTAGAGTTTGATTAAAGTGACCTGTCAGCACGCACCTTGGGATGAGCATCTTTTCCTGGATGTAGGCCAGAAACTGGGGGTGATCCTTGCGGGCAAGATACAAACACTCTCCATGGAGACACAGGATCTTCAAACAGTTCAGCATGTTGAACAAGATGTCAGGCTCCTCAAATTTGGACATTTCCTGAATACAGAGGAGATGTGCGACTCAGAGTGTACCACACTCAAATAAATCATAGAAAACATTCATGAATGCCTCCAGTCATGTATTTGTGCCTCGGTTTTAATATGCAAGTACCTGCAGGATGGTGTATATGAGCTTCAGAGACACGGGGAGCTGCTGGTAGGAGAACTTCTTATCAGAGTTATTCTTCATAGCTGGAAGGAGGAGTGTAGTGTTAGAAACAACAGACTGGTCTAGAAATGCTCTTTATGATGTGATTTGGAACTATATAATTAAAATGTGGCATGTGGATTGTTTTTTTCTTAATCTATCTTTATAGTTATTTTAATTAAGACTTATTTATGTCATATTGTTAAAAAAAAACAAAAACACCATCAGTCCAACAGGCAAAACAGCTCCTTAATCTGTTTCTTGACTGTTTTTACTTGACCAAAATCAAATTGCCTTTGTGGATTAATAAAGTTGTTTTGAAAAAAAAAGTACCTGATTTTCAAGACCTGGTTGAATGACAAGTATGAAATATATCAATGTAAAATATACAGTAAGTCCTAACTTGATACCACTCTCATATCTGTATGGCAAATTAACCTATTTCCCAAAAGATCTAACTATTTGTTTAAGGGTAAAAAGGAAAAGAAAGTAAAGAAAAATGGTGAATAGATAAACAGCAAAATAAAGGACAATGCCAAAAGGCGACAAAAAGTACATTGAAATTAAAGTGGGTCCGTCTCCGTTCATGAAGGAAAAAAAAAGATGAGCTGTTCAGTTGCAGAAAAGCAACCGAGCCGTATGAAACGTCATCATCACCTTTAACCAAATTTTGTAGTAATACTTTATGGATTTATAAGTTGGCCAAAAACCCCATAACCACAATAATAAAAACAATATTGTTCTTCTGATGGCCATTACCCAGTCTGACAAAATTATTATTCAAAAACTCAATGAAATAACACTGTGAAAGAAAGGATATTCATATAAAGAATAAACTATAATTGTCTTCATAACTCACCAGGTAATTAGGAGGCCTACTTACAGATACAGTCTCTTAATCGGTCAAACTATTCCTTTAAAGATGAAGCTACAGCAAGCAACTGATAAGTTTAGCTCATAGGTTAGCTTAGCAAATAAGCAAAATGTTTTCCATTAGGGATCAGTGGAATTGTCCTGGCAGTTAACAGTTCATGAAATCCTAACACATTTGATTCCTAACATTGTGCACAGAGCTGATACACACATGGGTTTTCAGGAGAATGGTTACTGGGGTTGTCAGTGTTTGCGACACTTGGGTTGTCGCCCTCCTCATTTCCATTTTCATCACTGACGGAGTAATCTGGCTGACCCAAAAGCAAGGTTTCCTCCAAACTATCTGTAGGTTCCTGTAAAGGAAACCAAAACACTGTCAAAACGTCTCCTTTATATATTTCATATACTTATCAGTAATTCAGTTGAGCATGATATTCATCAGTGTCATTCACAAGTAATGTTGAAACTACCCATTAGTAAGATGACAAAACAAAGAGAGATGGAGACTGAAATGAATGACTGAAATTGCATTGTGGTGGGGGCTACGTGGCATTCAGGTCAAAGCCATACCGGCATAATAGGGTTCATTTACATTAGACGCATAAAAATTCATGCTGTCTCACCACAAGGCGAATCTCTTCTCTGGGGGTCAGCCTCTCCAGGAGCTCACAGCCCAGCTGGTAGCACAGGATGCTGGATTGGCACAGGCTGCACTCCAGGGCCTTCTCATCCTTCTGGCAGGTGTGTGATCCCCCCCACGGGGCCTGGAAGACATTGTTGATGATACCCACGATATCCTTCCCCAGGCTGCTGTCTAGACCCAGCATCACACCGTCATCCTGGAGCTCCATCTGGGACAGCGGGGGATACGACCGTCCAATCAGGGGAACAAAAAGTGGAGCACAATGGACTAATCTCACCTGTGGGCACTGTTGTCATTAGTCTCTACATGAATGAACAAGAAGAATCATCTATAATCTGTGTGGAAATACACTTCAGTGTTCATCATTCCTTGGCATATGTTTAGTAATACAATAAGATGTTTGTTTTATTTTATTACTCCAATACATAAACCTAGAAAGAAAATAATATTATATGAATAACATCACAATTGAGCACCTGAAATACTCATAGTCCCTTTAGGAATATGGTTATCATTATTATTTTTAATCAGAACGGCATATGTTACCTGCTTTAGGATGAGGTCAAACATGAGGATGAAGCAGCCAAGGTTCATGTCGTCATCTTCACAGTCCAGATCCAGAGCGCAGTGGCCGGTGGCGTGACCCAGGTTTTTAAAGGGGCTGCAGCGCAGGGGGCTGCGGAATGGGCTCCTGAAGGGGCTGGGGAACGGACTGAGGGTGTTGTGCTGCCCACGGCGTCCTGGATCTGACACCACGCTCACCTACAAGTAAAGCACACATCACTATATAAAGTAAAATATATGTTTCAAAACATGAATGCCTCTGACAGTCTTTTAGTTTGTTACTGTCAGTCAGTTACAATGGCTGCAGAGTTGCTCAGCTATGAATTTCAAAGATAAATCTACATCATAGGCAAGTTCAATTAAGTCCTTTAAGCGATCTATATTTAGACATTGGCAGTTACCATGGCAACATACAGTACATCTCAATGAATGGTATAAAATAGAAGCAAAAAAGAGCAAAAATCTGTCATAATCCTTCACAGGCATCTGACAGAAGGTAAAAATAGCCCCTCAAAAAAGTCAAAATTGAATCAGGTGATGTTTTGAGTAGTGGCAAGTGTTTCTTTTTTTAAAAAATATACTCCAAGTCCCAGGTTATTACTGATTCGACGACTAAAGTGGAATAAAAATAAAAGCGTTGAACCCTCATATTTTCGTTTTGGGGGAGTAATTGTGTCTCTCACCCTGCGAGCCCCCGTGTTGCCAGTCAGATCTGAGGCGCGTGCCTTCCTCTGATTGGCCAGCTCCTTCAACGAGTTCACTCCATCAGAGAACATCCCAATCAGCAGCTGAAGAGGCACGACAATGTCCAGCTCCGACAGCACCTGGGTCCAAACAAGAGATTTTTCTACTCACTTAGAAAGACAGATAGTTTTGATATTGTTAAGTATTTATATCCTTTACGTAAGTACTAATACTATGCCAAAATACAACAAGTTGAAGTCCTGCATTCAAAACTTTACTTAATAAAAGTATAGTATTATCAGCAACATACTGTATACTTAAAGTGTGAAAAAAGTTGTCATTGTGCAGTAAAATCTACAGCAATACATCCTATTGCTCAGAAAAACAGACCTGTTTTTTCCAGCTGATGCAAGAGGTTTTTTAAATCATTTATTAAGTATAAGAATGAGGAGAATTTTCTCAACACTTATCTTTGTCACAAACATTCAACACATCTGAAGATGTGGTTTTCGCTGAGCAGGAAAGGTATGAAAAACTCTAATCTGTGACGTAATTAATGCTGTCAGACAAATATAGTGAAGTAGAAGTATTAAGTTGTAGAAAAGGGAAATTGCCAAGTAAAGTACAAGCACCTCAGATTTGTACTTAAGTACAGTACTTGAGTAAATTTACTGAGTAACATTTCACCACAGGACTGCCAGCTTCACAATACAATGGAGATGAATGCAGTTTGGTCATGCTGTTCAAAGCACTGAAAAGTAATATTAGATAAACTCAACAGCAATGTGACTGACAAAACAAATATATACAAGCAAATTCTTAGTTACTCCGGATGATGCACATTGTGTTTTTTGTGTGTACATAACTGCTTCAGGGTCACAGGGGGCTGGAGCCGATTCCAGCTGACATTGGTTGAAGGCGGGGCACACGCTGGACAGGTCACCAGACTATCACAGGGCTGACGCATAGAGACAGACAACCATTCACACTCACATTCACACCTACGGGCAATTTAGAGTCAACAGTTTACCGAACCTGCAGGACTTTGGACTGTGGGAGGAAAAACACGCTTACGCAGGGAGGACATGCAAACTCACAGAAGGGCCCAAAGCTGGATTTGAACCTGTGACCCTCTTGCTGTGAGGTGTCATCTCACAGTGACGATAAGGTACGTGACAAAATGTGGGTGAAGTCACACTTAAAACAATATAAATATACCACAGAGGTATAACATGCAGAGAAAGATCAGTCAAAATTGGGCACCACTTCTCTGTCTAATCTGAATGTGACCTATTTAATGAGGGTAAATTAATGCAATCTCTTGATCATAGTTGCGGGAGAAAACTTGAAATTGATCCATGTATACGGGGCAGCAAGCTGTGAGTGCATATGGGATGAAAGGCAAAATCCCTCCTATCTCTCTCAGTCTCATTCAGTGACCCAGATCCATATTCAGCAGGGCCCCTGCTCAGACTCTCACACTCTACAGCAACCTGTTCAATTCACACGCACTGTGGACAGAACGGCAGGACGTGAACTGGACATGAGACAGGTGTGTGTGTGTGTGTGTGTGTGTGTGTGTGTGTGTGTGTGTGTGTGTGTGTGTGTGTGCATGTGTGTGTGCAAGCGTGCTTACATGCAGCCACAGCAGAGCCTGCTCCTGCACCGACGCTGGGTAGCCAGAGAATCTGCAGCTGATGAAGCCAAACATTTCTTCCATGGAGAATGGCAGGGGGCACAGCTCTATATCAAACATCTTACTGTAAGCAGAAGGCAGAGCACAATATTATCTTCCTCAAATAATGTTACACAATCAGGGATTTTCAGTTCACTCCTGATGTTTTTAATGTTCCATGCTGCAGTTGTACTGCCCTCACACTGCCTCTGGTTTATTTCTCTTTAAGCGGGTGGTTTCATTTCTACATATGTTTTCTAGAAGGATGCATCAGTGGAAGACACTATAGCAGCAGAAATGTGCTAATGATAGCATGTATAGGCATGTCCAAGGAATTTGGGCTATGACAAACTGATTGAGGTTTGGTAAGGTTAGAGGAATAGTTCAACATTTTGGGAAATGAGCTTATTTGCTTTCTGACCAAGAGTTAGATGAGAAGATTGGTACCACTAAGTATGAAGCTGAAGAGAGGGGGCAATTAGCATAGCTTAGCAGAAAAACTTGAAGCAAGGGAAAAAGCTGGCCTTTTTTGTCCTTCTATTATAGGCCTACATCTATCAACATCTCATGTTTTACTTGGGTGAATTACAGTGAATTCCTGGAGTCTCTGCTTGTTATCTTGCTGTGATGACGAGACTCCATGAAAACGAAAACCACAACTTATCGTTTTTACATTTTGGTGCATTAACAGGTTAACCAAACAAGATATGATTTGTTAATAGCTAACATAGCTGGGGGGGACATCAGAGTGATATATATCAACTCTCTGCAAGAAAAAGAAAAAGATATTTCCCAAAATGTCAGACTACTACATTTGCGTAGCTTTTCACTAATACTCAAATGTTAAGTACCTAACAAAGAATGCATCCAAAACTTTAGTCTGATATTCTTCCGTGCTGCAAAAGCTAGCATTATGCATTATACACCATTAAGGCTGACAGGAGTATTTTTGGAAAAGAGCCTTCTTTCACTGATTCTGAGTTCACACCAATCATTTATCTTTAATGTTTAGACTACTAAAAATATATATCTGTTACTGTATTGTAGCTGCACTGGAAATATTTTAACTTCATGCCAAGTTGTGTGCATTTGACCAGTCATATCCAAATGCACCAGCAAATGACAAAACTGAAATGAAGGTACAGATGCATCTGTTAACTCTGTATGTAAGTATCAGCATAAGCACAGCTACAAATAACTTAAAAGGAAATATTGTTTCATGCTCACCCCTGTTTGTATGCGATAACAAATGTCTTTATTACAGGAAAAACAACGACAGTACGCAAACACTTGGAGGTAGTGGTTGTACCTGAGTACTTCCCGAAACTCTTTGAGCTGGTGGTCGGGCACCTCTGTGCGGATGGCCTCCAGCCACTCTGGCATAAAGCACTCCCACAGTGGCTGACTGATGACATTATAAGGTATCAGACACAGGATCCGGTTTAGGCCCTCCTTCAGCTGGGTCACTGTGCTACATGATTTGTCCCAGTAACCTCCCACCTGGGGAAAAGTGTGCACAGACTAGCTTAAATCAAACACAGCCAACAGAGTTCAGATGGTGACCTGCCCTCTGTAATTTTAAGAAGCCTCAGAGACATGTTGATTTAATGATATTCATCATAGCTGTTGCACAGTTCATGTTCAAAGCTACTGTATAACTGAGATAAACAGGAGTTGGGCTATGCATTGGCTTGATATTTGCAGTTATAATGCTCATGTTAGTTGTGTTTTCTGAATAAAATCTTTTCCCACCCACATTCACATCTGATATCAGCATCCTGTACATCCTCTACAGTTCCTCAACCATATACTGTGTGTTTAGATGCCCTAAATCTTGGCCTTACCCTGGCAAACTCAACAGGCTTGGGCAGCAGACACATGACCATGACGTCAAATCGCACTTCACACACTGTCTTTAGCCATTTGGTGACAAACTGTGGTTTTAGCTTCTCCACCAGGCTTCCGACCTCATCGTCCATCATGTAGGCCGTGGAGTGAAACCACTGGAAGACCATGCTGACCAGCCGAGCCAGACTCTCCGTAGGCGTGTTCTCATTGGGTGTGCACAGACTCACCTGCAGATGGGAGCGAAGGTCAGAGAAGAAAACCAATAAGTCAGGTAACCACCAATTCAGCAGGGCAGTGATAAGAAGCACTGTACACATCCTTATCTTACAACTCCCTGTTACTGACAGACACAGCTAAAGCCTATGATTACACACCAGGAACCAGATGCCAAATTGACTGAGGAGCCGCTGGTCGTGCTGGTCATCCTCCTTGTTGTCAAATTCAATGTTGTCCAGAGAGTGATGGGAGGCGGACAAGCCCATCTGACGACGCCTGTTCAGCTCAAACTCACGCTGTTCTGCATGAATTTCTGCCTCCTTGAGAAGGCTGGATGGACATGGAGAGGATAACAAAGGATTTACAGAGGAAGAGACATAAGAGAATCATATTGATAGAGAAAGAGCAGGAGAGAAACTAAAAACACAGAAAACATCCCGACACGACATATACATTAATAATCCAATATTATGCTGTATTGTTATCCATATATTCATGTAAAAACATGTTTCACAGCATTACAGGCATATGCCCTGTGAATGTGGCTGTGATATGTCAGTGTAAACACTGTGAATGTACCTTATAACAGCTTCCACAGTGCACACTAGCTCCTCCGCTCCGCACTCCCGGGTGTTGATGGGAGGGGGCGAGGTCTGGTACAGATGGGTCTCCGCCGCAGCCCCCACCTCGCTGCTGTGGTGGTTGACATGGCAACGCTTGCAGTAGCGGACAGGCCGGTTGCCATGGCGCCCACAGCAGCCAGCCGAGAAGCAGGTGACCACAGCCCTCCTAACATGAGAGCTACAGTTCTACAAAGCCAAGAAACAGGGGAAGGAGGAGACGATCAGTCTATTTCTGTTCTGGGCAGTAGGCAACGAGATAAAAATATGCCACAATCACAACAAATCAGCCAATAACGCATTATGACAAGCCTCTAAAAATAAACCAGATTTCAAGGCCTCAAAAGCAACTAACTGCTCTGACTATGAAGATTACTGGAGACATTGATTTGTCCACATCTACAGTGATAGAAAACATCTTTATGTGTCCCCACGGAGTCTCAGGTTTCTAAAAATAAAAGGCATGGCACTAGAGTACCATCCTAATCTGATCAGCCTCTAATCTTATGCCATTAGAGAGATGCACTGCTCCCTATCAAATTAACATATCTGTCCTCTGATGGTGAGTTCTCTCATTCACCCACCCGGCTTTCAGCAACTAAAACACTACCCTGATGTTACTGATGCTGTTGTTGTTTACAGTTATGTTCTACCTTGGGTATCATGGTGTATTTATAAGTAGCTATTCTCAGATGAAGATGACAGAGCTGGCGTAAAACCAATTGGGAGGGCTTTATGAAATGAGTGTGACAAAGCCTGATCAGAAAGGGAGGCTATGGATTATAAACTGCTGGACAAATCAGGATGGAGGCCAGCCGTTTCTCCAGACAACACCAGGTGGCTGCTCGGCTTGATGGGAATACCTGAGATCATCTCACACTCAGTTTTCCTGGTGTCTCCCTGGAAACCAGCAGGGAGCATTTGCCCTCAGCAGCGTGTTCAACAACAGTGAACAAACATCACGCCCCAGCAGCTCCATTTGAAATGATGTGGCCTTTACTGAGCCGCTCCAGTGAATGGACTTCTCAATGAAGAAAACAAGTCAGGCTCATAAATAAATGACCTTGCTATATATCACAGGTAAAATGGATTGCACAAAATCTTCCACAAGGTTAACAGGATCAATTTGCTTCTGTTTTCACTGATCAAACCATTTATCAGCATGTGCACTATTTGATTTGTGTTTTGTATGTGCAGTTTAAGGGGCTGTTACTGTGAAGATGCAATGAGGGTAATCAGGAACAACAAATCACTGCAAATGTTTACTACAATGTTTACTTTACTAAATATGGAGAAGCATTAGATGATAGATATCATTATTAACTGATTAGTTGTCAACTATTAAATTAATCATCAACTATTGATAATCAATTAATCTCTCTCTGTTTCCAGCTCCGTAACTGTAAATAATCCCTGCTTTCTTTACTCCTCTATTACAGTAAAATAATAGTGATGATAATAATAATAATGATAATAATAATAATAATAATAATAATAATAATAATAATAATAATAATAATAATAATAATAATATGTTTGAGTTGGAGACAAAACAAGACTTTTAAGGATGACATCTGACAGCTTTGTAAACAGATTTTTATAGACAGAGGTAGACTAATCGATTAGTCAAGATAATAATTACTGATTAATCAGCAATGCATATAATTGTTAGTTATTCAATATAACACCATGCTGTAATGGAACAGAATACAATGAATATGAGCAAATGAGAGAGAAAGTTGAAGTACGAATACAAATCTTACCTTCTTCTGACAAATGGCAGATATCTCTGCTGCAAAGACAAATTAACAATAAAGTTAAATTTGTTGACAACAGAAGTAGCTTTTGAAAATTAGTTATATGTTTCAGTACAAAATGATAACTTTTCCTAAAACTTTATACACAGAGTATAGCAAAAATAATGTCAATTTACATTAAACTTGCCTAAAGCTCTCTTTTTCTAAGCACAAATGAATTTGGAAATCAGAAGACAACTCTGTTGTACTATGAAAGGTTATATATAAAGGTTATATATTATGAGGAAAATGCGTCTTTTTAAGTATCTCCTCTGAGTATCAGATTTAACTATGGCTATGAACATAATTAAAGCAAAGGAACAAATATGTGTACCTATACTAACTTCTGCACCACATTATTAAGCTGAAAACCTTTCTGAAGATTGTACATTGTACTGAATATATTCCATATGTGTCTCATTTATTGTATATACTGTATCTCTTAGTCTGTGGGGAGTAAGACAGCCTGAGAGACACTCAAACACCTTTTTATCTGTGAACACTCACCTTGTGGCAGGAGCACATCAACAAGCCATTCAGCGTGGTCTCTGAAAAGGTCAAAGAAATGCATGAATAAACAATACATGATTTATAGGCAAACTTTTCCTCAGAGCCTGTACCTACCTAGTATAAACACAGTAGTCTTAACTTCCCAACAGAGCTGGGACACTAAATATCTTCCCTCAGTGTCAAAGAAAATACAAAACTACAGAGCCATACATATAAATACATGCTGCAAAAAAAGAGGAACAAGAGGCTGCATGGTTTCGTGATGATGATCTCATTATCAGGAGGGAATTACGTAACCATGGCGATGTATTTCCCCTGGGTTAAAGTGAGGAATAATGAGGCAGGCAGTAGGTGATGTGTGTTTTGAATGACATCTTATTGAAGAAAGGGGAGGATCCGGGGATGGAATAAAGAGAGGAAACAGATGCATACCCTGCTATCCTCTGGCTGCACTCCTCGCATATATAAAGAGGAGGAGGCTTGTCTCCCAGGGCAACAGAAAGAGTAGGATCTATACACATCTGCAAAGTAAGACAGGTAGCGTTAGAATATGGATGTGGTATACATATTGATATTTTGATGTTTTATTTTCACACAAACAATTGGGAAAAGGAATTGTACAAAATTATTGGGGTGTGGTGGTTACAATTTCAAAAAGTAATATAACACTATGCAATTGGTACAAATCATTTTGTCATTGTTAATGCAAAGTGCATAAAGAGTAAAGGATGATGAATACCAATTTAAACCTTGTTAATGGGATGACAGTTTTCACATAACTCCCAAGTGAAATGGAATAAGACAACAAAAGTTTGCATCCTGATTAGCAAATATTCTTTATTTCTGAACCAAGAGCTGTCACTGTGCACACTGCAGAATAAAGTCAAAATGGAAATTGCTCTAAAATCATGACAAACCTCCAAAGACTCTCCCCCATTCTCCAAAATACATTTTGACTAGCCTCCCTTCAGCAAAACAGGAAAAAAAAAATCCCTCTGCATTCTGAATTCCCATCTCCCAAGACAGTTTGGTACAGTCCCTCTGAATAGAGTATCATACACTACATTTACAAAGACCAACATTTTCCATAAGTACCTCTAATATAGTACTCTCTAAGGCAAGTATATCATGATCTTGCCCGAAAATCATGTGATACCTATACCTGGCTCCCCACGCCTCTGTGTGGATGGCTGCATGCATATGCTGCACTCTGTTCTCTTGCAACCTGTGCCTGGCCCTGTGCTAAACCTCAATGCTCATGGCCTCAATGTTCAGATGGTGAACTGTAATTTACCGTGCTCACTTGATACCACCCTGTCCTCAAGGGTCACCGCTTCCAATTAAGCCCCCCTCCTCCCATACCCCCCCCTACTCCTGGTAATTGAAATCTGGCCCCTGTCCGTGCCCCTGTTCTTACTCCATTTGTCAGTTTTGAGCACAGTTGCGTAAAGGCGGGCAGGGCTGATAAAGAAGAGCAGCAACAGCAGACTTGTGTAAAGTAGCATAGAAGCTGATATCATTACCCCTCTCCCACAGCTGCCCAGGCATGTACTGATTTATTTACCAAGGGGGCTCACAAAAGCAAACATGCCGACACGCACGGTTGAACTCAGCAAGGCAATCTGGCACATGCCCCATGCATTCCCAAAGATGTTCTCAAGGGAAGTAGCTTTTGAATACAAGGTATGCTGCTAATAATAAATAGTAATAAGTAATAAGGTAATAAGGCATTGTAGATGTAAATGGATGTGGGATGCACATAACAGCAATAAATGTACCTGTGATGTAAGAGCTTATGTTTATTTTTTTTAAGACTGAAGTTACCTTGACAGCAGGTTTATTGATAGCATTGTGACACTCGATATGCTGACAGTGGATGGGGTTCCAGGCTGATCCAGGGAATTGAAGAGAGGTAGAAAATTGGCAGTAGGGGAGGGAAACGAATAAAAATGTGGAATAGGTTATACCTTTAGTCAGTTCAAGGGCAGATCAAGCAGCAGATGTGACATATGGAGAATCTGACCTGTGTACTGAAGCCCCCGGTATTCACTGATGGCTCCTGGTGGCTTTAGGTTGGGCCAGTAATGAAACAGCATTTGCACAGCTGGAGGCTTTACTTGAGATGGGCCATAGGATATGACATAAAGAAGGTCCTGCACACAGATTAAACATAAACAGTCATTACAAAGTGTAATGATGTTTGGGGATATTAGGACAATAACAAATGGAAGGCAACTAGTTGAAGGTTTTCATTCCAACATGCATTATATCGTTTTTGTCAACACTAGCTAATTGTTGCATCATGTCCATTGTTCAATATTTTTAAAACAATGAGGACACAATATGTATTTTACTTTTTATATTTAAAGTTATTAGGCATTTCAGGAAATATGCTTATTTGCTTTTTTGCCAAGTGTTACTAAATGAAAAAAATGATAACTTGCTAAATATGAAGCTAGCTAGCACTCACCAGTAGACTGTTAGCTTAACTTAGCATAACAATTAGGAACAGCTAACCTGTAACGTAAAAACAAGTTGTAGTTTTAGGGGTAACGTTAGCTATGCACAAAACAATGTATAACATGTTAATATTGAACTTTAGCCTGTAGGAAAATTCATTTTACCTTTGAACAGATGCGGGCTAACATTAGCTGTTTGTCCCTCCTTCCAGTGTTTATGCTAATGTGTTGCTAGCTTCATATTTAGCAGAGAGGTATCATCTTCTGTCTCGGCAAGAAAAGCTAATGAGCATAGTTCTCCAAAAGTCGTAGTATTTAAAAAAAACAATAGAGTATTTTGTAAAAAAAATTTTAAGCTAGACAGTGTTTGTCTCCAAAGAGAGCCAAAGTGAAGCTGAATGAAGGTCTAAATTTTACACAGGAAAGGCTTTAACTAGTGGATCAACACTTCAACAAGTCCAGCCACTGTGTAAAAAAATAAAGACAATCTAATTATTTGTGAAAAGTAAATAAATTAGATTAAATATAAAAAATATAAGATACCTAAGTATAATAAACATTAACATAAAAAAGTAGGGCTGCACGGTGGTGTAGTGGTTAGCGCTGTCGCCTCACAGAAAGAGGTTAACGTAGGTTTGATTCCAGCTATGCGGCTCTTCTGTGTGGAGTTTGCATGTTCTCCCCGTGTAAGGGTGGGTTTTTTCCGGGTATTCCGGCTTCCTCCCATCGTCCAATAGATATGCTGTTAGGATAATTATTATTCTAAATTGCCGTAGGTGTGGATGTGAGTGTGATGTTGTCTGTTTTGTTGTTGTCTCTATGTGCCCTGCGATGGACTGGCGACCTGTCAGGGTGAACCCCGCCTTCGCCCTATGCCAGCTGGGATCGGCTCCAGCCCCCGCGACCCTACGGGATAAGCGGTTGACGATGGATGGATGGATAAAAAAGTCAACATAGTTTTAAGGGCTATATAGGAAATAATAATCATTATTATTATTATATTATTATTTTATTATTATTATTATTATTATTATTATTATTATTATTATTATTATTATTATTATTATTAAGTGTGTGTTCACTTTTTTGTTTGTATTTATGTACAAATTGAATTCAACTACAAAAGTAAATATTCAAGTTTGGGAAGACCTTGCCTTATGTATGGGAAATTTGCCAACTGCAAATAAAAGATAATTATCATGTATTTTTATTACATTCAACTTCAGTGATGGGGCCCTTCTGTGGAGAGTTTGCATGTTCTCCCCGAGTGGGTTTCCCCCCCGAGTGGCTTCCTGCCACAGTCCAAAGACATGCAGGTTAATTGATGACTCTAAATTGCCTGTAGGTGTGAATGTGAGTGTGAATGGTTGTCTGTCTCTATGTGCCCTGTGATGGACTGGCGATCTGTCCAGGGTGTACCCCGCCTTCACCCAATGCCAGCTGGGATCGGCTCCAGCCCCCTTGCGACCCCGGTTGCAGATGGATGGATGGTTATTGTTGGAGAATGTCCAGTCTTTTTATAAACAAACTTCTCTAGGCTAGATCTCTCCAAAACACAAATAAAAATGGGTATTGACAAAATAAATGCATAAATGTTTCAGGCTCAACTCCATGTCATGACTTCGGCTCTCTGTGGCTGTTTGTACTTTTACTACGTGCTGTTATTTTAATTCTGGCAAAAATTGAATCGAAGGCAAATGGGCTTAGATTTGTCCCTGAAGACGTTTCGCCCCTTATCCAAGTGGCTTCATCAGTTCGAACGCTACAGTCTGACTAGTCCCCACTAGACTGACAAACAGTGGAGTTAGACCCAGGTTTTTAACCTCTGTGGAAGTGCCCGCCCCTTATTCTCCTAAGACAATAGTTCGTTAGTGGAGTTTCACCTGTGTGAGTCCCACTAGTGAATGACAGTCGTTAAGGATTCAATGGGGCCAACGACAACAGTCGTTAGGCATGATGTGCGTTGCCAGTGGACGATAGTCGTTGTGTTCGTTAGGGACACTTGAGGTTAGTTTCGGACTGCCTTTGATATTGAGTTTTCTTGGTACCACTGAAAGTGCAGCATTGTAGATGGGGGATAGGTGGTGTCTCAGACCCCCTCCTCTGTTTAAAGATGTTTTTTCCATTTTAACATAGATGGCTTCCTTTACTCCTCTTTCAAACCATCTGTCCTCTCTGTCTAAGATTTTAACATTGCTGTCCTCAAAGGAGTGTGTCTTTTCCTTTAGGTGTAAATAGACAGCTGAATCTGGACCTGAGGAGTTGGCCCTTCTATGTTGGGCCATGCGCTTGTTTAAGGTTTGTTTGGTTTCACCAATGTAGAGGTCCTTGCATTCCTCGCTGCATTGGACAGCATAAACAATTATTTTAATTGTAAGTTCAAACAAATGCTCTATATGTTAAATGAAATACATGTTGTGTTGTATTGTCAACACTTTGTACATGTTTGACTTACATAAAGCTGTAAAAGAACATCTTCCATTGTGCGTTACGCACACAGTATATCTGCATTATGTGTTTAGAGGGGGTGTACCTTCCACACTTCCTGCTTGTGCTTCATTAGACACTCCAACAATTGACAGTGATACACTAGAAAGAAGAAGAAACCAGCTTAAGTAGAGCACCATTACCACACATTATAGTGTTGTTTATATTTGCATGCATGCTTCAAAAGCAGCCGATATAATGGTTTACCTGGATTTGTGGTGTACTGCATTGCAATCATTAGCATAGAGGAGGCAGATAGATTGACATAGGCGGGGACTCCCCCCTCCCTCCGAGTGGAGCCCACTACAGGCAAGCAAGGAAGAGGAAGAGAAAGAATGAAAAAATAATAATGATTATGTTTAATAAATAAAATAACATTCATAAATCGCCAATTATCCCACCATAAAGGTACAGTTACATTATGACGGGAAGTGAATTAGTTGTCTAATTATGATAGGCCATACTCACATATAGCCATGGGGAGGAAAGAGGTGCTCAGGTACTCAATGATGTCTTTGTGGAGGAAAGGGGGAAATGTGGCTAAAGTGGAGATCATAGTATAGGGCAAAGTGCTGAGAATATCATCACTGAGAAAAGGCAGGAGGCAAGTTGTTGTGTAAAATATGGACTGTCCCAGATCTGGTGAGAAAGGGGAAAAACAAAAAAGACAAAGAGAGATACACAGACACTCATTCAATTAACAGTACATACAGTATTCATATACTGTATGCAGCCACAGATGTCAAAGTTACATGACATTTTAAAATATTTTATATATTGTAACAGCATAACAGTGAAAAAAGAGAACATTTAGAATATGAACTTCATCTGAGGGCAGTGAGCTTTCTTTAAAAGCCACTGAAGTACAATTTGCCCTCAGGAAAAGTAGAGCATTCTAGTTAAGGAGATGGGTTTTCATGCTTTTGAGCTTTTTTTGACAGTGGTAAAATATTCATGAAAAACAAGAGCAGGGACTGTGATGCAGCCTTTAGCTCGTGAGAAACAGTGTGGAAATTAGTCATTCTCAGATGTATTCTAGATGTATTGAAACAAAATAAAACATTACATTTGCCTATGCGTGTTTTCCATTAAACTTCTATATCTGCACATGACAACATAAGTAAAACATTTCTCCCCCTTTACATAACAAACATGCAGTCGAGTATGATACACAGAAGAGAAAGCCTATGTCTCCATGGCTTATGAACGATTAAGTTGACAGGATCCAGCGTGCTCCCAATCACCCCATGCATCCCTCAAGATCCTCAGCAGGACTTCTCTCCTCCAGTTACAAAAGAGGCCAAAAAAGCAGCAGTGGCTTCATGCAGGCCAGACGGCTCGGGGGATGATGATGACAAACAGTGGTGCACTGGGCCTTGACTCACCATGCTGACCGTGCTGCAGCAGGGGCACCAGGTCAAGCAGGGTCACGAGGGTCACATAGAGGCCCTGATAGTCCAGAGAGGGGTACTCTGAGAGCTGAGCGTCCCGACTCTGCTGCCCCTGCCCCCCGCGGTCTGACGGGGCATCGCGCAGAACGCTGTAAAGGAGGGAGCGAGTAACTGTAGGGTTGATGGAACTGACTTGTGGTCTTAGAGATGGGGTGAGTGGGAATGGCACAGGAAAAAGACACATGGTCATGGGCACGGCCAAATTGGAAGCTTCCTGGTTCTCCTTCCTGCCTGTGCGGGACAGAATGCTGCTCCGGGGCGGGAGGGGAGGGGAGGGAAGGTAGGGGAGGGGAACAAGGGAAAAAAAGAGACAACAAAGACACAAAAAAACAGCACATTACATTGAAATGGCACTACAGAGACAGCGTAAATAGAAAAAAACAAACCCAGATAAACCCCACATAGGATGCAGTGTCTCACTATTTGACTGTATCACTGAAGGCATGGGCAATTTTTCCCTGCTTTGTCTGTTCAGAGTGACTTTAATTCAATTTATCTCGTTTTGTCTGTCTTTGCACTTGGAAAACAAAAAAAACATGAGCACAAACTGCAATGATCACTGCATCTCATGCGTATCTGGTGACAAGGAGCAAAAATATAAAAAATGGCATGTTTTCAGTGGCAACCCCATACTTCTCCAAAAAGGCACAGTGCAAATGACTGTCCCTCGATGGCTGCCATCTTCCAATCAGCAAGGTCAGAGGCTACCATGCAAAAGAGGCCAAATGAGCCGTGGAATAAAATAAAAAGAAAGAAATTTCCTTGTCTTTAGTGGGGCTGTCAAGGATGGGAGTGACACCAAATTGGTTCGGGAAAATACAGAGGTGACACTTTTGAAACATGCTTCAGCCAGTAATAAACATGTGTGTGAGGTTAGATCAAGTGCTCCCAGGTCACAGCACATGTTTATTGCACCAGAGAAATAATGTCCGTATGCATACGTTATGATACTGTACCAGTATCATCAGGAGAAATAATGAGATCCAACAGGCATATGGATTCAGGTTTCTAAAATAAATGTAACAACTAATCTACGGTAGAGGAGAAACTATAATGACAAAGGAATAGGTTGTATCAGGGGGAGATGACTGGTAGCATTATGTTTGTGAGCTAATGCAGGATGGACAATTGTGTTTGCTGTCCCCTGGGGAAGGTGGTGGACATATTCAATTTTAAGAGAGGGGAAAACAAAAGGAAAAACTAGTTGGGTTGAGTGTGGAGCATCTAGGGTGGAGGAGGGGGGAGGGGGGGCCAGAGAGCATTGCTCTTTTTACTGCACATTACTGAAGAGCTAAGCTGTTCTATCAGGCAAATGATTGGGATTTATCAAGAGAGCCCAGATTATAAATGCCGATGTATTATATTTTTTAATTTATTTTATTTTGAAAGGTCACTCAAAAAGTAGAGTTACAGCATTCTCGGCGAGTGAGAAAGGGGATTTCATTTATTTTAACATAAGTTGCATAATGTTGAGCCTGTATCTTAACAGTTTATATACTGTCAACAGCAGAATGTAACATTTTCTGACTGATCCCCTCAAAGTTATACTCTGTAAGATTTTAGTCCGTGTAGATTCATTCATAAAGCTGCGTTATGATAAACTCAAATGGCACTGATTCACAACAACAGACTGCATCTCAGAGTATGACTTTTTCACTGCCCATTCCTCATATAGAAAACATCATTATTTTGAACAATGAACATAGAGATAAACAGACGCGCTCACACGCATACACTGAACAAAGACACACACATGTGCATACATACACACGCACACATACAGACAACACGGAAAATTACAAACATATACGACACATAAAACACATGTAGAAATGCACTGGTACAGACACATGACGTACATTGACTGTCGAGCCCTGCACTGTCAGTACAAAATCATTGGCTATGTGTGTAGCAGTAATTCAAAGCATTTACAGATTTACAGAAAATCGTGTCTAAACAACACTAGATATGATTTCTGCTCACTGCAGTCTCAGAGTGATACAGTTTGGCATGAAGTCAGCGTGGCTCACTGATGCAGAGAGCTCAGTCTGACCAGGAGAAATATGATAAAGCTCTGCCTCATCTTTAAGGAGGCATATACTGCATGTTTAATTTTCAGTAAACAGAAACGTTTAACCCTTCTGTGTTTTCTGTGCTGCATCTGACCTGAGCTCAACCGAATATTGGTGCATGAATCAGCAACCATCTCCTTTCGCCATTTCAGTATTTCTTTCCAGGAACATGACACATGCCTGCTCCACTTTTCAAGGCTCACTACTCCCACTTCTCTTTCTTTTTCATTTTTTTTTCCTCTCTTTCTTTCTTCACTCTGGGCTTCAGAGGGCACAGGTGTATGGATAATCCTGGATTCCCCGCTGAGGAAACCAGACCCCTCTAATGGTGGGGTGAGTTACCTGCTCTGCATATCTGAGGCTGCTTCGGGGAAAATATTGAGCAACTGTTAACAGTGGGGCCATTCCTTTCACAGGAGAATGACCCCTCAAGAGACAAAATCGCCACTTGAGTTAAGACAGATTCCCACAGTTGCAGCCCCTTCCATGCTCCATATGTGCCAAAGGCATATGAGGAGATGAGAGGCCAAAACAGCACCGTGGCTGCTGATGCTGGACAGCCCTTCAGCAAAAGCACAAAGTAACTCTGTGAGCATCACTCAGCAGAGGAATAATCCTTATGGGGCTGAGGCATAAAGTGTAGAATTGAGGCCGGCTGCTGATCTCAAATAGATTGCACCCTAAGCTGATAATAATGATGATACAAGTTCATCCTTCAGTAATCCTGTCCTTTTGGTAAATTAGCTAATAAATTCAGACATCACTTTCTGTGAAGCCAGCAGGCAGTAAGACTAAAGCAACCACATGACATACCAAAATATCCTGTCACTGCAGTGTACTTTAAAGCTCCAGCTGGAAAAACAGGGCCATGACACATTATGAAATAAGATGTGTCCAAAATGGCTGCCTACTTGACCTGTGTTGGGTTGGGAGGAGGAAACAACACGCTGTTCCTTCCTCGGGCTTCCACAGCACCCAGGGGAGCAGGCTGACCCTGCAACTGCAGCAGACCCGGAGGAGATGCTTCCCCTCTGGGAAGGACACAACAGGCAGCCCCAGGGAAGCGTTCATTTAGCAGGCGACCACTGAATCGATAAACACTGAGCCGTCGATCGCTGCCGCTGCTTCAACACAACACTGTCTGCTCTATCTTCTGTCTCTCAAAGCAGGGCAGGACAGAGTTGGCCACTTCCCTGTAACTTCCTCCTGACATACTAAATGCATATTAATGGTGTTACTGTCTTCCCTTTCAGAAAGTGTGTCAACCTGCTGTAAGTTATCTTGTCTGTCTGATGGAGCTAAATATGAAACAATCTACAGTCTGTTACTTCACCTGTTGGCTCCAGAGCAGGGTACTTACCTGAGCAGGGTTTGGGAAAAGTATTTCAGTGTGTTTGCAATGTCTGTTCCGGAGGGCACAGGGTAAATATTGTGTTGCACACGGTTGTGATACTCTTGCAAGTATCGTATCTTAGAGGCAACTAGACAAAATAAAGAGCAGAGTAACAAGCAAATCAACACTAGTGAGACTATCATATGAGTCTGAGCACACAGATGAGGCAAACATGCATGGAGCTGTTGTTGTTTCTTGGCTAAGATTAACGCGGGTGCTCAAATTATCAAGTTAAACAAAGAGTCTGTGTTCCCATGGCTCTCTGGCCTTCAGCAGGTGACCTTTTTGGTACAGCAGCGAGGTCACGGGAAACCCTAGAGGACGCAGTAACCTACTGCTTACAGAAACAAGCTCATGTACAAAAGGTTGCCAGTTCAAGTCCCAAGACAAGCCGGGGAAAACGCAGCCAGCATGAGACACGAGAGAGGGATTACTCATCCCTTAGCAGATGATACTAAGAGACGTTTCAGCAATAAGCCCTTCTACGTTGAACTGCTCTGTCAGGTCACCGTTTTAGGTATGAATGTGCTATTTTTGTTTGGTTAAGTAAGAGTTAAACTGGGTGATCGCTGACCCATTTTCTGTGACTATGGGCAGTGGTGTTTTGGCTGAACCTGACCTGTAAATGACAAACCCCAAAATAAACATAACAGCCGCTGGCTTTGAGCATGTGTAGCACACATGCGTCACATAAATATTTTTCAATATAATAATGCCTCAACACAGAAACACAATTTTTAAAAAATGGAGAAAACCGATGCCAATTTGTTGTCCTCTGTAGTTTGTCTAATACTAGCCTGATTAATTCTTCCATATTTAGACCACTAAACAAAATCAGCCACACACAACTTTTAGCCAATTGAAATAGGAGCCCCAAACAACACCTTATATCTGTTATATCTTTAAAGCTGATTAAAAGTGTGCAGATATCATTCAGTGATACTGACAGGAGGATACAGGCTGCTTTCCACCTGTTCAGAAGCAACCCGAGGAATGAGGAGGAAATGAACAGCAGCCTTCAGGACGACGGTGTGATCACACCACATTATTGATCAATCCAATAATGCCACCATATTGTTCAGTAAAGAATCAGTCAGGTCGACCTTGAGACCAGCAGCACACCTCGCTTTCTGCACGCGCATCATCCAGCCACGTCAATCAAAATAAATAAATAAAAAAATATATATATAACATGACGATGTAGCCATTATTTTTTTTTTCCTTAACATGGCGAGAAGCGCACAGAGAGGCTTCCTGTGTGCGCGGAGCCCTCCAGCCATCCTCTGCAGTGAGAGGACGTGTTGCAACCTGCCATGGCAACCGCGGTTTCATCACCAAGGACAGCTCCCCTCATTCGCTTTCTGGCTTAAAACAAAAAATCTCCAGTTTCCAAACCCCCCCATGACAAGACAGGAAAACACACACACACAGCCGTACTTACACTGCTCTGCCTTCGTAGACATTTCGCAGACACTTGGGGAAACATAAAACCCAGACTGTCAATTGTTTTAGTGTGTTTTTTTTATCCTCCCCGGCGTTGTGTTTCCCTCAGTCGTGAAAAAGTGAATATACCCCCCTTGCAGCCCAGCCTCGGCTTGATTGTACCACTCTGCGCGATGGATTTAGACACTGTGGCTTTTTAGCGGTGCTGCGGTCGCTTTTTTTCCGGCGGAATTAAAACCAAGAGCTAATTTTGTGAGTGTGTTTTTAATTTTAAGCATTTTATTCTTTCTCGGCGGAGAGCAATGCCGATATAGATCTGCCACGACACACCTTTCCAAATGGACTGATCCGTCTTTGACAAATTGTCATTCAAGATTTCCAACAAGCCCATCAGTCCTATTTGAACTGATGAGCCTATAGGAAGGAATTACCAATGAAATCAGTGTATCAGTGTGTTATTATCACTGCGCATTTGTGCATATGTGCTGCGTATAAAAGGAAAAACATGCAACAGATGGTTGTCATAGTCATGACCATAAGAATGATATACTTGGAGGACAAATAGGCTTCACACATTTTTATTTTCATGTTTATAAAATTGGCATTCCTAATTTTTTTCCTAAAATAGTTAACACCAGTCTGTCATTAGGCTAATATTAAGGCCTTAAAGAGGCAGTTATTACATTTTTTTAATCTACAAATGTGCTATATGTGTTTTGTTCTTTAATCCTGTGATAAAGTTCTGCATCCTTTTCCAGGAGCAAAATGAAACTGAGATAAACAGACTTCAGGGTCTGGACCATTGACAGACCCGTCCCCATACAGTTTGTGCCAAGAACTGTTGGACTATTTCCATCTCATCTCCAACTGACTGGGACCAACGGCCTGTCACTGCACCCTGGAATGACCCCTGTGCTTCTTATTATTGTTTATGATACAATGCCTTGAGACAAAACAGTACAGTAATCAGAGCAGTTAAATCAGCCTATGTTATGTGAAATAAAACACAGCGCAACAGATATATCAAAGTCTTTATGCAGGGAAGCAGTTTCATCATCAAGCTTTACTTTCCTTCATAACATTTTACACATTGGAAAAATCCACACATAATAACACGAGTGTCTCTCTGAATGTGCAGTTCTTCTAGAGGTCATGGTTGTGGAGGTGATCTCTGCTGGTATTCTGGGATGTGATGCATGATCCATCCAGCCGGGGCCAAGAGAGTCACAGCAAACACACAGATGGCAAAGAAAGATTGCTGTAAGGAAATCCATGAAGACATAAACATAAATGCATGAGGAGAGACTTTTAGTGCACAATTCAAGACACTGTAGAATAGCTCCTAAACCTCTCCTGTCCTCAGCTACAGGTTGATTGAACACCTGTGTCCGCAACAGAAGGTCCCAGTCTCAGTGACTCACTGGCCCACGTTTATATCGTCCCATCATGATATTCCCTTTGTCCCTCTGCACTCTGGTGTTCCTAACCTGAGCCAGGCTTTGTAAAAGCCCCTGTGTATGTCCCTGAGGACAGATCAACAGATTTATAGTGGCATAAACACTGGCCGCTTAGTTGCAGTTCCATCATGGGATCTCTTTACAGAGGCCTGAGCTTCATACTGACTTATGGATAACACATGAATAAAACATCTCTCCTACTCTACAGACGGGAGAGCAGTCTGCTTGAATTCCTCGCATTAGGGGAAATACAGTGAAGTATCACAGATCCCGACTTTCCTAAACTGTTGCACTGTGTGCCAAAATTGTCCTTATATTTTGATTAAGTAATAACATTACTAGAGTCTAGAGTCAAACAACCTGTCTGTCCATTCAGTTCTAACTTACAACGACTAACAAAGATATTCAGTCCTACCACTGGCCCGATCTTTTCCTTTGGCGGCTTGCTGTAGATGGTTGACCTGTGACTTTGCTGAATGGCTTTCATCCACCTGGACCAGGTCTGTGTGGGTCTCCTAAGGGGGGAGAACATCTTTATGCTCACAGAGTCACTCGCCTCTTCTGGAAAATGGTGATGTTTCTGTGGAAGTTTCTCCTCATATCCTGTGAGATACTAACAGATCACAACTTTCCATCTAATGTCCTGGGAGGAGTTACTTCCAGAGAGACTCATGTAAACATACTGTCCAACTTTTCAGCAGGAGGAGAAATCTGACCTCTATATAATAGGGGTTCTACATTACAATGAGCTCTTGACAGCAATGAAGATGAGTGGTATTTAAGACAGTTAACAGCAATCAACTGGGCCAATATTTCTTCTAATCTTAAATTTACATCTAATGTAGACAAGATACTTCTTATATATCATACATCTTGAATAACTTAATAGTGGGCATTTTTGACAGTTAATTAGAATAGTCTACATGAATATTTACAATTAAAAAGAGCTTTAATAACTATATGAATGACTCATCACTCAAATGAAGAAACAAGTGAGTAAAATCTGACAAGATTTAGTATTACAGTTATTATTAGTCTATCTTGCATATTTTTTACTCTCAAAAATCAGCTTTGTGCATAAACTTCATTCACATGAGTAATAGAATAAGAGCAGGTAACATGCAAAGTTTCAACTGATTTACCAGACATGGCTGCAAATTTGTGAGGGAAATGATTACGTATATAAAAAAAAAAAACAGATGAATTGTTCTGGGGGAAATGACACTGTTCAATCCTAATAAAAATCGTTTTTATAGATAGTTGGACAACAACAAAACACTTTAAAAAGTCCATAATCATCCTATTACCTACAATAACACACATCAATATAAACACGGCGTCATTCAGTTCTCTGGATTAATGATCCATATTTCTCTTACTTTTCCAGATTAGAATAAACATAAATGTAAGTGCTCCTTAATTATTGATGTAAGAGCAGGCTGATAAGCATAAAAAACATTTATGGCTTGACTATGTCCTTCAGGAGTCACATTCAGCTGTTACTTACTCAATATCACTCCATTCTAATGTTATGATGACATGTCTCCCGGGACTTTTGAATTTCAAAATTCTGTTTATAGCAAAACTGCAAACATGGCATTGGAGCCCGTAATTATGATTAAAAAGCAAGGCTATGTTAAACAATAAGTGCCCAAGACGTTTAGGCCTACATTACATGTATTGTGTCGCCCTCAACAGGAGGCCAGTAGAACTTCAATCAGGTGCCATTACAATAGATATAATACGAGTGCAAACAGTGTAGTGCGGTTCCCCCAGCTGTTTAAAGGAGGTATGGATTAGATGTTTTTAAGCTGTGACATGAATTGTAACGGTCTAAATTGGTGCTATAGCCTGCATCATAGTAGCCACACCTCTATGTAAGAGATAAAAATTGATTTCTTGATATGTACGTAGCCCGCATAATCCTCACTGCCACAAATCAACCACTAGAGGGCGCTCAAAAACGTGCTATTGCACAAGCCGCTGGGAGTAGTGACGGGCCTCTGGACCAGTCGGCGTACAGCACTGAGATCCTGTCAAGCTCCGCAAAGTGCCGAGGACAGGAAACAGTTATTTCTCTTCCAAACTAAAGGCGCGACATGGGCAAAGGGCATGCTTAACTTAACTAATTTAAAGGGTATTTTCACAAATGTCCAACAGCTCTTTATTGAAATTAGTTTCCATTGTAGGATACCGAACATGTGATTGAAACGGCTACAACTGAAAAATTGTAATCTTCCATTTATTTATTTTGAAAGTCGTAACAGGAAGCTCTGTTTCTTAGCCTAGTTAGCTTGAAACGGTTAGCGCTGGGATAGGCCATAACAACCACCCAACAAGGCGTTGTGCTACTATGGGGAAATACCGAACCGAACCGAGAATAAAAACGGTTTGGGTTTAGTTTTTACTCGAGGTAAATGCTGGAAATTCGCCGGAAAGTCGATGCAAGTGGGAATTATCGCACATTAAGGATCAAATGTGGACGTTGACGTCGAGCCGTGCGTAATGAGCAGAGTTGGAAAAAGAAGGTGTTGAGCTGCATTTTTTCTCTCTCTGCCAGGGACAACTTGGGTCGGAGTACTGTCTAAACTACGGGGTGATACGAAGACGAATAATGCCCAAGAAGCTCGTCGCTTTCTGGTAAATATGCTTGAGCGCTCGCTTTTCAACAGTTGCATCGCATCCTGCTCGAAGTAAATCGCTGTTTCCGAGGGGTAAAGTCAAAGCGACACAGCAGAGATAGCTTACCCTAGCCTCCTAGGATATGCTACTAATTACAGGGCTGTGGTGAATATGACTCCCCTCGCTAGGCTGTCGCCAAATATTTGGACATTACTTCTCATTTTTATCAGCTGAGGCAAACAACCCACTTGGTTTTTGCTCTTACAAGCACTTTTAACCGAGGCTTCCGCTGAGCAGCGGTAGCCCACATATAGCTCAAAGAGCAACAATAGCTCCGCGTAAACGTAAGGCTAACAAAGCCACTGCAAATGATTGATTTCTTTATACACCGGGTACAGAGGGGAACACTTGCTCCGTTTTTATGAGGCTAGATCGACAGGAAAGTTGGGCATGAATGTGCATTTTAACTTTGCGGATCAACCTACGTGTTGCTGTTTATAGCCTCTGTGTCAGATAGTTGTTGATAGGTTGTGCTATGGCAACATATGCCGTCATATATTGTAATCTATAGCCTACTTGTGGATATGGGTTCACTGGTGTGTCAAAGTCATATAATAATTTCTTGTAGTCAAATAACATCCAGTATAGAATAGGCATCCCGTCTTGTTCATGATCTATATCATTATTTGCCAGACATATCCAAAGGGTGATTTTTGTATTGCTATCCCAGAAGGGCGTCTCTATCAGCGTATATGGTACAGCATGTGTTGGTAGTGCCACCATCTATTGAAGTGGTGAGGAGCCATATGCACACTGTGATAATCCTGTGGTAATCTCAATGAAATTCTGGTGAGACTCAGCATTCTGCACACCCTGCCGTCCTCTGAGACACAACCTGGAGCCTGTATCTGTCTTTTCATTTGGAAAAGGTGCATTCACTGCACTCTTCAAACACTCTACAGGTTTGTCATTTCAACCAGGTTCAGTCTTTGTGTCAGTGCTCAAGGGCAAAAATGACATGTAATTATTGGTGTTACATGCTCAGAAGACCATGACTGCCATGAAAGGCCGTGAGCTTGCAAGTACTTGCCACAGAGTGACAGAATGAGCCGGACTTTGTCCCGAATACTGTTTACCCTGGACTGTTGGATTGAGAACGTAACAAGGAGCATTGACAACTCACTTAAAATAAGCACTTATTGTTTCCTGGGCTGCCATTCATTCTCTGGAGGCTGATTGCCAGGCTGTGTTTGTATAGTCATTAGTGTGTGCGCACTTAACATTTCTATATTGAAAAGGTGGCCCTGTTCGGTTGTTTTGCAAGCTGACCTAGAGCCATGGTCATTCATTCTTCGTCATCGTAGGTATCCTCATGTTTTCACCCCGTGATCTAAAAGAAAAGAACTTGTTAATGCTGATGAAACATCATGTGTGATACCCATATTTATGTATAGTGACCTCCAGAATGAAAAACAAAAAGCTAGTCAACATTATAGTTGGTGAAAATATGCAGCACTAGGTTCATATTGTTGGTTGACATGCTAATCCAGAGGCAGCCCACCATGAGTCATCATTGTGGGGACTTTTGTTTCCTCTATCTGTCTCTGTCATTTCAGTGTGTTGCTGTTTCTAGCCTGTTCTGATTCCTGTATTTTCCGGTAGCTCTCCCGGCAGAGTCTGTAATCAGTCGAATGGCCTGATTAACTGTTATACTGATTGACCTGAACGCTGCAGAGGTAAGCAGTCTGCTCCGCCACTGAATTTGGTCTCTCTGCTGTCATTTCAGACAAAATATGTCATTACTATTTTATAAGGGAGTCATTTATTCATTTTTCTCCACCTGCGGTCCATATTCCATTTGCACATTTTGCTGTGAGATGTATGCAGACACATCAGTACAATGGAGGTCACTCTGTTTGAAAGTTCTGGTTTCTGCTCATCGCTGCATTGCTTATTATGTCGCTTTTAGAGCACCTCTGATTGTATCAAATATCCAAAGAGTCAAACGGTCTATAATTACTGTCTGAAGCAGTATTTTTGTCCAGCTTGTTTAGCCAAGCACGTAATATCCACCTCTCCACATAGGTCATTTACCAGCTTTTGTGTCAGCAAAACGCTTTTTTGTTATGTCCATTTAAACTTATTAAAATCCGATATTATAACATGGGATTTGTTGACATAATTAGATTGTATTTTTATATTAATTGGACAAGACCTGCATCTTTTTTATTATATATGTGAGCCAAGAAAGTGAATTATCTGCACTTCTTCTGGGATCAGTGTGTCAGGAATTCATGAGATGATAACATGTCAACAGTGGACTAATAATAAAAAAAAAAATCCCTATTGAAGAACTGTGTATTTGAGAGCGTTGACACATTTAGAGCACTTTGCAGCTACTGTGTAATTTTAGACAGGGAAGTGTTTGGGGAAGGGGGGGGGGTTCAGTGTTTCTACAGTTGCTGCCCTTTTATTCAGGCCTGACTGCAATACTGGCACAGTGATTGCTCCTCTTCAAAAGATTAGGGCCTGTGTCAATGAGCCTAACAAAGATTTCTGTCAAGAGGTGGTGATTTCATCATTTCATTCATAGGATTCACAGTGGGGCCAATGGAGAGAGCACAGCCCTTAGGTGTCTATGTGCCACTTGAGCAAAGCTATGCCAGTCTTTAGATTCCCGAACTGTTATACAATTACCAAAAAGGCATGAAATATAAATTTCTCAATCATCTGCTACACTGCCCAAGTAATCCTTCACACCACTTTCAATTGTTGAAGTCCTGTCATGCCGTCCTAGCTTCATTACAGCTGCCACTTTGATTCAAAATGTTGGCTGTCTGTGTTTCAGTAGCAGAGCTTTGGTTAAGGGGATGACCCGTAAACACCTGCTTTGAAATAATAAGAACATGCTCCTGAAATTTGGGGTTGCACACAGGAAAGGAGATCCATATACCTACCTACCTACCTACAGCTTCCCTTTTCTCTAAGCATGATGAGGAAATCCACATAAATGATTGATAAAGTGCCTTGGCTGTCATTTGAATAATACATTGGTCCTGTTCTCGTGCCAAGCAGTTTTGTATGCTAATGTTCTGCGGGAGGCCGGGGTTCTGTCTTTTAAACCTCGGCAAGTGGCTGATTTAAATAAAATAAAATGATCCAAGTGACTGAGGCAAGGTGAGCACCGATTTGAAAGGGTGCATATGTCTTGTGTGTATGTGTGTAGAGATAGGTGGGGGGCAGGGAGTGTCTCCTGTCACCTCTCATTAGGGACGTATAGTCCAGCTCAGCCGGCGTCTACCCCCCCCCCCCCCAGTCGGAGCACAACAGAGCAGCACACTGTTTCAGTCCGAACTGCAGGAAAGTGTCTTAATGTTCGACATCAGAGAGATTATGGCAGAGATGCTTCTTATTGAACAGTGTGAGTCAGGTCTCATGGAAATAGCTGTCCTAAATTATGCTTTTAGAATTCTGCACTGCAGCTCAAGTTATATTTGGTTCGCTCATTTGAATGAGTTTAAGCCGTGAGTCTGTCTAGCTGGGAGTCGGCGTATTGTTCAATTCATTGTGTTGGTTGCTTTGTTTTATTCTGCTTCTGCTGTGCTCCTGTGAGGACCCCCCCCCCCCACCACCACCACCACCACCACCACCACCCCCCCCCCACCCCACCCCTTTTGTAAACAAGACCATATATATCTCAAGGGCTTCCTCCTCTCTCCTACATATTCAAATTCAATTTCTAATTTTGTCCAAATGAATTCCCTGTGAAGATGGGGCTTATTTAAAGCAGTCTAATGAAATAAAGATCAACCAACATTTTTATTGGAGTGCTCCAGTGTGACTGCTTGGTGACTGTTTGTGCGTGTGGAGCAAGAGGCTGTGGTTTTCCATTGAACCCTTGGGAGGATGTAGAGTGCTGCTCTACAGGGGCAGACACAATGATTTATTGGTATGGTAGGCAGGAAAAACTAGCAGGCTGAGATAAAACAGATCTCCCATCACACTCCAGTTCTCCGCCTTGTCTCGCGTAAAAGACAGACAAAACATGTATATACACGACTGTTTTATATTGAGTTATTTAAAGGTCAAGACCAATGAGAATTACATTTCCAAGTCTCTTTATAATGTTTATAAAAATGGCACATTTTGGCATATTTATGCAAAGTTACCCAAGATGTAAGTGCCGTGGAAAATTGAGAAGCAATAATCAAAATGATTTTGATCTCCAATGTACTTGCTGGTAGAAATGAAGTTGGATATACAGAGTATGTAATTAATAGCCTGATGGGTTAAGGGTATGCTTAATTAATGAGGTGCCCTGTCTCCTTTTAGATCGTAGCCAATGACAGTACAAAGGAGAGAGCAGAAAAGTTACTGTGCCTTCACCGGTGCCCTGGCTGGCAAGAATAAGCTGAGTGAAAAATGGCTGTGTGGAGCTCACCTCTGTCGCACTGCATTTTCGGCCTTAAAATTAGGTTTATGTGACCGATCCTCATAAAATGAACAACCACCCAGATAATCAAATGCTTTGTCCTGTAGAATTAGTATCACATTAGGGATTCAAAATGCATTTTTCACAGAAGATGTTTTGACTTGTCATGGCAGGAAAAGTGCAGGTGTTGCTAATAACATTAACAACGGCTCTGCTGCATTCAAGGCTCCCAGTTAGATGTGACAGTGTGACAATGAGCCAGCATGCATCATACCAGGACCCTGAAAGTGATGCAGCTAAATGGAATTCAGCCGTCATTCATTTTTAATTATTTACAGCCGTGCTTTTCTTACGGTAAACTATTAAAATTATTTCTCTGTGAAAAAGGTGTGTTTAGACATTGTTAATGGACAAATTAATCAGAGATGTCTGTTTCTGGCTGATGTAATTAAAGCTTCAGTGGGCAGAATATTTTTGGCATCAATGGGCAAAAAATACATAATAACCTTTCAGCATATTGTAATTCAGCTGTTCTGAGAGAAAAGTAGTCGCTGCACCTCCTCATGGTTCTGTTTTCAGGCTTTAAAAAATCTAACCTGTGACAGGAGACTTTGACCAATCACAGGTCATTTCAGAGGGAGAGTGTTCCTATTGGCTGTGCTCTGCCTGGTGGGCGGTGCTTAGTATTAGTTTACCTCCGCTCTGTGAAATCTTATGGATGTCATTAGGAGCACCAGATTATCTGTCTCATGCACTACTGTCAACTTTTTTTGTCATATTTGCTCCATTTCTACCCTCTGCAGCTTTAATTAAATACCTGACAAATCAAAAGGATTTCATCCCATTGATACAAAATATAAAAATCAATTCTGCAACATCACACACAATGGCCTAATACAACCAGAAAGCTACTACTTTATAAATGACATGGCAAAATCTCTTATGGTGGACACATTTGTATCGTCTCATAGTATACTGTACATTGTCTTATTGATCTCCCGTGTCACATAATGATTAACCGTCCGTGAGAGTTACTGTAGCAACCATGGTGCTGGGTGTAGTGTCGCAGACTTGCAGCCATTTTGCCAGTAAAAGTCTGCCACCACCATATCATTTACTTTAGTTCAGCAGGTTGTCAGCTGTGTGTCTGCCCGCAGTAACTTTAGCGATTTTCCGACAACCAGTGTGTGTTTGTGCTACGTTATCAGCTGTAGCGCTCCTGGAGGCTTCGTGCTCGCTCTAGCCACACGCATACAGTCAGTCAACACGGTGCAGGCAGAATGGGTTGTACATCCCTCTGAAAATCAGCGTACATCTGCGTTAGATTTGTTGTTGACTGCCAGTCAGAGTTTCCTGAGGGCCGAGCAGAGGAAGTCTCTGTTAACCTAAGTCACCGTTGAAGATTACAGATAGAAGCCTGCACACACAGTCTTTAGATGAAGACCGTTACTCTTCAAAAGAAGCCTGCTCATCACAATTTTTAACATTTCAGGCCTGTGAAATTGCCAAGGCGGCTATGATTCATGATTGCACTGAAATCAATGTGGCTGAAACAGTGTGATAATGTAGATAGTAATAGATGGCCCTCTGTTCAGCTTCCTTAACAGTGACACCCCTGGCCATTCATTATCTGTGACAGAGTCCAAACTGTTGCAATACCTGTGAGATGTTAGTCAGCAACATTTAAAAAAAATCATTTACTCTTTGACTTTAAATATCTCTCTTACTCTTCGTGCTGTCCTCTTCTCATCTTCCTCCCTCCAGGTATGGCAGGCTGGGCCCGGGGCTCTGAGGATCCGTGCCTGACCCACGACTAACCATTGAGAGGAATACGTTGTCTGAGCAGAATGACTCAGCAAGAGGGGGGACCCCCATATAGCAAGTGAAGAGAAGTGAGGATGGGTGCCAATGGATCCAGCTATCCACACTCATGCTCCCCACGCATAGGGGGAAATGCACAGGCACAGCAGACTTTTATAGGTAGGTATTTTATCTGCAGTATAATTAAGAGCATTGTGATCAGTTGCACAGCTAACGCAATGTCAGCTCTGATAGATCTGTATTCTCTGTTAGACAAACTACGAGAGAAGAAAGATGATTTCCCCACTCTCTTCTGAAGTGAAGTGTTAAAACTGTACTCCTGAACCCACTCTGGCACGGTGCAGTGTGCACCCAAGCTACAAACACACATTGGGGGGTCTAGCATGGGCGAACTCCCACTTTAGATTACATTAACCTGCTTCCATGACAACTAATGGTGCAAGAGGTGACTATATTTGTGCATGAGAGCTCTTGAACTGGGCCATTGACTCATCCAACTGACACAAATGCAATAAAAAAGCTATGCATCTACTTTTCCCTGCCATATGGGTTTTATGAAGTATTGTGAGAGGCAGATGTGCAGAGAAACTTGTGTCCTACGTGGGTGGTTAACCAAAGTCACATTAAGTATTCTGCTGTCAGAGTTTAAAAGTAACTTCCACCGAAATAAGTAGCAGCCTTGCAGTCTTGCTCTTCTTAGCGCTGTTGTTACTATGTGCTTGTGGTGTGATGTGATTATGATAAGGCTGCTGGCTATCAGACTGAATGGGAGCTAATCTAGTGTCATGATTTTTGTCCCTGTGGCCAGCTATAGGCTGCTTGTTAGACTTGTCACATTTTTCTACTGAATGACATGACAGCTCCAGTCTGAGACCTTTTGCTTTTTTTTTTCAGTTTCAGCAGTGTTGATGTCGTTGTCAGGGAACATTGCTGTACTACTGCCAGCTTATTTCTGTCTCTTAGTTTGTGCCGTTATACACTAAAAGAAGAATGTGACATATACCGTAGGTTATATAGCTTTTGTGTGTGTTACTTGTATGCACACAGGTGTATGAGGTATGCTTATATTTAAGCGACTGGTTGTTAGAGTCGCTTTTTATTAGGAGGCATGTTGGGATACTTAATTGATCTTCCTAAATTATGAACACTTTCTGGTTTATAGCCCTTAAATCTTTCCCTGCAGCCCTCATTGCCAGAGGGTTTGGAGCACTGCTTCAGAGATTAATTTAAATAAATCTGTCTTTAACAAAAAACATAATTTATTTCACTTTCTAAATGACTTTGGCTCTGAGGGTTTTGTAGAATTTTTCTTTAAAGTGAAAGTAAGCCAAATTATGTGTGTGGCTCCTGAGACCTATGAGGTTTACTCTGAGCTCTGTCGTTGCTTGGTTGAGCTGGCCTGGGCCACAGATGATTCACAGTGTTAGAATGATTACTATTTGGGTCACACTGATGGATGCTGAAAGAAGGGCAGGAAGAGAGGATCTCCTTGGCAGAGCTTCCTCTGACGTACGAGTTTTGTCTGTCAAGCCAAAGATGACTGCTGTTTTGTGTAACTGACTGGGCCCAATGAGATTGCCATTGAGAAGTACAAGCAGCACAAAGTCCTCTGTGAGCCAATTGGTTCTTAGTCTGTGATTAACGAGAGTTTGATCTAAAACAAAACAGGATTCTGTCTGTTTTTCTCTGCTGCTGAACTAGATCCACATGCTGTGGTAGCTGGGTCAGGGTAGCGTGTGTTTGGCCTGACGGAGTTGGCCACACTGCAGGGGTGCCAGAGACAGATTGTGTTTCTAGCAGCCTGTCCTCAAGAGTGAACTGGTGTCAGGGTTATGAAATGAATGATCTCACCAGAGCATAGTATTTGAGGAAATATCTACTGTCATAGCTATTTCATAACGAGAAGTTTCTTATGTTTTTTTTTTTTTTTTTTGTTACAATTGTAGTTTGTTTAAACACAAACTACAGTTCTTATGAAGCTAACCTGCATTGTGTGTTCATTCCAGGGACCTCATCCTACTCTCAGCAGGGATATGGCTGGGAATCCAAGCTATACAGCCTGGAGCACGGCCATGAGCGGCCCACAGACAGGAAGAAGAAGAGCCTGGGTCTGGCGACCCTCAAACGGAGGTTCATCAAAAGGAGGAAGTCCAGCCGCTCAGCAGATCATGCGCGGCAGATGCGGGAGCTTTTGTCGGGGTGGGACGTCCGTGACACGAACGCCCTGGTGGAGGAATATGAGGGCACAGCAGCGCTCAAGGAGCTAAGCTTTCAGGCCAGCCTGGCACGTGCTGAGGCGCCCAGCTTGCAGCGGGATCTGGCTGCCCTCTACCAGCATAAGTACTGCACTGATGTGGATCTCATCTTCCAAGGTACTTGCTTCCCAGCTCACCGGGCCATCCTGGCTGCCCGCTGCCCTTTTTTCAAGACTCTGCTGTCGTCTTCCCCTGGCTATGGAGCAGAGGTTCTCATGGACATCGAGACAGCTGGCATTGATGTGCCCATGTTCTCTGCCCTACTTCACTACTTGTACACGGGGGAGTTTGGGGTGGGCGGGGCGGAGGATACCAGGCTGCAGAATGTGGATGTTCTGGTGCAACTCAGTGAGGAGTTTGGTACACCAAACTCCCTGGAGGCTGATATGAAGGGCCTGTTTGATTACATGTGTTACTACGACGCTCTGCTCAGCTTCTCCTCAGACTCTGAGATGATAGAGAGCTGTAATGAGCGAGGTGCCGTGGCTGCAGCACCAACGGTGACCTCAGCAGGCCCCAGCACCCCAGACGAGGACCTTAGGGCTCATAAAGCTATCCTCTCAGCAAGGTCTCCTTTCTTTAGGAACCTTTTGCAGAGGCGCATCCGCACAGGAGAGGAAATGACGGAGCGCACGTTGCAGACACCCACCCGCATAGTGCTGGATGAGTCCATCATCCCACGGAAATATGTGCAGGTTATTCTCAACTGCATGTACACAGATGTGGTGGAGCTGGGGCTGGTGCTGCGGGGCAGCCCCTCAGCGGGCAGCCTCGGCGAGGTGCAAGCCCTGGTGTCTGGGGGCCGTGGAGCCAGCACACGCACAGAGGAGGCCATGGAGCTGTACCACATCGCTCTGTTCTTGGAGTTCAGTATGCTTGCTCAAGGTAAGTCATAGTCACACATTTACAACACACAAATCAACAGTGACAAGATAAAAAAGATTTTGCTTTATTTCTGGTTTATTTGGTAGGGACAGATACACAGTACATAGACAAACTGAGAACAGCTATCAGTGCAATGTATACTGTATAGCGAGGACTCATTTGCAACACTCATCCCTAGAAGGGCTTTACAGGATTACAGCCGTGTTGCAATATGACCTTAAATCTAGAGATATTCTGATATAATTTACATGATACATACAATACATATTACAAAACCTGAACTTGCGGGATACCGAGTACCAATCTGATACCAACGTGATAATAAAAATGTATTATTGTTATTGTTATTTTAACAGCTGATTATTGCCAAATGGCTGACATTTTCCTCGCTCTGACTACCGTTTCAGTCTTCACCAGCACCGCACTGTTGTTTGCTGTTGTCATGTAACAAACTGCATGCAATCAGTTCTTAACAATGCTAGTGGCAGCCATGATACATCCACGGCGACAGCACAGTGAAGGCTACTGTTTTGAAGCAGCAAGGAAGAATTGATTTCCAGTTAAACAAGTTAATTTCTTTTCCTGGGTTATAAATTATGATATTGGATTGGTGCATAGATTGGCATACTCGGCAATACCCAATGCCGAATTTTGGGCAATATCGGATGCATTTCCAAGACTGGCATTAGTATCGTAACAACTCTAAAAGACGTATTATCAGACTGACCTTTAACGATAAATGTCAAGTCAAGTCAAACTTTATTTGTATAGCACATTTAAAAACAACCGCAGTTGACCAAAGAGCTGAACATGGGCATAATGAAATGAATACAAAGCAAACAACAATAAGAACATTACAAACAATAAAATCCTAAAATCAATCCAGAGATGGACAGCAAGCCAGCGAAGGGAGGCCAGAGCTGTTGATATGTGACTACGTTTTCTTCGACCAGTCTGTAGTCGAGCAGCTGCGTTTGTATATTTTTATATATATATATTTTTTTTAAATATTTTTCTGCATGAGTACATGTATTTCCTTTTTCATGGTGGCTCACTGACATGTTTGTCCTTACAGTTAAAGATACTTAACTGTTGGCTACATCTGTACTTGTTGTAGCTTTTGTCATTTAATAAACATAATTGTGATATGAGTAAAATTTGGTCAGTAAGAGATTCATAATGTTTCATAAATGCTATAAATGTGTTGAATTGTCCAGCTCTATTGTTTAGCGTAATGTTTAGTTTGGTTTAATTTCTGGATAATGTGTCCCTTGACTAAATGAGTCTCAGTAGTGTTGAGGTCTCAGCTTAGACAAATTGTTTTAAACTGTGATAATGTAATAGTATGAATTTACCATGAATTTCAAATTTCAAGTCATAATTATAGGGGCTGTCTGTGGAATAATAGGAGTTGGATTTTTATGTAAATGAATGCCTTTCCTACTTTAATATCTCCCTCCTTGCATTCATATAATGTGTCCACACCCACTGTATTAATAATCCACCCTTTAAACTACATAATGTATATTTTGGCATATGTGCCATATGATTGTGTAGCCAAGGATAGTGTTAAACAGCTTGGCTGACTGTGATGGGTGTTAGAGCTGCGGCTGCCAATAACAGATTGATATAGGCTGAAGGGTTTGTCTGTCTCTCCAGTGGCAGACAATTTACTGTTTGATACATGCAGGGTATCTGAGCTTCTGTCGACACTTCGTCACTGATCTATCTTTACTCGGATGCCAGCGTCTTTCTGACTCTTGCCACTGTTTCAGAATGACCCCAGTAACATGCCAAAGGTTAAAGCCATGGTTTGACATGACATGAGCCACTCTCACCTCCTCCAGAGTGGCATGTCTTAGCACTGTCCAGTTTCTATTAACACACCTAACAAAGCTCCTCTTCAATAAGTATAACCTTTGCAAAACACAATACTTGTGTAAGTCTATTTCCAATGCACACAAAAAGTACTGCATTTGACTGGCCTGTGAGCACCGTGTGGATCCAGAGAGGTTGTATGACTCACTGTTATCATATCCTATCATCTTATCTTTCACAGTGTGACGATGATGGGAATTAGTTTGTCAAATATTGAAATGGTGATATGAGTCGCATTAAATGATTTAAGGATACAGCTCCACTGCCTCACGCCGTGTAATGAAATCAAAGCAGTATTTTCAGTTTAAAACACCAAGTTACAATGCTATATATAATGCATTGTGACTCAGAACAGTGAAGCTGTTTTATAGTAAAAGCCTGTCACTGTAAGGCTTTTGCTGTTTTTTGTCTGGCTGCCGGTGTCTTTCTTTTAAATTCCTCCCAGTGAGGAGAGAGTGTAAAAGCAAATGACCATCCCAAAGGCATCATGTCGAAAGTCTGACTCTTCTCAGAAAGGTGCTGGTGTCATCACTGTCGCTCAGTTTCAGGCAATCTTCCGGGTTGGAAAAACTAATGTCAAACAAACAGATAGTAGCACAAATACATACTAAAAAGCAAAGGGGCGGTGCTAGCCGGTCACCGGCGGTTAGAATGGAGCTATGTTGTCAAGCGGGAGCACTTTTTTGATGAAACGCTGGGATGAGGTGCTTCCCAGCGTCCTGCCAGAGAAAAACACTGTATGTACACATGCCCTTTAGAAGCAGCAGACACAAAAGAGCTGTTTTATTTAGCCTCTGTTATACTAACACATGGATTTATAACTTGGTTTGAATCCAGTACAAAAGTATAGTTTCATCATTATATTTATAGCCCATTTTGTGCAAATTCACACTGCAGTATTGACTAGAGGTCCACCGATATGGGTTTTTTATGGCCGATGCGGACATTTTTTTATTTATTCCCCTAACTTAAGTAAAGATTTATTGAACAACACTTATGGTCTGTCTCTCCAGTCTGTGTTGTGTCGGCACAGTTTCTCCCGGTTAGCCCACTGGGCTACATCTACTGAGGTCTGCAGATAGAATGGTGGTTTCATTGACACAAGGGGCGGTGTCACACCTGTTGTACAGCAACAACACTGGGCTGCCCACAGATGTGCCTGCTTAATAATCAGCTTAATATGCTCGGACATCGACTGTTGACGATTATGGAAAAAAAAAAAAAAAAAGTCAAATAATGGGCCCGATTAATCGGTCAACCTCTAGTATTGGTACAAATTTAATACATGATGTATTGTTGATGGGTTTGGATGTGTGGCTATTTTAGCTTGAAAATGACAACAAAATGCATCCTATCCAAAGAGGAAGCGATATGAATAACATGAGATATTTCTGGGACACAATGCACTCTACAATAATAAACATGCTTGTATAAAATCTTACAAAATCACAGGATTAGTTGTGTGCAGCTGCTGAATTGTCTGTATTGAGTGAGGGGCCATGAATGCATCACCTTTTTAAGAATTTACAGTGATCTCAGCACTGTCCACTAACACAATACACGCAGCTGGTTAGACACCACCTCCCACCCGAAAGCTCCAGTGTCGCTCTCAGGGTCACTCTGGTAGCTCAAGCCGACGAGCAGCCAAATAGTGTCATCCCCACACACCGTCACCCCCTCTTCCTTCCCATCCCCCCTCTCAACAAGCCCCTACACGCGGGTATTTTTATCCTCTGTCCTCCCTCTCCCACAGTGCTGCACCACTCTAATCAGTTCCCATGAAACCGCAATGTGAAATGTGGTGAGATGGTTGACCTGGTGTCATTTTATCCAAACCCTCTCTCTTTGTCTATTTTACAACTTCCTATTACCCTTTCGGAGATCTGTATTTTATGCCGTTTCCACGTTTCTTTAAAAAAAAAAAATCACACTGGCATCTGTGAGTTGATTATGAAATGAGAAATTAGTCTATGTCCATCCCACCGCTTGAGACTTCGGTAGCTGCCATGTCTGTTCATGAGGCAGCAGAGAGGCTTTATGTCCGGGGTTTCATATGGAGATATCCCTCTCGTCTGTCACACGGTCTTACCCCTCGTGTGCTCCTCGTCTGCTACCGGCTGGCTATGTGAAATTTTGGCCCATGGAGGTTTTTGTGGAGCAGTGGAGCCCTCTGTCATTCTTCCCTTATTAATTCTCAAGATGTGTATCCCTTTATGACTCCATCTCACTCAAATAGCAACCGATATTAAAAGCCTTATTAATTTTTCAAGTGTGCCGCAGAGATGATTGCCAGGTGGTGTGGTTTCAGCTGGTGCACTGTGGTACTTCCTCTCTCTCTCTCTCTCTCTCTCTCTCTCTCTCTCTCTCTCTCTCTCTCTCTCTCTCTCTCTCTCTCTCTCTCCTCTCTCTCTCTCTCTCTCTCTCTCTCTCTCTCTCTCTCTCTCTCTCTCTCTCTCTCTCTCTCTCTCTCTCTCTCTCTCTCTCTCTCTCTCTCTCTCTCTCCATGCCCACCGACTGACCAGTACTTTCAGTGCCCTGTCTTGTGTTTAACTCTAGTCCCAGTTCTTGAGTGATCATCAGACATGATTTACATCAGCAGGCTTGTTTACAGGCCATTGAGTGCAGTTGAAGATTTAAGTGGCTTTGGAGACCATGCGCTCCATAAACAAGAAGCTCCAAATAATAACAGTAAGACAAAATGCATTCATCCTCCAGAGCTGGTGTAGTGTAGAGCTGGCTGTTGCCACTCCTGCTGTTGTGTTGATATTCTTGTCAGTAGGCTAAGCTCCAGTGAATATGGTGTACCACCCGTGGAGAGAGGGGGAGGCGGGTTAGTATTAGATATAATGCTGATTCTAATCTCCAGCTCATAATAAAAGTGCTGCGTTTTTTAAAAGACGCGCTGTCGCTTTGAATTCTAATGGGCTGATAGAGAGCAGAGCGGTTTGCTTTCCTAGGCCACCGGTCCCAAGTGGGCAATTGTCTGCCTTTGTGCATGTGTATGTCTGTGCGTCTGCTTTTCAGAGAGGGCAGAGATGCAAAGGTGAAAGACTGACGTGAGCAAAAGCACCTTCTAGACAGCACAGGAACATGTGGTGGAGACGCAGGCATAGATGTTGTGAATCCATTCCCTCCTCCAGTCTGGTTATAGCAGATAAAAAAGCCAAAATGCCAGGGTCCACATTTCATCTTCATCTGTCTTCATAACGATGAAGAATTTCCACCCTTCGTTTTAAAACACTGCGGGTGCTCCATTTGCATTTTGCTATCATGCCATTACAACTAAAGATATCCAAAAGGGAAAGCACATGATAAGTTTGTGTATCCGTCCATCCATGCATGTACTGTATGTGTATTGCTTACATGTGCGTGTATGTGTTCATCTTCTTGGATGGATGTTAAGCCTCAGATTCAAAATTAAAATGATCACTGGTGCCATCACTCTCATGTCTGGTGTTTCCTGAGTCTTCAAAGGGGGTGGAAAGGCAGCTTAGATCTTCTACTTTGGGATAAGATAAGCCTTTCCCAAAGGAGAGTTGCTACTGGCTCAACCATGAGCTGATGGACAGGATGGCCTGGAATGAGGAAATGGGCAAGCTTGTGTTTCAGTTCAGAGCAGCTCAGACTGGACGTCAGTCAGTCTGGCTTTATCTCGATGGATGTCCGTTTTGTATTAAATGTTCTTGATCAGAGAGAGGCTGAGAATAAGAGCCACTGAAGCTGTGGCGTGTTGGGGTTTGGCATAAATAGCTTGACCTAGCCAATCATATGTTAATCTGAGTGGATGTTAGTGGGTTTAATTCTGCCTAAGTGGATCCCTCTTAGAATATGTGTGAGTTTGAGTGCCAACATAGACTGCATTTTCAAAAAGTAGCTCCTTTTTAAAATGGCTAAAGCAGCAGGTACATAATTCCCGAAGCCTTCTGTGGCTTTTTAATACATTTTTGATTTATGCACACAAGTGCGTACACAATTGCAAAGTGCGTGTGTGTGCGTGCCTGGCAGCGCACCACCAGCAGCACATTTCCTCTGGCTGCTGTGTTTACTTATCACGGTTAAGAGGAGGCAGCTTGAGACTGAAACACATCAAGGTATCAAAGGCATTTATGTGGGTTGGTGTGTTACTGAGTTAAACCACTGCCTGCTGTTCTGGTATGTGCTCTGATTTAGGAAACGCAGCAAGGAGGATGTGGGGGCTAGTAGAGGGAGACTCCCTGGGTCAGTGAATACAAGTCAAAACTACTGATGGTCTGGCAGCGGCTGCAGCTTGTATTCTAATAATCTTTCAGTTAAATTTGCTATTGTGTTTCCTTTAGCTTTTGTTAAGTATTATATTGCTGCCTTTAAAATCTGTACTTGTTTTTGGAATGTGACACGTTAAAGGCTGGATTGAATATCGATGTGTAAATTGCTTGCCTGTGTCATTGTTTCCCAGGCTGTGAGGACATTGTTGTGGAAAGCCTGTCCCTGGACTCGCTCGTCCCCATCCTGAAGTGGAGCTCCCAGCCGTACGGCTCCAAATGGGTCCACAGACAGGCCATGCACTTCCTCTGCGAGGAGTTCAGTCAGGTTGTCACCTCCGATGTTCTCTACGAGCTTGGCAAGGAGCACCTTCTCTGCGCAATTCAGTCTGACTACCTACAGGTAAGGAAACAGAACATCACCTCACCTGTCAATCTGTTGTCACCCTCTATGACAACTCGCGGTGTGGCAGATACATTTTCTAGTGTGAAGTTTCACTAATGGGATGCCTGACATGTTCACAATGACTACTGCTTGGTGAAAATACAGTAAACACATACACACACACACAGAGATGAATTAACACAATCTCTGTGTCACTCACATATTATACGCCACACACACACACACACACACACACACACACACACACACACACACACACACACACACACACACACATACTGATGACACTCGCAGGGTCTCCAGAGTTGAGTAACACCGTTCCCTGGAGGGAAATGCCTTCAAACCAAGAACCTAATCAAAGCTGAGCTGTCACCTGCACTGCCAAGCTACTCGGGCAGCAGACCAGATGGTTGAGGTGTTGAAATCCAAACTACACAAACAAACCAGCCAGGCCTGAGCTTTGCGGGAACGCCGAACATATTGCGTTTTCACCTTATCCTCATTTAACAGCTTCCCAGTTTTGTTCTCAACAACATCTTACCATGTCCTAATAACACTTTTGTGTCTTTCTTTCTCCCTGTCCTATATCTCTCTTTCTCTGTACCTTGGTCTCATTTACAGGCGAGTGAACAGGACATTCTCAAGTATGTTGTTAAGTGGGGCGAGCAGCAGCTTATTAAGAGGATGGCAGACAGGGGTAAGATAATACACTCTATAATTACCCTCTGAGCAGCCCCCCTAATGGCTCTGAGGAAATTACCCACTTACTAGAGCCTCCAAATACACTTAAAAGCATTACAAAATGGAGCCAAACTTTGTCCTAAAAAAGAGGCATCCTCATAGTGATTGGTCATGTCATTGTGTGCTTTGACCTAGAAAGCAATTGTCTTCTGACGGATTTGTGGGCAAGGTTATTAGTCATATTATTGTTTGGGCTCGCGGCCTGATTTAGGAAGCTGAATCACACAGGTGCTAATGCAATATTTATTCATAAATTGTCAAATTGAACTTGCCTGAACAGTGTAAAAAAAAAAAAAAAAAAATAGCTAGCAGGTTGACTTAAAAGCATTAAAAGCCTAATCATAGTTTCATAAATAGACACAGGTTATATGCATTACATTAAAGGGCTGTTCCCGCTCTCATTTACCCAGAGCCCAACCTGTTGAGCGGCACAGCCCACAGTGTAAACAAGAGGGGAGTGAAAAGGAGAGACCTGGATGTGGAGGAGCTAAAGGAGATCCTGTCTCCCCTTCTGCCCTTCATCCGAACTGAGCACATCTTACCTCCCAACAGCGATGTCCTCGCCGACGCGGTCAGTCCTTGCCTTTTCTGCCTTTTTTTTCAGCTGCTGTGTGTGTATGGGTGTGCACATGAGTCATTGTGACCTTCATAAACTGAGCATTGACCCACATTCTTCACCCCTGTTCGCAGCTCAAAAGGGGTTTGATAAGCACCCCTCCTTCAGACATGCTGCCCACAGCCGAAGGGGGAAAAGCCAACGCCTGGTTACGGCAGAAGAACGCTGGCATCTATGTGCGTCCCCGCCTCTTCTCTCCTTACGTGGAGGAGGCTAAGGTAAGGCACATTGACTTCAGATTAATGGGGCCTCCGGACAATGCAGGAAGAAGTGGATTATTTGTGTCCATTTTAGCTATCAGCAAAGAGAGCAGAGGTTCTGTGAAGAGAGCAGCCTAACCATTAAGTGCCTTGGGAAAATTTGTGGTGCTGTTCATAGCTCAGATGTGCTAAAATCATCCATGTCTAGTTGTTGCTATGCATACTCACCATTTTTAATAGCTGCCTCCATCATCTTGACTGAAATTCATTTCATGTCCATTTGCACACTTTTCCTAATAACGTATAGGGCTTCCTTCCCAGAGCCATGAATATTTATGAACATTTCCCTAGACCAGAGAGAGTCATTATTAGATGAAGTGTCAATCAAGTAGAACTAATTTGCAAACCCTGTCAGTGTCCTTGAGTTGCACATAGGAGTTTTATTTCTGAGAAGTTCTGGTCTAACTTGCCCTCTCTCTCCCTGCCCCCTGCCCTTCAGTCTGTGCTTGATGAAATGATGGTGGAGCAGACAGACCTGGTGCGTTTGCGGTTAGTGCGCATGTCCAACGTCCCAGACACACTCTACATGGTCAACAACGCTGTCCCTCAGTGCTGTCACATGATCAACCACCAGCAAATGGCGAGCAACTCAAACACAGCTCCATCGGTTGTGGCCAATGAAATTCCAGGTAAGAAAACTGTTGAGGAATGATGAGATGCTAACAGAAACTGGCTCTCATATCCGCAATATCAAAGTACCCTTAAATATGATGCTAGTAGGGATGCTAATTTAGATTTTTTAATTTAATTTAATTTATTTTATATTTCTGATAGCAGACCATCATTAACTGATCATTAATTGTCAACCAACAACATTAGTGCCTTGCATGGAGGGGTGCTGTGGTTGTAGTGCCTAACAAGCCACCCAGCTGCAATGATAAGCTGGTGCATAAACAGGTTAAATCCATCATTTATCACCAGCTGCAGTGTATGTGCAAACCAGACAACTGAGTCCCCAGATCACCCGATCGAGAGAGTTATCAGCTGCGAACATAGCGGTAGCAGTGTGTGTACAGTTTATTTATTGATGAATAAATGCTACAACTTCTCATTCCCAAGCCAAGCTCCTGTTGATAAAAGTGAAGGGGTTTGCCCCAAAGATAGCCACAACTCTGGCTCAGGCTCACGTAAAGTGGGCTGATATGGTGGACCAGTTATTCTCCCTTAAGTGGCAAGCTGCTCCTCTGAGTTTTGCTCAGCTTTTGTTTGATTTTTGATATTTCTATTAACCGTTTACTTGATTAATTAATCATTAATCGGTCAAAATTCTTAACGTCTGTTAACGGTTAAACGGTTAATTATTAATATCCCTACATACTAGCATCATAAAGTGAAACATCCGTCTATGTGTGTGTTTTTATTGTGTGTATCTTTCAGTGCCTCAGCTGTCTGTGGTAAAGGAGATGATCCGGAGGCTGCAGGAATTGAGACACACAGAGCAGGTCCAGAGAGCATACGCCCTCAACTGTGGTGAAGGAGCCACCGTCAGCTACGAGCTGCAGCTGCGGGTGCTGAGGGAGTTTGGTCTGGCAGACGGAGCCACTGAGCTACTGCAGGTTAGTAGAAAGCAGAGTTTGTCCCCAGGGGTTAGAGGGGGATGAGATGGCTAAAGCTGGGATAGTAACAGGGATAACGCCACAGATGGACCTCAGTAATGCAGCAGACCAGGCAGATAAATCTCTGCCGGCACCACAGTGGACATCGATTTCTTTAGCTCCTGTTTTGTTTTTAATACTTTCAGAACCCGTACAAGTTCTTCCCTGATGAACGGTTTGGAGACGAGAGTCCAATTCTGGCTCTGCGCCAGGTGGGTCGGTGTCGGGTAAACAGCAGCCCAGCCATGGATAGCATGTTCACAGAGCTGGAAGGGGTAGTGGGCTTCCACCCTCCCCTACCTCCTCCACCTCCCCCATACCACCCCCCTGCCACACCCAGCCATGCTCAGCTCAAGGGTGCCTGGCGTCCCCGTGTGCCCATGCCAACCCCTACCCGTTCCTTCTCCTACCCCTGCAACCGCACCCTGATCCAGCGCCATGCGGCCGCTAAGCATGGCAGCTCAGACTACTCCTCTGTGCCCAGGCCCCAGCCCCCAGACTGCACCAACCCGCAGACTATGGGCCGAGCTTTGCTTTCAGACCAGCAAGCGGTGAGTGTATGTGTTACTTCCTAGATTTTGTGTATTCAAATGCGGTTTCATGGTTTGTGCCTGGGATCATAAGTTGCTCAATTGTCAGATAACATTTGTATCCGTTTTCTGATGCAGATGAGCATGGAGCCTGTTATGAGGGAGTTCATGCCTGATATTGCGCTGGGTGTCTCGGTCATGTCCTTGAGGGAGCAGCACATGGCAGACATGGACAGGGAAGGCCCTCACAGCCCAATGGGCCCCTCAGGCCACCATCTGCCCCATGGGCCCTGCCCTTCTGCCCGCCACAGCCATGGCCACGGTCCTGGACATGGCCACTCCTGCAAGAGACACGCTCCTGAACCCAAGCTGGAGGCTCAAGCCGAGTTCCCTGACCTGTATGATTTCTCCTGCCGACCTGCAACCCCAACCTCCACTCACCCTCTGCCCTCCTTTGCAGGACCAGACCTCTACAGCCACAGCTGTACTCCCTCCAGCGCTTATCCACCCCCCTACATTTCAGACTCTCAGTCCCAGGGCCGCCCGCAGGGACGGACTGCCCCAGACCCACTACGTTTGGATGTCCTCAGTATGACCTCTCAGAGGCATGATGGAGTCCTGGCCAGCCCCTCTGGGGCCCAGCCTAGGATGGGACACATCCCAAGGGGGCGATCAAATGAGACAGACCTGACTCATGGCTTAGGCCATTTACGGTCTCCCAGTGGGAACATGGACAGCTATGAGGAGAGGCTGACAGGACCTAGAGATGCCCCGGAGGAGATGGTTCTCACTGGAGAATCATTGGGCCCGGGCTCCCTCCAGCAGCCTCACAGGAACAGTGTCAGCGAGGAGATCGCCAGAGACCGCAGGTCACCCAGCAAGCCTGACTACCCTTATAAGAAATCTGCACTTTAACCCCACTCAAGGACCAGGGGTTGAGTTAAGAAAAGGGAAAGCATGATGAGTGGCTGTCCATCACAAGGGATGGCAAAGCACTAAATGTGTGCCTGCGTATATATGTGTGTGTGTGTTTGAGAGGAGCGGGGGAAAGGAGTGGTCGATGGTTGCTATTTATAGGATCTGTCCTTTTGTCCTACCTCTGTCACACTGTTCTATCCATCACACAGTCAGAGTATGGAAGGAGCAAGAGCCGTAGGTTAACTGTCGATGCTTGTTATTGATTTCTGCAAGCCTGCCTAGTCCTGCTGGTTTAGAGGATGACTCAGGCTCTACTAGGATGGACTGGTCTCTTGAGTTTGATTGTAAAGACAGTGGTTAACTCTATGCTATGTGAGTCCTGCACGAGGAGTTCACAACACCAGATGTAGCTCAATTACGAACTGATGGTCTAACAAAGATTATATTCATAGGCCCTGTTGTCTCTATTGTTTTCAGCGTAGAAAGGAGAGATGGCAGGATAGGAATCTCAATTTACACAAGCTAACAATGGTACACCATCTGGGACAGAGTATTATGATAAAATCATATGTAAATACGTCTGGCTGTATTCTTTTCCTCCCATTACTTGTGTTTCCATTTCTTCCTGTAGCATGCCAATAGCAACCCACTTGACTAGTTTTGTCCTCCTGGCCCTGGTTCTGCAGTACTGATGAGTTATGGGGCAAAGCGTGGTCACACAAAGCAGCAACTGGATCTGATGGGAAGTAGGTTATCAGAGCTCGTCATTCTCGTGTAACCCGGTCTGATAATTGTGTCAGGATTCTATCGCAGCCTTTGAGTGTCTGGATTGGAGGCAGAGGCCTGGTGTTTTCAGAGGGGTGGGGGTAGGGGGACAGGAAGGAAGATCAGGAGCAGGTTAATTACTGAAATACAGTGGAAAATATAGGGGTGCCATGGCAACTGACGTACAGTGAGCAAATGGGGTTTATTGGTTTTTCAGCTGAAACAGGTGTGTGTGCGAGTGTCTGTGTGCGAGGATAACTTTGATACACACAGGTGTTTAGACAATCTCAGTACTGTACACTCCCATCTTTAGTCAGGTCTGTTTGTACATATCAGTCTGATGATTTAACCAGAGTCTTTGGCACAGAGTGGTCAGTGTGCTAGAGCCTCTTGTTCTGTTTAATCCAATAGCATCAAGTAATCAGATCTAAAGCCTTAATCAATATTTCGTTTTAGGTACCTTTAAGTATGATGTCATTATATCGCTACCCGTTTTATCTGCTCGTTTGACTGTTCTGTTCACTACGGACACATTAAAGGGATAGTTAAGGTGTTTTTCAGTGGGGTTGTATGAGTTACTCATCTATAGTAGGTGTATTACTTACAGTAGATGACCACTGGTGTGCCCCCAGCATCAAAAAAACAGACAGGAGTAAAGAAATGCAGTGCTGTGGACGAGGGCAGCAGAAAAACATACTGTGTTTTAGCCACCTAATAGGGACTTTCTGTAGGAGTCAGAAATTGCTTGACAACCGTGACACCCGTGGCCATTAAGTCAATGACAGACAGTGTCCTTGGTCGCGCTTGTACTCGCACTACCAACACACACAAGACTGAACGTTATTGACTTGCATCATGTTGGTTAATGTTAGCAACATTAGCCAGCTAGAAGCACAATGTCACTCTATATTTCACATGCTTGGCAGCAATGTTAGCTGACCAAACAAAGGTCCCTCCATGAATCAAAGGCCTGGTCGATGTTGTTCTTAATGTTAACTTTTCCTGCTTCAGCCTCTGGACGATGGTTACAAGGAACCAGGGAGACACCTATAGTTTTGGTCTCCTGGGCCGGAGTCGATAACGTTACTCGCTCCGGAGCCCCGTCAGTCCACTCAGCAGCAGAAAAACATAACATGGGAAACCTCTTTTGGTCTGGAGGAGCTGCAGCATTTATTTCTGCACAAACTGTAACTTCTACTGTACAATCACTTCATATTCTCAAAGCTAAACTAACTCTTCTGCTCTGCTGCTCGCTCCTTTTCTCACACACTTGCCGCCGCTCTCTCTCTCTCTCTCGCTTCACCACTCACTTCCCACGTGCACACACTCCCACAGCACTACTTTTCACCCGTCAGTCACAGTTTTGCAAGCGAGGCTTCACAAGATATAGATTTGGGGTTTTTTTGTGCTTCTGTGGAGTTTGTGTTGGAATCTGAGTTGTGGAGTGGGCTGGTTGTTTGTTGGCGTTAGCGGACTCCATTTCTAACCAAACGTTAGCTACGGCAGTCTCAACCATGCATGACCTCATGTTGAATTTTCCCGGCAAAAATAGGCATGGGTTCTTCACATTAAAAGAAGCCTACAGGCTGATAGAGGAAAAGAAAGTTGTGGAAGGTCTTATTTTTTCGGTTAGGTTGCAACCTTGTAACATATTGGCACTGAAAAATTATTTGTACGTGTAAAAAGTTACATACAGTTCCTTTGAAAGACAGGCTCACCCAAAAAGATAGGACGCAATATTTGGAACATTTTTACGACTTAATCTTGCTGTCAGACAACCCTTTACTTCTCCTTTCCGACAGGGAATTGAACTTATTTATGCTCTCTTCAGGGCCAGCAGGCTCAGATGAAAAATACATTAGATACATTTCACTTTCAGTTCAGTTCACTATCAGAAAATATTCAAAATATAGCGTACACTTCAACGGATAGCAATTTTTTTAGGTGAGCTTTTCTTTTAGGTGGCTAAAATACGTCCCCGTCCACAGCACTGTATTGCTTTACTCCGGTGCTCCGACTGTCATTTACTGTAACTTGTACACCTACTATAGATAAGTACCTCATACACATTAAAACATCCGAACTATCCCTTTAACTACACCTAACCCACATACTAAAACCATGTATATACATCAGGACTCCCATCGCGCCATCTCATGGGAGATTGTGGACCTGCACAGTCAGTGTTGATGCTGTTAAATATACTGTTAGAAGAGCTGCTGCAGCTCCAGCACCATGCAAGTACACACACGAAAGCCTGTTCCAGCCAGCAGCTGGCGTACAACCTCACATACGAGTATCGTTGCACTGTAAGAGCCACCTGTTTATTAGCTGAAGGGAAAAGGAACAAATGAATTTCGAACAAAAGGAAATCTTGTATTGAATAAAAGTTGGCGATTGCTGGCTCATATCTCCAATGGAAATTGTACATAATGAATTGAGCTCCACCTGTTCTGACAAATTTTTAATGGTTTCACATTTTAGTGGTAGTTGAAGGTTTTTACTGTAGTGAACAACACTGTGTACTTGTCTTTGTCATGAGATCTCTCTAAGAATGTGTGGTATAAAACATAAAGATTGTGTCCCAGGATCTATTTTGTTCTTAAATGTTATGCATTAGGGCAGTCTGTTCAGTGTTGTAGGTGGTGTGGATTACCATGTTTGTAGAGACATTTCATTTCTTCCTGATTACTTCCCTTTACTTTTAAAGTAACAGGAATATGTAGAGGATCTGAAGATGTTATTCGCTCTCTGCTTAGCAGTGATGAAGTTGCCAAGCAGAAAAATCATTTTTCCATCTAGGTTGCTTCATGGGGAAAAAAATGCAAAACTCCAGATTCCTCCCCATGTTCATGTTGGGTAGTTGTTTTATTTTCCAGGACAATGTTCCATTGAATAAAAGTCCTTGTTTTGCTCTTTGCTGTAGAGAAGTCAGTGCCTTCCCCCGCCTGCGGCTGGGCTTTTATTGGAGAAGTGACTTTGATGTCTATGCAAGCTCTTTTCTACCAGCTTACCAGCCTGCATCAAATAGTCCTTTGAAATCTCATGTAGCTCGTTTTGTGTACATAGTGTTATTTAGCACCTTTTGGAAATGAACCATCTGAAATGTGTGATTGCTTGTGTTGAATTCTAACAGGTACTTTGTACTTGTATGGTATCATAGAAAACATGTTTGTAGATTGATATTAAGTTGCATTTAGTTTCACTGAATCTATTTTTCTACTGTCGCCTCAAAAGGTGCATAACAGTGGTCAACTTGGGCATCCTCAAAATAAACTGGTTTGATATTATGGAATTCATTTGATCTCAGTTGGGTTGTTTTGTGCACTAAAAACATGTGAAAGCTTTATTTGGAACATTTAATCCACATAAAACAGTGATAATTGTTCACATTACTTTTACAAAGAAGTTTGTCTGAACTGGTCGCCACCAGAAAACCTCTTCACAGTTTTAACACACTGGTATTTAACTCATGTTCACAGGAATGCACATGACATCATGTTCATGTGATGTACATAACATTGCAGCAATATAATTAAGCTTTTTAAAGCATACTGTGCTGAAACAAAATGTATTTTGTTCATAAGTCTTTCAAGTAACATTCATTATGAGTTCCAGAGTTAAGGCATCATTATAAATCAATAAAAACAATTGGACATGACACTGTAACCCCAAACCTCTCACTCCTTCACCCTAGAAGTAATACTTCACACCAAGTCAGTTCTATTTGCACTAATTGTTCAAGCTTTAGGATCACATTGGTTGCAGCAAGAATCCCCTTTATTAAACACAGGAAAAAGGGGGTCCTCTTCCAAGGTACACATTCATTCAGAGCACCATATCAACCGGGCTTTTGACAGCAGCATGGCCTTCTCGTTACTGGTATCCTGCGTTAATCCTTCGCCTTTTGCTGGCCCGCAGCTCGTCAAAGAACTGATGTACAGCTTCGACTGTGACCGTCTGATGGAGACAGAGAGGGAACGTTCAGGCCTCAGACTCAAAGAAAGAAAAATGACAGGTTTATGTCCGATATTCCAGACTAACATGCATTTAATTACGTAAAAAACATATTTGAGATGTTTTTAGTATGTCCGAAATATTAAGAAACCAATAGCTTGTGAACTGTATGCTATTTCCGGTGAAATATTACAGTATGCAAACACTGTACACTAAAGCAGCATAAATATCCCACAATGCAATGTGTTCCTAACAGGCGGACAGCTCTGTAACGTCAATAACACTTTAATTTACATTTACATATAAGATTTCACTTTGCTAGGCGTAATATACTGTATATTTTGAATTAGTTCAGACTTTGATTCAAACAAATCGTCATTTTGGTCACATTAGGTTGGCACAGGTTACCGTGGTTACACATCTTCAACTGGCAAGGAGGCTATCAAAAAGTGATGACGGAAATTACACTACAGTGCTTCTGAAACGATACATACTACTGTTTATTCACAGAAAACTATGTTAAACAATTGTACACATTTGTGTATTTTTTGATATCGGATGCTGCCACACACAGGACCTAGTGTGATTCTTGACTGCTAAACTGCACAATTTTACTGTGGGTGAATAATTAAATACTACTCGATCAAAATGGTCCAGACTGTATTTGCACTTAGACATCCATATCTCACCTTTCCTTCAGCAGCACACTGGTTTAAAAATGCTGTGATCGAAGTTGTGAGCTCGTTGAAACCTGAGGGAGGAACACACCATGAATTAGTCTCGATCAATCGCATCTCCCATAAATTTTACTTTGCATGATTACATCCTTGGAGGACAACTGACCCCACATCTTCCCCGCTGCCCTCACCATAAATGACCTCCAGCTGCTGTACGCGGTCCATTGAGCTCATCAGTGCCATCAGTGGGTGCTGCCCAAACGGCTCATCCAAGCCTTTGTTCTCATAGGCCAGAATGGTGTCGGACTGATCCATGAGAAACTGCACCTCGGCAGCCACATAGACCCTCTGTGCAACAACACAGTTGAGAAACATAAGTACTTCATAGTCACTGCTACGTGAACCAGGATCACATGTGGAGCCAACACCTGCAACGTGGCTTTCTTGTGCCCTTTGTTAAAGCCCACATTATAACCTGAGGGCTAGTATTTGTGGCCTACCTTGCAGCTTATGCAGGTGCAGAGCTCGGAGCGCCAACTGTAAGGCCAGAACACCGCTCCCTGTCTCTGCCTCTCCCGCCCCTTAGCCTGCAACTCCTTCAGCCTGCACACAGCAGTCTTGGTTGTGGCCTTTGCAGGGCTCCCTGTCATTTCCTTGTGGGTCCGTTTGCAAAGGGAACTCCTGCTTGCAGCTTCCTAAGACACACATAATAACAGAGGATGGGGTGAGTTACTGTGCTACTGGCAGGAGGAGCAGATACTAACACCTGGGCTTTGTGAAACATCTATGCACACAGCACTGCAGACTCATCCACAGAGGTCTCATAGCGACCGACGCGATGAGATGATTGGGCGATGAAAACCACCAGTTTACAGTAAGCTGTCCTGTGAAGCCTGGCCAATGCCGTCCACAGAGCAGGAGAAGCAGTGCCTCATGGGTCATTTCTCCCCTAATTACCCAGAGGAGGGGGAAGCACGATAACGGGGGGCTGGAGCCTAATCTGCTCATTACCTTCCAGCCCCATCTTGTGGCAACAAAAAAGACCAGCGGCCATGGAGGGAATGTGCACAGTGAGCACTCAAACACTGTACACAAGAGCCCTTTTACTAACCAATCCCTGCATTACGCAGAGTAACTCCACATGAAGTCACACTGTAGAGAGCTTCCACGCTATGGAGGGTATACATATACAGGTAAACTGTCAGAAGCACTCCCATAGTACCATATGTAGGAAACGTGTCGACATGGATAGAGATACACACAATGCTCACTCAGATTAGCTACTTATATGGGGACAATGCCCATAGACAAACTAAAATCTGTGACACTGTGTAAAACAGGCCAGAGCTGCACAGCAAGGTTAATTATATTATGTGCTTTTTACTGATCAATGTAAAACAATGAAAATGTGTACAGGTATATACAGTATGGGCACAAGACAAGTTTAAAGACATAATGTTGAAAGGTTTTCATTTTAAAGGGACAGTGTGTAGGATCTGGTGCATCTAGTGGTGTATCTAGTGCAGTTCCACTCTGCTCACTCCTCCCTTTCCAAGACTGCGTTAACTTGAGCCGCTGAGTGCAAAACCGTCATAACACCGTTTACCTCTTTAACCTAAAAACTTTAAAGATTCTCTCTAGAGCCAGTTTGTCGGCTCTGGGTTACCGTAGACACATGGTGAAGCAACATGGCCGACTCTGTGAAGAGGATCTGCTCCCTATGTAGACATGAAGGGCTCGTTCTAAGCTAAGAAAAACATGATTCTTAGTTTCAGGCGATTATACGCTAATGAAAACATTGTTATGAATATTATATTCCATTTCTACCAATACATGAATGAAATGTTATACACTGAGCCCTTGCATTTGTAGCATTACAAACTGGGTGTCTGTGGCGACATTTCCAGGAAAAATCACAAGCAGCGCCTTCTGGGAAGTGAGATCCAAAAACACACCTGGAATTAGTGCTCATCACCTTCGAGACTGAAACGAAGATCTTTGAGATTTTAGCTTAATTTTTCAATTTTCTGAATCTACCGCAAGCACAGTTGAAAGAAAATACAACAAAAACATAAATGGAAATGTTACCTAAGATCCAAATTTATGTTTCCTCCATTTTCCGGTAAATTCCCTTTTTGTGTAGGTCTAGTGAAGTTTGGCAATGCTGCGTTCAAGTCACATAGCAGTTATCAGAATTACAAGTGTCTATTGTTCAACCACGACTGGGAAAGCTCATATATACAGTATATTTTGACTTGGCACTTTATAATATGGAAATGCCAGAAAACAAAACAAGCATGGATGTCTCACATCAGCCAGTAACGTGTTAGATGTATTTAAACCCAGTTTTAAGGATATAATACTGTCAATGTGCCATATTTTTTTAAATCTCTGATCATGAAACTGTCTTGAGAACTCAGAAGTGCTTAACTTGGAAATCTTTTCCATCTCTCCCAGGCAACCATATGAATTGGTGTCACAGCAGCACCAGTACATATTTGGTATCAGTTGGTTTTCTTTTTCTCTTTAACTCACTTCTACCTGTTTTTGCTCTTAATATTGCAAACACAGAAACAGAGGAAGCATGAGCGTGGCTTCTCACCTCCTGCTTTGTGTGTCCAGCAGCGCTCGTCGATGGTTCCTCGTCATCCCCACTTTGACCGGCCTCAGAAGCTTCTTCCTTTTCAGCTCCGTCCTTGACGTCAGCTTCTTCCTCCTGCTCAGGATGACTGTTGCTGATCACAGGTGCTAAAAGGAAAAGTCAAGTGGGAAAACTGCTCTCTGGATTTCACTGTTAAATGTTTGCAAACTCGTGGGTTTGTATTTGCTGCCTTTGACTGATAGCTACCGGCAAAGTGAGCAGCGTACGTCCACAAAACAGGAACCTTGTTCGTGCAGGCCTCGCATGTCATCTCTTGCAGCTCCTCAGGTTCCACTGTAGTGCAGCCCAGGTGCTGTCAAAGAAAAGCATGACTACATAATGAGACTTTTAGTAGTGATAAAATGTAAATCTGAATGAAAGACTTCTGCTTACCCTGCTATGAAACCAATCCTCACAGATGACACACTGAATCATCTCATCGTTGACCTATTGGGTAATTAAAGAAGGCATTTTGTGTAGTGACAGATGACGTTAACAGTAGATTTGATCCAAATAATCTTAATTATATGTATATATGTATTCTAAAAGGGATACCGGATCATCTGAGTCTGGGTACGGCCGGTCACACGTGCAGTAGCAGCCATTGAAGTTGTGATTGTAGTGGTTTCTAATGTTTTCCTCATCTTTGGCCTGTGAATACAAGAGATGGAACAACTTCCACAATCAGAAAATAAATGGCAGAAGATTCAGTTAGAAATCATACAAAAAACCGGAGGACTCACAGGAATTAGCTGGCACTTGAACTCCCCAAACTTGCCATTTCCGCAGTCACAGCGAAAATTTCTATATCAGGAAAATTATGAAAAGGGTAAAGCGTGAGATTGAATGTGTATGAAGATACAAAGTATACATCAAGCCTATAAATACCTTTTGGTGTACAGTTCAAAGATGTCATGTCCATCGTGGCATTTATTGGCACAGGCCAGACAAACCCCAGCAGGCTCTGCAGCAGTGGGGGTGCAGGTGTTGCAGGCAAACACAGCCTGTCTCTTCACATAGCCCTGGAACAATACACATACAACAGCATGCATGTTACTCATACATCTCCCCTGTAATCCTAGTTATTTCATATTCAGTCTCATTAGAAATACTGCAGTGATTCCAAGCAAATGGCTATAATTTCATAGTTTAACTCTTTAGTGCCCCTCGGAAATTACATACTCCTTAGGAGAAATTATAATAACTTGAATAAAACTACTGCTTGCAATCACAGCGAACACAATACTGTATCTAAACCCGCAGTACGAGCGACGAGACAGTAAGCGGATAGAGGCGACGGCTGCAGGGATGCGGTGCAGGAAGCGTCTCTTACCCGAGAATAAGAGCAGTTTTCTGGGTCGCTGGCAGCCAGCACACACAGAGCCTTCTCCAGCTCCTCCTCGTTGGCGAGAATATCGTCAATGTCCGATGGCTCTTCTTTATTAGCTGCCATGCTGGTAAAAATAGCGTGAAGATGGCACAAAGGAGACACGGAGCTGGACAACAGTGTTGACAAATGACTGTTCCGGGCGGGAGTTAGTTTGGGACGAGACCACGTGGAGGAAGTGACGCAACGTGACGTTACTGATTACTTACCGTTACTGATCAACAGTGTGACCGGATCAATGGTAAAAGTTAGGAGTTATATATTATGTCTACAAATTCAAAGCTCTCAAAACTTTGCATTTGTGCTCCCATTTTAATGTATTTTTGTATTCATACCAACCCCTGGTATATTTTATTTTACTCATTTATTTTATTATTATTGTTATTGTTATCTGTAATTGTGTTTTATATTTGTATTTGTATGGTCATGTTCTGTTTGAAAAATAAAAGGCTATTTTTGTAAAATAAAAGGCTAGATCAGTGGTTTTAGTTCAAGCAAGTAGGACTATATATATGTTGGATTTAAGCGAACTAAAACTGTATGGTGAGTCTGTATTCGTATCAACAGACACAAGCTGCAGGTGGCATGCAGCATATTCTCACAATACTGTTATTTATTTATTTATTTGTTTCATTTAATTTACATATATTTAAAAATACACGTGTCTGTGGGTGAATTACATTGAAAATTTACAATAAAGAAAAATCTACTCATGTTTTTTGGGCTGAAAATAATTTAGCAAACTGAACACATGTAATTAAATTAAGTTGGATTTGGTCCCCAAAAAAGAGACATTAAAAGGTCGGAAGTTTTAGGATGTGACATACTGTGTCCTCCTTCCAGACACTTTAACGGCGTCTGTGATGTATTCTTAAAAATATTTTCGTTTTATTTTGTTTTCAAGACGTCACAATTTTTTTTTATTGTTATTGATATCTTCGAAGTATTGTCAATTATTAACCACTTGATTCATTTTGATAAATAAACCTTCCTAAGGGGCATAATTATTTGACTAATGTATACTAACATATGTACGTGTTTTTTATATGTACTTTTTAATGCTTTATCTGCACCCCACTGTAATGATTTTATATGTTTTATACAAAGCCCTTTGAATTGTCTTGTACATGAAGTGTACTACACAAATAAACTTGCCATGCCTATATACCTGTATATATATATATCTGTATATACTTAGAGAGAGAGAAAGAGATAGATAGATAAGATAGATAGATAGATAGATAGATAGATAGATAGATAGATATGGATAGATACATACATACATACGTACATACAATATATTTCTATTTATTTGATATGAGATATATTTAAAATGTGAGCATTTTCATATGTTTTTCCCCATTGTTTTTTCAGTAGTTGTTGCTGTGTGTGTGCATGTTGCAGTGGTTTCCCAGTGGATGGCGCCACTGCGACATGTTTCTCTGTTAACAGGGCGCCCGCCGAAAATATCTGCTCATTGCTGCGCTGAAAACAGTCGGGTATTGCACGAGGGGTGCCGTCATTATGCAAGCTGCAACAGGCCCTCACATGGAAGATCAGTTCATTATGCAAACTGCAGCAGGTTTACTGTATAAGTTCACAAACCAGTTCACTGATGTGCATTTAGTCTTAAACCTGGTCAGGTTGACAGACAGTGAAGTGGGAACACACTGAACTTCTCCGACCGCATCCCGGTTGCCTTTACAGGCTGTCGGAAATATTGCAGATCAACCATAAACAACCCAAAAAGAGGGTAAATGTGCAGACTGCTAATGCTGGGTTCCCGCTGGGAAAAAAATAAATCTTATTGTTATTTTGTAGGCGCCAATAATCGGTATAAAGTCAGGATTATAAATGAACTCAATAAACATATGTGTATTATAACATAACACAATTTAAACATTTTTATAAACATCATTACACTACACACCCAGGGTCTCTCGAATCCTCTTAATACACTATTCAACAGGACAGATCGTGATTTTGAGTAGAAACTACGAGTTAATTAATCTATTAGTAAAGAAACAAACTACTACTACTACGACTACTACTACTTCTAATGATAATAATAATAATAATAATAATAATAACTAACAAGTAATGTTTCAGTAAAATGTTTGCTTGCCCCAGCCTCTCCAATGTGAGAATTTGCTGATCTGTCACTGAAAATTAAATACCTTTGGATTTAGGATTGTTGACCAAATCAAAACAAGATATCTAGGAAGATCTATTAAATAATCCCATTATTTTCTTACGCTTAATAGACTAACAGACTCATTCATTCATTACTCGAGAAAATAATCTGTAGGTTAATCAATAAAGAAAGCACGAGAGCACGTGGAATCAGGACAGACTGTGATTCGTCAAATCGGGTGGGGATTTTCCGAGGTGCCCCTGAAGGCAGCGCCAGTCTCCTGGATCCTGGGTGTGTGCGGGCAGTTAGAGACTGAGGGAGAAAGCACCAGGAACATCTCAACGTGAGTCCAGCTGAGCCTGACATCTGTCACCTTGTTTGAAAACTTCTTCTCCACCGGACGGTCCGAGAATGGGAAACTATCCGAGCTAGTTTCCGAAGAGGACACACGTTCAGGGGGGAGCTGTGCTACATTTGCCAGGTTAGTTAATGCTAGCTCACCATACAGCCTCTCTTTGGCGTAGTTACCTTTCAGTTGATTCATCTTTTAGCCAGCTAGCCGTTGTTAGCCACCGTTAGCTAACTCAGTTGATATTTGGAAGCAGTACGATTGTGTCCAGCCGTTAAACGTTGGCCAGTCTTGTTAGCAAGCTAGCTTACGTTTCCCTAATTGCATGCCATCGGTTAGCTATGCTGATTGACACTGCCCAGCTTGCTAGCTAACGTTAGCAGTTGAGGTTAGCAAAAGGGGGTCAGTGTGTGTGGTTCGCCGATGCTTCTGCACCACATTCACTGTTATATTACGTTTAGAAACTAAAAAACGTGAACCATGAATGCGCTAAGCTCGACACGAGGCAGACCGGTAGAAAGCGCCACTTCAGGCTGTGTTTGAGTCGCGAACTTAGGAGTATTGCATTCATTGCTCGTTGCTGCTTGTTGTGAGATTAACGCCACAGTGTGGTTTCCTGTTTTCGCCGGTCCAGGTTGAGCCTTCAGTCACACCATTTACCTCCAGAGAGGCTACAGGAGCACAGTGAAGATGCAGACGTTCCTGAAAGGCCGGAAAGTCGGCTACTGGCTCAGCGAGAAGAAGATGAAGAAGCTGAATTTTCAGGCCTTTGCTGATTTGTGCAGGTATGTGGACATACTGTGTAACACCAATTTATTGTGTCAAGTGATCAGGGCTGGAAATTAGCACCAGCCACCAGCCAAATGCTGGTAAAATATGCAAGATTTGCTTCACTCACCAGCCCAAAAAAACAAACAACCAATGGTAATCTATTGAATGGAACATACCAGCCACAATGGTAGGTCGACAAAAAGTTAATTTCCAGGACTGCAAGTGACTGTAGAGCAACTAATAGAAACCGCTTCACGTACATTCACACAGTAGTGTTACATCATTACTGTATGACACAGTGAATTAAGAAGCGTGCCGACACTTCCTCATAATGACTCACGAGAAAATGGACTGATTATAACCCTTTTAGCACTTTTTATTCGAACTTTCTCTTTCATACTTACACGCAACTTCCCTGCTCATGCCTGTTCAGCATGTGAGGCTTGACTAAAAGCATAGCTGGTAAGAGTTTTATAAAACTAGAATAAAAATATGTATGCATGCCCCAAGGTGAGGTGGCACTGGCAATTATTGTAGTAGATTTAGTTTGCTGTGTTTTGAGTCAGTGCCTGTTGAGACATAGTGGAAGGAGGGAATGTGTGTAGGTTGGATGGCTCATAGTGGCCTAAGGCGAGCAGCTAAAACAGGTGTTATCATTTAGTTAATTGTCCTGAAGCATGAAATTGTAAGATGTGTGTGTGTGCGTGTGTGTGTGTGTGCGTGTGTGTGTGTAATGAACACCGTGCTGACAACATATCTAAGCCAGAATATGCCCTCTTACTCCACAACCTTTGACCATTACAGTATCTTATATTGATTGAACAGTGTGATATCACATAGACCAGTTTTTGTCTCCTGTTAAGACTTCTGTCCAAATGCATAGTCATAACATGGATTTGTTCTCCAGCCTCGAGAGGAGCAGCTATAAGTATTGTATGTATGTTTTCTTATTGTAGCTTATCCTGCTCTGGGCCAAGTAAAATGTTATATAAGGTCTTATAAAGTAGGGCATGGATTTTCTCAGCAGACATGACTTCAGGAGAAGTGAACTCTCCCTCACTGATTTACAATAGCTGCTATACTGTATACTAGATTGGGGATTGGCTCCAAGGTATGGCAGCAACCTTATCATCTCTCATTGCAACATGGCCTAACTAACTACCTGTGCTGTATGAGGTCCACAGTTACAAACAATGAATGCTGCAAACAGTGAGAGAGAATGGAGAAAACATTTTCAGCCTTCGGTTGTTTGATTTAGCAGGAATGTACTGTGGCAAGTCAGGTGTGTTGTCAGAGTGAGTTATAACAGGCAGTTGCTTCCTAGTTTTTTCAAGAGAGTTGTTTCCTCACGAAGCGACCTGGTTGAGCCAGCACAGATTACCACACTGTAATCCACAAAACATTTTTAATCTCTTGATAAACCTCCAAGTAAACCCCCCCCCCTCCACACACACACACACACACACACACACACACACACACACACACACACACACACACACACACACACACACACACACACAGGGATCAAGTATTAAGAAGTGGTATTTGTGGCAGTAGATCAAGTCAAATTAATAACATTTATACAAGATCAACAACAAATGCCAGCACATTTAAATGGAAAACAGCCACAATGTGAATCATGTATATGATCACCACACCACCTTTTATTAAGGGATTTGGTTTCCTTGCCAATATTACACTCTTTCATATGTTCATTTCACACACCTTGATTTTACTTTATGTACTATATTGACCATATAATACACTGTATTATCAACACAAAACCAAATGTTTCACCTTAACAGAATGGGCCAGTATCTCATTCTAATAGTGACTGAGCAGGTTTTCTCCCTGTCATCATGTGGTATGCAGCTGACACTGAGTGCTTCAGACTCTGGCCTGTCTTGTCCAGCTGGTCTGGAGAGTCACAGCAATTTAGAGGCTTCCTACTGACTAGTATATACCTGCTTTGGAAAAAGTGCAATGCCCTTGAGAACAGCCAGCCTCAGCGTCTGTGGAGAACATGAAAATATTGTCACTTTGTCCTGTCAAGGCAAGGCCGCTCTAAGACAACAAGCTTGATACATAGAGCTACACGATGCATGCTTGTATGTAGTCTTACACTTAAATTATACAGTTTACTGTAGTGATTGGAAGACTGTGATTATTCGAAAACTGTGGCGAGTAGCACATTCACTGAGCTGATTGCGGTGACTTGGAGGAACAGGCAGATCAAACTTTAAACAGCCCAAACGGGTAGTGCTGCTTCACCTGGTTGGCCTACTTTATCTGTCTCTGGCTGATGTTTGCAGGATCACTGGGGCCAGGTATCAGTACTTGATACTTTTTTAAGGTATTGACTGAAATAAACCAGTACCAAGTATTTAAGAAACGTCTCCAAACGATTCCTGCATTTGGTTCTTTTTGTACCCAGATTTCGAACAAAAAGACTATTTGTCTGAGAAGCTTTCTTTGATTTTATACGACATGTGATTGGTCCACACCCAGTACAGTCTGTGATGTGGTGAAGTTTAACAAGGTGTATTTGATGGAGTTGGCAGCTCAGTGTGCCGAGATGCCTCTAAAAAATTAAAAGTATGGCTACACTGCACGCCTGTGGCGTCCGGTAAAAATAAATGCAGTGGTGGTGACATTTTACGCAACTGAATGCTTCCATTCACATGATGGGTATCGAATGAAGCACTCTGTTGATAGCGGTATCACTTTAAGGGTGGTAGTGTTGCTACCTTTATCATAATTTTTTTTAAACCATACTCAATCTTGCCAACACATTGTCAAATACACCCAGATGTAACCTTTGTAATCGTGTACTGCAGTCATGCAGTGCAGTAGTCATGTCTATGGTGTATCATAAATACCAAACTTTAGGGTTAAAGTTTATGGATATATGATACTGTGTGGTAGTACATGACGTAATAAAAAGTGTCTTGTTTTTCATTACACTTTTATATTCTTGTATGTCAAGCCTATTGAAAAGGTTGTGACCTTGGCCTGCTTCTCTGCTGGGTCATCTCCTTCATCCCTTTCACTCTGCTGGCTGTGTAACAGTATAGGAGAGCAGACAATCTCCATATCTGAGATGGGATGAAACTAAAGGCCCCATTCACACCACATGAAACACACCAGCTGCAGTATTAAATATCCACATTGTTGTGAAGCGGTGAATGGCTGCACCGCTGTTACCATGGGGCTGTAACCTCAAAAACAACTGGGCTGGACAGGCTGAGTTCGTTGTGGGGCTGGACTGGTTTTCTACGTATTTGTTGAGTACAATCAGTGAAAAGGAGACAAATCCAGGTTCCACATGTGTATAGTGTGCTGCACTATGTTATGGTAGTCACCTCTGCAACAACTCCAATCTTGTAGTGGTCTGCTGGTTGCCAAGCAACCACTTTTTATCCAAAGACTAGCTCTGGGATGGGATTTTTGTATTTTCAGGCCCTAACTTGCTATCATACAATCACACAAATCTACAGAATGATCCAGGTTCATTTAGTTTGGACATCTAGGCAGAGATAAGGTCTGTCTTTAACTGTCCATAGAGTCAGATTGTTTAAGACCTAGGTGAGTTTCTGTTTTCTCCCTCTTATGGACAGGAACTGTTTGGTAATCTATTTACATAAAGAGTAAAAGGAGCCTTCACATTATAATGAAAATAACTCCAACTGATGTGAAGACATGTTTTATATAGGTTATATTTCATAACCTAAAAGTAAAAAATAAACCGATAATATCTAGGAGTGTGCTTTTTTTGTCACTTTCACTATGCAAGTAAAATATATTTGTTGCATCACTTAGCTTTGTGTTGGATTTCTTCTTTTCTGGTCTGCGGGTTCATTCAAGTCTTTTCTTCCTCTGTTTTTTTGAGACATCCTCACCTGTAGTGCTTATTACACATTTACATAACGTCTTGCATCTTAGCTTTTAAGTACCTTCGATGCACTGCAGTGTCTGTTTATGATTGATAATGTTCTGCTCATTTTTGGTCAAATTAATGACTGTTGCTTTTGTTTTATTTTTCAGGAAAAGAGGAATAGAAGTTGTTCAAGTAAGTAGATTTTTTGTATAATATTTTTGAATAGTCATACATTGTTTTAGTTGGGAAATCTTTGCAAAAAATGTACTGTATATCCCTTTTCAGGCAGTATTTTATACTGATTCAGTGCCTTGAGGTAGAGTTGGAGCCAAACCATTTACTACACATACATCTACTGCGAGTTTGTTACCTCCTATATACCCAATGTAATTGCAGTCTTGCTATTTTCAGTCTGTAAGCATCATCAGAGGCAGTCTACCAGACCAGGCCATGTTCATTTGTTAAGCTGTGATGCAAATTATCTCCGCACAACTCTGTAAACTCTGTTGTATGTCAGACTAATCAGTCTAATTGGGGCAGTGGTTGCTCATTCTGTGAGTGTATGTGGTTGAAATTTTCAGAAATATCGCAGTAACTGACATCAGTCACCTACACCAAAAGCAATATTTTAGCAGCTACTAGTCTTTACAGATTACTAATTAAAGTCACTTTAAGGTATTCTGTAGCGCTGCAACAATTAATCAATTAACCGATTAATAGTCAACTATTAAATTAATAGCCAACTATTTTGATAATTAGTCAATCGGTTTGAGTCAAAAATTGGCTGATTAAAGCTACTTAAATGTGAATATTTTCTGCTTTCAATACTCCCCTCTGTCAGTAAACTGAATATCTTTGAGTTGTGGAAAAATCAAGACATTTGAGGATGTCGTTTTGGGCTTGGCTTTTTCACCATTTTTTGACAGTTTCTAGACCAAACAACTCATGGATTAATCTAGAAAATAATCAACAGTTTAATCAAAAATGAAAATAGTGAGTTTCAGCCCGAGTATTCAGTATAATGTTGATGTACTAAAAGAAATAATGGTCTATCTCCAGTAATAATTACTTAGCTCGAGTAAAAGAGGCATGCTGAGTTCTGTTCGGGTACATACAGCCCCAGGGAAGTAAAAACTGCTGTCATTAATGGATATTGGACAGAGAACATTACAGAGATCAAGTAAACACAGTATATACAGCTGCATAGTAACAACTGTTGGTAAGTCCTGGGAGCTCAGTGCTGACAAGTACTTATCAGTTAAAGTGCTTTCTGCATTTGAGGAGGAAATCATCCTACTTTTTCTGCTTTTCTTTTTAATGCTCTCCTGTCTGCTTTGAGGTTATTTTTTTCCTCTTGCTGTGCTAATGATATCAGCACACCCAGAAAGAGCCTTGTCCTGGGAATAGTCCCAAAGTAAGCAGGGCTTTGTTTCCCACTGTGCATTCAGTCATTCCTGTGAGGGCAGATCCTCAGAAAACCCTCAGCGAGGGGTACCCAGGGACTTGAGCAGCCCTCTGGCCGTCCCCTTAACTCTTTTTCCAGGACTACCTGTTGCCTAGAGATGCAACAGTCCGGCTTTTTCAGTCCCAATACTGATACCTGGGCTTCGGGTAACGGCCAATACGAGTACTGATCCAGTGTTTAATTAATAAGCTGTGTGCCTCGTTGTGTGGAGACTAGGGATCATTCTTTTATGTGTAAGGAAACATCAGGCTTGAATCTAACATTGCTCTCTTGACTTTGTAAAACAATATAAAAATTAATACATAAACAAAAATTTACTGAATTATTATTTATTATTAAAATGATAAGTCATACATCAGCAACTTGTTTAAAAAAATGACCAGGAATTACAATTCAAGTGTAAACCATTGCAGCAACAAATTGGTCAAAACTTAGTATATATATAATGTATATAGTATATAAACACAGAATTTAATTCAATAGATCGTCCCCATTGTCACCAATCTCCGATCCGGCTATTTGAGTCAATTTGGGCTGATATCTGATCCCATATCTGTGCCTTCCGACTGTTTCCCACTTTTTTTTCCTCCTATAAATCAGCATAAACTCTCCTTTTTTCTTTTTTTGTAAGTTTTGCTGTCTCTGCCAATTGAGAAAGAGTTTCCTCAGACACCCAGAGGTATTTTTCGAGTTCACACCGGTGACTTGGTTGCCTGAGATGCAACCAGTGCCAATCAGTGCCTGTACTATAGAGATAATAATGGTAGTCGTTGTAATGCTTTGGCCTTGTTATACAAAGCTGTCTTCTCCTATTGCACCGGTGAAGTCTATGGGTTGCTGGAGTCCAGCAACCCATAGACTTTCTCTTTAGACTGGTTTCTAATGCCAGATTATGCATTTTTTTTAAACCTGCATGTCTTGTTATTATATTCCCTAATTTCAAGCCCAGTCTTGAAAGCCTAAGACACATTTCCACATTGAGACAGTAGAGTACATGAATTAATTCATTTATCTCAGTGAGGAAGAGTAATGTTTTGTTTGAGACAGCGATAACAAGAGCGATGAGGACAGATGGTAGTAAAGGATTTCATGGTACATAACACATAACACACACACAACAAGAAAACATTTAGCACTACTATTACTTTAAAATGAGTGTGTTTCATTGCAGATTAAGTGTTCAGCTTCAGAGTGTTGTTCATATTTTAGTCATGTTTTTTTTTAAGCTTTAGGGGTGGGTGGGAGTGTTGCTGTTATGTGGCTATCAAGTCTATTTAACCTTCTCGAGAAGGCTGGAGGAAAATGTAGCTGCAGATTTATTGAATCACCTAACCTTGTCCCTGTGGTCAGACACACAAGCTGATCTTAACAATGACAGCGCAACCTTGGATATCCAAGGATGAATTAATCCTAGGCAGAATAAACCATCAGTTTATGTTGTTGACACATCTTTTTACAAGGCAGTACTATCACTATTACAATCACTTATTTGGTGTGTGTCAAAAACACAGATTTGTTGGAATAATGGCTGCGGACTAGAGCTTAAACAATTAGTTGATCAGCAGAGCCTGTGGGGTTTGGGTTGTTTGATGAAATAAACTAGCAGCATGAAGATGTCACCTTGGATTTTTGAGATTTTTAGACCAAATGATTCATCGATGAATAAAGAAAATTATCATTTGCAGTCTTACTTACTATTTGATAAAGAAGTCAAAATGACATATAGATATTTGCACTTTCCACCTAGCGATAGATAGTATCTGCCACAAGAGCTTGGATCCTCCAGAGGGTTGGTAGTGGTTATTACGTCACCCTGTGTGAACAGATCTTTGCTAAATCTGGCGGCCCCGGGGAGCTCATTTTATATTTCCATTTCTAGTGTGGGAAAACCATCTACATGTATACGCATTAGGACAAAACTGAAACAGAACAGATGGTTCTTTTGTTTGACATTGCATGATTGCTCCTTTTGCCTCCAGCATCTTTCCACTCTTTTTTTTTTTTTTTATTAAGTGACCCATTATCACACGTACCTTGTCTCTACTTTTCATGCTTCCTCACCCTCCTCCAAGCAATTTTGCTCCAACTCATCAAAATTGACCCCTTAGCCCTGAGCTCATGAGATCCACCCTCCCGGTGCTCTGTACATTAGCTTTTCTGTATCGCAGAGCTGACGGGATTAACTCGCCGGGCTCGGCCTTGAGGAAGCCAATATTCGCTCTCCGAGAGAGGACCCATCACTGCAAATGGCCATCATTTGAGTGGGCTGTCCATAGAAAGTTATTGAGTTACCGTTTTTATTATATGGTAAGTGCTTGGGAATTTAAAGTTAATATCCGGCAACCTACTGTATCTCACCCACATATTGATTTTTTTTTTTTTTTTTTTTTTTTTTTTGGAGGCTGACAAATAAGAGGTTGTGTTTAGATGGTATGTATTGGTCCTCCAGTGTACCACCATCCAAACAACGCTGATTAGTGGCCATAATTTGCAATTAGTATGTAGTTTGTTGTTGAGGTGACCCGAATGCTACAAAGCTTCAACCATTGTCATGGTGCTTGGCCTCCAAATCAGGTTTTTGTTAGATAAGTATGTAAGTATGTATGATAAGTATGTATGTAATAATAATAATGAATAAATCCCAAAATAGCCCATTCAGTAAGGAATAATCCAACATTATTCTTTATTCACATTCAACATTAATTATTATTAGTTATTGGAAGATGTGCGTTTGTGTACAGTAGTGCGGCATTGGCACTGTCCCAAAAAATGTTAGTTTGTAGTCTTTAGGAGTCTTGAATTCAGGGAGTAGATGACGATGAATGAGATATTCATCAGTGTGACCAAGATGAACTCGATGGAGGGTCCTTTATTTCCCTAAATATCCTTAGCCTCTCTCAGTAGACCTGGTAGAGGTGTCTTTCCTTCTGAAGTTGTTCTTTTTCGTCCCCCATGATTTATCCTCCTGCCAAAAGTGTTCTTGAGCTACCTGCCGAGTCACTTTAGTCACGCACATGTATTAATAATTAATCTTAATTATAAGTGTATTAATTGATAAGCTTCCTGTTCAGTGAGGACTCCAGGGATATTGAGGAGACATCCATTAGATTAATGAGCTCCCTGTTTGACCCTCCATATGGTTTTCGGCTGGAGATTCACGGTCATGTTGATCCCCTCTCATGTTTAGTCTTGTACTTCATGTGAGGTGTAGCCACCAGCCACAGTTTGTCTCCAGCGCATATGTTTCTCTCACACTAGGGTGTCGAGTGCTGTACGCCACACAATATAAATCATTCATCACATGTCTGTCTGCACTCTGGGCTAGTCTGACAACAAAGCGAAAGCCAGGTGAGATTAGATCCAGCTGAGGGCAACTAGAAAGAGACATCTAAAGGATGAAGCAGCTCCGTGGCAAAACCTCACCAGGCACGGAGACAATTAAGTGCTGCAAACAGTGGTTGATACAGTTTGTACTTGTCCACAATTATGTTGAAAATGAATTACACATGAGCTGTGTCCCTAATGTTTGCTCAAAAATCACCATTTTGAGATATCCCTGGGGTATAGCTTGGGACCACTGTGGTGCTACATCAAAGCTGAAAATATATTTGGCCTGACCTATCCTCTCCCTCCAGGATCCAGCATGTTTTCTGTGCTGTCCATCACCACCATGGCCCACTGCTTGCACTCAGTCCCAGAGGGACTCGCAAAGACGTCAGCTGACATTTCTGCTTTTAGCATTTAGCAGAACATCAGTGACTTTACTGCTGGGTTTTTTGGGTGAGCTCTAAAGCAAGGGTCATTCTATTTGTGCACAGGGAGAGGAGAGTATCATCCTCTGCAATGTGTCTTTGCCAATGGGTGTTGACCCCCACGATGTAGAGTCCCTGTTTCTGTGAAGGGGCCAGGCTGTGGACGGGCCCTCTGTGTTGTGTAAGCAAGAGATTAAAAGCCATGCCTCAGCGGAGGACAGGCAAATTCCCTTCCACCGAGCTCCGCCACGCTGACACTGCTAGCTAGACAGAAAAGCGACTGCTTCGGTTTTTACCAACCTGCTTGTAGCGCGCGCCACTGGTGAGACCCTGTCACCCCTGCTCATTGTGTTATGATAGTTTATCCACACCATATTTTACAAGTGTTGACTTACCGAGACAGTGCTTTTAAGTCTTGGCAACATGATTATGTGTTTTATGCATCTGCCATATGCCACACCTCTGTCTGCCACATGATTCCTGATAAACCAGCTGGACTGTTGAGTCATCAAAATGTCTGGAGTATTTTTTTTAAACCTAGGCCTTACCTTTCTAGTTTATGTTATCGTCATACTGGTTGAGTCTGATGAAATGTTGTCAATGTAGCAGCATAGTGTATCTCCTCCTAAAAGTACTTGTTGAGGCCTGAATATCTGACTCCAACAGACAGTACGTCATACATTCTATCCACAGTGGTCTAGTGTGTAAATACTTTATCAGACAGTCTTCTCCAGTGGCTTCTGCTGCTAATTAAGTAACATTTTGGCAGATTGGCAAGATTATGCACTTGTCTGAGTTGCAGTATTGAAAAATATTAAATGACATACAATATGCTGATAGAGGATTTTAACCATATTGTAGACACCTAACCTCAGCCCTCCCTTAAGTCTAAGTCTGAGTGCAGGTGTGAATCCACCGAAGACGCTTTGAGGGCATGTTGAGATCAGATCGCTCGGACCGCATTCAGAGGCGGTCTGGGCCACATATGGCCACATTCTTTTAGTAATACGTACGTGAATGTGTCCTGGGCCACATTGGACTGCTTGGATCCACAGAGTCTCACTGTGCTCCTCCTGGAAACAGCCTCAGTGCACTACTGTCTCATGTCAGTACAACTGTATTTTCTGAAAATATATCTTACCTATAGGCTACATAGCTACAGACCATCAGGTTAGGCATAAGAATAGTATTATTATTATCATACTGTTGGTGATGTGTCAGGGTTCTTGTTCCGGTGCTCTGCACATACCTTCCACCCGCTGGCTCGCTATCATCCCTGGCTGTCTGAAGCTCTGTACCCCACTGTTGCCTTGCAAAGGTGACCGGGGACCGCCAGTAGAAAATAACGTGATATTTTTATGGAAAAAAAAATGTAACCAAATTCACGAATATGTAGGATATCACTACTGACATTCCATAATATTACGTCGCAATGTCTGCTGTGTTAGTGTTTAGTATGGTGTAGTGTGTAGTTTAGTGTACATGTGTTCAATGTGTTTATTTGAATATAGAGCGGGGAAGTGGGATTGATACAAATGGTCACTGGAGACGCAGGCATTCTAATGCCAGGTGTAAACAGACATACTGAGAGCCGTCCACAGAGCCGATCACCCAAGGCGCATCTTAATACCAGGTTTGATCAGGACCTTAGCCACTAGTACTGGTACAGATGCACTCCATTTGAAAATGTTGGCCAAGTGTCAATTCTTGCAAACCTGCTAGAGTCACTGGATGCTTTCTTCCTCATTGCCTTGTATAATTTTTTTAGCTCATTTTGGAGAATTACATTTGAGCTGACGGGCGTGTTTCTACAGGCAGGAGGAATGGAGCATGGAGAAGGATGAGATCCAACAGTGTTAACATGGGCAGGGAAAGACATGCTATGTTGTGTATAGTGCATAATGAGCGCTTAAGGAAGTGCAGCTTGACTTGAACATTACAGGGCGTGTTGGCATTTCTTTGTGTTACATACTCTGCACAGACGACATGATGTGTGGTATGGATTGTGCCTGCTCAACATAGAAAAGCTCATATTCCTTGCCGGACTCTGATGCAAACATGCCTCTGTCAAAACAAGGTCTTACCTAACGTGAGCTGTTATTCCAGGTGAACCCACCCAATGCAAAGAACATGGTATAAATCAATTGATATTTAACAGATTTACCACTGTGCATTTGACTTTTCAGGGCAGGACCAAGGGTACGCTAATTAGTCATCCATGCATCACACTTCTCACAATTATTAACCAGGACATGTTAGCTTAACTGACAGGTTGACTGCGGCCAACCCTAAACCAACTGAAACTCTGTACAGTTTTACAGTTCTTGCATTGATCCACACCGGTGTGACTAAGGTGTGTTCGCTCTCGGTTTGCATACTGTCTAGACAGCACAAAGGACAGTGGGGTCCTGCCCAGCTCTGGCTTATTCGCACATGTGTTGTCTTTTGTCTGTTAAGATCAGGTGATCCCCATTTGCTGATTAGCTAATGACCAACCAACCGTCAACCAACACAATTGTCTCTTTTTGACACCGTCTTGTCAGCACAGTGTTGCTCTGTTTGCTCTGGTTTCAGGTGCACTGTGTCTCTTAGTCCCATCATTTTACACATTCAAGGAGTCATAATGTACTGTTATTCCTCACAGTGTTTGTCTTAGTATAGCAGAATAAATCAAGACTACTATAGTTCTAATGCTGCTGTAAGAAAACACATTTGTGATGACCAGTTTGTCTCAAAATACACTTTCACTCATGGCCTGGCTTTTTCGGTAATATTATGTTAAGCAACGTATTGAAGGCTGCTTTATCTGTCTCTCTGACAGTCCGTCTGTCCTTTCACACAACCTTGTCTCTCAATTCAGAAGGTCCTTTGTGTAGTAACAAGAAAAAGCAGTCATAACTCCAAGCACCCTTGCATTTTCTGTAAAGGCAGGGTTGGTGAAGATATTAGAAAGATTTATCGTTGTATTAGTTGAAACTTTACATTCCAACTGCAATCACTAAATCAATGCTCTGACAACAAGATAAATAAATCCGGTGTCTGTGGCTGTCACAGGACTGTAATAAGTCTAATCATTTTATTTGACCCAAATGTAATTATTGGACGTCTACTGCGTGCAACATTGTGCATCACTGTAGGTTTCCACAAGCTGCTATCTTGAAAGTTGTGAGAACTAACAATAGCCATGTTTGCCATTCACATTCGTTATGATGTTTATGTTCATAATTATAATAGTGGGTCCTGAATTGACAGACCATCAGTGTTTTCTCACTAGATTTAGGGACTTTTGGAGTTAGTTAGCTGCTAGCTACTTTCATTGGAAAAGAGTTGGCAACACTGGGCTTGTTTTTTTTTTTTTTTTTTGTTTGTTTTGTTTTTGGCTAGATCATTTTTTTTTAAAATCTAGTATACTCTTGCTAGTTTCTTAAGATTGCCCTCCCATTCATCTGTTACACTCAAACTTAAGGTGACTCCCCTTGTCGCAACAAACTGGACGCTTTCACCCAGAATAAATAAACCTTTTGTCAATTGGACTTATCCGTCTCATCAGCAGAGGACTCAACGTTGGTTGCTAAAGCCTAGCATCACTCCTCTATCTCATGTTGTGTGTGTGCGTGTGAGCACTGACCTACATAAGTCTTATCACACTTGGAGAGCTGCTTTGACTACTTGCGAACTACTTGGTCATCACAGTCAATCTTTCAGCTGCGGTAAACTTCAAATGAAATGAAATTTGGCGTTTTCTCAGAGGCTGTCAAATATACTCAGACTGGAAGTCTGGCCAGAGGGAGAGAAAGTTTGTAAGTGATAGTAAAATAGATGACATTAGAAATAAATCCTAATGGGGTAATTAAAAACAAATACAACATAAACTCTGGCTGCACCAAAGTTAGAGCTATAAATAAAAGAGGGAGGGGATGATTTTCCTAGAGCAGAACCATGAGATGGGGTGGAGAGATTACTCTTTTCTATCGACATATTGGGAATTTAAATGACAGCGATGGCAGATTGATGGTTTCCTAAAATAAGTGGTCCCTTAATTTTCTTAAAAATACTCTTACCATGCTCAAACGTTATCCATCAGACTGAAAAATAACTTAAATGAACTTGGAGTAGTTATTTTAGTTTGGGGTAACAAGGCCAGTCAGGTGCAGCTATCATTCAGTCTTGTGTGGTAATTCCTGTACATCCTAGACCTCACCAGTATTGCCTCCAACCTAAGCTGCCTGTCTAGTACACTGCTGCATGTATAGTTTAAGTACATTTAAGTACACATATATGATATGTCAATGATATGAGAGAGGGGATGACATGGTCCAAAGGGCTTATGGGTTTTTAGTTAGATGCCTGAAATAAGGTCTGTGGTTAACACAAGGTGGAGATATTTTAACATTTTGTTCTATGACATAAAATATGTCAGTAAATATCCAACTCAGAAATTTTGAAGCTTTTATGTGGCAGATGTTAACAAGTGAAGTAACGCTGACTCATCCTCCTTTACAGCATCGTTGTGTATACTCACGCTCGTGTGGCTGTGGTGGAGGTCATTTAACGTTAGCTTTTTACTTTTGGCGACTGCTTTCACACTTCAAAAATCATAAAAGTGGTTTTCATTTGTGGCGATTATCTGTAAATGTCATAAACTTGTTTGCCACAGAGCTCATTTTCTACAATAATCCCAAATGGAAAAACCCATTTGGCTTTTTGGCAAGGGAAACCGGGGTGATGCTAACGTCTGAGCTGGCCGTTAATGAACTTCCCTCTTACATGTTTTCAGCATGCAAATAAGATGAATGTGGTGACTAAACAGTAGGTGAAAGGGAAACAATTTTGACTTTGTTAACCAACTGCAGACAGCAGTAATTTGTGGACAATAAAGGAGAACGTGGATTCATGTTCTGACTTGAGGCCTGAACAAACTGTGGGAATTTAATTGTTTTTTTCTTTTGGTCAAAAACCTGCCATACTGCCTGTGAGAACTTGATTTAGCATGAATACTATTTTCCTCCTCAACTGCCTGAGACAAAGGAGAGGTGCAACAGTGTTTTTCGGGAAAAATAATATAGTTATATATATACTGCATAATTTTCATTCAACATTTGATCCTAGAATGAGGTATCAAATGCAGTAAGTGACACAAGCTATGCTATGCTGACTGTTTTAAAATAAAAACCTGTCTTTTTATGGATGAGGTAAACCATTCTAAATGTGATTAATGAATGCCTGAGTGTAGGAGTGTTTTTGTACTATAACCCTTGACCCTTGGCTGTCCATCTCTCCTCAGCTGGACCTCAGCCAGCCTCTGGAGGAGCAGGGTCCCCTGGACGTCATCATCCACAAATTGACTGACCTCATCCTGGAGGCTGACCAGAATGATTCACAGGCTGTGCTGCTGGTGCAAAGAGTACAGGTAGGCATCGTTGTCTTTCCTTGTGTCGCCCTGAGTATTTATAGGTGCTGTGAAGAACAAAAGTACAGAGGTCTGGGAAAGTGGGGCAAAATAAATTGATAATTTCTACTTGGCCTGTTGAAAATAGCGTTGCATTTTCTTCATTTTAAGGCTAGTTTTTGGGATTTTGAGCCAGTCGTGGTTAAGCGATGTGCCTGGGTCATGTGTAATAGTGATAGTAGTTACCCACAGAGAGTGGAAGGAGTTTCTACATAAAAACCTGTGGAGCTAACATTAGCAGAGTACATTAGCACATCAGTAGCACTATGGTACGCTAGCAGCTAAAGATGTACTGAATGTACTGTATAGTGCACACATGCCGCTTTTGCTTTGTACTGATTGTAACTACGAGTTGTTCCTTAATTTCATTTTTTCTGTCTTTCCGATTGCGAGATAATGAGGTGGTTAACTTTTACACTGTCATCTGTCGACTTTAGCTTCTGTCTTTATCTTTTAACCTGTTTTTGCTGCTTAATCAGTTTGATAGCTTGGATGTGTCCTTCAAACGCATGTTGTAAACCCTTCGGTCTGTTTCTCTCTGAAATCATTTTTTCGTTTTTCCCAAAAAATTTGCTCTATTTATTTGTGCAGGCAGTGTAGTTAGGGATAGTGTGGGCTCTATGGTTGCTCTGACAACTTGACGGAGTAGCAGCTGGGGGCTTTGCAAAGGGTTCGTCACTGACCAACATGTGACCAACAAAAACTGTGAAGTAGCGAAAGCTGCTGTACAAAGTCTGGTCAGATTTGTTCCTTTGTTTTCTTATTCTTTGACCTTTGGGTAGTTACTGATCCATTTCTGCAAATTTTGGATTATGGTATTTAGGCAAATTTCTTGCAGGTCTGCTTGTGTTCAGATAACATTTAATATCGAAGAACTTGAACTTGTTTGATTGCAGCTAAACATGTTCATATACAGCATCTCAAAGCACACATGATATGTAACATTCAGATACAGGTGAAATAAAGACAGAAGTGTTGAAGCTCTGGATAGTGTTGTCTGTAGCACAGCACAGCACTACTTCAGGCAGTAAACATTTATGGATGACAGAATTTTATGTTTACATGTAAATGTCCCAGATCAAGGAATGAAACAGAACGACTTTCCAAAGAGCCTTAACTTAGCTTCAGGAACATAAAGGATACTGGCAGCTATATTTGAGCATATGGTGGTGACTCATGAGACTTAAATGCTGTAACTGAAAGTTCTTTAAGAGTTTTTCTTGTTCTTCTTGAAGTGAGAAAAATCTCACATGGACAGCAGGTCACAGCTCCAAATGTGGCGCTGTGAACACGCTTCAGAAAACTGGTGTGATTGTCTGTGTGTTCATTAATCTAGCACCATGATAGATGGTGTGAAAATTAATTTTGTTCCATCAGCTCTCCCTCTGTCTGTCCGTCTGTCTGTCTGTCTCCCTCTGAATGACTCAGAGGAGCTGTAATCATGATCGACGTCACTTCAGCATGTTCCTGACTGCTCAATTAGGAAAGACAAACAGGAAGTTGGTGTGGCGCAATCACTACACAGCAGAACATGGTCAATATGTTAACACGTGGCTGCATTTGCACACTCTAATGGTCCTCTAGGCCTTTTTGAAGCCAGTGCTGATCTGAGTGACAAAAGGGGCTCTAGATAAATTTACCAAAGTATAGATCCCCCACCTTCTACAGATGGCAACAATCACGTAAAATTACAGTGAACGGTACAAAAAAACAACACACATCTCTAGTTGTTCAAGTTGCTTCAGTGTCACAGGTAACAGATTTTCTCTCAGGCACATTAGATGTGAACTTTGACCTTTGAGACACACAAAGACAAAGATGTGCTTAGATAGATTAATCAATTGAGTCTTTTATCATTAAAAAGGCCTCACTTACTGCTTTTCTGTTTATATACCTATACCTTGGTTGTCACTAGGGCTGAATGATTTTGAAAAGACATTATTTTGACTATTGCAATTGTGATATGATTTGCGATATACTGAAGGAAGGATAACTTTTACATAATTATTCTCATTTTCATTGAAAAACATGACTATGGTGTGAGTTTTGCAGGAATCTTTACTAAACAAAGATGTTCTCTTAAGTCTAGCATATGATGTGTAGCCCAGAACATCTCAGCATGACAATATTTCATTTAAAATTGTATTTTTACACACATTTCACCTTTAACAAATATTTCACTTTCAGTTTGAAAGTTGCAGTAGGCCTTATTACGACTTTGATAAAATTTCGATTAATTGTGCAGCCCAAGTTGACAATTTTGACTACGGTATTTTTCACACTATAAGGCGCACTTGAAATTGCCCAATTGTTTAACTGGGATACGGATAAGGACACGGATATGGAAAGATTTGATGGATTTGTGGAAGAGGAATGAACTGAAAAATGAGTGTATTGTTTTGTATTTCATGTGTTACAACTGAAAAGTCTTGAGAGTTATTGAAGTTATTGAGTTATTAAATGAACTGAATAAAGTCTGACTTATCTGACCATTTTGTTTCGCCTAATAATCCAGTGTGTCTTATAGTGCGAAAAATACGCTACAGTCTCACATTTTAAAGACTAAATATTTATTGAATTAATAAATGAATCAAAGACTCTGAAAGACAGTAAAAGACACTGGTTTAGGAGAACAGTGCTAACTTTACAGCAAGGCCCTTTGTAGTAGTTCATGTCATGACTTTGTTTACCTCTAAATCTTTATTATTCCAGCAGTTTTTGTTCGTCCTGATCCGAACTAAAGGTCTCCTCCCAGTCCACTGTGAACAATACATCTTTGAAGGATGGCACCCTGTAATCATTAATACCAAGTACCCAAAACACCTGGCAGGCTTCTCTCGGTGCAGAGGAATGATGGTTTTAGTCCAACATTGTCACTCCCCAACTAAAGCTTGTGGTTGTAGATGAAAAGTCACTGGATCAAGTATTAGCTGGTAAACCAGCTGCTGAGCTTTGTGGCTCAGTCCTCTTCAGTTCTGGCTGTTTACCTGAACACAGCTGTCATCTGTGATTACATTGTCATCGAGATAAAACCATTAGTTTATTTCAAATATGACACAGCTGTGGTCATAAATAACTTTTTTGTGTGGTGGAGGGAATAAGCCTTCCTCTCTAAAATACCTCTTTATTTCAAACAAAATGTCAGGCTGGGATGTGCTGTGGTGATTCAGAGGCCTGAGGTGTGAGCCGTGTGCACAGTGGACCTGGGGCAAATATTATTAGCACGACTAAGGAGATGCATGATTATGGGAGCAGTGTTGATAAGTAGGAGATAATTGTTGTAATCTGTGGTGGAGTGTATGGATTAAGGAAATATTAGTTTACTGACCTTTGTGTCTTTTTATTAGCATCTATGGCAATGTCTGCTACCTAAAATTGTAATGAAAGAAATGGAAAGTTAGGCCATACACCAATAAGGATTACAGTTGGTTAGGGTTAGGGTTAGGGTTAGATTACAGTTATTAACATTTATAGACACTTGTGGAAATATTTTTGTTTAAAATATCTTGCTACCATATACTGCAGTTGCTACAAACATGCTTACGTTTAAAGTGTAGTGTGCTTCTCTGTGATTGACAGCTGATGTGATAAATCACATCCATCAGGGAGTGGCTCGTATAAGTGCACTTAAAGCCTGTGGCACCGCAGGCTTGATTTACAACCAGTAGCACAGATAAGATCCTCTATTGACCATATTCTCTGAGATTTTGAGCAGTTTGTTTTCCCTATGGAAACAGGTCTGTCCGGATAAACGGACAGAAAATGTGCAGCCATAACACCCACTCGCTTCCACCCACTCTGACATACGTCTGGCTCTTTTTCTCTCTAACACCTGCTAGCCAGCGTTCATCTTATCTCACCTCCCCCTCTTGTCTGTGTTTAAATGCATTTCTTCTCCTGAGATGCAGAAATCAGCAAGTGACAGTCCTTATCAGCAGAGTGTTCCTCTAAACTCCTGGAAGATTAGTTTGGATTTATTTTTTGGCAGAAGCATGTTTGCCTTACATAACCGCTCAACTGGCTTTAATCAGCCCGTTAGATCCCGGCAAATCCTACAGATGGGTCCTCCATGTCAACGCAAAGGCATTTGTTTACACGCTGCATGTGTCAGTGTGTGTATGTATAATGACAGTCAGTTTGCAAATGGGATTTTGATGTCTGGCATTGGCGCGCATGTTTAATTTCATGCAAACGTGTATAACAGCGGAGCCGTGGCGTGAGCAGGCAGGCTGTTAGTGTAATGTGCGGGCCAGCTAGCTCCACCTGACAGTGTTTGTGAGTCAGTAAAAAATACTGGGAAGGGACTGTTTGCAGAGAAATCCACAGAGCAGAGATGGAGAGCATGGAGAGCTGCAAAGTGGAGAGGAGGTGGTGCGGGGACAGAGCCAGAGCAGAGCCGACGAGAGAAGAGAGGGGAGTGCAGTTATGTAAAATAGCAAACCTCACGCTGACCTAACAGCCGGCCATGCAGAGATGTAGTGATGTAACCTACACAGGCCCGCTGGTATATATCTCACGCTCTCGATAGCTCACACGCATATACAAAGTGAGGAGTGTTGACCCTTCAACTCAGTGTTTGTATTTGTAGTTTGCCTACTTTAATATGTTTGTTTAACATCTCTAATCTGTATGCATGTATTTGTGTGTGTGTGTGTGTGTGTGTGTGTGTGTGTGTGTGTGTCATGGGTAGATTGTTGCTTGTGGTGTGAACCCACCATGTGTTGGTGTGCAAATTTTATACACTAGTAACACACGCTCATTTCCTTTTATTTCCATTATTGATTAATCTCTCAGTTATTTTTCTGAACAAAAATTACCTTCACTGTTTCCAGAGAAACCCTCACACATACTGCATTTAGCATAAAAAATATGCTCAAATTATAACACGGTAAACTCAAGCCCAACAACGTTCAGTGTGTCAGTATGCTGACTTTACTATGACTTGCCCCAAACTGCATGTGATTATCATAAAGTGGGCATGTCTGTAAAGGGGAGACTGGTGGGTACCCCTAGAACCCATTTACATTCACATATCTGGAGGTCAGAGGTCAAGGGACCCCTTTGAAAATGGCCATGTCAGGTTTTCCTCGCCAAGATGTAGCGCAGGTTTATAGCATTATTTAGCCTCCTTCATGACAAGCTATTCTAACATGGTTGGTACCAGTGGAATCATTTGGTTTTCTAGTTTCATATAATACCAGTATCTTCACTCTAGCTTTAAAACTGAGCCCACTACAACCTACAAATTTCAATTTGTGTTACTGCGTTAAAGAGATTAGGTAAAACAAATATGCGTTAATACATTATAATCATGTTAACTTTGACAGTCATAATATGAACATAAATAATTAAAAAACAAAAATAAATAAGTAATTTAAAAAATGTTGCGCCTCTGTGTTTCAGGACTACATTGACGCCCATCCTGAGACCATCGTCCTGGACCCCCTTCCAGCCATTCGAACTCTGCTGGATCGCTGCAAGTCCTACCAGCTCATCCACAGGATAGAGAGCTGTATGCAAGGTGAGATGTTTCATGTAACTTGGTGAGACATCAGCCTCACTACCTGGCTCACAATAACAGCAACAGACAGCACAAGTCGTCACTACGTCACCGAGCTTTCAACACTGCCAAATAGTTTAGAAGACATGGAAATTTACACACAGTTTATCAAGTACACACATCTTAGACGCAGTCTAATAAAAAATCTCTGCAATGACTTTAATGTACAGTTTGTTGAAGCTGTCTTTGAGAGGAGATGATTCAATTTTAATGTTGTTTTGGTCACTACAGTTTGAGTGTTGTTAAATTACACTGTGTTTGTCTAACCCATCGACACCAGCAGCACTGCAAACTGCAGCCTCTAACATGTCTACATAGGTGAAGCAATCCCAAAAATTGTTTCAAAAACTAAAAGTAAAATATTCATGAAGCTGGAATTTACGGTTGGGCTGTTTTTTTAGACTGCATTTGTTTTAGGTAGGTGTACCTAAAAGCCCTGACACACCAAGCTGACGGTCGGCCATCAGACAGTATGGGGCCGTCAGTGAGTGTCCATCAGCCTAGTTTCAGCACGTTGAATCCGTGGCTGAGTTTGTCGGTGAATGAAATCACTCTGATTGGTGCTTCGGCTTAAACAAATCAGTGCATGAGAAGAGAAACGGATGTGAGGAAAGCAAACAAATGAGTAAAGTCATGAGGACACACAGAAGGTTTTTCTCATTTTTTTGTCTTTAACTCATCTGATCATTCCAATAAACAGATATTTTCACAACAACATGGCCGTCTGGAATGAAGCTAAGTGGTGTGAAAATGGTTGTTGTTTCATGCTGATATTATAACAATGGCTTGTACTGTATATCCACAGTCCTCGGTTTTACGATTTTCTTTTTTGAATGACAAATATAGACCAAAGAGTTATACTGGAAAATGTTCTCATGGAGCATTATTTCATCTCACACGGGCGCAGAACGTACGTGGTGGCTAGCCGTCAGCTGCCATCTTTGCGGTGTTTGAATGCAAATTTTTGGCCAAGACAAAGGCGACGTGAGGCGACTCCACCGGCAGCTTTCATCACAGCTAGTTTTTTTATGTCAGGTTGGTGTGTCTAGGCCTTAATAAACTAGCAACTGAGGGTTTTTTTTTTTTTTTTGCTGTGTCACTTTGATGTGTGACCAGAAGTGATACACAGCGTGACCCAAGTCAACACACCGCGTGTCATGAGTTAAAATTAGGCAAACATCATTAATGTCTCTGTTCCTCTCCCAGTCTTCAATATTATATAAAAGCAGAAGTTGTCTAAAACAATAAAGGAACTGTTGCCTTCATGGACACTGCCTTCTACCTTACGTAACACGTCTAATGTTATTAAAAGGATGGAGTTGTGGTAGCTGCAGCTTCTCTGGCTTTCCTCTTCACTTCCCGAGGGGACACATGGATAACATATGACGGCGCTGTCGCCTCCCCTCCTGAATTATGTTACTCGATGCTTCCGAGCAGATGTTTAATTCTTGCCAGCTGATATTATAATTCCTCTCCTCCCTTTCACACGACAAACGCACCTCTCCTTTCCCCCCCATTCGCCAGAAGCCTGTATAAACTTGGCTCTGTGTGGGTTTCTCACTGATGGATCAGAACTTGCCTCTGAGTCAGTCCAACACCTTCCTCTGTCACTGGGACCATAAACTAATCAGCAGGGGATATCTTCTGGCTGGCGGCAGAGAAATGCATTGACGACAGGAGCACATTCCCTACCCACACACACACTTTAAACACACCTGTGACTCATCCACATTTCCTTTAACCCCATACATGGCAGGCAGGGAACGTAAACCTTTTAAGTGTTTCTTCACAGATCAGCCCATGACTCTGTTAGGGGCCGCGGTCTGGTGGCAGAGCAACGCATCAGAGGTGTTTCAGCATGGTGGCAATCATTAGTGTCTTAAAATAGAACCGCAAGAAGACATCTTTTTATCCAAACAGACATGATGGCTGTTACGTAACAGAGAGCATAAGCTGCATCACTGTCTTGCTGTGTGTATTAGGTTTGAAGGGGAAGATGGCTCACTGGCTGCATTTATAGGAGGCTTGTTTTTTTCACCACTCTGCTTCCATTAATGCAAGTGGGGCTCTCTGCTCACACTTAGGCCTGCATACCAAACCTCCCTGACAACTGTGGTTGGTTTAGACACGAACATGGAGTGTAAGCCATTATAATCCTGCACCACACCACCGTTTATGTAGGAAAAACAGCATGTGTCCCAGGATAAATGTACTTTCTTCAGTCAGAAAAACTGGGTTTAGATTAAAATAGGGGGATCGTGTGAGAGTGTGGAAAGTCTACCTTGCTTTCTTAGATACAGCCATTTCCTTCTCCTTATCAGCAGAGGCCATGAAGTCCTGGAGCAGCTGCCAAGGCAACCCAGCACTAAAAGGCCACGGAGAGCCTGCCATGCTTCAGTCTGCATTGCTCAGAATAGTACTCAATAGGAGGAAGCACTTGAGGTGCGCTCGTGCGTTCTCTAGAAACCTTATTTTATCACTTGAGTGGGCTCTCAGTGCTAAATAGTCACAGTCACAGTATATAACTGTATGCTCTGAATTGTTTGAATTGATATAAACTTAGAATTAGCTCATCTTAATGATGTTTAATAGAAAATAGTCAGACAAGGGCCACATGAGCGCTAATGGATGAGAGTCACTGATTCATAGCTGTGCTTATTGAACGTCTGGCGCTGCTTTGTTGTCCGACTCAGTTTTTTGTTTCCTATGTGAGCCAGAGCAAGGTAACTGTTTATGTTACTTAGTGGTTCCTGTGTATGTTTGAGTTTTGATATCTCGGACTGTTTTTATAGACAGAAACCGTCGTCAAGTCAACTCTCAATGTTTTAAGCTTTTTCCTCTACAGCTCAGGATAAAAGAATCCTCCCTGAATACAAGCGGGATTCCTCTGGATCAAACTGAAACCTCTCTGGGTTTATTAATCAGTCTGTCTAGAGGTCCCTGTGCTAGCACTAATCCACATCACTGCAAGGACCAACAGAACAAGTGTCCCGTTTATGCAAGTGATCAATATTTAATCATAGTTGCAGCATGAGAAATGCAAACACTGAGACACTTTAAGACCCAAAACACTCATCCAAGTCCAGTGAGACCAACTGGGCAGACAGGATAGGATACAACTAGAGTAAAAGATTTCCAGATTTTCAGGTATCATCGTATCTCCCACAAAATTATTTTGTGAAACGTATTTTCTCCTGGATTATGGTAGCCGTTTTAAACGTGATTAACGTTTTAGATGGAAACTAAATGAAAATGTAACAGAACTACTTAGTTAGGTCTGGGCAACAAAACTACTGGGTTAAGTTTAGTTAAAAAAAAAAAAAAAAAAAAAAAACATCATGGTTTGGCTTAAAATGACTTAAAAACAAAGTGAAAATGCAAGAAAGGACGGACTCGAACACTGATCGGTGTTTGTTGGACCCATCCACATCACCGCCCGTCCTCCAGTACTGGACTTTCTCACTTGTAACCGTTATTATTCTGTAATGTACGTCATCTGCTCTGCGCTTTGCTGGTCGTACTACAACCCTCACCGCGGCCAGACTTACAAAGGTATTAGTGATACGTAAAAGACAAACGTGGTCCACCTCAAAATAGGTTTCCTTTCAGATGTAACTGAGAATGCAATTTAGTGGTATGGGAACATATTTTTCAGGAGACATAGCTGCAGATGTATGACAGCACAATCATTAAATGATGACTATCTCATCAAATTAGGATTTACCGTTTGTGAGAAAACATTTTTTGCTTTCCAAATATACGACCCATAATTGTAATTGGAGCATAATCCTCTTAGATCGCGATACTGAGAACTGCATTACTCAGAGCATAGCTGTGTTTGGAGTTCAATTTAAAATATTGTGAATCCTGCAGCGAGAGAGGATGCCGGGGTTTCTAGGAAACAAGCTCTAAACAGCAACAGGAGAGTTCAGCCGTCCACCTAAACAACACCACACTCCATGAAGCTTAATGTAACTTGGCTGTCTAGTTCTCTGCAACTAATGCGAGAGACCAGAGGGAAGATATGATCTGAATCGTAGGTGTTATAACAAGCCTGCTGTGGAATTTCTTCTCTGTTCATTGTCTGGCACACCAGCTGCTGCCTATAAGTTTGGAGTTTATTTATTATTTGCAGACATGAATATGATGTAACAGTGCGGCCAGATGGTGGGGGATGCAGCGGATGTCCCGATGAGATAAAAGTAGAAGAGGAACAAAAAAAAACGCAGTGTAACTGGATAATGACATTTAAAAAGCATCTCACCGAGGAGTCCCGTAAACGTCGTCCTCGGCTCCGCTGGGTCTGCTATGAGCATGCAGTGTTTAGACAGAGCCAGAGATTGATCCTCCCCACCCTCCTCCTCATCCCCTTATTCCTAAAGCGTCGACCAGAGCCAAGCATGCACGCTATTACAAACTTGGCCACACTCTCTTATCCACCGTTTCCCGGTCTCTTTATTATAAATCCTCAGCTCGGAGCTTGAAATGTTTTCTGTTTGACAACGTTTAGATTCTTTTGATGGTTTTTTGTTTGACAAAATTTTGCCCCATCAGACTTTGGGAACTCAGTGATGTAATGGAGATATTTTCCCGACCAGACTGTTTTCTGAAAGACATTATGCTGCTATTCCTGTCCTGGTGAAATAACAGCAGCATGATGAGCGTGGCTGTGCACAGATGACTGATGGGTAACCCTACAGGCTTCCCGCTCCCAAAAGTGACTGGTTGCAGAGCCAAAGCTGGCAAAGGTCCAGCTGCACATGGGCAGGTTTTAGAGCGCAGAACAAGTACATGCCTGTGAGAGAGAATAGGAGCATTCTGTGTTCGTCTGTCACGTAACAGCAAAAAATAGAAACTTTTGAACCATGCTAGATCAGTTCGAGATACAGAGATATTCCAGTTTGGAGGAAATATAGAAGTGTTCCTGTTAGGAAATTAGTTTTGCACATAGTGGTCAAAACACATGTTCAGCTGCTTGTGGAGCACTTCTTCAGCTGGAGGGTACAACAACAAGGTGGCTACTTGAAGGGTTATTACAGTTTTTTTTTTTTTTTGTCTTGGGTCTCATTTCTGTAGCTGTTGTCCTCATTTCTGCCAGTTGTCATAACTTTGTTCTCATCAGAGTCATTGATGAGATATTGAAACATTGCAACATTGCCTTATTTACAACCTGTCTGATCAGAGCTGCACGATTTTGAAAAAGTATCTTATTTTGACTGATGTTGCAATTACAGTATGATTTGCTTTATGAGAGAGAATGATGTTTTCTCTGAAATACATACTAAAATAATTATGGTGTGATTTTCGCAGACATCTGTGCCAAACAAAGATGTTTTCATAAGTCTGTTGGGTATAATGTATAGGCCTGGACATCTCTGAAGCACTTCAGTATTTAATTTAAAATGGTATTTTTGACCCACATTTGCCTTTAACAAATATTAAGCTTCCTGTGATTTGAAAATTGCTGTAGGCCATATTCTGATTTTGATTAAAAACAACCCTATAGCTGATAGTCTGACTTTTGTTGTAGCACAGTTGAGGCAGATTATTTTGAACCACCTTTTTTTTAGATATCAAACCAAAAGAGATTGTACCTGAAATATCAGTAATCTCTCATCTAGTTGATCCTGGATGTTAATCTGTAAACTCTGATGCATGTTTACAACATGCAGTTTGATTAGATAAGAGAGAACTGCATCCTGAAGAACTCTCTTGGCCAAATATTGTTTTGCTCAGTTTAAAAGAAAAACATCTTCTGTATGTCATTATTTTCTCTTTCAGATAAGTTTGGCTGTTCTTGGTTTTTCTTTAAAGAGGACCTATCATGCTCATTTTCAGGTCTGACATGCTTTGATGTTCAAAAAAACGCTTGATTTTTATCATACCGGCTGTGCTGCAGCACCTCTCCTCACCGTCTGTCTGGAAACGCTTTGGCTACGATCCAAATCGCATACTTTTTACTCTTAGTACATACTGCAGCTGCCCTTACACAGTACGTACAATTGAGACATACTGCTTTGTCACAACAGGTCAGAATAGCCAGAAAAGCATGCTGGCTTGTATACTGTAAAATGTGACCAGATGTAGCAGGATATCTTGGTATTTTTGGCATTATGGGTAACTGGAAAGCACAGTCCATTTGAGCTCCCCACCCCTCCTGAAAAGCAGTCTGCTCTGATTGGTCAGCTGGCTCACTCTGTTGTGATTGGTCAACAGAACAAACTCTTTGGACTCCACTCCAGCTCCACTCTAAGTAGCTTTGTTTGAGGGCATGCCAAACCAGCTGCAAACCAGTAACTCCCTTTGGTTTGGACTTTGTAACTTTGTAGACCTTTTACGTGTACAAAATACTATATAGCACGCTCAAGGAAAGGGAAAAGAACAAAAGCTTAATAGGTCCTCTTTAAAACCTGTATGATCACCTGACCGCTCAGGTTCGCTGTCCTGTTGGACTTCTTTTTAGCAGTGACGCCACAATCTCCAAACGCAGCAATTAGCTAGATGAGTACAATGTGGGGCTGTAACAATACTGTGATTATTTTCATTATCTAATCATACGGCAATTATTTTCTCGATTAATTGATTAATTACCATACAATGGCTCATAATTTCCCAGAGCTCTGTGTCACATCTGCAAATTGCTCGTTTTGTCAGACCAACAGTTCAAAAATCAGATACACAGAATATATTTAATTAAGTGTCCAAGACAAGAGAACGAAGAAAGCCAGCAAACAGTTGCAGCCAGTGAGTCACTTTTAATCTACTACTAACTACTACGTTACTACTTACTTTACTTTACTACTATGAGTAAATTATTAAAATGGCTGGAAATTACCATTTTTGTCAATCAATTAGTTGACTAATTGTTTCAGCTCTAACCAAAACTACAACAATAAGCAGGAATAATCCTTTAATGATACGTCTCCCTCGTCACTACACCATCGTGCAGCCCTATTACAGCACCAGAGGATCCTTAGCCCTGACTACTCTGCCAGGCCTTATCAGCGCAGGCTGATTTTCCTGGAACCTGGTCTGCGGTCTGATGCTGAAGTTTCTGTGATAACTTCTGAGCCTTTTGAAAATCTCTTTTTGCCTCATGCATCAGCTTTCATTGTGGAGTTTTCCAAAAGTTTTTGTGTGTGTCTGCACTATCCGGCTTCTGTGGGAGCTGTAGATGTCTGTGGGGCCCAGTACGCACACCCAGAGTTCAACACTCAGCACTGGAGTTAATGTAGGCAAATGAGATTCTCCTGACCTCAGCACTAGCGGGAGCAGAGAGCCCTGCCACCGCTGAGGCCCACAGCACACAAAGACCGGCGTGTTTCTATTGTGTTTTTGTCATTAGCAATTTGCCAGCTCTTGGTTTGGCCCCCTCACTGATTTCCTGCGGTGATATCTCCAACCAGCTGCCTTATCACCCCCATGTAACTACTGTAGAGGGGAAATTACAGAAGGCAGAACATTAATATAGATGCCTCCTGAACCCTGATACGGTGAAGCTAGACGGAGCTGCAGGATGTTTGTTATTTTCAGTCTTATCGGAACTGACCGACCTGCTGCTACAGGATGTGATGTAAAAATATTGTGTAAACAAACTTGTAAAAACATGATAGTGATAGGTGAGTGTCTGTCCTGGCCACAGTTATGTTTAATGAATGTGTTGCTGACGTTATATCATCTAATTTCTTTAATTGCCGTGTGGGCTTCTAGTGAGCTGTCAATCATGTTTGTCACTCAGGTGATACATGAGATGACTCTAACGTCCTCAGCTGGTCTGACCTGTCTCTAGTTCCTCATGAGATTGTGTCTTCCTGTATTTCAGCATTTGCCTGTTTGTGTGCTGTTCAGGAGCAGCAGACGGGCTTGGCAGCTCTCTGCTTTATTTATTTGAACAGGAGTCATTTGTCCCCCCTGGGCCTCAGATGGCCTCTGCTGTGTTTGTTGTCTAAACCCATCACAAGTACAAAATATAAATCTAGTTTTTTGGCCAGATTAAATAAGCTGTGTATGCATATGTGAGAGAATCGTTCGCTCCACATGTTAAACAGGTCTTTGAGTATTTTTGCTCTGACTACAATCAGATGAGCTGCCCTTAATCTTCTTCTAACTAGGCTTTGGATGATAACACAACAAATAGCCTCAAGTGCTGCTATTTCAGGAAAAACTTGTAAAGTGATATCACTTCAACTGTTGTGGACAGTTGACAGTATGCAAAAGCATGAATCGCTATCCAGAAAAGCTGTTCACCAGAGAGCAAAGACTGACAATTTAAATGTTATACCAACAATTTATTTTAAAAGTAGTGCAGTGATAGCTGTGCCAAATCAGAAATTACATCTTTTGTACATGGATCATAGTACAGATTGTGGCCTTCCTTTTTTATGTCTACTAATGTAGTCAACCTTTTTCACAGCAGACGTTTTGACCTGTCAGTGTGGGGAAAGGACAGGTGCATTTAATAACATTAAGGCAGCAGTGGAAATGTAGAAATGGAGCAAATAGGGTGAGAGTTATTTTTAGAAGATGGTCACTATATCCTGACAGCAGTGCATGAGACAGGTAATCTGAAAACAAATCTGCCTCTGTGTCCTCTGACAAAACTTCTAACTTCCAGCTTCCATCAATGAGGGACACGAGTCAATCACTCGTAAACTCCGACCAGATGGTCAACACACGGTTACTGTAATGACTAGTTCGCTCCTCAAAAGTTTTCAGAATCATCTTGTAGTTACTGTTAAGCTGTAAAATGAGAAAGTTTGTGGCCTGGTAGCCAGGTTGAGATCAATGGAGGAAATACCAAGCACCGCCCACCAGCCAGAGCACAGCCAATAGGAACACTGTCTCTCTCACTCTCACTCTCCCTCTCTGAAATGAGGTATGATTGGCCAAAGTCTCCTGTAACAGACTAGACTCTAAAGCCTGAAAACAGAACCATAAGGAGTCTAATTTTCTCTCAGAACACATGAAAAATATGCTGAAAGGTAATTTTTTGCCCAGTGATGACAATAAGATGTTGTTTACTGAAGCTCTAATGATGGCTGCATTCCACGTAGAGGAGGTCCTGGTATTGTGCATGCTGGCTCACTGGAATAGTTTACTGGGGCACATAAAGCCTCTAAACACCCACACAGGTGTTTTCAGTTAATCTGGTTTATTAGACCTCTTCTCAGGACTGCGTGGGCATCTGCAGACTAATTGAGTGACGTCTGCCTGAGTCTCCTGTTTGCTTTGTTGAAACTGTTACGGAGGGACAAATTACACCTTTATCATTGGTAGATGATTGGTAGATCAAAGCTCTGCCCACCTTCAACCTTAGAGGTACAGAGGGTGTAGTGCCAAGAAGTGAAACGCAATTTCTTTCATTGCGACATCAGCGCCCAGCAGCAAAGCTACGCTTCTACCATTTTGCACTAAAAGTGACTACCAGACACCAATAAAATGTCCGCCTTCAATTCTAGTCTATTCAAAATGGCGGTAGCAGCTGTTCTTCTTCTGTTAGCTTCTCTACTCTTTGACAGAGGTCTAATCGACCAGAATACCTGAAAACACCTGTGTGGGTTTTCAGAGGCTTTAGTGGAGCTGAGCCATCATTTAAATTATCAATATCACCTGTTTTTCTTATTATGACGAATCATAAGAAGAAGAAGAAGAAGAAGAAGAAGAAGAAGATAGTCCTTTATTCGTCCCACTTGGGGAAATTCAATTTTTACACTCTGTTGTTTTTTACATATACACGGTACATGCAGACCCGGGACACACACATGCACAAACAGGACCATATACATGCATCAAATGGAGAGATGTCAGAGTGAGGGGGCTGCTCCTGACAAGCGCCCCGAGCAGTTGGGGGTTTGGTGCCTTGCTCAGGGGCACCTCGGCAGTGCCCAAGAGGTAAACTGGCACCTCTCCAGCTACCAGTTCACACTCAGTTCTTGGTCCATGTCGGGACTTGAACCGGTGACCCTCCGATTCCCAAGCCAACTCCCTACAGACTGAGCTACTGCCGCCCCCATCATAATCATAATCTCCTGTTCGAAAAAATATTATTATAAGTACTGGTATATCATGTGAATTGATGAAAATGCATTTCAAGGGTGTAAATTAAACCTGAAACAATAAGTTGATTGACAGAAATTTGATCATCAGCACTGATTTTCTACATTTTATCTTTGGAAATTTAATAGTTTGCAGTTTTTAGCTTGTTGGTCAAACAAAACAAGCAGCTTGCATCACCTCACCTCTGATAAATGGTGTTTTTTATTTCATGTAACAGGGAATCAATTGATTTAAAAAACGTATCAAAATTTTAGATGATAAATAAAATAATCATTAGTTGGGGCTTTTTTTTTTTCTCCCGCCTTCTAGAGGTCCACACTATCAAAAATCTCTGACATTTATTCGTCATTATTATTCCCTGTTAAAGACATTTGGAGTCTCTAAGTCTCCTAATTCCCTCCTCCTCCTTTTACTTGTCTGTTTAATCAGATGAAAGGCTTTGCTCTCCTCCATTCATGGTTCTGAACACGGATTGCAGCCCAGATGTGCTGGAGCATATCAAGATGCAAGGACTCACATTCCCCTTCAGTAAGTGTGTTTTACCGCAGCCATCCTCTAGATATTGAGGACTCAAATCTAACACTCCTTGTACATGATTTAGACCCAATATTGTAATGTTTTCCACTAACTGTGCTTAGTGCTGTTTTATTGTGTGTTATGTGACGCAGCTCACATTTCTATGTTCATTGTCAGAGTGTATAAAAGGCCTTAGTGTGAGCTGTTTTGTTCCCCTGCTGATATTTCATTTCTGCTTTACAGTAAGTTTTGCTGCCTTGTTAAATGTTTTTCTTTTCCTTTCTTTCTTCCTCAGTTTGCAAAACACGGGTGGCCCATGGAACCAACTCCCACGAGGTAAAAGGCCACAGAGCTCAGATCCTCACACCCTCCACAGTTTACTTTGTGAGAGCACTAACACTTGTCCTGTCACAGGGTTGTCATTTAACTCAAGTCCAAACAACATAATCAGATAAAGTGCTGTACCTCATATGTCTTTGCATGTCAGCTGAAATCGATACCCCTGTCAGACTGGTTGAATAGTCTCCATTCCTCCACGCACACTGCATCGAATTAAGTTAGGATTTAACTAGACTTGTTGGTTTCATTGATGTGGCTAGGCGTGTCGTTTACTGTGTTTCCTCCTGTCCACAGATGGCCATTATCTTCAGTGAAGAGGACCTGAAGGACGTGAAGCCCCCCTGTGTGATCCAGAGCTTCATCAACCACAACGCAGTGCTCTACAAGGTGTTTGTGGTGGGAGACTCTTACACTGTGGTGGAGAGACCTTCGCTGAAGAACTTCCCTGCTGGACCGGCAGGTGAGGCGAGAGAGAGACAGGCGGGGACAAACGCCACACTGGCCAGACTGTAGAAGTTACACGGCTTTTCCAAATAACCCAATAAAAGGGCTCATAAAATGGCTTTATAGTCCCTGTGATTGGACCTATTCACCCTTTTAAGGGATGCAGCAGAGTGCAATCGAGTTTTGCCCTGTTGGTACTGTGAAAATAAACAAGAGGAGCGGTGTTTTTCTCCATAAACATGTCAGAAGCCCTACCCATGATGCAACTTTGAACACAAGGTTGTCCCGGGCACAAATGACTCCAGCATTTGCATACGATACAGTAGAGGCCCTCACGCAAAGCAGCTTCATCGTCAGTGCAGTCGTCTGCTTTGTGTAACGGTACAGAGAGAACAGTTGCTTTCAGCCTGGAATGCTGAGCAGTGCAGCAGAAAAGCACAACCGCCGTCAAACACATAGAGCAACATACCACTGCGCTGCATCTGCGCTGCATCTGCGCTGCATCTGCGCAGCATTTAGACCGCCGCGCTCTGCAGCCCGGAGCTACACGTTGTGTTTTGTAAGTGGAGGGAAAGGCCGGATGAGAGAGTGAAGTATGAAGATAAAGAGAGGTAGGGGTTGGCGTTTGGAAAGAACTTAAAAATAACTGGGTGAGAGATGTTCTCTCCCATCTAGCCTCCCTCCTCGCCATGCTTCTGTCCAGTCAAACTGCTGTTTGTTCGTCCAGTCTGGGAACGAAACAAGCCCGTCCGCCTAACACTTCATTACCACGACCCTCTACAAGCCGAGGGGCATATTTATTTGGACAGTGATGGAATTTACTTTTCCCCTCCTCTCCCCGCCCCCTCCTCCTTCTCTCTAACACTCTCTAATGTTAATCATTACAATGATAACAAAGAAGGAAGGGGCAATAAATTCTCAAGTTCGTCCTGTCGCATTTATCACTGCTTCAAAGAAAATCCCTTGTCCGAGGCAAACAACTCGCACACTGTTTTGTTCGTAAGTGAACACTCGACATGACACGGTTATGACTGAGAGGGTTAAATGTTAAGAGACTTCACACCAGGATGGTTTGGGTTCAGGTTTCTGTTTTGTGTTCAAATCTGTAAATAAAGACATTCTGGTTAACGTCAGGTTAAGTTCTGCTGCCGCCTAGTGCCGCAGATGAGAAGTGTGTATAGATGACTGCACTGGGAAAGCATGTAGCTCAGAGGTCTTTAAAATTCAGCCTGACCTTTTTTCCCTCTGTCTCCTTTTCAGACAGGAAAGCAATTTTCTTCAACAGCCACAATGTTTCCAAACCAGAGTCGTCCTCAGACTTGACCACGGTACGTCCACAGTGTCGCCCACTGCTCTCCGGTGAGACTTTTCAGAAATTTGTTGATAATCGATAATATTTTATGTTTATCTCAGAGAGAGAACGTAGAGGGAGTGTCTCAACCACCCAGCGAAGATGTCATCAGAGAGTTGTCCAGGTCATTGCGGCAGGCGCTGGGCGTGTCCCTGTTTGGCATCGATGTCATCATCAACAACCTAACAGGCCAACATGCCGTCATTGACATCAATGCATTCCCTGGTAGGTGAAGCCTCCCGTCCACAGGGGCGGGCTGTATTTTGTTTTAATAAGTTCATGTACGGTGACCTGGTTCTCAGGTGTCACTCTTCCTGGTGCCATTGTCTAAATACAGAGACGTCGTGATGTCATTCCTTTGTGCAACCAGGTCTATGGTGATAAATGTCAATGTGTTTCCTGAACTCTGTGTTTGATGGCAAAACATGAACTAGAGACCATTTTGTGATGGGATCTCATCAGCCACTACACCAAATCGGGCCAGGGGCATAAAGTTGGCGGTGGCGATGGCCCCTTCCCCACTTCCTACCCCCTTATTCCCAGCACCTTTGCTCGGCCTCGTGGTGACAAAATCTGTCCGCAGACATACTGAAAGAAATACAAACACCAGGCACAGTACTCAAAACCACTTCTGTGGTAGTTCCTGGTCCAGGATCACGTTTTGCCTTGATGATACACAGAGACTCACAAGGTGAGAACAATACCGTCCCGGTTGGTAACCAGGTCTTAGTCACCGTGTTAACACTAGAGACCATCTTGTGACGGGATCACACTAGTCGGAACGCCAAATCGGATCAGGGCCGTAGAGAGTCTACTTCTGGCAGTGCATCTTGCACAGTTGTGACGCTATCAGCCTTTTTCACTGAAGAAACCTTGACTTGTCACAGTAGGAATCGCCAGATTTAAATAATGAAATGAGTGATGGCTGAATTCCTTGTAGCTGCTTTGATTTCAGGTTCTTGCTGCTCAGAGTCACTCTCACTGGACTCTAGTCATCATTAGTGTTATCAGTGACACCTGTGATTTCTCTGCTACAAGTTAAAATGTCAACTGTGAGAAACGTCTAGTGAGGTGACAAAATCACAGGCAGAGATAAACTAGAGGTTGACCAATTAATCGGTCTGCTGATAAATTAATCTGGCTAGTTGTTTGACTTTTTAAAAAAAAAATATTTTCATAATCAACATCACCGATTTCTGAGCATATTGTAAACCGATTATAAGCAGGTGCATAAATGCTGCTAAGCAAAAAAAAAAAAAAACAAAAAGTTTAGTTTTTATAATACCTGTGTCATGTATTCAATATTTAGATTATACATTTTTTTATTTATTTATTTGAAGATATAAGTGCAGGGCAGTGCAGACACCATCATAATTAGCCCTGAACTGATTCTCCAATAAATCGGCATCAGCCATAAAAAAACATTTCAGTCTCTAATGTAAAAACAGGAAATTTCTGAAAATCTTCTGGCTTCAAAACAAAAAAGAAAGGAAATCTCAGGTAAATATTAGAAATATGGTCAAAAGCTGAATTAGCTGAACTGACTGATGTCCCCTGATGTTCTCAGGTTACGAGGGCGTCCCAGAGTTTTTCAATGACCTCCTGAACCACATCACCAGCGTGCTTCAGAGCCACAGCCCAGACTTCGCCCCCGCCAGCGAGCAGCCCAAAGGCCTGCCGGTGAGCACCACGGTACCCAACGCCGCCCCGCCGGCCCCCGGCTGCTGCAGCATGCTGGGAAAAGAGGCCAGCGGAAGCCCCTGGATCGTGGAGGGCGACGGAGGGCTGAAGGGCCCCCGGCAGAGACTGGGCTGCAACTCGGCCATGTCCCCCAACTTCCAGCAGCACTGTGTCTCCACGATAGCTACCAAGGCTTCCTCCCAGTGACTGATCCCCTGCCCACCCCACTCCGTTTGATCCCTGATCAAAAAAAAAAAAAGAAAAACAGATGACAATGGTGACAATAATAATGAATAATAATCATAATAATTATGATGTTAATGATGATAATATATCTAATCAAAAAACAAACCTTTTCCTATATAGTTATTGAAGATGATGGTGATTGAGTGTAAGCTTTTTCTCTCTGCCGTTTTGTATTTTTCGTTTTGTCTAATGAGACTTAACAGTACTGTAATGTGAACTTTTGGGAACTTTTGCCTAATCGCTGATTTTATTTTTTCTCTTGTGTGAGTTCTCTGTAATGAAAGGGTCCAGATGAGGTAGCTAATGGGAACGGCTGAATCAGGACTGGAGAAAGATGTGCCACTAGACGTGCAATGTATGACCCCTTGTATCTCACACATTAACACACACACACACACTCACAGGTACGTTTCCACTGCGACGGACCGTACCAGCGGTGTGTGTGTGTGTCTGTATTCTGGTCAACACCACTGACTCCTCTGTACAAAGTGAGGGGGAGGAAAGGTGGCCGGACATTTGAACACTACTCCACAGACCCCGGGCTGCTATGTGACTGTGGCCAACTGATGGCAGAGAGGACATGACGAGTCTGAACATGAGACCGTGGCCGGGTTTTTGTTAGTTTGAACAAACGGGTACGCCGTTGACTTTTCCGAGTGCCATCATATTTACTCCGAGGGTAGGAAGGTCTTCAAAGGTTCAAAAGCAAATCTCCATGACCATGTGACCAAGTTTTTTTTTTTTTTTGTTTTTTTTTTTTTAAATGACTGTTGCACCAATGTTTGTAGGTGTTGGAGTGTTTTACTGTATGTCAGACGCCGGATGTTAGGTGTCCAACAAACAACTCACGTCCTCGTTAGTCCCAGTTTGAGTCGCCCTGGTGCAGGAAGACGAGAATCACATTCCTTTTCCTGTTTTTGGGATGTTTTCAGAGAATTCCATGATTATTTTTTTTTTTATTCCAGTGGGATCTTGTGAGATTTCTCTTGTCACTTCATGGGTTTGTAATCTCCTTAAACAGATTTCTCCTCATGTCTTCTGTAATGTGAGCTAACTACTCTCTTGACCTATCAACAGACTTGGGGCCTCAGAGACTTGTTAATCAGAAAAATCAGTTATTCCACTAAAATCAAGGTCTTCGAATATCCACCAGTTGGGTGTTAATTATTCTCATACAGTTAACTGACAACAGTTCCAGATTATCGAGTAATTTGTTGAGCTTTGTTATGTCTCATCTGATATATTTTCACTCTAACAGCACTTTCCTAAAGTCAAAGAAACCTTCAGTCCGGTCGGTTGATTTGCTCGGAGCTTAAATTCGCTGCCTCCTGTTCCAGCTGCTGTATTTGTGTCACATGTTAAAATCACTTGGAGGGGAAGTGGAGGGGGAGACAGTCCAGCTCTTGTTCCCAGTGTTCACTGTGACATTTTTTTACTCCAATTTTGTTAATATCTTTGTCCTGATATCTACTAAGAGCAACTTTATTTTATTGAGATTTTATGGGGGAAGAGGTTTTATATAAATGAAATGAATGCAGGGGGGTGTTTTTGAACAAACAGTGGATCATATTTACTAGAGGTATAGTAAAATGCTGGGTCTGGTTGTACAGGTAGGGACAGATGGGGCTTGTGGTTGATGCTGTTGTCTCCCTCTAGCATCTAGTGGGAAGGAGTACCAACCTGACGTTGTTTGCTTTCCTCTGAGCCTGCTGCTCGTCTCTTGTCCCAGAGAGCTCCTCCTAGCTGTTTTATTTCCTCCATCAGTATCCGAGGGAACGTACTGTCCTCCTGCTCGCCATGTGATCGTGAATAATGGTGTCAGCGCAGCCATCTCACCAGCATCTCTCTGGGACTAAAGAATACCAATGATGCTCTGGTAGTTGCTCCTCATCAGACACATCGTACTGTGAAAGTATTTCCACAATGGTTATTTAATCTCTCACAATTTCAGTGTGTCATGAAGCAACATTAAATTCAGATTTTAAAGCAGCAGGTTCAGGGGACACATCCTTTCCCCCCTTCAGTTGTTGGGTCCCTGTTAAAGCTGGAAAGGCTGATATGTGTACACCACTATATAGTGTGTCCTATGTTGTGTTCCTTATCGTGCTTCTAAATGGGAAATAAATGGTTAATCCTACCCTTGGTCATTTCTGCAACCTAGACGGTGTCATCATGCTCCCAGTTTCCACCTGAATGTTTACTTCTTGGGTGTCTTGTACAGTACGTGTATATATGCCTAGGCTTACATCCGTACAGTATGTTGTTTTGTATCAGTTCTGTAATTGAGAGGAATCCACAATTTTGTGACCTTTTTTTTTTAATTAAATGGCCAAAACCAACAGGTCGAAATAAACATGTGAAACCTCATCTGGCTCTATTTACTTCAGTTTTGTTGGTTGTCGTTTCCAGTGTTTTCTGCATCACCATCCTGCCGTACATTCACCCAAACCTTTTATCTGTCAACACGAGACTACAAGCTGAACTGTGTCTTCATTCTGCTCAGTCTATTCAGTTAATCTCTTCTGGTCCACATTAAATACTTTAATTTCTTCATTTCAAAGAGAAGACTGCAGAACAAAGTGCAGCGTTTCTCCACCCAGCCTCCAGATGTTTATTGACTCAGCATTTATGAATCGCACATTTCATAGAATCGGAGACACAGTAAAAACATCAACTTTTTCATCAAGGCCAATCGAGACAAAATGGTTCCTTATTAAAATAAAAATATATCTTTTCATAATCTTAGTCTTCTGTACATGTAAAAAAAAAACATATTTACAAGAACACCAGACAAAAGACAGTATACAGGTTTCTAATGCTACTTTCTGTTCCCTGCCAGGCCTCTGCGCTGCTGGGATGTTGTTTGTTTGTTTGTTTGTTTGTTTTTTTTAAACCACCAGATGTTAATGAGCTTGTAGGTGATGTGCTGTGGGGTTGGCCAGCAGTCCCAGGATGGTGGAGAGGCAGTGCAGCTTCTCCTTGACGTGCTCTGGCAACTTCTCGTTCTCCTTATACCTGTGGAGAAGACAAACATTAATGGGTTAATGCCCTGTTTTTTCACAGATAAACACACAAGTGTTAATGTGACGCGACTCATTTCTGACGTGTTGTGCACCTGGTGATCCGGCCCTCTGGAGATGTGTAGGTGATGCAGGAAACTCCTGCCTGAACCACCAGCTGAGAGCCATCGTTGAACTGCACCCACACCTCGCCACTTGTCAGCTGCAGATACAAAAACAGACATTAAATCATTTAAATCATAAAGACAATCTTTGCCGATTATAGAACATTAGCTTAATTTATCTATCAGTTACCTGGGATGCCCATCCAACATTGGGCACAAATATCGATTTAACCACTTTTCCTGTGTTTTGCACCAGGTCCTGTCGCACTGGGGAGCTTTTCTTATTCAGGCTGGCTGTGGTGAAATCAGACCCATCGTAGGAGATCATCTGGAAATATTTAAAGACAAATCTCATCATAGTGTAAATATTAAAGCGTCTAAACCATGTGTTCATATGTCCTGAAGTGTAAGGCTGTGAGACACTCACTGAAGGAGTGATCTGTGGAGGTTGAGGAGGTGATGCTGTATCAGGAGGCACCGGCTGGGAGGGCAGGGACATCAAGCTCGGGGTGTCTGGGTTGGCCGGTCTCCTAGTAGGGGTGACATACACGATTAGCCACGCAAGGAAACACTGAAGCCAAGAATATACAAGTAACAGCACGTTTCTTTCACCTGCCAATAGTTATGGGGAAGAAAGGGACTTTCTTGGTGCTGCGCTGCTCCTCTGCTGTGATGGCGGCCTCCAGGGACAAACACATACTGTGACCCTCATCAGACAGCTCCGCGTACAGCCGGCTCTCCGGGCTCAGGCCGCTCAGCCCCACCTCACCCTTCACCGTGTATGACTTCCCACTCTTCTCCACCACTCGTACCAGCTCTGACGTCTTGTGGGTCTTTGCTCCTACACAACGCAAAGCATTACGTCTTAACTCAGGCACACAAAAAGGTCGGCGCAGAGTCACATCACATGACTCAATAGACTCACCATCATAAAAGCAAACTTCCAGGTCTGCATTGGGAGAGTTCTCCATCAGCATGACCTTTGCATACTTGGTGTAAAGGGTCACTTTTGGAGTCTTGGATTTCACAAGCTGCACAAACTTGGAGGCGTACTGGTACTTCTTCCAGTATTTTTCTGTGACAATAAATAAATCAATTAATATACAATTTCTAATCTTATACAAGGTGACGTTACCAGGAGTTATGTGTTTGTCAGAATACCTGGAAGGTCCTCGTAGCTACAGATCAGAATATCTTCTGGAGGAGCAGGAGGACAGTCCAGGACAGGAAAACCCTTTCCACCATTTGGCTGGTATATAGTCACCTGACAGAGATGATAATAATAAGCTTTATATTATATCATGCCACAGGCCTTGTGTCATTTTATGTTGGTATACTACCCCCTACCAGTCACAAATGGAACATTTCAGAGAGATACTTGGGAGTGTAAGTCAGTGAGCTCACCATCAAACCATCACAGGAGATACGAAGCACTTCTTTGACCCTCTCTTGACCACTGTGGCATTTTAACAACTCCATACACACTTCACCCGTGTCCAGGACGCTCACCTGTAGGAAAAAGAAAAACAAATAAGAAAATTATTTCAAATGCTCACACAGCAAACATTAACAGTTATCAAAAATGTAAATATCTTACAACAGCATTTTTAGTCTTCTGTCTGATAGGCTTCAGTCTGGACGCGCACAGGGGCGGGACTACGTCTCTCAGCGTCTTCTTCTCTTTATCCACACTGGGTTTGGCTGAAGGGAGCTTTAATTCTCTGCCGGGAGGAGGCTGGAAATCTGCTGCAGGTTTATTCTCCCTATATGAGTCAGAGTTGGAGGGAAGGTTGTGGTGCATGTGGTGCTGGTTGTGGGGAGGGTTCACACCTCGACTCACGGGCTGGTCTGTCCAGGAATTGTGAACCCCCAAAGGTCCTCTGCCACTGTGGAAGCTGCCGCTGCTGCTGTGAGTGCTGCCGTCTGCAGGCCTCTGCCCGGAAGCTGAGAAAGAAAAGAAAATATTTGTAAAGATCTGATTACACAGGACGGTCTCAACTGAATTTTAAGACCCATTTATCAAGCTGTATATCCCGTCTTTCGTATTCAATCTCACAAAGGTGGCAAGAGCCTATACGAGTCTCTATATCTCAGGGTAAATCTGCTAATAACAACTGATAATTTCAGTCACAAGCATTTGGCATTTGTCACTTAAGAGCATCCTCAAACAAGCCACTGAGCTAACTGAGTTGCCCTGAATGGGAACATCAGCTCAGCTGAAACTGAAGTAACAATGCTCAAGTCTATGTGCGCAGATAATCAAAAAACCTCAACTTACCCTCATTGTTGAGCCAATTCGTGACTCCCTCCAGGTCTTGAAATTGCAAGTTTGGTGGATGTGCAGTCTGTGTGGATAACAAATACCCAGAGCTGAAATAGAAAGTGCAATCTGTTAGTCTATTAAATGTGTAAAAATGAGTCAATTATAAATAGGAAGAGACTTCTTACTTTGGTGACTGTTTGACAGGGGGAGAGGGAAGCCTCCCATGCTCTGGAAATGGGTGCTGTGTGGAAGACATGGGGAAGACTGGTCTTCCTAAACCAGTGAGAGTCTCCTCTGAGTGGCATCTCCCCAGCTCAGCGTGACTCGACCCCTGACCTGACGCAGAAGAGCCGGAGCGATCTGAAGAGTGAGCTCTCCTCAGGTAGCGAGAATGAGGCTGCCCACCGTCTCCGCCGTGAACCCCGTTGCTCCTGCCCTCTCTATGAAATCTGTCCGGATGCTGCTGCTGCCACTGGTCCCCGTCCTCGAAACAGGCGCTGTTGGGTTGCCGTGGAAGAGTTGAAATAGGCGGCATTCGGTTAGGTAGGGCAGAGCCGATCATGTGCCTGGTTCTCCTCTGGAGGCGGCTGCTGCTGCTGGCTGAGGCGGAGGAGGTGCAGGCTGTGGAGATGGTGGCAATACCACTGTCCATGGATCCTTCATCCCCCAACCCCAGCTCCTTGGTCCTGACCAGCAAGCTTTGGGTCATGAACGGGTGGTCCAGCACTGCAGAGAGGCTGGGCCGCTGGGCGGGGTCCCTCTGTAGCAGCTGATGGATCAGGTCCTGAGCCTCCAGAGAAACATGGCTGGGCATCTCATACTCCCCAAGAACCACTTTAGACAGAGTGTGTTTGACCGTGTCTGTGTCAAACGGAGGGCGACCCATCAGGAAAGCGTAGAACATGCACCCCAGAGACCAGACATCTGATTCAAGACCATGAGCGCTGCGAGTGGCCACCTCCGGGGAGATGTAGTTCGGTGTCCCACACATGGTGAAGTGCTTTTCATTTGGGAGTTTGAGCTGAGTGGCCAGGCCAAAGTCTGCAATCTTAATGTTCATGTTGCTCGTCAGCAAAAGGTTTGACAAGGTCAGATCTCGATGCAAGATGCCGTGGGTGTGCAAATAAAGCATTCCTTTCACTATTTGATGCATGAAATGTCTTGCTGTGGAACAAAAATTTTTTTTTTTTTTTAAAAGGCAGGCAGCTTGCAAACTGAATCTCACTAAACCATTTACTGCAATTCAATTCACATTTTATTGTCAAAGTAAAATAGTTCTGCCTGACCTTCATCCTCTGAAAAAGCCATCTTCCTCTCTTTCAGGTACCGACTCATCTCTCCATTGTGGCACATCTCCAACACCAAGTACACATAGTTGCTGTCCTCAAAGTAATTGTACAGCTTAAAGAAAGATGTAATATATTGTTCAGTATTTATTATCATGTCAAACTGAGAAGGAACAGAAAATATGAGTGCAACAAAATCTAGAAGACATTTGAACGGAAGGGTGAAACCTAACCCTAACCCTATCAAATTCCTCTCTAAAATTATTGGGTTGCTGTGGTCCAGAAACATCATATCAAATTCCCACCAGTAACTATACAAAGAAATAAGCCTGCTCTCCTGGTTCATGTTAACAGAAAGGGTAAGGTGTCCACATTAAATAACCATGACAACAGCAGCACAAAACTCGTGAACGCGGACTCAAACACAGCCGACAGATTTTTGGGACTAACTATAACAGCAGATCCATTTCATGTCCTAAAAATATTGAACTGAATTCCCACATTTAGTGCCATTTATGTTTAACTGTAAACCTGGCTCGTTGGGAAGTTACTTCTGTATTTCACAACAGAATTGTCTGTGTGTTTATTGTACATTTTACATTATAAAAACTAAACCATTCATGTCTCACAGAAAATCGCCATGAAAACAAATATATGAGAGGCACAGCAGATTTTATGTATAGTAATAATAAGCCATAGTATCACAAGGAATCAGTGCCCAGCCAATATTACCTCGAGTATAGAAGGATGTTTCAGTCGGCACTGAATCTCCACCTCGTTTATCACACGCTGGACCATACCGGCTTTGTGCATTGCTTTTTTGTCAATCTGCAGATGGGAACAACAGAGATAATTACACACCTGCCGCACACAGGATCAACGTACAATGTGTTACAGCGCTGCACTGTGGTTTGGTCTGGTGGCAAACAGGCAATCTGTCGCCCACAAAGACAGTGAACCATTCAGGCCTCATTTGTGGGGAGTCGAGGGACCACGAGAAGCCCATGGGAGACAAGTAAGGTCTAATAATCCAAACAGTTCCAGTTTACACTTCAACTGTCAGTCCCTGGAAACAGCTTGGGTGTTGGTTAAGAGTCTACATGACAGGTAGAGCATGCTATAATTACCTCATATCACTGGCTGAGAGATAAATGGTGTGATTCTTACCGTTTTGATAGCAACCTCCAGACCAGTCTTCATTGATTTTGCCCGGTAAACACATGCAAAGGAGCCCTTGCCAAGGAGGGTCAGGACCTTGAAATCCTACACCGGAAAAAAGAAAAAAAATTAAGAGTTTTCAAACAATTTAATGTATTTGCAGATACATTTTACTATGATTTTTATTCTTGATCCCATCATAGACAGCATCACTGAAAACATGATACCTCGATCCTGAGCTCCTGAGCAGAAGATAAACACTCATCTCTGCTGGTTTGGGGGTCAGCAGAAAGGTTTTGGATGAAATAGTGAATAAGTTGATCAAACATGGTCCCTCTAGCCTGCGACATGCTGGGCGTACAGCAAAACAGACAATCCCTCATCTAACGACTTCACCCTGGAGAAATCCTCCCACAACAAACGTTAACTGTCCAACAAGCCACCAACACCTGACGCTGTCATATGGCCAACCAAAACCTTTAATTATCCCGGCTCTCTTCCCGCTAACGAGGACCACTTGTTGCCGTTTCCAAGCAGCGTGTTAATTACCAAACTGAGGGGAGACAACAGTTTGTCCCGGGAGAGTCAGGGTAAGGTTATACACTCAGCTACCGAGGTTACAACATAGTGCTGCTAGCACCGACAACACCGACATTTATAATAATAATAATATTAATAATAATACTCATAATAATATCAAGTCGAATAAAAAAACGACCACTTTAGGGACATAAAAGACGACAGGATAAAGAAGCTAACGCTTACATAGCTAGTAGTAGTAGTAGTAGTTAAATGTTCCAGTTAGCGTTAAATGTACCAAATTGACTGCTTTCTTTACACTTTAAAATTTTGTATGTAACCTTAGCTGGTGACAAAGTGTGGTCAGCTATTTAACATCTAACCTCAACTTTAAATTTAGCACGCTAACGTTACCAAACATAGTTAGCTAACACAGTCAGATGTTAGCTTGTGGGCGTTAGCCTGGCAAAAACCAAATAAAACACTCACCTCGATTTTATCGCCGATCGAAACACTCATCGTGTCTGGTTTTCGTCTTGCAGATTCATGAAAGTCTCTAACGCTCTTCCTCGCTTGGCTGAGGGCATCGGTAGTCGGTGCAGGAGTTTGCAGGGCTGACTTAATATTGTTCTCGTGTTCCCCTCCAAAACTTTGCCATTTCTTCCATTTTGAAAATATCCGCCCGTTACTCCTGTGGCTACGTCACAGCTACGTCACATGACAACAGTGAGGATTAGCCACGCCCCCTCCAGGAGTCCCACAGTCCCCGTTGTACTACTGTGCTACTCACTACTACTTTTATACTACACTTTTATAGCATTTAAGTTTGTATCTGTAAAGCTTATATTTGTATCATATATGTATGTATGTGTAATAGTCTTAACACAGGCCTATAGGCTGTGTATTTAAAGGGAGAACCAGTGTTTTAATTAAGTAGGTAAATCAGATATTGTGAACTAAGCAATCAGACGAATGTGTACAAAATGTTTATTTTTTTTAAAGAGAGGGTTTTATTGACAGAGACTAAAATGGAGAGACAGAGGGGATGACACACAGCCTATATAATTCAGTTAAAATAAATTAAATAAACTCATTCTAATGAAATATTTAATCTAGATCAGGTTTTGAAGCAAGATGCCGTGGGTGTGTCTTGCTGTGGAACAAAAACATTTAAAAAAAAAAAAAAAAGCAGACAGAAAATATGAATGTAACAAAATCTAGAAGACATTTTACCTTAAGGGTAAAATATGTTTTATACCTGCCATAGTTTGTAGACTTCGACAACCAGGGTCCCTCTCAGTTAGTATTTTTTGCAGTTCAAATATAGTACTAATGTAGTAGTAACAGTATGTAACTGCCACACTCTACATTTTTCCTGATTTCATCCCAGGACTTCACTCAGAATCAAGTACAGTACAGATTTGGCCAATTTCTTTCACATTCTGCTGCATAAAATCAAATTTCAGACTAAGGACATTTTGTCTTGCAGACAAATGTGTTTATTTTTGCCATCTTTAAATTCCACGATTTAAGTGGAAAAAATGCAAGAAAAAAGGAAATAGGCAACCAATCACTTACTAAACAGATGTGAGATGGAGTATTAAGCATTGCCATTGTACTAGGAATACGTTCTTTATGTACATATATTATATATGCTTGCTGCTTTTATTTACTAAAATAGTATTTACAGTTTCTAGACATGGACATCATTTCAAACTCATTTAATACAAATATATATAATTTGTATTAATGCATACAAATTAATAGTTCTGCAATAGCAGTTATTTGGACAGTGCTATATATTTCTCTTATGAATGATAGGATTTACTGCTGATATTGGATGCGTATGAGACACATGTAATGCAAACACAAAGGGTACCTTCATGTGGAGACAGTTTTACGTCACAACCAGAGTTTCATCTATTGCATCATTCTTTCATTTATTAAATAAAGCACACCACTGTCACACATACGGAGGAAAACAAAAACCTCAAAAGGTAAAGTCCAATGGTGGGGGAGCACAAAATAATAACAAATCCACTGGTGATGATTGAGAAATGGTCCCAGGTATTGATGTTTCTACTGTCTAAATGGTCAGTTGTGGTAAACGCAGTGATGGTTGCAGAGTTTGCTTGTTGGACGCTGATCTCAGTCTACCTCCATCTCTTTTGTGCCAGGTTTTGTCTGCTGGTTTCCCTTTGCGTCCCCCTTCCCTTCTGCTGCTTGTTTGGCTGTTGGGCCATTATGAGCTCCACTGTTTTGGTCGTTCACGTCAGGGGCCTCCTCCACTGTGGGTTTTGGCCTGTTGATCACTGGATTGCATACATCCTCTACTTCCTGGTGAGTCAGACGCATTTATAGCATGTGTTAGCAAAAGAAACTCACTGCTAATTTAAATAGCAATTAAATCTTAGTCATTCACATACCTGTATTTTGGCAATGATGTCTGCTACTTTAACAATGGGATCTTGAGTAATGCTGAGTTTGCTCTGTGCATTCATCATGCTGTTCATCCAACCCATGCTTTCACTCACGCACTTCTCCACAGTGCTCATTTCCTCTGCACTCAAATGCAGGTATCGCTCATCCTAGTGGACAATTAGTGACAAGAAAATTAACAAAATTGCATGTACAAATTCAAAAGAGTTTCATTGGGTGTTACTCAAACCAAACAACCAAACAAAAAAAACATTAATCTGATATAGCAATTTTAGGAAGTATGTGCAGACCAGTGTGTTAAATATCACACAGATAAACACTGCAGTTGTACTGGCAATTTCTCAGACCTGGATGACACCATAAAGAATGGTACAAATTAAAAAAATCCTATTATTATTAAATTAGCATAGAAGATGTGTTAATGCATTGCATCCTTAGATGGAAAGGATTTACCTTCTGTTTATAGGAATCCACACATTTCATGTAGAGTTGCAGTTTCTTTCCCAGCTCTTCAAAAGCCCTCGGCCTGTCCTCGTGCTCTCTGTGCCGATCCTGAATGGGTTGGCCCAACCTCTGCAAAATAACAGAACTGATGTTAATGTTGACAGTCAGTAGTTAAAATCCCATCTGAAATTGAAAATAAAAGTTTGGATGGTTTGCTGGAATGAATAAAAGCAAACCTTGAGTGCATCCAGCTTCTCTTCATAGACTTGTTTGGGTTGGTCCTCTCCATCCTCGTACAGCCAGTTCTCTGTGTCCTCCAGCATCAGTGTCAGTCGGTTACTGTCCTGTTATTAATGACCATACGTAAAAACAACATTAACATAACAGTAGTAGATCATTTGCTTGGTACAGTGTCATCAAAGGTATGTAAGAAAACAGCGCCCACCTCCTCAGTGATATACTTTTCATAGATCCCACAAAGTTTGTCCCGCAGATCATATACATACTCCTCAACAGCATTTTTAGCATCGTTCAGCTCTTTCACCAACTTGTCCTGGATAATCATCTGATGCTGTGAGGAAAAAAAAAAACACCAAAAATGTGTCAGGGGAGTAAAACAATAGCAGCAATACCTTACAGCAGGGGTTCTCAACCTTTTCTAACTCGAGGTCCATTTCCGATTGTTAAAAATGTCCGAGGACCACCTACTTAAATACATGACTAACTGGGCTATAAATGTGTTACGCCACTGTCAGGTGTAATGACCCACATAAATACTCAGCTTGCCCTCACCCATCACTGCCTGCCATTGTGAAGCCAAATTATTCTGGGTCACACACAGAGCTTTTACTGGTGCAGGGTTGTCTCCAACATCACTTTTTGTTTCAAAAACTGCTTCATTTTGTGTCACTTTATCAAGGATATATATGTATCCAAAGGACTCATGGGTACCCTTAGAATCCATTTCATTCAGATATTTAGACGTCAAAGGACAGTTTTAAAAATGGCCACAGCCGTTTTTCCTTTGGAGTGTTATTTAGCCTCCTTCCTGACAAGCCAGCATAGTTTCATATGATACCAGTATCTTCACTCTAGCTTTAAAACTGAGCTCGCTACAACCTCTGAAATACAGATTAGTGGCCGTGGGGTTGTGAAGAGGTTAATCTCACCATCTGGTACTTCCACAGTACACTAGGTGGTGCTCTGAGGCCCCGGCCCAGTGGTTGAGAACAGCTGCCTTTCAATATAATGTTACCTGACTAACAACATCTCAAACTGTAGTGTCAGGTTGAATGAATACCTCTGACAGTCAAGTAAAAATGAACACTGACTGATACCAGAGCAGCTTGGGGGGACACTGTAGTCATAATGTTGTTTCAGTCTGATGAGAAGAGAAAGAAAAAAATGCGGTCATAATGCAGTCAGGAAATTGGTTATCTGCTAGATATTCAGAGTGGCTGGACATTTTAAAATCTAGTAGCCTTTGAGGCAGGTCCAAAACATATTTCAAGCCCAAAACTATACATAAACTGAAAGGTTTTGATCCAGACATAAACTGTCACCATGGGAACCAATCCCAGACCACACCAGGACCGGTACAGTACATATCAAGCACATATCAGGTTTTACTCCCACTCCATCCATTAGTGCTCCGGTAATCAGCATCTCAATCAGACCATGACTCGGCTTTTCCTGAGGCCAGCAAAGCACACTCGCCTCATACTCCACAAAGTCGTTGAGGACCTCACTGTCGAGCTGTCGAATGTTGTTGGCCACGATGGGCAGATCGATACTCTTTACTTTGACTTTGGGCTTGCTTCCCCCCGCGGCTGGGTCCTGCTTTTCCCCGGATGCCCCCTCCTGGATTTGGATACCAAAAACACTGTTCAATCTTTCAGCTGTAGTTCTTACATAACTTACTTTAAATTCTGTAGTTTTTATAGATGTAGCACACCATCACACTAATACTACTATACCTTTTCAGTCTAATTATCGTATATTATTCCTGTGAGAGATGCATCAATATGCACTATTCACATGAATTCAGTATCACAAAATTTGCATTTTTGTGACCTTTTTTTTTAAGTTTCTATGAAGTATGTTACTTAGTACCACTGTCAAATCTTTACTTTCTCAATATAGGCACGTCTGAAAGGCTAAATTTGTTGTGGACCAGAAAGATTGGGGTCTGTATCATATCTGCATATCAACACAGGATACTGGCATTGGTCCAGCCGACCTTACTACTGGAGCTGTTGTCCTCGTTCTGCTGGTCCCCCTGGCTTTGGCCTTCCTGGTCCACCTGCATTTTGGTCTGAGACATAACACATGTTCAGCTATTTTATCAGTGCCAGATTAGATATAAATACCTAAATATTTTATATGAGTTAGAAATAGAAAAAAAGCAATATAAACAGTTACTGTACATTGGACAAAGGTAGATAAATACATTTTTGTTGCACAAGACAAACTGTGGAAAATCATCTCACCTGGTCCTCCACTCTGCCTTCATTCTGTACCATTGGCTCTGAGTCGATTTGCATGTCCTCTCCCTCCCCTTTCTGCTTCTCAATCAGTGAGGCGCTGGACACGCTGAAGATGCCATGGACGTTAACGCGCACTTTGACCTTCACTTTAGAGCTGTCTCCGTCTGGTTGGGGAGCCACGTTCTGCACAGAAAAACACCCTGGTGGCAGACGGAAACAAAATGTTTGTTAAAGAGCTTCAATTAAACATCCTCAACATATTCCCTTGAGAAAGTGTTAGGGAAATAGATAATTTTTTTATAGCAGCTAAATAAATGTAAGTTATGGAGCCATTAGATTGCTGCTAGACCGCCCTGTTAATACAGATGCTGCCTCCGTTTGTATGCAGCAAGCGGGAGAGCAACAGTCTTTTACCGGAGGGAAAATGTTGTTTTTGAAAGCTTTAAGTCAACAAATATGGATTGAAGCAGAATATTTAGTTCGATAAAAAATCTTTTTGCAATACATTTTGACTTTACAACGCTCTGGAGTTATTGTGTCAGAAACACTGGAATCTAATTTTACAAATATGTAGAACTAATAACATTAGTGTGGCCTTATCTTTATCTGCAACTGCACACAAATCCTGGGTTCAAACTGAATGGGGCCTGCTAGTAGCAACAAAATATATTTATGTAAACAGTTTTGTATAAAGATTGTTGTATAAATTATCCAATACGTTTGTTGTTATGAGTATTCTTATTAGTTATACATGTGCAAATTTAATTTTGACAACCTCAGGGCAGACAAATCCTGCCACACCCCCTGTGATCTTGCCTGGACCCGGACCCCCAGGTGGGGAACTACTGCCTTAAGAAACAGGTAAAAGTTCTAGGGTGATATCCCACTTCAGAGCGCCTCATTAGGATACCTGTAGGGATTCATCCCTGTCCCTGAGTTACATGTATGTCTGACTCTGAGAGGGCAGACTGAGCAGAGTTACCTATCCTGTGGTCTGGGTAGGGGAGATCCTGAGGGCTGCTGTAGAAGGCTTCAAGGTCAAAGGGATCCTTCTTGTGAAAGGTGATCACTTTGGAAAACGGAGCAGCGTGATTCTTACTGAACACCTCACACTCTCTGTGACGGAAATGCAGTAAGAGGAAAAAAATCAGGCTGTTGAAACACAGTCAGCAAATACTGCATCTTCAAGCTGGCTGACCTAGCACAGAGAAATGATTACAGAATGCCTGGTTTTACGTATGCTGTTACTACCATACCGTACAGGGCTAAGTTAGATAAATGTCCTTACCCCAATCCATCCTCTGTTGATGATTTCCAGCGAAGAGTGATAGGAAAGGGAACCACATCAGTGATAGAGAATTCACGCACCTTAAATGCTGGGGACAAAATTGCACACTACACCCAAACAAACAGCACACACACACCACACAGATAAACACTCATAGACCATAATATACTGTATCTCATGAATAATTGTACAGCGCATTGAACCAAGAAATCATTAGCATCAATAGGGCAGACCCGAATGCTTCGAAGCTTCGAACATTGCTATGGTGCTTTGTTTTTTTTAATTATCATTCAAAATATATAGAAGTATGTAATAATAACATATAAATCCCCAAATAGCCCATGAAATAAGGAATAAAGCCTCAACAATATTCAATATTAAAGATCCCATATTGTAAAAAGTGATATTTGCATCTCTTTTTTATTATAAAGCAGGTCTAGGTGCCATATAAATACTGTGAGAGTATCAATATCTCAGTCCATGAACAAATACACACAGCCGTGCTCAGAAACTCTGCATTTGAAACCAGGATTTCTGTACTATATATATTCTATAGTCTATATATTGTACATTTATGATGTCACAAATGTATAATATATGGAAAGTAAACATCCTACATGTGTCCCAGTTTATTTCCTGTTGCAGTGCATGTGAATGACATCAGCTGACAGGAAGTAAACATGGACCAAAGCTGTTGCCTAGCAACACAATTCTGTTGAAATGTGCTAAATGGAGCATTTCAGACTGAGGGTAAATACAGGTATATTCAGGCAGACAGTATGAGAAAAATAAAGTTTTTTTTTAACAATATGGCATGTAAACATGTCCTAGTAGAAACTTAAAATTTGAGTATGAACCTGAAAATGAGCATAAAATGGGACCTCCGATTATTATTAGTTATTATCGCTGTTGTGTGTGTACAGTGGTGCACCAGCGACAATGGAGACAGACAGACAGAAGAACACGTCAGCCTGCTGTGCCGAGACACTTCGAATGCCTTTGAGTATTTCTCACCAAAGCTTCGAAGCCCAAAACATGGTATTGGGACAGCCCTATTGTCAAGAGAAGAGTCGCACCTGAAGCGCACAGCCTCTGGCGACAGCTTCGTCTGCGTTGAGCGTGGTGCTGATGTCTTTGCCGAAAAACCTGGCAATTCTCTCTTTGACAGCTGGGATTCTCGTGGCTCCTCCAACTATCTCCACTGCATAGATATCGTCCCGGCTCAGCTCTACCCACAAAACGCACAAATGACTGAGTGGATTCTTACTATATGCACAATTCAAGCAATATATCCTCATAGATTTAACCACACTGGAGGCACATACTTGATTGTTCAAGGACGGCTTTCAGTGGCATCTCTACTCTCATCAGATATTGAGCACACATGTCTTCAAACTGGCCCCTGTGGAAAAAACATTTATAATGCTGGATTTTCACCATAGAGATGCACAGTTAATGAGGAAAAGTTTAAATTTATACCTGTTCATCCTGCCGGAAACATCGATGTCATTCATGAAACACTCTATGTTCAGAGGCAGATCGGAGGAGTTGGCACTCATCAGCTTCTTCAGTTTCTCGCACTCCTGGTGCAGCCGCAGCAGAGCCCTCGGGTTCTCCCTCACATTAAGCTTGTACTTGCTCTTAAACTCCTCGCAGAAGTAATCTACCAACGCCTCGTCAAAGTTACGCCCACCGAGGTATAGGTCAAATGCAGTGGCGAGGACCTGAAAGCAGAACTGACACTGAGTTGGGATTCAAAGCTGCAGGTGTAGGTGTGGATCGAGGTGGGAAAAGGTTAAAGGCTAACCTTGAGTTTGCCTTTATTGAAGGCGGTGATGGAGACCTGGAATGATGAATGCCCCATGTCGACAAATACCACATTTCTTGGCCTCTCTTCTGGAGTGGGAAGGTCCTGTTTGTAGATCCCATAGGCCAAAGCCACTGGGAGTCCAAACACAAATTTTAATGACAATTCTACCGTTGGTGGCGTTATGAAGTATATTTTTTTCTACTAATGCCACGCAAGACTTCAGTGTGTTTCCATATACGGTAAACTTAGCAAAGGTTTCACAAAGCTGAATGCGGCTGTCCCGAACACTATTTTTTGAAGCTTTAATGAGAAATATTCTAAGGTATTTGAAGCTTTGCAGAGCAGTGTGGCAGGCTGATGTGTTTCTGTCTGTCTGGTTGTCTCCTTCTCCCCTGTTTCAGAGCGCAGGACCGCACTCCTGTACACACAAGCGCCACCTCCACACACAACAAACAGTGATATCTGTCTGAATTAATGCTGAATATGAATAATGTGGGATTATTCCTTATTTCATGGACTATTCTCTCCTACTAAGTCGAAGCTTTGAAGCATTCGGGACAGCCCTACGCACAAAATAAATATCCTTTCACCTTTAGCTGTTACAAACACTGACCTGCAGTGGTGTCATTAATTAGCCGTAAACAGTTCAGCCCTGCGATTTGAGTTGCGTCAAACACCGATCGCCTCTCAGCATCTGTGAAGAAACTTGGTACCTGTGAGACAAAGCACGAATCAATACGGATCATCGAACCACTTTGTGAATGATGCTGACTGTAATGTCTTCATCACTCACAGAGATGACACAATCCACCACCGGCTTCTTCAGGGCGCTCTCTGACGTCTCCTTCAGCTTGGTGAGCAGCATCCCTGTGATCTGCTCCACTGTGAACACTTTGTCCTCATCCAAATAACGCACCTGTAAACACGATATGATCAGGACCTCCGAGGCTAATTAAAAGCTAGAGTGCATAAGGCATATTAAGCATAAAGCCAGTAAGCTGTTCAGAGGTGAATTACAGAAAAACATCTGTGCATCCTGTTCAAAGAACAGAGGAAGGGTCGCAGAGAAAGCATGCAGTGCTTCACCTTAATCCCAGTGTTTCCACTGGACAGTTTATGTAAACTGTAAGGCAGTTTGGGTTTTTCCGCTTGGACAAATGGGTCATCAAATGCTCTGCCGTGGAACTTCTTGAAGCCATGGACTGTATTTTTGAAGTTTGTTGTGATCTAAAATAAGAGGACACTTTAGTGGCTATTTGGTAAATGTGAAGATTATAAACTCATTATCAAGAAGACAACAGTTACAATTAATGTCATAATTTCAGTGTGTAATGTTGCTTTTATTACAGAAACTGCCACGGAGGACCTTACTTGACTTTTGGCTGCATTTCCAATCATGCGGTTTTTGGAGGCCAAAGACACACAAGCCCTTGATGGAAGACAAAGACATCAGCAAAATCAGGTAGGCTACAACAGAAACAGTCCTGTTAACAAACTTGGCAGAACTGTAATTAACCGACTGCTGCAGACAGAGTCAAATGTCGGGCGCTGAGAGGCAGATTTCGATTAAGGGAATTTCACAAGGGAGTCTGAAGAAGAACCGCAAACTAGAGCAGTGAGTCAGAGCAGTTCACCTTCAGAAAGTAAGCTTACCCACATCACTTCCCAAACTCTTACTCACACTGGCTGGCAGTGACAAGTCACTCCCTAGTTTCACCTTGCCACAAAAATATCTCACTTAAAGGTGCAATGCTCATTCTCCTTCCTGGCTGCACATCCCTGTTTGCAGGATGCTGCAGCAAATGTACTCCAGATAGCCTGCTATGTGTCTCTGAGGCAGAAACCCACACGGAAATGATTAGTTAATGCATTATATCCTCTATGAATAAAAATCATGACACACCATTACTCCCTGTCTGGGCTGGTCCTTGTCCTATGAGGATGTGGGCTATAATAGACCTATTTATTTCCCTTTCCAGCCTCCAGTACACTAACATATTATCATGCTATGTAATCTAAATGACATCCTGTCTGCTATAAGTTATTCATCTCAGTCAACTTTGAGGCGCACTGCAGCACCGTGTTGGTTATCACGTCAGCTGTCTGTTTCTACGGGTCATTTCAGAAAGCGACATTTTGACCTACGTTAACCTGCTGTGACGGTGAATAAACCAGCAGCTAGAGGCCTCAGCACCACCTCCACCACCTCCAGTGCTACATCACCTCTCAGCCAGTGCGCCTCCGGTCGCCAACACTGCGTAACAAACTCATTTCACGGTGATGATGACTGTCCGTATTTATACTCACGGTGTGCATCTGTCACTGTACTCGTTGGCAATGGTTTCAATGCCGCCGCTCCTGGCCACGGCGATGTAACAGTTTTGGTAACCCACATCAATCCCTACCACTGACATCTCTTATAAATTATCCTCCGCAACGACCTCACTTAACAGCTATGAGCAAGATATATACATAAAAAGACGAGCTATTCCAAAATGATTGATCCTCTGCTCTGAAAATCTCCCAGAAAGCTAGCCGAGGGACTACTAACAACTACTAGCTGTTATGTAAGTCAAGCTGTTTATAGCAAACTCATTCAGAGTAATCCCAGGGAGCAATAATGTCCAGACCGGATTCTCCCACTCCGAGGCGGCCCTCTCATCACCCAGCGGCTCTGACCCGACGGATTCTCTCAAGCCCGCCCCTTCGCGTCTGCGATTGGCTGTGTCACACCCACTGCCCTCGTGTGATTGGTCCGAAAACTAATCACTAACAGAACAGTCTAGAACCCCCTGGAAAGGGGACCGCGGAATATGTCAGCGGCTTTAAAGACGTGTGTGCCCTAAATTTAAGATGTCAGGTAGTTTCTCAGTCCACATCTCACGTGCTTCAGGGCTGATGTGTGCGTTTTACACTTATATCTGTGAAATTAGCGTCACGGATATATAATTAATATCTTTAGCTTGCAAGGGGTGGCAAACAGAAAACAAGTGTCGGACAGGAAGATAAACCCCTTTGTCAGTGTTGGACCGAAACCTTTACACAGTATATAATAAAGTATATAACTTTATATAGTATTTTTTAGATTTGTGTATATATATGTTTTATATTTTATATATATATATATATATATATATATATATATATATATATATATATATATATATATAATATATATATATATATATATATATATATATATATATATAAAATTAAAAAAAAATTTTTTTAAAAAAAAAATTTAAAAAAAAAAAAAAAATATATATATATATATATATATATATTTCTTTTAAAGTTTTTTTTATCAACAAAAGGCTTATTTTACAATTCAGTTCCAACGTGTATCAACATCACTTTTTTGTTTTTAAAACATTATTGAAACCACAAAAAATAACATAAGACATTAATAGTTAAAGAGAAAAATGTGGTAATGATGAATGAACCTAACTTTGTATCAAATGTACTTTACATAATCATAGTAATAATAATGGGTAAATTAAAATATAAGATATATTTAGAGAAATAATAAAGAAAATGAAAAAACAACATAAAAACATGAAAAAAAATCCATATTATATAATAAAATTATATAACTAGTAAACATACATATCTGGTGCACATACACGTTTATAAATCTGAATGTGTCAGTAGCAATCATGGTTTGAAGAAAAAAATAGTAGAAAACACAACTACAGGAAATGTGGGGTGACATTTTCTGACGACAGCCATCGTGACCTCATGTGTTGTTGGTTTCTGAGGTCACAGATTTGATTGCAACACCAGTGACACAGGTGTAATCTGGCCCTGGTCATATGATGAATTGTACTACTGCAATCTATATGTTAATATGTAGTAACAAGGATATAAATATGTAAATCACTGAATATTTGCTGTGTTTTCTTTAAATGCATCAAGATGTAATTTATTAGATGTCTTTGTTTATTTTTTTGTTTTAGTTTAACACATAGCATATCTCTCTCTGTGTGTGTGTGTGTGTGTGTGTGTGTGTGTGTGTGTGTGTGTGTGTGTGTGTGTGTGTGTGTATATATATATATATATATAGTGATACCATACTACTGCCATAATATGATATTTAGTATTGGATTGCATAGTATTGCATTAGTAGTGCATTCAATGTGTTGCTTTAATTAAAGAAGAATTATTAGTACAGTTATATATATTATTATATATATATAATACTTTTATATATCCATAGCCTACTGTATTATTTTTTATTTGTTTGTTTGCAGAATTTGTCTTGTTATTTGTTGACTGAGTATGATTTGTTTTTTTCTACATTTAGTCTGGATTTATTCAGTGTTTTTTTTTAGTATTTATTGGTAAAGTTTTCTTTGGTTTGGTGGTTGTTTGTTTAGTTTACTTTAACTTGTTTTGTAGAAAACGGGCAGCACTATACTACAGTACTTACTATAGGCCCAGTAGTTTCATATCGGTAGGCAGCTTTAGGACCAGTAAGCACCTGGACAGATTTATTTTTTCACCTGAGCAAGAGGAAGCAGAACCCAGGATTAATTTGTTCAACTGCTTGCCAAGAAAAAATAAACCACAAGAAAACATAAAGACTTTGTATGGACAATGGACGTCTTATGCTGCATACAACACAACCTTCTGCTACATCAGTGGCCTTTTGATTTCAAGTTTGATTTTGATTATGGACAAATAGCCATACACCAGATCGCTTAAACTGTGACGATTAAACTTAGGTTTAAGATATGATAACTTTAATATGATATCTTAATTTTAATTTTCAGATGTCTTCAAATGAAATTTGACATGTAATATGTTATCTTTAACTGTGCTGAATTAATAGCAGTCTCTCTTTGAATCTGTATGGATACAGGAAACATTAGTGACCATTAGTCATTTTAATTTTGACCAGTGAAAAAAATATTGCAGATGTCTTTAAGAAAAGTGTTGACTGGTCATAAATGCACCATGGATATCTTTCATGAGAAATCATTTTACATGTTACAATGGATTAGTACCAACACGGTTGTATTGGTTGTGTGTGTCTGGTTCCATTTCATCTTCACTTGAACACTTGACCTTGTTTCCTTGACGAGGACCAGAAGGACTGAATGCTCCTTCATGTTGGTACTGGGCCCGGTGGACCTCACCGAGAACAGGAAGTGCAGGTCCGACAGGCTGAGCTAGCTAGCTAGTCTTAGTCAGGTAGCTTAGCTTGGCATTTAACTCAGTAGTCGTAATGGGGCTGTTCGGCAGAACACCAGATAAACCACCGAAGGAGCTGGTGAGTACAGATTGATGGAGACCGGGGCTGTCTTTGAGAGTTTTGTCCATAGTAAGAAAACAACGTCATCGCCTTTTGCTAACCTTGCTAACGTTAGCTGTCAGTTGAACTCCGCTCACTTCGTCCAATCTGTCGCTACTTTATGCTAACCGAGCCGCTGACATTAGTCTAGTTAAAAACTAGCCAGCAGTCCCTGTAACAGTATCCGGCGTAAACCCACATTATTTGTATTGTGCAGTGTTTAACGTTATGTTTGTTTTGTATGCCTCATTAGCCTATCAGCCAGTCTTATTTTGGTCCTTGTCCTAAGAGCTAGCTAGTTAGCATCCAAGCTAACGCTCGTCTGCTGTCAGTCGCTTCAGTGTAAACAAATCCTGATTGCGTTCGTTGTAGTGTGGTCTGTAGACCGTGATCTGTTACAGTTGAGCTGTTAAAAGTAGTACATTGCTTTAGTCTAAAACGACACGTAACGCGACGTTGGAGTGGCCATTACAACCGTATTGTAAATGTCAAGACAATCAGTGAAGTTTGTAATAACAGTGTATAATTCCAGGTCAGTGAGTGGTCTCGTAAAATCAGGAAGGAAATGAGGATGATTGACAGACAAATTCAAGGTAAGAGAACATTATTTGACACTGCATTTAACTGTAACAGTTAATAATAATAAAAAAACAGTAATTGTTTGTCTGATTTCTATTTGAAAACAAATGGAGATACGTACATAGCAAAATAGGGACACTTTGCCTAAAAAACACATTGATTTGAACTGCAACTACTGATTTATCGCTCTGACTTATTATTAGCCTGAAAAATGACAAATAGTATAAAAGTATACATGACTTTACTCTAAAGGCAATGACTCCTTAAGATGGCTATTTGTGTTGTATAATTTCATTACCCACTACATGCAATGACCTAGTTATTCAAGTTATTTAGTTTTTGTGTTGTATGAAGTGGCATGCCCTTTTGTTTCAGATATTAAAAGGGAAGAAGACAAAGTTAAAAGATCCATCAAAGATGCTGCCAAAAGGGGCGAGAAGGATGTGTGTGTGATTCTCGCAAAGGAGATGATTCAGTCAAAACGAGCTATCTCGAAACTTTATGCCTCCAAAGCCCACATGAACTCTGTGCTGCTCAGCATGAAGAATCAGCTTGGTGAGCTTGGGACTTCAGCAGCTGGGTCATTAGACCGAAAAGAACTTTAGATAAATTGACTGAGATGTGCCCTGTCATCAGTTTGCTCTTTTATAGTAGAGCTTAATGTTCTGCTCTGCGCTGCCTCTGACAGGAATCTATTTTGTGCATTTCTAGCTGTGCTGCGTGTAGCTGGAGCCCTGCAGAAGAGCACAGAGGTGATGAAAGCGATGCAGAGCCTAGTCAAAGTCCCAGAGATCCAGGCCTCCATGAGGGAACTATCAAAGGAGATGATGAAGGTCAGCAGTAGTGTCCAACATAAAAATATTCAATATACTTACTATCAAGTTACTACAGGAACTGGAACAATGCAGCTAACTCTGTAAACCATGGTATCACATATTCATCTTTCAGGCTGGCATCATTGAGGAAATGCTGGAAGACACATTTGAGAGCATGGAAGATGGAGAGGAGATGGAGGAAGCAGCAGAGGAGGAAGTTGACAAGATCCTCTTTGAGATCACAGCAGGTGAAGATATTTGTTCAACTAAATCATCACAATACATTGTTGCATTGTTGTTTTGCCATAAGGTTTTGGTGTCTACATTTTCAAAGAATTAAAGTCTGAACCACAGATTGAATAGAGTGCTACAGGAATAAGTCCTAAAACCAGGAAATGAGATAGCATTTTAGCACTTCTACCTCCCTCATCTGGAAGTCAATGTTTTTTTAATGGGTATTTAGTTTGATGCCTGAAATAACATCTGTGGTTAACACAAGCTGAGGAGATAAATACCCCACTTATGAATTTTGAAGCCTTTATCCATCCAGCTATCTGCAACCACTTATCCTGTTATGGGTCGTAGGGGAGCTGGAGCCGATCCTAGCTGGCATTGGGCGAAGACGGGGCACACCCTGGACAGGTCGCCAGTCCATCGCAGACAACCATTCATGCTCACATTCACACCTACGGGCAGTTTAGAGTCATCAGTTAACCTGCATGTCTTTAGACCGTGGGAGGAAGCCAGAGAACCTGGAGAAAATCCACACTAACACAGGGAGAACTTCTAGTGATTACGTTTGTATCATAAACGCTTGTTTGCCACAGATTTTATTTTCTGCTGTAATCCAAAACCCATTGGCAAAGTTGCATTGGCTTTTGGTCTAGGGAACCTAGGGTGACGCTAACTTCCTGGTTGTCCTACAAAAGTCCATCATCCCTGGAGCACTCATTTGCACCACAAATGAGTTGTACTGTATGCTCTGTTTCATGGCTCTGTTTGCTTTGTTAGGTGCCCTTGGCAAAGCACCAAGCAAAGTCACAGATGCCCTGCCTGTAATACAGCCCGCTGCAGCCGCTGCAGCTTCAGAGGATGAGTCGGAGGAGGACATGGAAGCGATGCAGTCGAGATTGGAAGCTCTGAGGAGCTAAAGTTAACCGTCACTCCTCTGTCGAAGTCAGCCTGCTCCCTCCAATAAGGACAATTCTAATGCTGGGCTTACAGTGCTGAGCATCCTCTCCGCTTCTTATTATAATTAGGATTTCACCTAATCATTTGGGGTTAACTTTGCGCTATGTTAATGTCTATAATTTTTTTTTTTTTTATATATATATATATAGAACGTGTGGTCTCCTCAGCCAGAAGAAAAAGTGTTTTTGCTTTCTGCCTCTTATCAGGGGTAACCCTAGGTAAGTCTTTATTATCCAAAGTCAAACAGAAGGTTTAAGAAAGTGTATATAATGTAAGTATGAAAAGCCTGCTGTGCCTACAGTGCGTCGTCATATTATTCTGTCCTAAGGTATGGACTGGTGGTGGAGGTACATCATAAAAACCCAAGTTTTTATGATCCAGACAAGTGATTAAATAACCACCCTGCACATAAATCGTCTAGATCACTATTCAGCAGTTCTAATCTGGTCGGATACATTTTGTTAGCAACAGCTGTTCTGTTTACTGGTAGCTAGCCTACTAACTAGCTAGCCTATCTGAAACACTAGAGATGGTTGAGTGGATATCTCCTTTTAGTAGTTAATTTTCTGTACAGTCAAAATATATCTATTGTATACGTGGTCATACATGTTAGTGCACTCGTCAAAAAAAAAAATGCACGCACACTATCCTAACCCTTTTTTTTTTGCATTAACATTGAGCTTGTTAATGTTTGACTTTGTATCACAGTTGAGTTCCTTCTCAGCAGGGAGACGCAGAGGAAATGGAAAGGTTGGTTAGTGCACACAACTATGTATTGTGGAAGTATTGTGCGTATAATTTTTCTATGTCTGGGGGTAAAAAATAAGGAAATAAACTTTTAAAAACAAAGCTTGCCAATAAGCAGTCTTTATATTACTCTTGCAGTAATAACTTACTATAATTTTAAGAGCTAAGATAAGATATTCCTTTATTAGTCCCACAGTGGAGAAATTTACAATTATATAATTTTAATATAATTTATAATTTTTAATATAATTTTAACTCTTAAACCTCACAATTAAACACTAAATGCTAGGCTAAATTTAATCAGAAATGAGCTTTTGGGAAATCTGAACATGCTGGTCCGCAACAGCCCACTCAACAGGTCGGAAACTACAGAAAACCTACTACGGTTGACACAAACACCTGTCCTGCAAATAAAACAGCTGGTTCAGCAGTCCTGAAAACAAACTGAACAGTAAAGAGTTAAACGACTGAGTGCTGCTTTTCATCCTTCTGCTGTGCAGGGACTGCAGTCTGCCAATTATTAGGTGCTGGAGGCATGACTCAAACTATGTCAAATAATTAATTTCTGACCTTTTAAAATTTGACCTGCCAGAGGATGGGAATAGAGTTATAGTACACTGAAATGTAGAGTGATTTTTAAAGACGGGCAAGAAGCCTAAAGCTTTTTGGAAGTGCATATTGGGTAACCTTGTTTTGAAGTCATTCCTTGGCTTCAAACTGGACTAAAGGATTAGATTTCTACCAGCCAGAGCACTTCCTCAGCAGCCTTTGTTGTACTTTGTTCTCTGGCTTCAGTATGTAGGCCAGAGTCTGGACAAAGCAAAGGTCTACGGTGGCTCTAATGGAGCAGGTGTTCACAGAGGTCCAGAGATTTCATGCACATCTTGTTTTAAGAGCTGTATTATTATTATAATTATTATGATTATAGTAGGGCTGAATCATTTGGTTGATTCATAGATGTGAAATGAATGGGCAGCTAATGTGATAATTAGTTCATTTTTCAGTCATCGAACAAAAACTGCAACCTGCTTCTCCAGTGTGAGGATTTGCTGTTTTTCTTTTGTTATATCACCTTATCAAGTTAAAGGTGCTGTTGATAACATTGATCAAATTCAGCCACTAGATGTCGCATTCTCCCTCCCCCGTTCCATTGCATTTACTTCACAACAAGTCGTTGCCAGGCACTTTCCGTCAATCTTGGCCATTTACCTGTTTTTTCCACACTGACGACCCAAAGATACCGCATACCAATATTACTATAAGTGGAAACCAAACATCAAATATCTTCCACAGAGATAAGCAAAACATTCATTTTGGACCTGCCAAATTTTTAAAAGTGTTTAATTCACAATTATAATTTTTTTCAGGAAAAGCCATCCTTTTTAAAAATACTCTACATGCTACATGAACAACTGCTCCACCAGTCTAAATCTTAGCTAAGGTGCTGGAAACAAGTCGAAAAGATAAGTGCAGAAATCTTTTCTATTATCTTTTGGACTCATTTATATTCATCTCCATGTACTTGTTATAAATAAGACCTATAATATTATGGTGTTGGACTGTTCAAGGTTCAGGTCCAACAAAACAATCTGAAGGTGACATTTGGGTTTTAGGGAGTTGTGATAGACAATATTTTACATTATATAGGGGTGGGGGTGGCTCAGGTAGAGTGGATTGTCCTCCAATCAGAAGGTCGTGGTTCGATCCTCCGGTCACATGATGAAGTGTCCCTGGGGAGACACTTCATCATGTGACTGGAGGAGACTGATTATTGAAGTGTCCTTGAGCAAGATTCTACCCCAAATTGCTCCCGAAGGCTGTGCCATCGGTGTCTGAGAGTGTTTAGATTAGATCCTGATGAGCAGGCTGGCATCTTGCATGTCACCCACTAGTATATGGATGTGTGTGAATGGGTAAATGCGGTAAGTGTAAAGCACTTTGAGTGGTTAGAACAGTAGAAAGGTGCTGTATAAATGTTAAATGTTACCATAGACAAAACGATGAATCCAGCAAATAAGCGACATAACTTAGTTTCACCCCTGACCACATGGTGCCAAGCTGTAAATTAACAGGTTAATCAAAATTTCAGTTTGTGCTAAGTGCTTAATGGGGACTTGGGGTCTCCAAGGGCACACACCCTCAACAGGGGCCCAACAGGTAGCCTCACAAGCCAGGCAGCCTCATGTTTACCCAGCAGACGTTGCTGAGTGTCCAGTGCAACACTGCCATCTACGGATAAGAGTTGTCGTGTTTATCCTGCATCACGTTGCTGCCTGTGCGCGTCCAGACGCCGCCGCCTGGACGCGCCTGTCATCTGGAGGAAACTCCTCCCCGCAGACAGCGCGTCCTGTCGCCTTTCCAGCGCAATGGTCTCCTGGATCATCTCTAGACTTGTGGTGTAAGTCATTTTATTATTTCTTTCTTCCCATATGCTCTGTCATACAGTCGGTAAATAATAAATTGCGGTTCCCGCTGGTTATTGCGGACATTTGAGCAGCTCATTGTCGGCGCAGGAGCGGTGCGCTTTACAAGCCCCCGCATATTGTCTGATATTTAATAATAACATTAAACCAGACGTCCGTGTAATAATTACTGCTCGGAAAACAGTGTAAATGCCTCAGGACTGTACTTTGTCATGTCAGCAGCAGGATTGCTGAGCTCGGCCTGTATATAGACAGACCTCCTGTATGTGTGAACAGCGCTCAGTAGCCTGGCACGCTTTGTGTTTATCATTTTATTACAGACAAAGAGGTGACGTGATCGGCTGAATAATCTATTATCATCCATGAGATGGTGATATGAGTCATATCCAGAAATCAGAAGCGTCTTTCGCTGGCAGAAAGCTAAATGTCAGTGAGGTGACTGAACAACAGGAGCGGTCTCTGACTGTCTGTTGATGTCCCATATTGGGGAAAAAACAAAAGGGATGGGTCAGCCTACTCAGGTTACAATGCGAGTTATTCATGTAATAAGACATGCATGCACACATCCTGATATATCCCCTTAGATGTTGAGATTTGAATGATTCAACAATAGGATGACATTTAAGTTGTGGTTATTTTTACCTGCACAAAGTATGAATCAGCGCCTTTGCAGCCCGTGTAGGCTCTACCAACAGCAGGCCTCAAAATAGTGAGGCAATTAAATTTAGATTACGAGCTCTTGTTACATAGATGGAGCTGTCTCAGCCCTGGCTGTTCACAATCTGGTTATCTGGGTCATTTTTAAGTCCAGTCTCCAACAGAACGGTTCAGTTGCGTCTCCTACCACAGATGACCTGTTTATTTTTAGTGTCCTTGTGTTTGTTAACTCTGTTAAAGCACAGTTAGGCCGGAGAGCTGCAACCTGATGTGGGTCAGTAACATGATCGGGTCGCATTCTCACAGCTGTTGCCTGGCTGTATAGCACTTCAGCAGGGTGCTGTCTCTGGCGGGACACCCTGCAGCACAGGTGTCTACACACGAATAGAAATGTAAAGAAAAAGGAGGAAACCACATGGAAGCTAATTTTACCACATGGCTGTAAGTTTGGCACCTGAAAAGTTAACTTCGCATGGTTGATGTAATAGTTTCTCTCTGGAAGGGAAAAGCTGTTTTACCTCTTCTGTTTTACCTTAATCTCACCTGACAACCTGTCACAATATATTGCACTGTATAAGTGTATGCTCTGAAAAAACATTTCCAGATACTTAGAAGAAGACAAATACATTTGACATTTTAGCTAAGGTATTTATTACTTTTTAGAAATGTCTTGATTTGATACGTTTTCGTGCACATTTGAAATATCTGTTTGACAGCAGTGTTAAATGTTTCTGCCCTCTAGACTTGTGTTCGGCACACTATATCCCGCATACTCCTCTTATAAAGCCGTGAAGTCGAAAGATGTGAAAGAATATGTGAGTATATCATTTTTATTGTTGGTTACGAGATCATATATCATCATATATACCAGGTGTTGTGTGCAGCTGCATTAAAGGTACAGTGGGTAGGATTTGGCGGCATCTCGTGGTGTGGTTGCAGATTGCAGCCAGCTGAGTACCTTCCCCTCGCTCCTCCCTTTTCAAGACAACGCTAATGTGAGCCATCATGGTAATGCTGTTGGCCTCTCTCAGAGGTCATCCTCACCAAAATAACGCTTTAGGAGGAACAGAGGTCAGATTGTGGGTCATGTTACCGCAGTTTCACAAGCGTGTTTTACGGGTAAAAGGTAACGTAAAGACATGAAAGAGTCTCTATAGTCAGAGTTTGGGCTACTGTAGAAACATGGCAGACTCTGCGGACACGCTAGTGATATTACAAAACCCTGGGCTACAGTCGAAAAGTCCAGAAATGAGATCCTAATGTCTTTTCCTAACCACTTTTCCTTTACCTTGATGGAAAACATCATGAGGTCATCAAGGGGAATTCATAAGGACTTAGGAAAAGACAACTGTGGTGTTAAGAGAATCCGACTGCACTTAGACTCTGTAATGATGATGAGACGATGGCGGACGTTAATGGCGTGGTTCAGCTGCGGTGAAACTACAATGTTCTGATGATGGACTACGAAAGACTCTGTTTCCCCCTGTGCGTTCTTAAATAGGTCTCTCAGTGACGAGCGATATCACAGGTCCTTCTGCTGCCGGAAGACTTTACATCAACGTATAATAAAAAATATGTCGACAACCGGTGCAAAATATCACTACATTACCAAGGTTGAAACTGAAATAAAAAGGAATAACCTACAGGCTAAAACAAAGTTAATATGATAAATATTTAGTTATTTTGTTGAGTTATGGTGAAGGAGTAGAACCATTAAATGGATATGTCTTCCTACTGCTTTTTGAACATAATATTTATTTATGTTGACTATTTGTGTGCTATATGTTTACTGATCATTTTATTTGTCATTCTTGTTGTATTTTTTACTCATTTGTTACCTGTTCGAAATAAATAAATAGAAATAAAGTGAAACCAAATGGGTGTCACTGTCCACTCATATTTATCAACATAAATCCCAGTTAGTATATAACTGTGTAAAAGTATTATGCAAGATGGGCGTACTGTTTGTTTCATGAACGGCTGAACGGTCGCTTTAACAGCTGCGGCGGCATTATCTCCTTTCCTTTGGTAAATGATGTTCCAGTGTATTCTATGCTAAAGGAGATAATAAAGGGAGCACTGAAGCGCCTTTCTGTAACATTTAGAGAAATCAAACAGCTCTTAAAGACTCATTTAGGTCATTTCACTCCATTAGGAAAGAGAAAAAGACTTTTCGACTGCAGCCATACTATAGTGAAGGCATGATATGCCCTCCTCCGCCTCTGATTGGCTTACCAGGATAACCCCAAAACCTAACCAATCCAACCAGTGAGGGCAGCAGGTACTAACCAATCAGAGGCAAAGTAGGGCGGGCCTTAGCTATAGAAGGATTTGTATATAGACATGAAGGGCTCATTCTAAGCTAACGAAAACACGATTCATGTTTCAGGTGATTATACACCAATGTAAAGATAATTATGAATATTATATTCCATTTCTGCTAATAAATCCCCTGAAATATTACACACTACTCCTTTAACTGTCTTTCACTGTTGTGTTATATTTTAGGTGAAATGGATGATGTACTGGATAATATTTGCCCTATTCACTGCTGTGGAAGTGTTTACAGATATGTTTCTTTGTTGGTAAGTGACTTCAGATGTTTAATGTTAATTTATTTAATAACTGTTTTTATATCAGGAACATATACATATGTCATCACAGAGATGTAAAGCGTGTGTTATCATGTTTTGTTGCACCAGTGGTTCCAACATTTATTCATCATTGTCGTCATTTCAGGATTCCTTTCTACTATGAACTGAAGATAGCCTTCGTGGTGTGGCTGCTGTCCCCTTACACTAAAGGCTCCAGTGTGTTATACAGGAAGTTTGTTCATCCCACGCTTTCCTCAAAAGAAAAGGTGAAACCCCCGTCTTTTGTTGTACCTTCCTTTTCTTCCACTGATGGAGTTCAAGGAAAGGCTCGGCTGAAAATACTCAGTTTAAGTTAGTCTGCGTGGTTTAGTAAAGCAGCTGTTTAGAGAACAAAAGCTCTTTTGTGCCAATTCACTTTTCCACTTTAGCTGTTAAGGATGTGTTTGCAGGACAGGACAGAGGAAGTGTCACAGTGTTCCTCCCTTTTTCCTTTCCCTTTTCCTCTCTGTCTCAGTCAGGAAACACATTAGTGAAGTGGTGAAGATTAGTAACATAATCAAGCAATATAACATAACACAGCACATAAAATGAGTGACATAATAATAATAGAGACAATGTTCATGTGATTTTCTTTTTTTTTTTTTTTTTTGTCCTTGTTTCAGGACATTGACGAGTATATCTGCCAAGCAAAGGACAAAAGCTATGACACACTGGTGCATTTTGGGAGAAAAGGGCTGAATGTTGCCGCCACAGCTGCAGTCATGGCTGCGACAAAGGTAATGCAGACTGTGGGTATTTGTTTTGTATTGACCAGGGGGTACAGTAGCATCATGGATGGATTACTGAACAGGCCTACTGGGTACAGGCCCAGGGGCCCAACAGGTTAGGGGGGCCCTGGACCAGGGCCTCTGTATAAAGTTACTGCTAGCATTTCCTTTTGGGAAGTCACAAAGAGACACAAAACTACCACAGAGACATGAAATGAAATGAAGAGACGCAAAACTATGCACGTTAGAGGTAACAAATATTATTTGATAAAAATGGAGGTAATGAAGATGAATGCAAACTGAAAACATGAGTGATAAACTATCAATTGATTTGATTAATTTAAAGCTGATTTGACTAAAACAGTTGTGATATAAAGAAAATGGAGCCATGTTTCATCATTTTCCCGGATTCCCCAGCTGTTGTTACTTTCACCGAATCAATCAACCAATTCACATATATGATGAATACATCACTTCAATTATTAATGGAATGGAAGAGACACAAAACAACCACAATTAGACACAAAATGATCACAGCGACTAAACAAGCACAAAGAGACACAAAATGATCACAGCGACTAAACAACCACAAAGAGACATAAAACAACCACAAACAGACACAAAATGACCACAAACAGACACAAAACGACCACAAAGAGACACAAAACAACCACAAAGAGACACAAAATGACCACAAACAGACACAAAACGACCACAAAAAGACACAAAATGACCACAAAGAGACACATAACAACCACAAAGAGACACAAAACCACAAAGAGACACAAAATGACCACAAAGAGACACAAAACGACCACAAAAAGACACAAAATGACCACAAAGAGACACATAACAACCACAAAGAGACACAAAACCACAAAGAGACACAAAATGACCACAAAGAGACACAAAACCACAAAGACATGACGAAACATCTACACAGAGATGTGGTTCTCACTGTATGTAGGAGGGTAGGAGCCCTTTACATGTCTGTGTCCAGGGGTCCATTGTCTCATAATCTGTCATGTTGTTTGCTACTCTTATGATAAAGTAGGCTTATTGTGTGCTTATTGTCTTATTGTCCTGTTTTGTTTAAATTATTTATACCCCTAACGATGATCAATGCTCCAACTGTCACATATGGCTGCTGACACTAAAATGAATCTGTGGTGTTACCTGTTCTAGAGCCAAGGGGTCCTGTCGGACAGACTGAGGAGTTTCAGCATGCAGGATCTGTCTTCTTATCAGTCTGAGCCCGTTAACAGCGGCCCTGGCGCCACGCAGCCTGCAGCAGCACAGCACAGGACCAGGCCTATGATGCGCAGCAAGTCGGAGAGTTACAACAAGGGTGAGCAGACATTACTCTGACCAGCACCGAAAAGTACAAGCTAATAGAGGCATATTAAAACTCTGTCGTAGTGTTGAGAGTATTAGTCATAACGGTGTCATTGTAATGCAATAGCAGTGCCTGGTTCGTTTGTGTAGAACAGGTTATCTTGCAGATTTCTGTCTTCCTGTTCAAGCATGTTTCAGCTGACTGATATTGTTCAGGACCTCTGCTTTCCTGAGTGCCCCCTTACAGTCCTGCCTTCCTGTCTGGTGCAGGTCAGACCTCACAGGGCTGCCAGGCTAACCACCCTGTGATAAACTCACATGTAGCTGGAGGGATTTGCTCTACTTTAACATCATGTTGAAACAGTTGTTTGTTTTAATCTGAATCAGGGGTCTTATCTTTTTTTTTCAACTGATAATTATTCCTTTGTAGATTTAGACACAACTGTTTATGTTGGACTGAAATATCTGCACAGTTGAGGCATTTAATTAGTCAAAACATAGATTACTTGGATATAGATTACTTAACAGATTACTGTTAATATGTTGTTTTGTTTTTTTTTTTTTAACTTTTTTTTTATTTATTCCAGTCTGTTAAACAATATACTTTGTTCTCCAAGGTACAAAATACCTCCATCACACAATACCATTGACCAAGACAGAGTGCATGCCATAACACAATCATAAATCCAAAAGCAATATTTTCATGTGAGGGATGATAATAATAATAATAATAATAATAATAATAATAATAATAATAATAATAATAATAATAATGTTACGTAAGTGAGTGACATAATTTAAAGGATAAGTCTGGTGTTATTCTATATTTTGTTGTGGTCAACAAATCCCATCAACAGACCAAAACTCTGTTTTAGTTTGTCTCTAAATACTTTGTGACTTCCACACCCTGCCTGTGGCTTTCAGCTCATTGGTTCCCACTGAAGACATAAATCTTTAAAAACAGTTTTGTTTTGTTTTCAGAAAAGCTCAGCAATTTCCTAAAACAGCTGGACACTAGTTTTCTAGAAACCTGGTTTAAACAGGACTGAACAGTGAATTTGTTGGACTGTTTTCAGCAGCATTCATGTATCTGGTGCTTCAGTGAGTATTTATGGCGGCAAGATGGTGAATGTGAGATTTACTAAAAATAAACTGTTCATTGTAATGAGGGAACATGTTACTCAGCAGTGTAACCGTGTGGCTCACTGATGTGTTTGGACAACAAGGAAGGCCTGTCGCACAGAGGAAAAGCTATAAGGATCAATTCATTGTTAGTTGTGGTCTTTTCAAGGGATTTGTTGACCATATGAAAAACATATAATATCCCAAAAAGTGTCCTTTAAGACTATTGATACATTTTCATCTCCATTTGAACAATATTGACAAATATATGTCATAGAGATACTAAAAAGAGAACAGGCTTGTTATGCGCGTTTGTGCTGTAACCAGAGTATCACAACTTCCCATTTGGCCTCTGCTCTGTGGTCTGCAGAATGATAATGCATAATGATGTTTCATAATCCCAGCTGACCAAAATCCACTCCACAGCAATTACTCAAAAACATTTTGCTTTCAATTCAATAGACCATACACAGGATTTACATGTTGTTGATCCCTTCCACCGACCTCTTTTCACGCTACAGGACAGGATTTTGACATGACTGAGTTTGAGGTGTTGAGGTTGGACCAATGTGACTCCAAGGAGTTGCTGTCCCAAACCGTTTCACCCTCTGAGTCCGAGTCCACACCTGTTACGCCCTCACTGACTCCCCAGTCCTCCCCACCCTCCACACCCTCTCCACCTCCTTCTCCAGCTCCGGAGCAGCCTGAGGAGGTGGGGAAAGGAGTGCAGGCAGCATCGTGCTCTCCGCAGCTCAGGCTGTCTAAGAGGAAGGCTCCTGAGGTAGACTGCCTCATCAACATGGCTGCTCAGCTGCTGCCTGACTCTAACTGCCCCTTGAGAGTGGTGATTTACTCACCGATTCACTCATTTCTGCTGCTGTGTAGCTAAATGAATCATCATGGTTCAGTACTCCTGCAATAGGATTTCTGCACTGATGAAGCTGAACGATGTATTGAGTTAGTGGAGGTATTGTTTAGTTCAAATGAATGTGTGATCTTGCTCTCGCATGATTGCAGTTGCTCACTTTGATTGGAAATGTGGCATGGGTTAATGTCCAAACACGATTGATGTATTGACGTGAATTGCCTTCCAGTGTATTTCAGCCCTGATAATAACTTGTTTGATGTGATGTTTATGGAAATGATTCTGCGTAATCAGCCCCTGGAATGAATGGGTGTTCATTAATACATTTCAACACCTAATATCAGTTTGTTTGGCATGGTGATGAAGCACCATCTTAATATTACTGCCAGCAATATTATTCTCATAGTCAACAAATCCCTTGAAAAACAATGACTTGATCCTATGAATAAATATTGTCATTTTTTTTAATATATATATATATATATATATATATATATATATATATATATATATATATAGTCTTATTTATGGCAATCCGAAATGCTTCCTCCCACTGGACAGAAGTGGAGCCAGAATATCCCAGATACAGGAGCTGATCTTGAGATTTTCACATCATTTGGAGCCAGAGTCTCAGCAGTAGTGATCTGGGGTTTTTTTTTTTTTGGGGGGGGGGGGGGGGGGGGGGGGGGGTATCAAGGTCATGCCCACCCACTCGAACCGAACCAATCACAAGCCGAGCATGGCCATCAGCGAGAGGGATTCTCAGCTGCCAATCACAACGTCTCACTCCCTTTTTACCCCATCAGATAACTAATTAAAAGATAGAGAAAAAATGAACACTTAACATACATCGGTGTAATAAAAAGTGACAAAAACCATCTTTAAGGAAAATTTATTTGACTTGTTCTTTGACTTTTAAATCCCATCCACTAACATGGAGGGGTCGGGCTTGATGACCTATACTGCAGCCAGCCACCAGGGGGCGATTGAGATGTTTTTGCTTCACTTTTGGGGGGCTGTCATGTCGGCCATCTTTATAAACAGTCTATGGTAGGAACCAATGGGCTTTGGACTGAGGCAGTTCATTCACAGATACGGTACGGAGGTATGAAAGTCTTGAGAGACAAACTAACACATTGCTAGTTTTGAGTTTACCTTGGGATTTGCTGACAATAAGAAAAATACAAAATAACGCCAGCCATATCCCTTTAATACTGTACAGCTCGTTGTAGCTGACTAAACTCTCCTTCTCCATCCTCGTCTGTCCTCCCTTCCAGCCTCCTCTTAGAGTCTTAAGGCCTCTCACAAGATCCAGGAGTGCTCTTTCTTCGAACAATGAAGCCATGTGAAACTGTCCTAAAGACTACTCCAGCTGCCTTTGCTGCAAGAAGTGAAAATACAGAATGGCCAAAAGCTACATGACTGAAGCAGCCTTGCTTTGGAATAAGGTATTACCAAAGTGACCTATGATGACTCCTCTATATATAGTATATGGCTCATGATTTAAAAACATTGAGGTTTGTGACACTGCGATAATACAAATGAATGAATGGGCTCCATGCTGATAGACATTTTGAGTTTGTAGGTTATTGAATGTGTATTTATGTACAGTTTGTGTGTACTTCATCTCTCTGATTTGTTTTTATATATCAGGTTTGGGTAGGCAATTGCATGTGTGTCTTCCCAGTCATTAGTACACTGTTTAATTAACAGAGTGTACTGTCACTAAATAATAAAGCAGGCATTGAGAGTGACACGGTCACCGTCAGAGAATGTGTTAAAAGCCAAGGATCAAAAGAAAATGCTGTATTTACCCCATTCAGCTGAACTCTGCACTGATTACTTTATTTATCACATTAAAGTATTCATAAATCACCCAAAAAGCTTTTTTTCTGAGATGAGACAACCTAACCTTTGTAGTAATGAAAAGAGAGCAGCGGCAACTATATTCTGTTATTTACCTCTCGATTAAAGCCTTAAAGAAAGTCATACAAATCTAAAATGTCTCCAAACATGATATTACTATTTCTAACACAACTATGTTCTCATTAAACAATCATTTTGCACTATGTTTAGAATATAAAATTACTGCCCTCAATTCTCTGAAATGGCCAAAAATTAATTTAAACAATAATCATGACACATTAGTAGCTTAATATCATCACTATATTTCTTCTGTGGTAAAGAAACAATTACTTGTGTAACAAGTGATAGCATTTGCATCACAGGTAAATAAAGTCAGTACTACAAGAGGTTTCCTCAGTGGAGCAGACTGTTTTTGACAATCTACTGTTCAGTTTTTAAGGTCATTTAATTGACACATTTAATTGGCAATTTAAGGCCAATTAGGAATATGTCACTTTCAGCTGTAACAGAAATAGGATATAAAAGGGGTAAATATTTTCTGTTTATGAACATACTTCTGTTTCCATGTCTGAAATCACTGTGCAGTGCTCTGCTGTTAACTGAGCAACACCAAACCCAACGATCTTACCTTTTACTTGCTTATTTTTTAGGACTTCATTCAGTGACTTTATTGGTCCGCAGGTTTACAAACTTACATTTAAGTTAATATTGCATGGTCATACACTGTACATTTTCATGTTGTACTTAATTCACTGAGCCTGAATCATAGCAGCATTTTACACACAGTATCAGCGTGTTGGTTGTTGATGGGTAGATTTATCATTTTCATCATCGTATCTGTATCATTTCGGGTGGTTTGAAGTTTGAAACAAAAGCTTCTCAGGTACAACTGTTCTGTTTACACGTCATTCACTCTGATGTTGTAGATACACTTGTTATGCACATGAAATGTCCTGTTAATGGATAAATGGTGAAAAAAAAATTTAACAGGAAAAATCTGATTGTGTGTCAGCGTTAGTGGTATCAGTGTTAGTGCTGGAGGTGATTTCCTTCTATTGAAATTCATGCAAAGTAAAACAGAAAAAAACATGTCGCTAAGTAGCAGATTTGTATACTTGTGCGTAGACTGATAAACTCATCATTGCATGATGTTTGTTATTAATTTGTATGAAAATTTGATTTCTTAATTGATTTTGTTCAGATGCCTTGCTGGTAAATAATGACTCATTTTGTGTCATTTTTGGTTGCTTTGTAGAAAGAATATGAAATGTTATGACTATACATACATGTTGGCTATACACATATATATGAATAACGTCTTATTTACTGATAAATTAGCCACTCCGAATTTATTCATGAGGAGAAACCATGTAAGTTATCCTAAGAAATTTTGTTCTGGCAGGCCAGAATGTCAAATTACAATTTCAACTTGATTGTGAAATACAAAACAAAAGGCAGTGCAGTGGTGAAATGATGGTTCAAGGCTATCAATTTATCATTCTACTAGGTTCAATATTTCTGTTTAAATCAATTTACAGCCATTAAATATGAAGCAAACTTTGACTGTGTTAATCTTTTTTGTCCTATCTTAAAAGAAAGAAAATGATCATTTAAGATGTATGATTTTATTACGTATAGAACACTGATACATTATATTCAAACAGAAAACAAGATGTCACTACATGAATCAGCAAATTACAGTTTGAGGTTGACCCGATCGTGGTACTTCAGGTATGGATCGTTAACAAACCAGTTCCTCCTTTTCCAAAAAGAGGTTGTCATTTTATCCAAAAGCTTGCACTGTGTTTTGTTACAGAATACGTGCTCCCTCAGGCGCTTTCGTCTGGCAGGTTTCTTTTTCCACAGTTTCTTCTTGTATCCGGCCTGTTCACAACCAAAAACAAGAAGTCAGATTGGAAACACTGATTTTAATCTTCATCCTTCAAACATTTGTAACATACATGAACGACTGTAATGTTAACTTATTTCTGCTCAAAACATTATTAGTTATGTAATTAATGTCATTTGAAGACAAACAAAAGATTTTACAAAGGTTGCAGCTAATTTGCATTTTGTGTAGTGTTGTCTGTCTTCTTCAAAATGACTGACACAGTGTCCCTACCCCCAGATAGTGTGATACTTTAAATTAGGACCCATGGAAAACATTATCTATCTATTCTATTTTGTCTATTAAAAGTGCATTATACTGGCATCCCCCAGGACCCCAGTACATTGGTATTTAAAATGATTATTAAAAGGCATTTATTAAAACAGGAACATAAACTAAAGATCTAAAATCCTTTGGAACAAACTTATACTCTGTGGTCTCTGGCGACCCCAGTTGGTAGGATGAGGGTTAAGGCGCAAAGAAAACAAATCAGTGATTTTGGCAGTTCACAGTAAAAGACTCTGAGTACCTTGCGTCTGATCCAAAGGCCACAATGCAGCCTCATGAACCGGTCTGTCACAGATTTTACACTCTTCCTCTTCCCCTTCTTCAGACTGACATACGTCAGACTTCTGCTTGGTTGTTGAGTCAGACTGGGAATAAGTGCCGATATCCTGCAACAACACACAGAAGCAGAGTAGAGGAAGGTCACAACACTTGTTCATTAAAGACGGTTCAATTCACTCAAAGTATAGAATCATATTTTCTTCACATAACACAAGTAAGTGTTAGTTTAATTTGTGCAGGTTTTGATTAAGAAAGTCATACCTCTGAAATGTAAGTCTTTGATAAAAAGGGGTGATGTTATGGATAGATCTGTCCTGAATACCATTTTTTTTGCTCATCTTCCTCATTTCAGTGCTCGGGACAGTGGCACTGCTGCTCTACTGTAGATGCACGCACCTCTACTCACAACAAACAGTGATATCTGTCTGAGAATAACTAATAATAATTAATGTTGAATAATGAATAATGTTGTTGGATTATTCTTCATTTCATGGGCTATTTGGAGTTTGAATGCCATGGCAACAGTTGAAGTTGAAGCGAGACTTCTCGCTGCACCAGGTACAAATGTGAAGAGTGACAGTTTTCAAGTGACAAGAACTAGAAGTATAATGCTGTATCACTGCTGATGTAACATCCAACATCATAACACTACTCTGAGAGAGCACATATACATTGAGTATTGACTGAGTGCATCTTTGCATGTAAACTATTAGTGCTAGTGGTTACAGTAGCTATTGCTATTAATATCCACTTGACAGTAGTACGAGTATCAGCAGCAGTAGTGTTCCTTCTGGACCTTTACCGTTGAAGGATGTTGTACCGGGGTATCTGATATACTGCAGCCCGCAGAGGAGCGCGGACAGCGGCTGCAGCAGAGCCGTAGAGAGGTGGAGGCTGGATGAGACTGGAGAGCTTACAGAGCTGTGGTGTCCTGGCACACAGAGGGACCGACAGCGGCCTCAGCAGCCCTGTCAGACACAAGGACAACATGAAAAACCTAGCGTTAGCATTGTTGCTAGCTGTAGCAACTTCACGTAATGTCTATGCTAACAATCTACATGTGCGCACAATTGTTCTTTCATTTCAGTGCATTAAAACGCGGACACAATTCTAATAATTTCAAGAAGGAGGAGAGTGAAATGAAAAAGTAGGAATGTCAAATAGTACACACCGGACACCCTCCTTGCCAGGGCGGCCGCCATGTTTTCTCCTGACTGCTGGCGGAAGTAAGTACGGAGTCCTGTTGGGACAAACTTCACTGTATCGCATTCACGAGGCAGTCAATATGCTCCGGAACAGTACCGCCACCTAGCAACGGTTTCTGGACGGACATGTATCCGTGCGTACGTTAAAATACCTAGAAAAATATCCAAAATATAGCAATATTAGCTTTTTTTTTAATTTGCTAATGTACTCTTCTAATAGGCCAAATTTCAGAGGGAATTATTGTGCTTTTTAACACACTTATTTTTACTTAAATTAAAATTTAAATTCACTTACTTACTTAATAATTTTTCTTCTAAGCAAGAGTTTATAAAACAAGATGCATTGTTATAGGCAATAATAAAATACCCAGCAGGAGATTATTTCCATCATTATTAGTTCTTACATGTTAATACATCAATAATAACAATCCACTTATAAAATATATATACAATAATACACCATTCTGGATCAGTACTTTTACTTTTTACACTTACAAAGTATTTTGATGCAAATACTTCTACTGCTACTGTACTTTTACCAGAGTTAACTTTGAATGCAGGATTTATTTCATTTGTAATGGAGTATTGCTTCTGCACTGTTACCCTTACAAAAAAAGACGTTTATTCAGGTGTGCTGTTAATATACTTCTTTGAACTTAAAATAAGAGTATACTTTCAGTTTACTTTTTAAGTACTTATCACAGATACATTTAACAAAATTATACGACGTATACTTGGTTTATACCAACAAATACACAGCAAAGTCTAAGAATACTTGCCAAGTATACAGAAAAGTCAAAGTGTACTTGGCTTGTATGGAAAAGTTTACAGAAAAGTGTATTTGGCTAAGTATGACAACTTTTCTTAAAGAAAACTTACAAGTAGTACAAGTACTTGCAGTAAAACTCTTAAACTACTAATATTTAAAAGTATACTATAGAAGTACATTGATATTAGTATACTTATTTCATGAAGTACACTTGGGATTTTACTTGAACTACACTTAAGTTTATTTCATTGGTTTTTTGTAGGGGGATTTTTACTTAAAGGATCTCTTCCTTCTCTGCTATCTGGAATAGAAATGAAAAGCCTTGTAATAAATAGATTAACACAGATAATCTTAAAATCCTTGAGGAGGCACGTTTTAAGCCTCCAGAAAGTCTGTTATGTACTCCAGCATCAACTTTCTCTGCATGTTATTACTTTCAGTCACAGCCGTGTGTTCAGCTCTCGGCTGTATCTGCCGTTGTACTCCATGGTTGTCACACTGTGTAAACACGTTTATCTGATCTAGAGATGTGCTATTCGTCACAGTCTTCTGTTGGATGTTTACATTATGTGGAAATAATTGTTCACTGCTGTGTGACCAAACTACAGAGACCTCTCTTTTCTTCAGTATGGTAAACTCTGCAGAATCCATTGAGTAGATACGTTTCACTTGTCATAGCAGCTTATAACATTAATGTTATTCCCTTTGAGAGTTCACTTCAGTGGCCCCAGATCTGGAAATTGAATGTAGTCATTAATGTTTTTAATTACACATGCCTTTTCTGCTATAATGTGTCAAAATGTCTGCTGTGACAAAGGCCTGTTGTGCCTTGAACGTCTCAATCCTACTTTAGCATCCCAGTTATTTCTAATTTTTTTCTTTCTGAAACTGTAACAAATGTTAGAAAACAGACCAACAGTCAGTAATTACAGCTTATAAAAAAGGTGAGGACATTAAATCCAGAAAGTTTTTAAAAATGCTTTTGATAGAAAAGATTGATCTTCAGCAAAAGTGCCACAAAAATGAACACTGGACATGATGGGGTAACCTGGAAAAATTGGCAGATTTGGCTTTTTTATGATACCACAAACGCTGTACACCTACAGGTTATGATATTCATTGTTGCCCTCTGTCACGCAGGATGGGATTAATTAGTTTAATAGAGTCCCATTAAAGAGTTTGGTCTACTGATTTAACATATAGTATACAGTAATCTCACATGCAAAGTGGCATTAAGAATATCTGAGGGAAATAAAAACTTAAAGTGTTATTATTTTTCACATGTTAAAAAAATATATTTTAAGTAAGTATTCAAATAAGTAGAAAAGAGTAAAAAAATGAGGCTCAAGTTAATCAATTTTATTTATTTTACTTTAAAACATACAAATAATAACATTAAAAAAGCAGATGAAAAACATGAAGCAAAGGTACCAATGAAACTACAGACAACACAATGTGCTGTAATACATTAAAAAACATCCAATCAACCAACCAGCCACAGTTTACATGTCTCTGTAACTGTGGAACTACACAAGATAATGGAGGCATCCACAAGTCTACCAGTGCAAAGTAAATCAATTACCTCTGTAAAAAAAAGTGCTTTTCATAAGAGAGAGAGGTTCCCACCAAGTCAAGTCACGCATCTCGTTTTCACCGTTCCAGCATACCTCTCATAATCCAGTAATCTAGTTTACAAAAGGAGTGTGTTTGTCTGAGCGGAACAACTGTAACAGCGTCAAACTACAAGAATTTAAAAAAAAAAGCTGCTGGATTGTCAAAGTACTCTCAAGGCACTAGTCCAGTGTTTTACCATCAGTCCTCCTCTATCAGGCCTGCCGTCTTTAGTTGGGACCCAAATGAAGATAAGACATAAGTTGGTATTGTCCTAACAAGTACTTAGGAAAGTTGAGCCGAGGATCTTTGGTTCACCATCCAGCATATACAGGTTCTGCATCACAGGGGATCCCATAGTATCGACCTTGAGGTCGTTCTTTGCGTAATAACGGTGCTCGGGCTACAGACAGCTCTCTATCAGTGTCCCTCCGTCGACGTAGAACCATTAAAATGATGAGGAGCAGAGCCACTGAGGAAAGAGAGGGAAAACACCAGAGGATGTGACAAGAAATGTCCATCTACAGTATTACACACAAAAGCATACTGAGCATGATTCTTATCTAATTTTATTATATCCTGTTTGTGCATGAAGTGGTCTCAGTGTAAAAGGGGGGAAAAAAACAGTTTTCATTGCGCAAAAATAAAAGCGTTTCAGTAACAGCTATTGAATAAAAAGCCTCTCTGAAAATTAAAGCGTCATATATCACAGGCATAAATTACATGTCCAGAACAACACTTGGTCAACCAAACCGAACTCTTCAGACTTTGCTGCAGCTCCACTCTAACCAGCTTGTTTGAGGGTGTGCCAAACTAGCCACTAGACGGGTATTATGCAAATGTGTTACTTGGTGACATCACCGTGTTATGAAAGAAAAGGCGGGACATCAAGCAAGTTGTTTCAGGCAGTTCAGAAGCAGTGCCTCTGTTGGGGACAGTAACTCCCTTTGGCGTGGACTTTTTTGCAGACCTTTTACATGTCCAAAAACTATCTAACACACTAAAGGAAAGGAGAAAAAGCATAATAGGTCCCCTTTTAAATACGTACAATAATAAACTACAAATATTACCATACAAGAAAAATAAATACAAGAAAAATAAATTGATAAAACTTGTCTATTTCATTGCTGAGTGGACTCAGGATTAAATAAACAAGCCTAATGTGCATTTATATACTTATAAGAAAACAATTCAGTGTATACGGAAGAGTAACAATGATTATATAGTCTTTTTTAACCGGTCATTGCTAAGAGCAGAAGGCTTCTCAGCATTTTCTGAAGCTCCACTGCATGTTCAGGTTGTTTCACATTTGCTCATTTCCTTTTAGGAGTGAAAAAACAAGCTCCGTCCCTTTAAGTTACAGAAAATATGTGAGCCTGATGTTATCCAAAGGCAGTTATGAACCATTACTATATCAAGCACCAACTATTAATACTTCAAAAAAAACTTGTTTTGTGTGTAATCAGATTACACAGTGTGGGACATTGCAGCTTGAAGCATGTCAATTTTAAAGGCAGTGTGAAAAGCATCATAGCTGTAATCCAGTTCCTTTAACATGGTGTTAAATAAAGATGCATTTCAAAAGAAGCTCTGAAACATCAGGAAAACATACTGGACAGTTAAGCGTTACATACTTACCCCCTCCTCCAATAACTAAAAGAGCAATAGTGACAGGAGCCAGCTCGCAAGTGTCCCCTTCTTTGCGGAAGAAGGTCTCCATGCAGTAGCCTGGAGACAAGCTGCCCTCTGGACAAAAGGCATCGTTGGGACACAGGACGGGGTTCACGTCTGGACTCTGAGAGAACAACATGAGTCTGTCAGCCAACGTTCCTGTAGCACAGGTTCGTGTCCTCTGGTTAGCCAGGCGGTGCAGTACTCACAGGGCAGTAGTGGTTCTCCGGGCACACATCACAGCTCTCCTGGCCCCAGTGGATCTGGAAGAAGCCACTGCCGCAGATTTGACACATGGTCTGATGGGGAGCCTTGTGCATGCCTGTTCAAAACCAAATATCACCTGGTTGGATAGTCACGTTTTCCTTTTTCTATCTTGAGCCGCAGTACTCATAAGTATTACTTATTTGGGGCCATGTAGCTTTACATAAGATGATGTGAGTCACCTGGCCGACATGGAGAGCAGACTGTAGCAGCGGTCTGCAGAGCTTCGGTTCCTCCAGGACACATCTGGCACTGGCTACAACCAATGGAGCTGTCAGCAAGAGAGAGAGTGTGACTATTTTCACGACTGCCACAAGTAACACAGAGGCATTTTTGAGAAATGTTAAAGCTGATTTAGTTTCGAGCTTCTGTTGCAGCTTGGTTTCACAGTGCTAACAAAACATATAAGAAATGACTGTTTTAGAAAAATAACTTGCTCCATTTCCACACACTTTTTAGGTACTTATATTTGAGTATTTTTATTTTCTACTACTTTATACTTCTACACTCGTCTCAGAGGGAAATATTGTACTTTTTACTTCACTACATTAACCTGCCAGCATTAGTTATTTTATAGATCTATATTTTGTATTAATAATCTCAGTAATCTAATAAATTATGATATGTTACTGTAGATTATGCATCAATAATTAACCGCTTATCCCGTTAGGGGTCACGAGAGGCTGAAGCCGATCCCAGCTGGCACTGGGTGAAGGCGGGGTTCACCCTGGACAGGTCAGCAGTCCATCGCAGAGCAGATAGAGACTGACAACCATTCATGCTCACATTCACACCTTCGTGTATCTACCTATTAACATAACCTGCATGTCTTTGGACCCAACCCAGCAAAAACCTACGCTAACATGGAGCAAACTCCCCACAGGAGGGCCCCAAGCTGGATTTGAACCTGCCAGGTGACAGCACTAACCACTGCACCACCGTGCAACCCCAATAATTATAATCCTGTAATATAAAATATATTATTCTGAAATGGGCCATTCGGCAAAATGAGCACTTTTGAAACTTTAATTAGATTTTGATTCTCATACTATTGTATTTTTATTCAATTAAGATTTTGAACGCAGGACTTTTACTTGTGGCAAAATACTTTAACAATGTGGTATTTCTATTTTTAATTATGTTAAGGTTCTAAGTACTTCTTCCACAACTGAGGAGCTGAGCCCAAAAGTGATGATCTTGGTCTACCAATGGATCTTCCTTCCAACCCTCCCCCACGGTCATGAGCTTTGAATGAAGTCCCAGTTACAACATGACAAAATCCCTCTCCTTTACAGGGTGTATGGGCTCAGATATCATGAGGAAGGAGCTCTGAGTAACTGCTGTCCTTTCATCGATCCTCCTTTGCTTTGATCAAGACGCTTCAAAAATGTCTCCCTGTGGAGGTAGTCTGGGAATAGAGCCCAAAACAGACCGAAAACACGCCAAGAGACCTTGCAACCCTTCATAATGCTCATCTAGCTCCTGAGTCTACTATCTTATATTTCCAAGTCCAGTTACTGTATGTGCTGGGACATGATCAGAAATGCCTTATACATTTTCATACCTTCTGTTGATTAATCAAAGCAGCAACTGTGTAACTGGTCTTGTGTGTGAGTGGTTGCTTCTGTGCTGCCAAACAGAGCCATGGGATGAAATCATGTGATGTTGTTAGATAAGTCTCCAAACACAGAGGTGGTTATGAACGCTCCACAAAGATTCCTGGTTGCTAGTTACAAACAGCAAAAGACACAAAAATAGAGGAGCAGAAAGCGGGTGACAATGAAGTGCGACTTACTTGCAAAAACTTCCTTGTGCACATGGTGTACATGAGGTGGAGCTCTGCTGTGATGAAAAGAAACCTGAAAGCAGCAGACAGAAAATAACTCAACACATATGATTCTCTCAACTTTTAGATTATATGAAACTATGTTAAGATTACTGCATGGAAATTAGAAATCATACATCTTCTATTTGTTTTCTAGCTTGTAAAGCTGATCTGGTGAATATAATTTCTGACTACAAGCATATTGCCTGAAACTACTAGTTACTGATTTACAACAGTACTGTGAGTGTTCGTCTACAGTTAAACAAACACACCTGGTGAACAACTTGTGCAACTGTCTCTACCAGTGTTATTGTTGAAGGATCCAGGAGGGCAGGGGTGACATAATGGACTTCCAGTGAAACTGTGCAGTAGTGTAAAACATACAAGAAATTGACACCATGAATTGATACCATTAGAAGTAAATGAATTTGTTGACACAGTCTGTGTCCTTACTTTGTGTAGAAGCCTTGTTTGCAGGGCAGGCATTGCTGCTGTCCTGCTAGTGGCTGATAGAAACCTTTGGTGCATGGCAGACAGGCTCCAGGAAATAGACACAGCCCAGGTTCAGAGCAGCATGCACACAGCAGGGTGTCTGTAGAGGGAAGGCATAATGTGTAGTTTTAATAGCTGCAGTAAGAAATCTTACTAGTCATCTCAAAATGGTGGCTGCATATCAGACGTCACGGTCGATGACTCACTGTTGTCGTACTGCGATCCCGGTGCACAGGGCTCACAAGTAGAAGTGTTGTATGCAAAGCAGCCCGGGGTCGTGCTGCTGAGGATCACGGGAGTTATAGTCAGACTGGTTGCATTCTCAATGAGAGTGGTGTTCATCACAGCCGGAGTCAGTGTGGTCTGGCTCACCACCAGGCCTGAAACAGAGGGACACCGGGTGTGTCAGTCTGACCTCCGATCTCATTTTGTGTCATCTACTACTTGAAAAAAGTAAAATATAAGGAGCAGAAAGAAATATTGGTATGACCAGCGGCTGCAGAGATTATGCAAATGTGTTTTTTGGAGTGTGTTGTCTAATCCTAAATGTTTAATAAAACAGTGGAAGCAACAACAAAAAAGAGGAAATATTAAATAGGAATAACAGGGTTGGCCTGAACGGGATCCTAAGGTTATTTGTTTTGCATTTTCATCCCCAGTAATTTATCCATATTTACAAAATACACAACGCCATATTTGTCCTCAGTGGTTATGGCTTTAAAATGCAGAGTTTTTTTTCAATGGAACAAATACATTAGCAACCATATTATAAGTAATAAAGTTTCATTGGTTCAGTCTCTTGCTCTTTTTGTGATGTTTTGGTCACATTTCCGCACATTAAAGAGGCTATACAGTATTATGCTTTATTATGATTGTGCTCCACTCTAACTAGCTTTGTTTGAGAGCATGACAAACACAGGCACAGTTTGTGTTGGTTCAAGGGCTCACTGAACCCCCTAGAAATGCATCTATATTATTTTATAATACCACAGAACTAATACTTTATTATAATGATGAATAATACTGACCTTGTTGTGTCTTTTTACTGACAAAACCAACCAACCAACAAGATAAGAAGATAGGTATGTGGTCTTTTTATTTACTTATAGCCTAATAATAGCACACTCTCTGTCCACGCACCATTAAATATGCATTTTCACATCATGAAAACAATTCACATACCCATCAGCTGTGCACTCCAGATTAGACTGTAGACATCCTCACTTAAAAGACTGGTGATGTTTGTTATTTTTAAACAGAAAACACACGTTTAACATTGTGGCATTTTCTGGAAATGACACAATACAGCCAACAGCGAGTAAACTTTCAGGCGATCTTGTGAAAATCCCCCTGCAGCCAGCCGTCACCTTATTTGGGTTTAGGTTATTTTAGGTTGTAGTGAAATGAGGAGGTGTCGTATCAGATAACTCCTCTTTTCAACTTCATAAATCAGTCGTTCCTTGTCCTTGGTGCGCTTTCAAAGCAATCACACTGATTTTGACACTTTCATTGCGTCCAGTTAGGACTTACATGATGTATCTCTCTGTGTTGTACACGCAACACTCCCTCTCCATTTTTTTTGGTGACCTTACAGTTCAAACAATGATGCCAAACTAGCTGCTATGCAAATGTGTTACTCGGTGACATCACCACGTTACAGTACAAAAGGCGGGACTTTGTGTGAGTTATTTCAGGCACTTCAGGGGCAGTGTTTCTGTGGGAAAAAGTAACTTTCTTTGGCGTGGACTTTGAGGCTTTATAATTTTGCAGACCTTTTACATACATAAAAAAACAATATAACACCCGAAATGAAAGGGAGAAAGCATGAAAGCATAACATGTCCTCTTTAAATGTAGAAATACATATAACCAAGTAAATTTTCAGCAGCTGTCTTCATGTGTCAAAGGTCATTCACAGTAATGGCGGTCTTAGTGGACAGACATGCACTGAACATGGACCCAGCCTCCGTACCACAACCAAGACATGAAAAACATCAAGTACTGCAGGTGGGTGTGGTCCTAATACAAAAGAGGAAAATGCCTTCAAACTAAACTGCAAAAAAACTACAAAACTAAAGTATACCAGTCAAATTCATCTAACCACTGAGCAAGTGAGGACAGCAGGTATAAGCACATCAGCAAAACAGAGCCCATATTGTGGTAGTAATCACATTAGCCATGTGCTTAAGTGCTTTCTTGAATGCAAGCCATCCTCCTCATGAAATGCAGTTAGTCAGAAAGGGGGTCATGTGATTTCTCTGCTTCTCTGGGCTGACAACATTTCTCTCAAACTTTTAGACACAAGCCTCAGTTCAGCTGGCAAAAAGAAACGCAAAAGTCCTTATATAGATATTATACAACATCACTTAGCATAAGATCATTTAAACACAATAATTCAGCACATGAATTCTGGTTTATTATGAAGTTTTGGTGCAAGAAAGTAAGACTTTAATGATAAAACTTCCCAATTAATGAACTTTTTATATAATAGAAAGTATTTGTAACAGTTTTTACATTTAGTTTTTGTCACTGCATGTCTTTTTATTGCATTTTTAATGTTTTATATATTGTTTATTCCACACTAAAATCTATAATAAGGTAACTATTAAGCCATTTCAGTTTAAAGCTGCATGGTATCCATTATTTCTCCATAATATCTGTATAATAGACCTATAGTGTTTTTCCTAGTGAGGTTCCAGCGGTTATTGTCGATGAAGAGAGTAACTTACCGATGAAACAAGCGGTGCATATCGCAGGCAGAGCTCCCCGGCAGTCCATCCTCCACATACAGTATTATCGAGTACTAACAGCAAACTATGTCAGCAGGCTACAGCATCTCATCCCGGACGCACACAAGAGCCCGAGCTGCCTTTGTTTTCACACAACCCGTCAGTCAGTGGGATCAGTCCTTCATCAGTGTCATATGACGAAATACACATCATGTGATTCTGCTTTACAGGGAAAAACTGAGGAAAATGGGCCGGATTCAGGCTGATGTCTTGTTGTTACACGGAACAGCCAGCAGGGGCGCCACCGCCTCCCCATGTGTGCTTAGGTTTGTTTTTTTACTTTATGAAGGGTCAGTCCAGCTGTTACACATTGTGTACATGTTCAGTTTTAAATATAGAAAAATTATATATATTTCATAGTATGATGTTATAAAATTAAATAAATCATACGACAAATGTAGAGAAAAGAAACATAATAATACTAATAGTGTAGTAGTTTTATAATTTTAATAT